>JAKSZT010053819.1:7774919-8183091 GCA_026826555.1 Tolypeutes matacus
TAACATTCCCTATGGAACTGACTTTCAAAATAAAGGGGGAAAAAATGAAAGAAAAACAAAAAGAAACAAAATAAAGGGAAAGAAGTGGGGACAAGGGCAAAATTTCCTGAAAGATTAATTTGTGACCCTGACATTTCATAACTAAAAGAGAATTTACATCACTAATAGGCAAGTAAACTTGCTTATCAGAGGGAAAGCAGGGGAAAAAAGAGGAGGAAGAAGAGCAAAGTTGGGAAATGAAAACAACAACAACAACAAAACCATACCTTCTAGAATTCTATTAACAAACTGAAAATTCTATGAATACAGGGATTTTGTCTTTTTGCAGGCTGTTGTATCCCCAGCACCTGGAATAATACCTCACACATGACAGGTGCTCAATAAGTCTATTGAATGAATGAATTTACACAATAAAAGTTAACTGGACAATAATGATATGCCAAGAGGCTCTGAGCTAGATGCTTTGGTGATCAAAATGGTAACATGGTCTCCCATCCCTCAGGGAGCTGGGCTTTGATCCTCACACAGAGTGAAAATAAGACTTCACTTTCAGAAAGTTGAGTACAAACAGAAGCTAGACCTATGTATTTATATACAATGATTAGAATATTTTCTGTATAATGGGTGAAGTAATGGTCTATTTTCTTTTAGAAGTAGAAAACTTTACAGAAAGGAAAAATACAAGGGTCTATAAAGCATAATTGTAGAACCAGGCAACACAGAGAACAAGTTTCTAACTGATCAATTTAACTGTACTTGTATGAAAAATGAAGATATTAAAAGCATATATTGTCTTATTCAAGAAGAAAAAGACACCTAGAAAGCTAGCTCAGCAATCCAGGCCAGGTACACTGAGATCCAACCAGTCCCATGATTTCAGGTGTTTTTACAAATTATACCAGGGCTGTGAAGAGCTGACTGACCCAATGTATTATGCAGTATTTACCATGATCGATGATTGGTAGATAGATCCTAAAATCCTCTCATCATTTTGTTTATAGAATTAGCCTTTGTTTATGTTTTCTACAGAGTTTAGAGACGACAGCAGGACAGGTATATTTCAAAATAGTGAATTAAATCAATGCCAGAGAAAAGAAAAAGAAGAAAGGATTTAATAGTTTTGGGTTCTCTCTTTTTTCTAGCTTAATCCCTGCTGAAATAGATGCTCTTCCCCTCTCAGTCTAGTTACTACTGGGCTCCCCTTATTTACCATTTCCTCCTCAAATTCTTTCTTTCTGCTTTATATTTGCTGTTGAGTTAAACCTTTTTGATGATTAGAAATCGCTGATGAAGGACTAAATCCAACTACTTCAACCACTGCAAAAGAGTTTATTTTTAATTCCAAATCATCTGAACCAAATCAGACAACCAAAGTGAAAGAAAGGTAACTGGAAGCAAATACTATAATTGGATGTGTGCTTTCTGTATACACAGATTTTGACCAATCCACAAATAAATTATGTTTTAAAAATTTTCCTTGAATTTATGTGAACAAGACAAATGTTTTCAAATTATTTCTTTTTAAAATACAGAAACATACCTACTTGGCCAGTTGCCACTATGTTGTTAAATTTGGGATGCTGATTTACAGTGAGGCATAGAATATCATCATTATGTTCCTGATAGAAACTCTGAGTCCCTATTAAAAAAAAAGAATTTGAGAATTAAATTTGAAAACTTTAATGTGTAACAGCCAAATGCAAATTATCCAGAGCAATAAACTATTCTGTTTACACTCTTTGCTTATTCAGTACATATTTTTTAAGCACTCACTATGGACACATCATCATAAAGATAGAAAAATGAACCAGAAGTGTTTAAAGGGTTAGAGTCCTTAAAGGAGAAACAAGGCTAAAGTACCAAGTGTCCCAAAAGAGTCAGGAATCAAAATACTATGGCAGGGGGTCAGATGTAGCTCAACTGGTTGGGCATCCATCTCCCATATGAGGGACCCGGGTTCGATCCCCGGGACTTCCCGGTAAAAAAACAAACAAACAAACAAACAAACAAAAAAATACTATGGGGAAGCGGCTGTGGCTCAATCAGTAGGGCTCCCGTTTACCATATGGGAGGCCCCGGGTTCGGTTCCCGGGGCCTCCTGGTGAAGGCAGGCCCACCCGCACGGCGTGGTTAGCTGACCCAGTGAGCACAAGCAGCAAGGGGGGGATAAATGAATAAATAAACAAAATCTTAAAAAAAAAAAAAAAAAAAAATACTATGGCAGCTAGTGGATGTGGCTCAAGCAGTTGGGCGCCCGCCTACCATATGGGAAGTCCCAGGTTCGGTTCCCAGTGCCTCCTAAAGAAGACGAGTAGATACAATGAGCTCTCACAATAAGCTGATGCAATGAGCTATTTTAACAAGCAGATGCAAGGAACAGTCAAATGAGCTGACATAACGAGGAGGGAGAGGAAGTGGCTCAAGTGATTGGGCACCTGCCTCCCACATGGGAGAGCCCAGGATGGCTCCTGATACTTCCTAAAGAAGACAAGCAGACCACGAGCAGACACCAAGTGCAGACACAATGAGTGGACACAATAAGCAGACAAGGAGCAGACACAATGAGCAGACAACAACCAAACACGGCGAGCAGAAACTACAAGCACACAGACGAGGGAGCCATCTCGGTGGGCAGGGGGGCATGCTACGGGAAGAAAAGATTATTCTCATCATGGGCATATGGCACTCCTGGGCTGACCTGGATAGATTTGATAAATCTACAAGTAAGTGGGGGAATGGTAGTCTAGGCAGAATGAACACTTTGAGCAAAGGCACAAAGACAAGAAAGTATTGGGCATGTATGTAAATGGCTTGTTTTGGCTGAAGTATAGGGGTCATGAAGAAGAAAGTGGGAGATATGGTTGGAAAGGCAAGTTGGGACTAGAATTATGGAGGATTCTAAATGCCAGCCTATTAAATTTCATATTTATTCTATAGTCAGTGGGGAATCACTGAAGTTTTTTTTTTTTTTTTTTTTTTTTTAAGATTTATTTATTTACTTTATCCATTTTAAACCCCCCTTTCCCCATTTGCTGTTTTGTGTCCATTCGCTGGGCAATTCTCCGTGTCTGTTTCCTGCCATCTCTTCTCATCCTCCCCTCTTCCAGTCTTCACCAGGATTCGATCCTGGAGACCTCCGATGTAGGAGAGAGGTATTCTGCCGCCTGTGCCACCTCAGCTCCTGGCTTCTGGAGCTTTCGGAGCATCTCGTCCTGTCTCTCCCCTGTTACGTCATCATCCTGCTGCATGGCTCCCGGGGCCTGGCGGCTCACTGGCACAGAGCCTGGCAGCCCATGCCCCTTCTATATATATATTTTTTATCTTACCGGGAGGTCCTGGGGATCGAACCCAGGTCTCTCCATATGGCAGACGGATGCCCAACCATTTGAGCCACATCCGCCCCCTGAAGTTTTTTGATCAAAGAAATAATGTGATTCGTCTAGCAGCAGTGACAGTGAAGAGATGATGGCTGGCCATGGCAACAGAAAATGCAGAAAGTAACAAAGGCAGGCTTGGGAAGGTGAAACAGAGAGGTGGGAATGAGGTGAGAACAGCAGGTTGGGTCCAGATTATAGAGGGCAATGAATACCAGGTCCTCCAAAAAACAAAACAATGCAATAATTACATTTAAAACACTTAATATTACTTTATAAAAATTCCTTCTCAGAAGGAAATGTGCTTTATATCTTCCAGGGCTGAGAGTTCAGTTAAAGGAACTAACCGGCAACTATGTGCTGTTGGCTAAACTGGTAAATCAGCTAATCAGCATTGTCTTATACTTCTATCATTTCTAGACTATGAAGGTGGCAATGTATCTCCAAATCTATGAGACACCAGAAAATCAGAACACTACCTGGTGCCTAGTTTCCCCTCTCCCCTCTCCTCTGTTACCTGCCCCTGAAAGGAGAGTAATTACAAATTGGAAAATGTTTTAAAGTTACAAAAATAAACATGAAAGTTCATTTACACATTCATCCCTTTCTTGCTTTTCTTACTCATCCCCATTCTCTTTGAAAGAAACCTGAAGTCTCAATTAAAGACTTCCCCTCTAAGAAGTACTTTTTATATGGCCAAAATTATTAAATGGAAGAATGCCACTGATTTCTGTGTGATTCTGGTGAATCATTTTCTTTAGGAAACCAAAACAGAAAGATCACATTAAAAACTAATGCTGACCAGGGATGGGGGATTAAGACCCAAATAATCTACTCTTTACTCATTTAGAAAGAAGCTATCAGAGGAGAAAAGTAAGAAATGTTTAGATTACATGATTTCTATTTTTACTTCCAACTTTCAGACTTCATGAAATCTGCATTTATATGTGATAAAACAGAATTCAAAATTAAATACTTAATGTCACTAGTAGGACTGTCACATTTGTTATCAAATGCGGCTAAGAGAATATTACCTGCTCTTCAACAATCTAATCTAGGGAGTGGATGTAGCTCAAGTGGTTGAGCTCCTGCTTCTCATGTAGGAGGTCCTGGGTTTGATCCCCAGTGCCTCCTAAACAAACAAACAAACAAACCAATCTAATCTATCGTTAAATAAACATCAAGAAATATTTTCTCACCTTCCTGGATCAAACAAGATACCATCAGCAGAGCCACAGACAAGCAGCTTTCTTAGCTTTCTTCCTTGGCTTTCCAAGGCCGCCGTAAAAGAACCCCCACCCCTACCCTAGCAATCACTTAAGCAACATGCTACTTTCAAGTCAGACACTATCAGAGGCAACCATCCACTTTCATGATGAGGTTTTGGGGAGATGGAAATAAGTTACAATGGTTTCACCATAAAACATGTGACATGCATACAGTAATCCTTCACTTCTATCAGAGACCTCTGAGTACTGAGCATTATCAAATCCTTTTCTACTGCATTATAGTCTCTCAAGATTGTACATTTGGTTACTTGAAGTATTACTAGAAAGTTTTGCAGTATGAAATACTTATATTCTGGACTGTTTCTCTTATACATTTATTTATTTATTTATTTATTTTATTTTTATATTTTTTTAAAGATTTTATTTATTTATTCATTTATCCCCCCCTTGCTGCTTGTGCTCGCTGGGTCAGCTAACCACGCCGTGCGGGCGGGCTTGCCTTCACCAGGAGGCCCCGGGAACCGAACCCGGGGCCTCCCATATGGTAAACGGGAGCCCTACTGATTGAGCCACAGCTGCTTCCCATCTCTTATACTTTTAAATTATTATTATTTATAGTTTTAACAAACCTATTTCCAAAAATAAATTTAAGCTGCTAAATAAAGAAATTTTAAGTAAAAGAAAAAAGTGGGATGGGGGGTAGTTTCCTTACCTGTAGCAACATTGTACAGAATCCCAACAGAAGCGGTGTGATAAATTATATGATCACCATCATTTAAATAGTGAACATTGTTTCTACAGTCTCTGCCTCGATAGCCAAAAACAAGCTCCAACACAAGGTCCTATAACAATAATAATAAAGCTATTACACAACTATATTCTTCTTCATGTCTGAACTTTCACCATTGTGTTGTTGGATACACAGTACTGGTGTCTTTAGTTAAAATGGAAGCTGCGTTTTTGGTAACCATTTTTGGTTACCAATTTGAAATACAAAATTAGGCTAGACATATTTCTATATATAACCTGTTTGGTGTGGCTGAAATACACATGCCATACTTATAGTAAATACCCTACAGTGCTTTGATCATTGATACTTTAAGTCTACATAAAATTTTAAAAAGGAAAAGAGAATAACAAGGTTGTCTTATTTGAAGAATTTTAGATCTCAAGATTTCATGAAATAAAAACACTGAGACATTTCTTGTGCCCAAAAGAAGAATATTTCCATTTGTGTTCATTGTTAGCAAAATATCTGATCTGTATACATAACACAGGATAAATTACTTCCAAGTGATGTATTTTTAAGGATCCAAACAGTACATTCAGCATCAGCAGATGAAAATGTAGCATAGTATCTCTGATGACTCATGCTAGAAATCTGGCAGATAGATAATTCTGCTACTGAAAGTGTCCATTTTCTATTGATCTTGGAATACTGGGGGTGGGGGGTGGGGGGTGTGTACAACAATCACCATCCCACAGCTTTGACCCTTGTTTTTTTATTTGATTTAGTACAGTTTGCTTGTTTGCTGCTGTTACTGGGATTATAGTGTTTGGGAGAACTTCCCTCGTTACTCAGTTATGGTAGGTTTCTTTGGTAAGAGACAGAAAAAGCAGAGCTTTCACTGAACCCTATAGTAAATACATTGCATGGGGTAAAAAAATATCCTGATTTGGTATAAGTATTTAATCCTTAATATATAAGTCCAAACTACTAAGTGTAAGACTCTGCCAAGGTGTCTATGCTTCTATAAGCAATTGATCATTTGCCTATATTTACATTTAGAAGTTCTCTGGTATGCAGTTCAACTTAGGGTATTATTCAGGAAAATGAAAAGGAAAGACTAATTATAAAAATTAAGAGAAATGGAGGACATCAATCCAAATCTTAGACTTGGTTAACATTTAAGCAATCAATTTTTACAACCAAACAAAACAGATTATTCAATATACTTTTTATTTTCATTTAATGAAAAAAAATGAATTCTGGATATATTTTAAAGTACAAGTTAATGTCAAGGAGTGGGGGTTTTCTTACCTCTATGGGTCTCTTTTTCTTGCCAACATTATTTGTCTGGAGTTTCTCTGGCTGTGGTGGGGCCCTGCTCACCGGGGGCCTGAAACACAAAAGAGGGAATGAGGAAAGGCCTATGTTACCCAGTGTCCTCACTGAATCTCCCTCTCCTCCCCTCCATGGAGTGTGTCACACCTTCACCAAAATGAACGCTTCCTATGTCCCTCACTAGATGGTGCCTTCTATATAGTGATATCTTCTAAAGCAGGAAAGTGGAAAGAAAATGCTGGAATTTTTATGTATTTTACTTTTAATTGCTTTGATATATGTTTCATAATATAAAAATAACAAGGAGCAGATTGTTTATAAACAAATATACAAACGGCAGTTTTAGATACTCAAAAATGTCTTGATGGTGTATACTATCAACAAAGCCTGGATCACTGCTCTAAAGTACCTTGTACATGTTTTCAATTCAAGACATTTTCCTGAATTGAATTTTGATAATATTTCTGTAATAGATATAGATAATATATCTATTATATTATGGCAACATAAATCATGTCCGAGTCCAAACTTGTACTCATTACCTGCTCCTTTGTGCCCTTTACCTCTCTGCCTCCTGAAGTCCATAATACTGATTAATGGCATCGCCAACAGAGAGTCACTCAAGCAAGGCATTTTACAGTCACAAAGCACCGTCAACCATACAACACTCTGTAAACGGTAATTACTGTACTATTACTATTGCCTCCAGCTCCTCTCCTTCCCTTATTCTCCTTATTTACTAAACATTTATCAACTTCACCTATTTAGTAGCTCTCAAATCTAGCCCCCTCTTCTCTTCTACCACTAATTCAGGATCTATTTGTAATCCACTACCATTAGATGCAGAGAGTTCACATTTCGAGTCACTTAAATGTGGAGGCTCTTTCCTAAAATTCTTTGTTTCATTAAAAAGAGACAGAGTGAGAAAAAAGAGAGAGATACTATTTACTTTATTATTTTTATCCCAAATAACGAGTACTCAAATGTTACCTGGCTTATATCTATTCAAAATCAGTCATGTACTATACCCCTTTCCCCCAATTTAAAATTAATATTCAATGGATAACATCTAAATCAGGAAATTATACCAATTAACTTTCCTGTGGAAAAAATTCCAACATTTGTGAAAAAGTTATAAAATTAAAGGCATAAAAATGCACTTTCAAAATAATTTTCAAGTTATATATCTATAAAGAATAAATGAAATGTTATATCTTGAACATGCAATATAAAGTAAACATGCATTTTCATATGTAATATGAAGCAGCATGTAGAAGTACATAAGCATGACTGATTGGTGACATAATAATTAAAGCACATATCAATATAAACAACTTTTCAAATTATCACAGAAATTTAGGCTTCAACCTTCTTCATATGATTTTTAAAAATTTCTGTAAGTAAAAAATTAGAATTGAATGTATAATATTTAACATTTACAAAGATTTCTGCTAGGACAGTTTCAAAAGAATGATAGCCTTGGCTTTTCTTTCCAGCCAATTTTGTTGGTGAACTTTATTTAGTGTTTTTGCCTGACGGCTTTAGTTGAACCCAGGTAATTTTTATGGAAACAATCCTGTGTAACAGATGAATGGATACAGTTGAATGGATACAGTTGAATGGATACAAATTGAATGGATACAGTTTTAGTAAAACAGTTATTTATATAGTATAAATCCAATAATTAAGATGCTAGCCATTTTAGTAACACTAATTTCAGGGGGAAAAAACCATGGGAAACTGAATATAGGTAAAGAGCACCATGTAACACAGCTCATGGTAAATATAAAAGATGATGGTAAATATAAAAGATGATAAAAATTCAGAATTAGACCTTGTAAACAGCAAAGAGAGGATTACCTGGAACCCCTTTTAGCAGCAGGTAAAAAAGGAAAAAGATTACAACACAAATTGGAACTTGAAACACTAGTAAAACACTTCCTATAATAAAATATTTTTACAAGTTTAATGCAGATAAACTATACTACACATATAAAAGACCTATTGTTTTTGGTTTATTCTGCATGTAAGAAAAGGCTTAAATTACTCCATTAATGGCAGGAAATCAGAAGGAAGAAGGTAAAAAAAAAATTAAGAGGAATTTATCAATATGTAAACTTTAAAGCTATTCTTATTTTCTTCAGTGTAATCTGAATTTCAAACAGAAAAACAAAGACAGTTAAGCTTATCTTTGTTCTTAAGAAAGCGCAATAAAATGTTAACAACTGATTTAAAAGGCTGGCAGTACTGGAGATGCTACTAAGGAAATTGTTTTAGGAGCCTAAACTCCCCCTAATGTGACCCAACAAAAGGGTTTCCCAGTCAGCTAGTCCAAGCAGACAGAATGAGTCAGTGAAGAACCATTCGGGATTTTGCTAGTAAAGCAAGCAACCTTTGTTTATTTTTCTTATGACATTATGTCTGAAACAGAACTGGAATGGATCTCAGAAGTCATCTCATCCACCCTCCGACTGAACCCAGGAATTTCCTTTTCATGTTTAGAACATCCCTTTATAGCATCTAGGACAAGCCGTCATCCAAACTCTGCAGGAACACTGTTTGTGATTGGGAAGCCACTTCTGCATAAAAGCCATTCATATGCAAGACAGCACCAGGTCTCCACTTGGTCTTCTTGTTTCGAAACAAATGGTTCGCAGAGCAACTAATTATTCTTTGTATGAAGTGGCCACCCAGTCTTTCTTCATCTTGTACCTCCTTTTAGACCACTGCAAACTCAACGCTCCCTTTAAAATGCAGAGATAATTACTATAGATATGAGACTAGATCTGGAAATTTCCTTTCTGCTAAAATAGCGCAAGATTTTGTGGGCCTTTTTAGAGGTTATAGCATATTCTGGACTAATAAGCTTTTGAGTATCTAAAGCTTCAATTTTTCATTTACTAATCTCAAAAATACAGAATGGATATTATTCCTCTTAAATTTAATACTGGTTGTTTCATCCCAATGTTCCCATTTGTTGAGATAATTCTAAATATTTTTCTGTAATCTAGATTAATCCTTCTTCCAAACTTTTATTTGCAAACCTGATATACACCATTTCTATTTTCATCCAATCACCAGTAAAAATTTCTCCAACAGTACTGTTAGAGACTTCCCTACAGATGACCTTTATTATGTCCAACACTAAGCAAATGGATTACCTCACTCTGCATGACACTAAAGTAAAGCAAGAGAGCTGTATTAGAGGTGTTGAAAAACAATTCTCTAGTACTGACTCTATAAGGTAATCAAATAGTCAAGGCAAATGGGCTGCTTTTGACATGGTCATTTGATTACTGACAAGCAGCTGCACTACTTGATAATACTATGGGTGGCTGAGCAAGGCATAAAATATACATGAAATGCCCATGCAAGGATAGTGGTCCTAAAGGGCTTGTAACATTCTAAAGCAATACTCCCAGAAAGTTAACCATTCAAAATATAACTAATATTACTCTTACATGACAAACATGTTGCACCAAGAGGATATCAACTATCTTCAGCAGGGAAAGGAAAGAAAAAAAAATGTCCAAATACTAAATTCAGCTTTTTCTATGAGAAATCAGTCTTGGTAATAAAAGATAGAACATAAAATTTGTTGGTTTTTTAATGTTCAGTGGGGGAGAGGAGGGGATGTCTATTTTCCTTAAAGCAAAATAATCATGTTGGTTTTTTAATGTTCCTGTGGGGAAGGGGGAGTCTATCTTCCTTAAAGCAAAACAATCAGGTCTTGGTTCTAGCCAATTGTCTAAAAAAACAGATTATAAATTTTCCAAGAGATATTAATAGCTGCTCAAAGAAATCAAGACTTTCTCAAGAAAAATAATCCATATCTAAGGAATAATCATGAATATGTATAGGGATGTTTCTCACAGAATAGTACACCATAGTAAAAATTCAGAAAAGAATCTAAGCCAAACAACAGAGCAGTGAATAAATAAATTAGGATAATGTTTATGTTAGAATACTATGCAACTATTAAAAATGATAGAAAAATATTTAATGACAAGGAGAATATTTATGATACATTGTTAGGAAAAAGGCAAGTTATGAAATGGTATGTACAATATAATATTATTTTTATTAAATGCATATATATGTATATTTATACATAGCAGAGGGACTGAAAGTATGTACCTCAAAATGATAACGGAGTTTATCTATGGCAGTGGGGTTATGGGTTATTTTTCTCCTTTGTGCTTTTCCAAATAGTCTACAATGAATGTGTTTTATTTTGCAAACAGGAAGGAAGTGATACAGTCCATAATATCAAGGCTGGAAGTATACCTAGACAGCATCCAGAATGCCCCCTTCAACTCACATGTAAGAAGCTGAGCCCCAGAGAAGTCAAGCACCTTGCAGCAAAACCATGTTAGTTAGTACCAAGACTGGGAATGGAACCCAGAACTTCTACAACGCAGTCCAGAACTTTGACCACAACTGAAAATGACAGGGTTACTGTTCGAGTTTACTGTGCTCTAATTAAAAAATTTAGAGACTCTGAGATATAACTAATTAAAATGTCAAAAATTTTATTTGGAAAGAAAATAATCCTTGGGGGATTTAAAAATAGAAATATAGATCAATAAAAAGAAATGAAGAGGCTAGAAAGAGAAGTTAATGCATAAAATAATTTAATATTACATAAAACAAAACTAAACATAAAGAAACAATGGGCAAAAGAGCCACCACTGAACAACTTTTAATTATAAACAAGGCCCTACACAGTCAGCATCCCCACCATCTCATTTTCCATGAGGTCCTCCCACTGCATCACAGTCTCTTCCCACTGAACTGCTCATTATTCTGTAAAATGGTGAAGCTACTTTATACTATCATGCCAGCACATGCTCTTTCTTCTAGCTCAGAAGTTCTTGATCTAGGACCTCTGTGGGGGTTTCAGTGGATCTGTGTATCCCCTGAAGTTTTATGTAAAATTTTATGTGTATGGTACAGTTTTTTAGAGAACATATCCTGTTTTGTCCATTAGATTTCCAAAAGGGTCCAAACCCAAAAAAGCTGTCACTCCTTTAACTGGAATGTACTTCTTTCCATATGCCCTTGCAAACTTCTCTAAAATTTCAAGAACCAACTCCCCTATCATCTACACAAAGTCTTCTGCAATTTGTTCTGGCAAATTCCATAATATTATGAATTATATCTTCTGTAATTCTCATCACCTTGTATTATTATTTTTGCCTATCTCTATACCCCCAATGGACTGTGAACTCATTAAAAAACAGTAAACATATTATATTTATCTTTGAATCTCAGCTACCTGCCATATAAAGGATCTCAATATATACTTTATTAATAAATGTCATTATGATATATATTATATGAACCATCATTATGAATATTGATATATGATATATGGATATCAATATGGAAAAAATGAAAGCACTTGTACTTTACCCCATGTTTTCAGGTGAGGCGCCCCTACCCCCATCCTCCTCACCAAAGAGCATGCAGCTTAGTGCTGGGAAGTTGTAAGATGAACTCCTAGAGCTTTAAATTTACTCAAAGACTCAGAAATTAAGTTGAATAATTTAACTAGAAAGTACTTTAAAAACATTATTTTTATATGAGAACACATTAACAAATAGAATGTACACTTTGAATGGATTATTAATAAAATCATGACTTTATGGATATTTTACTCTGCAGCAGACCATGTTAGAAGGAAATATTTATTATCCTTTCTATAAGGAAGATAGCACTTCAAATTTGTCGGGTTGATATATTTTTTAAAATACTGCAACAAAATAAAAAATTGTGAAGGGAAAGAGAAAGGCAAAATTATATAAACTTGTTAACACAATAAACAACCAAACAAGAACAAAAAGGAAATTAGAATTTTTTAAAAAAGTGTTATAACTAATGGAAAATATATAACTAAAATGTCATAATTCTTCACTGAAGACCATATGACTACATAATGAAAAAGGTACATGTGAAATGATGCTATATTTTTAAAAGCACAGCACATCGCAAAATTGCATATACACTATTATTACGTAGGTTTCCAACTGTACTTAATTAAAATCCTAACTCCTTAACATGACTTTCATGCAAAAAAAGTTCCCCAAAGTTAAGTCATTGTTCTGTCTGTTTATTCATTCAATAAACATGTGTGCCTGTATAGCCAGAAAAATGCTGAGCATTCACTCTTTAAAAATATGGAACACAATATGGTGTTCAGAATGCTATCACCACTACATATTTCGCACATAGCACGCCCTGCCTGACCTTCCAACTTAAAACAGATAATGAATCCCTGATGTCTGCCAAATAAATTAAGGGGTGCCTAATATTTAAGGTTCTGTACAATTTGGTATCAAATGTACTTTCTTCAGCCTTATCTTCCTAATGGTACCTTTTTAAAATTTCTAAAATTGAGTAGTCTCTTCCACACTGTCCTGTTTTAGAAGCTTTCTGGAGACATTTTCATCATCAAAAGGTGCCCCAAAAGATCTTTTCTTGCACATAAAATTTTATTAAATATAGGAACATCATCATTGCCTTATTTCAATGTTTCTAAGCAAATGAATATACTAAACATGAATTAACAGGTTTATAAACTGAATAATCTTTTACTGATAAATATGTGCAGTTAAGTGTGTGGTGTGTATGAGCCTCTGAAACTGAAGGAAAAACTAAAATTATCTTGAGTAAAGGAGCTTGTGAATAGTCAATTGTAAAACCAAATTATTATAATAAAGACTCTCATAATAATACTCATTTATTGTTTATAAATACAACTCTTTTGTAGAATTTGTCCTATTGACATTATTTTCTAATTCTTTCTGGACAAATGTAGTTCAAAGTTTTATGGGAAAAAACATCATCAGTACCTTAAAATACTATAAAAATCAAAATAGAACAAAGTAAATTTTTGAATACAATATTTTCTTTAATAAAACACTTACCTTACTACCCCCTGCCTGCAAGAAGCAAGAGGGAAAAATGGGGAAACATATATGAAAATTGATGATCAATTAATTGTAGCACTTTAGTAAACAGAATAAAGGCAACGTGTCAACAGAATTCTACAGAAATACAAAAACACCTAAATTTTATGTCACAATGTTTTGCATATTTTTATTTATAAGATAATACCTCTGGTGGAAATTTTGACTGACAGCTGCTTTAAAAATGCAAGATTTTACTACAAAAATCTTATGGAAAATGAAAATCATAAAATTACTAAAACATTTAGGAAAAAAAAACCCATAAAAGTTTATCAATCAAATACAGTAAAGTTATCAACTGTCATCAGAAACATTTCATTTTAAGTAGCTAAGATACTTAGCAAATGTTTTGTTTATGAAACGTTTTGTTTCACATTTGATGACAAGAAATATTTTATTTAAAATATGAAAACATTTACACAGACCATATTATCATCTCACACAAAAAATTAAAAATTGGTAAAAAAAAAATTCCTCAATTTTTATCTCTTTAATGCTATCATTTTGTGAAAATAAAACATTCTTAATATTGAAAGCCTTCATTTCCCCTTGCCATCTGACAGTGGAAGTATAGTAACAACAATGAAGACTCCTAACTACGGGTCACATTAATGACTTCTGTCTCATCATTTTCAAGATTTTAGTAGAGTTGAAATAGTAAAGTAAATTGGGAACAAAATGTAAAATAATTTTTAATAGTTTTTTTTAAAGTTAGCTTTAAGAAATGCAATGAACTGCAAAGATTATGATGACCACACTGTTAACCATTTCTTCATGAGCAATAAAATATTTCCATTTGTTAGAACTTGGGTCACTTGGCAATGAGGGAAGAAACTTAAATTTGAGTGTTTTATTATGAATGACTGCCTAGAGATTAAAATTAGGTCACATTTTCTGATATACCAAATATTTGATTAACGATAATTTTTTCCTAAAAAAACTATATGACAAATCAAAGAGACTTGTGGAATGTCTAGAGTTCCTTCCTTCCCTATAGAACATTTTCCCACTTTTTATTGCATGTGAGATATAGTACAATTTCCTTTAAATAATATTAAGCACTAAATAGCAAATATTCTAATTAGGAATATCCACATCTACATATTTATATGTATTTCTCTAATTAATAAATATAAAGGTAGTGTTCATTACTTTGTGAATATTTAATTTCAGAAATGGTGTTTCAGTATTAGCCAGGTACCTCCTCAGGGTACTCTGTGTTTCATTCCAAGAGAGGCGTATTCTTCATGAGACCTACTATCTAAAGTATTTACAAGCATTATTTCATTTATACCTTGAAATACACTATAAATTAAGGATTATAATGTTTGTTTTACTACTGAGGAAACTGAGGCTTAGAGAGAATGAGTACTTTTTTCAAGGTTACACAACTGATAAATTATAAAAATGAGTGTTTTAACCCATTTGTCTGACTCCCAAAAATCACGCCCTTTGCATGGTATGGTATTGTCTCCTCAATCTTGAATCTTACACAAATACTTAAGATATGGTAAGGTCAGCTTTCTTAAAACACATCTCTAACTTAACACTTTGCCTCTTTATATCTGATGACAAAATGAAGATCACTTCTCTATTTCCTTTCCCTGGCACCTGGAAGGGGATTTGTAGAGGCAACACAACTTCAACATTCCACCTCCTGTAACTTCCCTTGGAACGTTGGGGCCAGTTAGCTCAGCAGAATCTTAGTTCTCCCTTTCCACATTACTTACATCTCAACCCTTCTAACTCCATCCCTTTCCCTGAATATTATATCCTTAAATGTAAACCTGTATCCCCCTGCTAATGCTTTTTTGGTAGTTTTTTTTTAATTATTATTTTGTAATATCATTTCTCTCTAGCTTAGCTCCAAGAGTATTCAGCACTACCCTCACTGACTGTCCCTTCACTTGAATTTTCTGCAAATCCTGCTCAACTGTGAATTAATTCCCTTTCATTTTTAACTGCTCCTTTGAGTACTCTTCCAACTTTTCACAATAAAATTCTCCCCGTCAGAGCTTGCTACCGAAGAGGTCACTGGTGTTTCCACCTCCCATTCTGTTTCTCACTGCTGTTCTGGATAATTTTTCCTTCATCATTTCTTAAAATCCCTTCGTTTCTGAAACCCATACTATTGATCCATATGCCTTATAATTTGTAAAAGCATCAGGTTTACAATCAAACTCAGAGACTTAGATAAAATTTCTCTCTCCTCATAAAATTGCTTTGGTATATGCTCTTATTTTACCCCCTTTTTTCCTTTTTAAGGAGGTACAGTAGATTGAACCTGAGACTGAGTACATGGGAAGCAGGAGCTCACACCACTGAGATACACCGCTCCCCTTACTCTTATCTTTGATTTGCTAATTCTAAACAAAGACCATAATTCCCATTAGAGACGAGGTATACTTCATTGTGTTTTCTGGAAACTTTTTGGAATAAAGATTACCTATCCTTGATTAAAGGCACAATGATACACAGGCTCTTTCAAAGTTTAATTATACCTGTGCTTATATGCTTACTAAAAAGCACCTGGTATTGGATTTTTTTTTTTTTAGATTTTATTTATTTATTCATTTATCCCCCCCTTGCTGCTTGTGCTCGCTGGGTCAGCTAACCACGCTGCGCGGGCGGGATTGCCTTCACCAGGAGGCCCCGGGAACCGAACCTGGGGCCTCCAATATGGTAAACGGGAGCCCTACTGATTGAGCCACAGCTGCTTCCCTGGATTAATTTTTATCATCTCCTCTAACCCCATCACATAAATTTATGAAAGTTAATAAGATTGCTTTAATCATATAGACATTACATATAGCATCATTCTCTAAATTACTTTAAAAGATAATGTCATCATCAAAAAATATTTAAGGACAAATATGTTTTCAAAGTGGTGCTGGGAATTGTATAAAGCAATAGAATACTACTGTTATTTAGTTTTTGCACAAAAATCCATTCAATTAAACAAAAACTCAAGTTTTAATAGCAATATTTTTTCCTTCATCTAATTTTAAATAGTTACCTCTCATCCATTGAAGGTTCTTTTTGTTGTAAATGAGGTTTTATTCCAAACATTGGGCGGATATTTGTTGATAAGGCTTTGATGGTATAACTGATTTCATTCTCCTTTGTAACATCACTGTCATAGCCTACCATCAAAATATAAGAATTATTCTCTACGAGATAACTAAGGAGGATCAATTATGGTCTTATAAATTGGATATAAGGATGTTCAACAATATTAAATAAGTTAAGTAAATCATGTAATAGCCAAATTATGAAACAATATGCAGTAAGCCAAATTGGTATAGAAGAATATTTAATGATATATAATGATGTTTCAAAGCATTGAGTGATAAAAGCAAGCTACAATAAATAAGTTCAATTTTATCCCATTTCTGTTTAAAAAAACTTATGAACATAAATGCACATACCCCTAAGGATATACCCAAAAAGTTAACAGAGTTTACCTCAGAGCAGTCAAATTATGGATGCTGTGTTTATTTTTCATGGCCAAATGAACTTTCTGATTTTCCTATAATGATCTGGTATTACGGATATATTAGGAAAAAATCAGTTCTTTTAATGTATGAAGCTTAATAATATAAAACTATTTGAGAAAATAATAAAAAAAAACCTATTTGAGTACTTATTTAAAATATGATGGTCTTGCATTTGTAAATGAAGGATTTCTAAGTCATTAATACATGCCAGCCTATTATTCTTGAGTCATAAAACCAATTCTGGTGTTAAAAACACTAAAACCACAATTATTCAAACTTTACTATTACCCATTTTAACATATGCAGTTTAAATCAGTTGTACTAATTTTTTCTATGTTTTTGTTAAAATAAAATAATTAAAAATGACATACCCCCATCTTCTTCAGAATCTATATCAGATTCTTCACTATCACAAGGTCTTTTTTCTCGATAGCCCTCCATTTCATTTGTCCAAACCATCAAAGACATATCTGCACCTCCTAGGGTAACCAACATGCTGTCATCGTAGGTCCAGCGAACATTTGTGACATGTGTACTATGGGCCACATACCTCTTAAACTTTCCAAATTCTCCCTAAAGTTGAAAAGAAAAATTCATATTTCTAAGAAATTTCATTTTTTGAAAACTTTGTTATAACTCTAAACTTTAATTTCATTCTTAATATATGATTAGAAATTAATCATTAAAAATGTAATTTGTAAACAAATATGAGGAAATACTAAAATACACTAAAATAACAGTAACAATTCCCAAACCTGGTGAGGACAGGATAAACTTGTAGTTTCACACATTGCTAGTAAGATGGTCATAACTTTTTTGGAAACCATCTTGGTACCCTGCATTAAAAGCATAAAAATATTCTTACCTTAGACTCACCAATCCCCTTTCTAGGGATCTATACTAAGAAAATGCTATATGTACAAAAAATATTTACCATAGCAGATACTTACAGCAGTGAAAGATTTGAAACACCTTAACTGTTCAACTGAGTAGTAGTTAACTACAGTGTATAGCTGTAAAACAGTATATATTTATGGAAAACAAAAAACAAAAAACACAACAATGGCTATACAGACATTATTGTGGGACATAGACACAATAACTGAGACTACCAGGATCTAAATGCCTATATACAGCATGGCTATCTAGAACAAGTAATTATCAATCATGTTGGTACACACTTATATAAATATCTTTCATCTCAGTTCATTGGTGCTTTCATTTATAAACACTGCACAAAGGAGTGTATCTTCCTTTCAAATATCAAGAAAATCCAAGTTATGAAAATTGGCAACTTTAAAATCTAGAAAACTAGCATTACCAAGTTATATAAGTAAATTTCAGATCAAAGTATCATAAGTAGGTTTAGGTGGACATCTTTTCAAGGGTGTTAAAATAAGAGATATAAATAAACAACAAAAAAGTGGCAACTAAATCAGTGAACTCTCTGGGAATGAAGACTTTTAATGGGAAGCGGCTGTGGCTCAATCAGTGGGGCTCCCGTTTGCCATATGGGAGGCCCCTGGTTCGGTTCCCGGGGCCTCCTGGTAAGGGCAAGCCCGCCCTCACGGCGTGGTTGGCTGACCCAGCGAGCACAAGCAGCAAGGGGGGGATAAATGAATAAATAAATAAAATCTTTAAAAAAAAAAAAAAAAAAAAGACTTTTAATAAATTTAGCTGAAACAGGAGGGGAATCTATCATTGAAGCACTGCAGTGAGGTAAAGACGGAATCTGTAGACCAATATTCTAGAACATATTACTAGAGCATTTATATCATATCATCTGGAAGGCTGGAAGTAAAGTTTCTGACCATAATTTTTTATTTGAACACATTGTTACCAACTAAGGTTCTATCACTTATGTATGTATAAAACAGGGATCTGTGGAATATTTTCTTGGGTGTCTGAGTTATGAGAATTTTTAAAGCTGGGTTTCATTTCAATGCTGATGTAAAATTATTAATGTGAGCAGCCACTTAAGACCACCATGACATGAATACCTAATATCATTCCAGTGCCCTAGTTCAGATTTAAGTTTCTAATCCTATTAGTGCCAGATTATAATATATAACTTAATTTATGGCATGTTAATAAGAAATAAACACATCTAGGATTGCTTCATGAGTTTTATTTTTGTGCTAAGAGACAGTCAAATGATCTCCTGGCCTGCAAACAAATGTTTCACAATAGTTTGAATACAGAAAATTGATAAGTGAATCGAGTCATCACCCAGCACCCAATAGCATAGGTATGCAGCACTACAAAGAACCTGTACAGTTTGGGTTCAGCAAAATACCTCATCCATCACATTAATGTTGTTTATTTTGATTTTATAGGTGTTGTAGGGTTTTTATATTTAAATAGTTGAAACATTTTAAACTTATAAGCTGTAAGTTTAAAGAGTTTTTACTGTCAAGGTAAATATTCAATTAAAAGAATATAAAATGTAAGTCTATACTGGGGGTAAAAGGAATGTTTCTTTTAAAAGGGTGATTTATGTTAATCAAGACTGAGAAACACTGTACAATATAATATATAATTTAAGGCATGGAATCAAAAACAGAATAGAAAATAGAATTCTGAACCTTTTATTTTACAACAATGTAATGCTATGAAAGGTATTACCTTAACCATTTTTATAATTATCATCTTTAAGAAAGTTAAAGAAAAACACATACTTTAGTGGGATATTTAAATAACTTCACAAATCCCAAATCATCCCCAGTAGCTAGGACCATTTTGTCACTGGTAAGGCAAGAGGCAGTTACATCCGTGACTTCTCCAATTATTGGCCAAATTCCTTCACAGCATAAACCAAGAACACTTGTCCATGATGCCCAACCAATTTTTTCTACCTAAAAAGGAAAAAAATGCCATAAGTTTGTAATATTTAAACCTAAAAAATTAACAGCCAAGATCTGAAAAATTTTCTTTGTAGTTAGGTATGTTCCAAAGTTTTTAAATAAAGAGTTAAATTATAAAAGGTTACTGCTATTATAAATAGTCATCTGAGAATGGGTAGGTATTATTTAGAAAACCTTCTATTACTATTTGGAATGGGTGAGGTCTTTTGTTTCATTTAATTAAAACTTGAAAAAACAACTATATATTTTATTTTAGATATTTCAAATTGAAAATATCTTATGTGATTATTTTATATTTATTAGAAAAAAAAAGTACCAAAAAATAATGTATATATCTCTTTCTAACTCAAATCTAGACACCTGTCATCTTGGCTTTATAGCTTCCCCAGGGTCTTCTAGCTCCTACAGAAAAAATTAACATTATTCAGATGTACTTATTATGTATCTAGTATGTATGCTAGATGCTGGGTGTATAATGATAATAAATAAGACCATTTCTGCCCTTAGCATAATCAAGAAACTGACTCTTAGGTTTCATGTCTAAATTTATACTGATACATTATAAGCATATTTTCCAGTTAACACATCACTAGAAATTAAGAACTTTTACTTTCTATTCCTCTCCTTATTAAACCACTTTCAGGTTAAATTTGTTGAGCCTTTCTTCCTAGACTATGTAAAAAAAATTTGCTAATATTGTCAAGCACAAAACTGAAAACGTTTTTTCCTTTTTTAAAATCTGGAATTTGTCTTGGGCATGTGGGTTGCAACAGATCTGGAAGACATGGAGAGTATGGCAGTCTTTGATGGTATGTCTTTCTATTTGCTATTGTATGCTTTTGTCATTTAAGAAAAACTAACTGGAACATAGTTAGACATATAAGTGATTTATTCCTTTTCTTAATACAGTGTCTCTTCCTTTACTCATATATGTATTCTGGCCCATTAAAATAAACACACCCAAAGAATATTCATAATTCAAATAATTTGAGAAAAGGCTTCACATGTAACTAAAGAATGAAAATTAGGCATCAGTTTTCCAACCACTCTTACTCATATAAACAGCACTATATACAAGCACCACTATCTTCCTACCTCCGCACTGGGAATAGTTTGTTTTTTCCCTCTGGGAGCTTCAAAGTATAACTGTTCTTTAGCACCAGTGTTGACCTGTAAAAGCTTTCCTTTAAAAATAAAAATAAATATACATACATATACAAAATATATATAAATACATATACAATTAGTATGGTGTTTAAATTTATGGGAAAAATTAAGCTTAACTATAGAAACGATTTTCCTCAGTAGTCAAAATATACTAAGAGCATTTCCTTTTCTTAATCTTCATATATTTAAGTAATCAAATTCATAAATGGTTTAATTTTTGTGTATGTATATATATAAAGATCTATTCTATTGTTATACACATGCAAAAAAAAAAAAACCCTAGGAAAAAATGATGGAGCATTTTAAAAAAAGTAAATGTAGGCATCTTGTTTAACTATATCTGGAAAATAATTTACAATACTACATTTATATAGATAAGTGACACCATAAAATCCTTAAAAAGTGAGCATTTAAAATATTTAATATTTATCCAAGCTTATTAAATACTGCTGTATGTCATACATTTTGCAAAAAAAAAGATTCATTTAACTCTGCATTTTACACAATTCTCACTATTTTTAGAGACTGCGTTTTATATCAGACAATGGGAAAATGACTTTAAAATCCTCTTTAAAATTTCTACTGTCCAAATTTGAAATTACTATTTATTTTTAAATTATATGACAAAACCCAGGATATTACCATGGCTAAAAATTATTTTAAAATTATATTTAAACTACATTACAAATTTAAAAAATTATCACAATACTGTCATCATTTACTGTACTGTCATTTGAATGACAACAAGTATAATACTGAAAAGTTTAAACTCTATAGTGTTTGTCCTTTAGACATAAAGTAGTGGAAAATAATTTTATGAATAATATGTTTTTCACAATGCTTTTGAAGTTATCTATTGAATCACTTTTCTGTTTCGATAAAACAGCTATATTAAATCAAATGAAACATTTATAAATATTAAGTTATTTTAATTCTTACCTCTAACATCCCAATCAATATGGGTTATGTAACTGGTAGCGCCTTTGCATATTCCTACTCGTTTACTACTCATTACATTGTATATATCTATAAAGCTGTCATGGGATGCTACAGCTACGTATTTCCCAGAACCTATAACAGAAACATATTCGCTTGACATTTTCTACCTTTGGAAATATTTTTTACACTTTGCAACAAGAGCTAATTTGGTCTAAAAGTTTTTTTGAGAAACCTTAGGTGTTTCATAAATTATATAATAAGGCAGATGTGTCAAATGACAAACGTTAGCAGAAATTTTTCAAGTATATTATAATCAACAAAATCAAAATAATTTATTTTAGAGTAGTGAAGCAGTTCAGTGGAGAGCAGATATCAAAAATTATATTTAATTAAATTTTGATACACATTCCATTTAGCCAAAAAACAAACAAAAAGACTCCTCTGAATTTAGAAAAAAAGAAACTAAACCAACATAAGTAAATTTTGCCTTAACATTTTTACATGACAATAGGTTTTGTAGTAGATATTGAATACATGGAAACTGATGAAGTAAAATTAATGTAATTTCAAGAGCATTAAGAATATAATGAAAAGAGTCATCTAACCCCTTTCATGTTATAAATGAGGAAACTGAAGCTCAGAGACGAGCCTTAGCTCAAATCACAGAGAAAATTTAGTGACAGAACTGGCATGAAGCCAGATAATTTTGTCATTGCTCTACTCCAGAGGTTTACCTTTCATAATACTGCCTTGTCTAGTCAAAAACGTAAAATTCTGAGCTAAAGGAATAGTTTATAAAATTACACTTTAACATATTTTTACTGATTGCCAGATTCAAGTTAATATCCAAAGAAGATTTCATGAAATCTTACCAGGAGAAAATCGAATATCTGAAATAATCTCTTTTCTGTGGTGAAAAGATACAAGATCTTCTAGAGTATCTGCATTTGCCATTAGGAAACTTCCATCATTCAGACCTACAGCTAAAGCTTTACCATCAGGAGAAAAACAGCAACACCTCCCACCTAAAAGAGGAAGAAAGGATATATCAGGGAATTTTCTTTTATATATATATATGTAAAAGCATGTGTTTAAAGAACCTTTAAAAGGGGATCCTACTATTTTTTTTAAGGAGGTACTGGGGATTGAACCCAGGACCTCATGCATGGGAAGCAGGCTCTCAATTACTAGTGTTACATCCGTACCCACCCCCCACTTCTTATGGCCTCAGATCAACTTAAAAAGAAGTCAAGAGATACAGCTAATAAAGCTTTCTATTGAAATCAATGGTATGGAATTCTAATAACTGATAGAAACCATTCTCTCTTCTGTGTATAACAAAACAAGTACTGATATTAACTTTAAAAGAAATTACGTTAATGAAAAAGAATGAGAGATTGTAACTAACATAAAAAATCAATGAGATGTGGAAGTCTTTTTTGGGGAAAGGGATGTTGCTACCTTTGTAGCTTCTACCCAAGAAAACAGAAATGTAAGAAATGAGGCCATGTTTGTAAAATCTTTTTTTAAAAAAAAACTAAAATCTGACAGTAAGCATTATTAGTTTAAGGTAGGAAGATCTAACTATCAATGTAAGTTTCAAAACAGACCATCAAAAATGGAAATTTTGGAATTGGTTTAGTCCTGCCCTTGGGCTTGAGCAAAGGGCTGAACCCTTGCTAATGGGAAATGGAATGCTAGTATAGTAATCCAAACAACACAGTGACATCACTATTAATCAAGTTATCACCTGTGGTTAATTGTGACAACGTGTCTACTGAAGTAAGTACCTGGGGAGCCCAACAGGTTGCTGGCCTTGACCACTACAGCATTAATGATGACTACAGGATTTTGTTGCACAACAGATTCCACTAAGCGCACTACAACATTTACAGAAAGAAATAACAAGCTCAGGTCCTTAAACTTAGCACAAGTCATGGTTTGAGTACAAGAGAGCTTCCATGGTAACCCTAAAAGAATCTCTGACATCTTTTATTTATTTATTTATTTTTTACCGGGAGGTACCGGGGATCGAACCCCAGTCTCTCCATATGGTAGACGGACGCCGAACCTTTTGAGCCACATCCGTTTCCCCAGTCTCTGACATCTTTATCACCATGAGGTCAATATTACTGTGAATTAAATAGAAAATTTAATTGTGTGGGTTGCAAATTTTTACAATGTCAATTAAATTCACAACCTCACCAAATTTCTTCAGTGAAAGTTAGGGCATTGATTAGAAAGGATTGGAACTCAAACTTGGAATGGAGACCCCTGGTTGAACTCAGACAAAACTGAGAATCTTGAACTTCTGAATCATTCTGAAATAGCAAATTATTCTGAAAAGCTAACAGCTTTCTCTCCTGTGTCTGGAAAGACTGATCTTCTGGGACAGTTTTTTTGTAAGTGGATACTCATCGTTCTGAAGAACCACCACCACTACCACTTTGTTGACTGGATATATAACTTGCATCAAATCTCAGCATGTTCTAGGGAAGAAGCCAGCAAACTCTTTCCTACAGGACCAGATAATATTTTCAGCTTTTCTGGCCATATGGTCTCTACCATTGGTTTCTGCCATCAACTGAACTCTGCCATTGTAGTGTGAAATCACTCCTAGACAATACATAAACGAATGTGCATGTCTGTGTTTCAATAAAACTTTATTTACAAAATCACGAGTTGGGCTGGATTTGATCCATTGGGCTGACCCTCGATATTGAGGGAAGAAATCAAAAGCTTAGGGAAGTAAGAATGTTGGAGTGGATTTATCATTTATAATCTATACACCACCTACCACCTACATCATCTGAGAACGTCTAGACTATAGTCCTTTGAGAAATACATTAATAAGGGCACCATCTTCATCCTTGAAAAGCTCTGATTGTTTATTTTATGAGGTCAAGAATGACCATGGGAAATGTTGGCACTGATATGGGCTCCCTGATTTCAACAGAGATAATTGTGGCTAATCTTAATCCAGGAATAAGGCCATGCTGCAGCACTTAACTGCCAAAGGCAAGGCAGATGTTTTTACTAAAAAAGGCAGCAGGTTATCATAATGTTCACCCAAGGTGATTTTCTGTTGCTGACCAATTAATCATGGTGTCTCTAGGAATGAAATAGACCGGTAACTGACTAGATTATTTGATATATATAATAGAAAAAACTCCAGCTCTGGTGTCCAAAAACGACTTAAGTCACCATAATGAAGAATAACAGACTCTCAACCAGTTTCCTGACCTCAGCCAGTTCATCTACTCAGGACCCTTTGACTGAAGGGAAGTCCAGGTCCCATTGAGGAAGGACCCTGCAGCATTGTCACAAGTATATAATGCAAATCTTCCTCTAAGGATCTGTGGCCAATTACTAGGATGACTGCAAACTTGGGAAAAGGAAATATACAAACCTTTCAGGAATTACCTGAGATGGGCTCTAAACTCACACTAACTCCTGGGAACACAAAATGTTTATGGTAATCATGTGACAGAGTCACAAGTTTGAATCACAAGTGAGCCCAGGTGGTCTGTGGACCCTACCCAATTCATGAATATAAAATTGGAATAGATATATTTGGCAACTGGCAGAATCCTCCACAATGGCTCTATGAAATATGGGTTAAGGGTCATTATAACAGAACAGACTAAGTGGAAGCCCCTGGGACTTCTCCTCCCAACCCGACAGTAAACTAGAAGCAATACTGCAAGTCCAAGAATTGCAAAAATCAGTGACACTACCAAAGACTTGAAATATGCAGGAGTAGAATACTCATGATATTACCATTTAAACTTAACTGTTTGGTCACTGCAGAACTCAGATGGATCTTAGATAGTAACTGCAGATAATCATAAATTTAATCAGGTGGCAACTCCAATTGAAGCTGCTCTTCCTGATGTAGTATTTTTACTGGAACAAATTAACATGGCTCCTAGCATTTGGTATACAGCTATTACCCTGGCTAATGCTTTTGTCTCCGTACCAGTTTGCAAGGACTATCAGAACCAGTTTGCTTTTACCTGGCTTGTATCTGTGTATACCTTCAAAACCTTGCCTCAGGGCTATTTTAACTCTTCTGCTCTCTGCCACAAAATAGCCCACAGGCATTCTGATCATTTTGATATTCCACAAAACATATCAATGGTCCACTATATTGATGACAGTATGCTAACTGGATCTGGGGTGCAGGAAGCAACAAATACTTTAGATGCCTTAGTAAGACATATGTCAATCAAGAGAGTGGCAGATAAAACCCACAAAAATTCAGAGGCCTGCCAACTCAGTGAAGTTTCTGGAGGTCCACTGATCTGGAGTATGCCAAAATATTCCCTTCAAAGCAAAGGCAAGTTGCTGTACCTCCCCATCACCTACCATGAAAAAAGTGAGCAAAACACTGGTAGGTCTTTTAAAAGCAATATAGGCCACACTTGTGTGAGTTGCTTTTACCCATCTACCAATCCAGTGGAGGCCAGAGCAGGAGAAGGCAAGCTGCTCTTCCACTTGGAACTTCTGCCCCAGCAGATCCAATGATACTCAAAGCATCTGTGGTAAATAGAGATGCTGTATAGAGCCTCTGGCAAACTATCAAAGGCAAATCACAGTGTAGAACTCTAGGATCTATGAGCAAATCCTTGCCCCATTTTACAGATAATTATTTTCCTTTTGAGAAGCAGCTTCTGGCTTGCTACTAGGCCTTGTTAGAGAGTAAATGCCTAATCATGAGGAATCAAGTAATTATGAGGCCTGAGTTTCCTATCGTGACCAACCAAGTTATAGACTGGCTGTGCACAGCACCAATTTATCAAAGTGGAAATAGTATATAAAAGGCCAGCCTTAGAAGAATTATAAGTAATCTGCATGAAGAGGTGGTTTAGAATCCTTCAACAACTACTGCTGCAATGTTTTCTCTCTCCCTCAATCTTTACCTATGGCCTCACCTATATTCCTTATGATCAGCTGACTGACGAAAAAGTATGAACCAGATTTACAGATGGTTCTACATGATATGTGGTACCCACCTGAAAGTATTATAGCCCCACTCAGGGATGAGCCTGAAAGACAGCAGTGAAGGTAAGACCTCCTAGTAAGTAGCGTACTTCAAGAAGTACATTGAGCTGTCCACTTTGCAGTGAGAGATGGCCAGAAGTACAGATTTACACTGATTTTACTAGCAGTTGATAACAATTTGGATAATCAGGGATTTAGAAAGAACAGGATTGGAAGACTGGAGACAAGGAGATCTGGAAAACAGATATATGGATGAAACTCTCAGAAAGGGCACAGGCTATTAAGATTTTTATGTTCTGAGGAATTCTCTCCAAAGAGCAGCAACTGTAGAGGAGGGTCTCAATAATCAGATGGACAAAATGATATGCTCTGTGGATATCAGTTCACCTTTTTCCCTAACTAGCTCAGCACTTGCTCAATTGGGCCATGGTGGCAAAGATAGAGTCTATACATGGGCTCAAAAACACGGACTTCTTCTAACATTAATCTTGCTACTACTACTGTTGAGTGTCAAATCTGCCAATAACAGAAACCAACTGAGTCTCTAATATGGCATAATTTTGAGGGGAGACAAGCCAGCCACCTGGTGACAGCTGATTACATCAGACCTTTTCCATCATGGAAGGGGCAGAGAGTCATCTTCACTGGAATAGACATGTATTCTGGATATGGATTTGCCTTCCCTGCATATAATGCTTTTGCCAGCACCCTCCATCCACAGACACAAAGGATGTCTTATCTACCACCACAGATTTTCACACTTCTGATCAGAAACTCATTTCACAACAAAGGATGTACAGCAATAGGTTCATGTTCATGGAATTAAATGGCCTTATCACCTACTCCATCACCCAGAGAAGGGTGCTAATAAAATGTGGAATGGCTTACTGAAGACTTGTTTACATCATCATTTGGGAAACAATACTCTGAAAGAGTGGGGCTCTGTCTTATAGTATGTAGTATATGCTTTGAATCACAGACCATTATATGGTACTATATAACACACTGGTGTGGAAATTCAGAATACACGGATCTGGAAACCAAGAGGTAGAAGTGGGAGCATTTGTCTCTTTTCATTATTATACCTATTGGCCAACCTGCAAAATTTTGCTGCATATCTTGGCAACTCCGAGTTATGATGATTCTTAGTTCCCCAGAGCAGCGGAATACTCCCACTTCACAGTTCAGGAGCTTTTGCCCTCGAGTAAGTTCTTCACCAAGCAGTGGCTCTTATCTTTCAGCTGTGGCCTATATCTTCTGGTAACTTTTCCTCCATCAGTGATGACTCACTGTTCCACTGAAGCCCACACCCTCTCTCAAGCTTCTTCCCCAATGAAAGGTGAGTGATCCTCTGGCAGGTCTGAATCTCCTCTAAGTTCCTTCTTTGTTCACTTTCCCTCAGCCCAAGGGCTATTAGCTACAGTCTATGGTTGTTTCTCATTTGATAAGTACTTTTACAGAAGTCTGTCTTCTGATTGGACAGTGACTGATATAATTATCTAAAGAATGACTGTACGTAGAAAAAAAAAAAAAAACAGACCAGGGAGAGAGGTCTGGAGCATTCCTATATACAGAGAAAGAAAGTGGCAGAGCCAGCAAAGGGAATGGAGAAAAAGTAACAAGTAAAAACAGGCACACATGCGTTCCAGAGCCAAATGAAAATATTTCAGAAAAGAAGGAATGATCAGTTATATCAAAAAACTGCTGTGAGATCAGGTGAGAACCAACTGACCAAGAGATTGGCAGCAGGTTCAATGGATCAACAGAGATGAAAGCCTAATTGGAATGGGATGCAGAGCAACTGTGAAAATGCAAAGACGTGACCATCAACTATTTTGAGAAGTCTCCTACAAAGGAGGGCAGGGAAACAGAAGGGTAGTGTGGCAGTTTGATATTATTTATGAATCCCCCCCAAAAGAGAAAGATCTTGTTTGTAAACTGGTATCTTCCTCTGGGTATGATACCCTTTGATTGTATTAAATTCAAAGGTTTTAAGTTTACTTGATAAAATCAATTTAGGGCTTTTGATTCAACAACTATCAGTAAGGCATGACTCAGGTTAAATCCCCGACCCCTTGGAGGGCCTATATAAACGGACACTCACTTAAGAAGACACACAAAAGAGGAGAGAGCTTGGTCATTTTAGTCCTGTCATGTGACAGAAAGGAGAAGCTCAAACAACTAAAGACCCGGGAAGAGAGATGAGCCATTTGCCTGATAGTTGGCAGTTGAATAGAATACAGTAAGCTGAGCAGCTGTGAAGGCCCAGAAAGAAACGAGCCCCTATGCCAGCCTACAGTTGAGATCAGAAGAAGTTGGGACCATGGAGCCTTAAGAGGAAGAAGGAAGGAAAGACCCGGCAGACATCACCCACCATCTTGCTTCAACACATGGCAAATGACTTTGGTGAAAAAGTACTTCTTAAGGTACCTTGAGTTGGACTCTTTAGGGACTTGTAACTGTAAGCTTTTACCCCAAATAAACAACCTTTATAAAAGCCAACAGATTTCTAATACTTTGCATTAGCACCCCTTTGGCAGACCAATACAGGTAGTTAAGACCAATCATCCCAGTTGCATGTTTTACTCAACCCTTGTTCTGCTATTTGGGTGCAGGCAGAGGAGGTGGAAAATTGAGTTTAAGAAAAGATTACATAAGAATCCTTTTAAATGTATAGCTGAGCTCATGAAACACACGTACACACACACACACACACTCACAACTAAGGAAAATTCCCCAAGGATCAAAAATAAAGAAGGGGCAGAAAACTAAAGTAAAAAAATAATAATAAAGTTTCATCTGCCCTAAGGGTAGAGAAGACCAGTACTGTACCTGGGCACCCTGTATAAAAGTAGAATTCTTGAAGGGATATACCTTCATTGTTCTAACAGCAGTACTGGTTCTCAAATTCTACGCTAATTTTAAGATCCAAACACTAGTAATGATGATATAATTACATTATTTCCAAATTAAAAACATCTCTTACTGAATTATTAACATCTTGATGCATCCACAGAATTATACACTGCATTAACATTTTAAATTGAACAAGTGTTATATAAGTATTTTTTATTTTCTTTCTTCTCTCAAGATTTATGGTGGTGACATTCAACTATACAAAGCTTCTATTTAAGAGTAATTCTTACTCTAGCTCAAAGACTTTTTGAACAAGTGGAATATGAATGTGGTAGTAATGAAACAGAATTTCCTTCTATAAACCACAAATCTAAACATAATGAAAACTGGACATACTTCCTTTGCAACAAACACTATAGCTTGTTATCAATAAAAGGGCTATTATTCAAGAAGTCCTCAAAGCTATCAAACAAGAAACAGTATTATCTGAAAATGAAAGAATTAGAAGAAATTTAGAATTGGATTATATCTTTTCACCATTACTCTCACTAGTGTATAGTGTAGTGTATGCAGCTATTAGGCAGCTGGGAAAATCTGCACAAAAATACTTTTGTAATTCAATGATAATACCATTAGTTAATTTTGCTTTTAAAAACTTTTAAAAATATGAAGTGCTTCATTTTCAATTTTTCATGATGAAATTTTCTTCATTTTATGAAGTATTTGTTTTTAACTATTTACTACTACTATTGCTTACATTTATATTTTATAATTTTATCTTTTTACTTGATGCATTATTTGTATAAATTGTTTATTTAAATATACAATTTAGTTTCATTTATTTTTATTCTTTAATTTTTATTTTATGATTTCTGAATACTTTAGGAAATAAAACAGAAATCTAATTACATGTAATTTTTTTTTTTACAAAAACAAACAAAAACCCCGCAAATACCTGTGTTGTCACTTTGTTCTAGCATTACAATCATATATCAGGAGAACAGACTTTAAAAAGTGCCTGAACCTTGAGTGAAATAAGCCAGACACGAAAAGACAAATACTGTATAACCTCACAGATATGAAATAATTAGAATAAGCAAACTAAGAATCTAGACTATAGGTTACCAGAGGACAGGGTGAGGGTAGGGAATGGGGAATTAATGCTTAAAATTGTACAGAGTTTCTATTTGAATTGATTGTAAAGTTTTGGTAATAGATGGTGGTAATGGTAACACAACAATGTGAATATATTAATAGCAATAAATATCTGAATATGGTTAAAAGGGGAAATTTTAAGTTCTATATAGATTACTAGAATAAAAATTTAGAAATAGTACTGTACAACACAAACAGTGCATCCTATTGTAAGCAATGGACTATAGTTCATAGTACAATTATAAAAATGTTCTTTCATCAATTTAAAAAAATGTACCACACTAATACATGGTGTAATAATAGGGAGGTATATGTGAACTTTGTATTTTATGCATGATTTTTCTATAAACCTACAACTTCTCTAATAAAAAAATAAATTAAAAAAAATGTACCTGAGAGTTAAGAAAGACATCAAGGAACAGACTTTTTCTATACTGGACTAGGTTCTAGATGGAGGGGGGAAAATCTTACTTGAGAATTCACAAACTCAAGGTGACTTAGGCAGATCTTGGATTGAATTTTTTTTCTGATCTCAGAAACAATTGAGTTTATTTGGGTAAAGCTTAGTAGACCCACTTATTCAATATTAAAGATAAAATGAATGGGTGAACAAATTTTCCAGATTATATACAACAGAAAAAGAAGTAGAGCTAATTATCAATTATCTATTGTGTAATAAACCATGCCAGAACTTTCAGTGGCTTAAAAACAATGAGCTATTATTTCTTATGAGTCTGTGGGCTGGCTGAGCTCATCCAGTCAGCTCTTTTGCTCAACATGGTGTCTTCTGGGGTTCTATGTAGCTGCTTACAGCTGGGAGCTCAGCTAGGATGCAAGATCTGTGTTGGTTTCACTCACAGTTTCAGAACTTCAGCATGGGTGGATGGAACTGTTGGAGGCTGGCTGGGTCTCTCTACCCAGCAGCTCAGGGACTCAAGGGAGTAAAAATGGAAGCAGCCTGGATTTTTAAGGGCTAGGCTCAGATCTGATACAGCATCACTTCCACTTCATTCCATTGGTTGAAGCAAACCACAAGGTCAGCCAAGATTCAAGGAGAGGGGAAACAGACTTCACTTATTCATGGGAGTTGCTGCACGTCCTACAGGGATGAAGGAATTGTTGGTGGTCAGTTTTAGACATTAGCACAGTAAGGGATGCATGAACAGAAATGTAAGTGTCCCATGTATGAAAACTAATAGGGAATTTTAGTATATTAAGTTTCTATGGAACAAGATATGGAATGTGCCTATCTTAATGGTGGCAAAAGTAAAACCTTATTTGAGCAAACTTCCTTCAAAATTATAGAATTTTAGAGCAGAAGGAACATTGGGATTATGTTGTGAAATCTAGTCCTCTCACTGGACTCAAAGTGTGATATGGAGAATTTTTGTGATATGTCTACAATTATGTAGTTAACTTAGTGTTCCGGTTTGAGTCATTTGTAGATCCCAGAAAATCCTGTTCTTAAAGTGAACATATTCCTGTGTCTGTAAACTCACTGTAGATAGGAACTTTTAATTAGATTCAGTTAAGGGAACTTCCTCTTGATTAGATCACCTCAGTAGGGCAAGACCCAGGGTTAATTCTCTTGTAGGAGTCCTTTTAGATGGAGAAATAAAAAACCTTAGATAGGGAGGCGGCTGTGGCTCGATCAGTGGGGCTCCCGTTTGCCATGTGGGGCGCCCCGGGTTCGGTTCCCGGGGCCTCCTGGTGAGGGCAGGCCCGCCCGCACGGTGTGGTTGGCTGGCCCAGCGAGCACAGGCAGCGGGGGGGGATAAATGAATAAATAAAATCTTTAAAAACAAACAAACAAACAAACAAACAAAAAACCTTAGATAGAAAAAAAAGGGGGCAGAAATCCAGGATCGCCAGCAGCTTAATTTCAGGGAGAGAGCTTTGCCTGTTACCTTGATTTGGACATTTTCCCCCTGCCTAGGAACTGTGAACTTTAGCCAATAAATTCCCATTATAAAAGTTAACCCATTGCTAGTATAGTGCTCCCAGCAGCTTTCAGCAAACTAAAACAGTAGATTAGTTTAGGCAATTTCATTATAATGGAATTTGACATATGAATTATTATTGCTGTACATTTTTAAGCAAAAAATATTGCATATATTTAATTAAGTCCACTATTATTTTTCTCATATTCTAATCCAGTTATAGACATAATTAATTTGTACATAGCTATAGTCGTAACTCATAAAATTTTGTATTAGAAACATTTTTTCATGTTGTTTACATTATTGAAAACTGCAAGTTTAGTTCATACTAGGTACTCATAACCTAGAACAATAAATACTTGCCAAAAGAATTGTCATAAAAAATATTTTTATAGCAGCATTAAGTATATTCTACAGAATACATTGATTATAATTTATTCCTATTGTTAAGATATTTAGGCTTTAGGCTCTTTTTTTTTTTTAAGGGTAATTGGGCTGGGGATTGAACCTGAGACCTCATATGTGGGAAGCTGGTGCTCAACCACTAAGCCACATTGGCTCCCCTGAGTTGGTTTATTGGCTTGTTTTGCTGTTGTTTTTGATTTGGGAAGCAGGCATTCAACTGCTTGAGCCACATATGCTTCCCTAGGCTCTTTCTCACCCGCCAGACCCCCTTCTATTTGAGAGTGTAGTTTACTAACTCTACAGACATCTTTATGCAAATAGGTTTTACCTTATTTTATTTTTTATTATTTCTCTTTGCAAATGGATTTAGAAAATAGAATTCTTTTAAATTAGCCTGGAAATAAATTTCAAGAAATAAAATTATTAAATCAGGTATAAACATTTTAATAATCTTGGCACTTATCATCAAATATTCGCCTCAGAAAAATTTTATGCTTTATATTGCCACCAAAAATGTATCACTGTGAAGAATTCCACCAACACCATTTATCTTTATAACTATTAATTCTATTTTCATACTAACGATAGGTATAAAATGCAACTTTCTCTAACTAGTGTTGCTGTGATCATTGGCTACCCTAGCTTTCTTTTGGTTAATATTTGCATGGCATATATTTTTTTCCAACCTTCACTTTCAACCTTCTTGTGTCTTTGATTTTAAAGTGAGTCTCTTGATAACAGCATACAGTTGAGTCATGCTTTTTTATACATTCAAATCTTTGCCTTTTGACTGGAGAGTTTAATCCATTTATATTTAAAGAACGACTGATAATGCATGACTTTATTCTGCCTTTTGCTAGTTTGTCTTTGTAAATCTTATACCTATTTTGACCCTCAATTCTTCTGTTAATGCCTACTTTCATATTTCTTAGATTTTTTTTTTATACTGTACCATTTTGTGTCCCTTCTAATTTCTGTCCGTATATATTTTTCATTTATTTTCTTTGTGGTTCCCATGGGAATAAAATTTAACATTGTAAACTTATAACAATCACATTTGATTTGATATAAACTTGACTTCAATAGCATGCACATACACTTTTCCTACACCCCCTGTCCTCCTACCTTTTTGTTGTACTTGTTACAAATTATATATTCATACATTGTATGTCCAAAGCTATAGAGTTATCATTACTTTTTATTAATTTGTGTTTCAGAACCAGTAAGAAACAAATAATGGTGTCCACACACCAAAATACACAATACAGTAATTCTGGCATTTATAATTACCCATATGTTTATCTTGACCAAAGGTCTTTATTTCTTTATGCCACTTTTATCCACTACCTGGTGTCCTTTCCTTTCAGTCTGAAGAATGCTTTTAGCATTGCTTATAGGGTAGGTCTGGTGGTGATGAACTACTCGGCTTCTGTTTATCTGGGAATGTCTTAATCTTTATTTTTGAAAGACAATCTCTCCTGGAATAATATTCTTGGTTGGCAATTGTTTTCTTCAGCACTGTAAGTCTTTCATCTCATTGTCTTCTTACCTTCATGGTTTCTGAGGAGAAATCGGCACTTAATCTTATTAAGTACTGATTTTAATCTTATTAAGTACATAACACATTGCTTTTCTCTTGCAGCTTTCGGACCTCTCTCCTTGTCCTTAGCAATTTGACATCTGACTACTATGTGTCTGGATGTGGTCTCTTTGAGTTTATCCTTTTTTAGGTTTTGGGGATTCTTGAATGTCTTTTGTTAAGTTTGGGATGTTTTCTGCCATTATTTCTTTGAATATTCTTTCTGCTTTCTCTCTTTCTTTTCCTTCTGGGATTCCCATGATGTGTACATTGGTACGCTTGATGATGTCCCACAGATTTCTTAGGCTCTTTTCACTTTTTAAAATTCTCTTTTCTGGAGACTTTCAGAAGATGAGGGATTAGAGAGTTACACAGCTCACTTCTCTCCCAGAAAAAAACAGCTAGAGGACAGGCAGAAACTGCGAAACAACTGTTCTAGAGCTCAGGAGACCAGGGGACCAGTCAGGAGACTTGGGCAGCACCCAAGAAAGAGTGGGGTCAAGAGATGAAGAAACTGTGGTGAGGAACTGTGAGTTAACTCAGGCCACTGCTGGCGCCCAACTCTGACTCTTGGGGCAGACAGCTATGGGTAACCTGGTATCTGGCATGCAGCTATGAACTGAGAGGGCCGCAGGGGTCCACTTCCCCAGGAACAGGAAGTGGAAGAGACACAGACCAATGCTGATCCAGCCTGTGGCCAATGAATTTGCACTGCTGGGTCCCACAGATTCCACCGTCCTAGCTGGGCGCTGCTGTGCCATTGTTTCCACCTGGGAGCTGGCATAGACCTAAAAATATCTTTCTTCTCAAACACTCTCCATACTGACTGGGACAGGCTGCTGCTGACACTGAGGGGAGCAGTGATTTCTTCCTCCCTGGGAAAAGGGAGGGTGCATTCGAAAGATGAGAGGGGCTTCTGACAGGCGAGTTGGGGCTGTGAGGCTTGGCTCTGAAGAGCCAGCCTGGGGGAGCTTTCCTGGACATTGTTTTTGTACCACCCACCTAGTGGTGGTTGGAGTGAACACATTCCTGCCCCTAGGGGTGAACACAAAAGTTTGTTGAAGAGCACCATCAGCTGGCAGGCCAGGAAAGTTCACTCTAGGAAAAAAATAAAGAGGCTTTTGGGTGTTTTTACTGCCCCCCTCCCCAAGGCCCTTGGGAACTGGCATGCACCCCATTAGTGGGTTCCTGGCCTTGTTTTGATCAGTTAAACTGATCAATTTTAAAGACCTAGAATAAGTTGAACCAAGAATCAAAGAAGACTCACAACACAAAGACTGTCAACTATAAAATCCTAGGCAAAAGAGAGAAACTGACCACCTGAGTAAACCCACCATCATAATCAAATGCCTTGACATCAGCAAAAAATTACAAGCCATATTAAGAAACAGGAAGATATGGCCTAGTCAAAGGAACAAATTAAACACCGACAAAACACAGGATTTGAAACAATTAATCAAAGATGTTCAAACAAAACTTCTAAATCAATTTAAGGAGTTGAAGGAAAATATGGTTAAAGAGATAAAGGGCATTAAGACACTAAGTGAGCACAAAGATTTTGAAAGCTTGAGCAGAAAAAAAACAGAATTTCTGGGAATGAAACGCACAATGGATGAGATTAAAAATACACTGGTTACTACCAAGCATCAACTAGCAATGCAACTGGAAAAAGACCTTGACCAAAAGGGGGAAAATGTAAAGACAAATGAGTTTATGTGGCTAAGAGACTTCAAAGTGAGTTGGGAGGTCATTCCAGAGGTTACGCTTATGCACATCTCAGCAGGATGTCACTGATTGCCAAAGTAGATACTACCCCAAACAGCAGGGCTCCTGAGGGCTCTGGAGACATCCAGACACTATAGTCAAAGCAGACAGCTCAGGAGTTTGGCACCTTGCCAGTGGGCCCTACTTTGGAATTTATGCTCCCCAGGGTGACAGAGTTAGACTCAGATGTGGTTTCCCTACACATGGCTCTTCTGTTCTTCTATTTGAACTTATAACTATAGATTATAACTAGAGTTGGTACCTGTACATCCAAGAGACTTAAATCTTTGGGCTGTCCATGTGCCAAAGGGGCCTCAAATCTCAACGGAGTTGCAACTCGTACTCTCCAGTTCATTGATCTCACACAGGACAACTAACAAGGAGGTGATGATGGACATACCAAGGACCTGAGAGAGTCTCAACTGCAAGCAAGAGAGTCCTATCCATCGGCCCTAATGGATCGCAGTCCCTCTCAATTAGAGGTAGAGTGGACATCACCATCCCAGAATCCTCAGGACTGAAGAATGAACTATGGACTAAAGTAGACTTACTGGTATTCTACTATAAACTCATTGAGATTCTAGCAATGGAAGAAATTATATATCACTGATGTGGAGGCAGTAGCCACCGGAGGTTCTGAGGGCAGGGAGAGGGAAAAACAGGTGTAATGCGGGGCATTTTAGGGACTTGGGAATTGTCCTGAATGACACTGTAATGACAGATACAGGCCATTATATATCTTGCCATAACCTACAGAATTAGGTGGGAGAGAGTGTAAACTACAATGTAAACTTTAATCCATGTTTAGTGGCAATGCTCCAAAACGTGTTCATCAATTGCAATGAATGTACCACACTAATGAAGGATGATGTTAATGTGGGAAAATGTAGGAGGTGTGGGGAGCGGGGCATATAGGAATCCCCTATATTTTTTATATAACATTTATGTATCCTAAGTATCTTAAAAAAAAAAAAAAAAGGTGTACTACAGTGGCATTTTCAGGACATTGGAATTGTCCTGAATGATGTTGCAGTGATGGATACAGGTCATTATATATCTTGTCACAACTTATAAAAATGTGTGGGAGAGAGTTTAAACTATAATGTAAACTATAATCCACACTTAGTGGCAATGCTCCAATGTGTTCATCAATTGTAACAAATGTACCAAACTAACGAAGGATGTTGTTAATGAGGAAAAGTGTGGGAGGGGTAGGGAGTGGGGCATATGTTTTTATGTAACATTTATGTAATCTAAGTATCTTTAAAAAAAAAATGTTTGAGATTTTCTGTTTGGAGGTGATGTAAACTTTAGGTAATGCATGTTGATGATAACGCAATATTGTGAATCCATTTTTACCAGTAAATTGTATACTTGGAAGTGATAAAATGCAAAATTTTACGTTGCATTTATTTTTCTACAATAAAAAATTAATATAAAAAAATAAATACATTGGAGAATGTTTATTTTGTAAGTTCACAACCTTTACTATATATTTACTGTTTATGTATGTTCGTGTATGAATGATATACATCAATAAAAAAAAAAATACATTTGAGGCATACTACAAGCGATTTGAAATGGCAGAAGAATGAATCATCAAATTAGAAAATGGAAAAAACTGAGCATGGGCTCAGGGAATTGAATGGTAGCATAAAGTGCACCAACATATGGGTCATGGGAGTCCCAAAAGAAGAAGAGAAGAAAAAAGGAGCAGAAAAAATATTTGAGGAAATAATGGCCAAAATTTTTCAAACTCTGATGAAAGACATGAAAATATAAGTCCCAGAAGCACAGCATACTTCAAACAGAATAAATCTGAATAGATTTACTCCAAGACACATACTTATCAATGACGGTCAAATGCCAAATATAAGGAGAGAATTCTGAAAGCCACAAGAGTAAAGTGATCCATCAAATACAAGGGAAGTTCAATTAGACTTAGTGTGGATTTCTCATCAGAAACCATGGAGTTATAAGACAGTGGTATGATATATTTAAGATACTGAAAGAGAAAAACTGCCAGCCAACAATTTATTATCTGCCAAAACTGTCTTTCAAAAATGAGCATGAGGGGAGCGGATGTGGCTCAAGCAGTTGAATGCCTGCTTCCCAAATGGGAGGTCCCAGGTTCAGTTCCCGGTGCCTCCTAAAAACAAAAACAAACAAGAAGCAAACAAATGAAAAACACCAACTTAGGGGAGCTGATGTGGCTCAGTGGTTGAGAGCCAGCCTCCCATATACAAGGCCCCAGGTTCAATCCCTGGCCACGGTACCTCAAAACAAAAAATGTGGGTTAGTTTAAAATATTCACAGATAAAAAGAAACTAAGAGAGGTTGTAAATTATAGACCGGCTCTGTAATAAATACTAAAGGGAGTTCTGCAGCCTGAAAGGAAAAGACAGGAGAGAGAGACTTGGAAGAGAATCTAGAAATGAAGAGTATCAGAAAGGGTGACCAAAAGGGTAAAAGGACAGACAAAAATAAGATATGACATATGAAAGCCAAAAGATAAAATGGTCGAAGTAAGTAATGCCTTTACAGTAATAATATTGAATGTTAATGGATTAAACTCCTCAATCAAAAGACACAGGCTGACAGAATGAATAAAAAAAAAGAGCCATCCAATGTGGTCTACAAGAGACTCACCTTGGACCCAAGGATACAAATAGGATGAAAGTGAAAGGTGGGAAAATGATATTCCATGCAAACAGTAACCAAAGAATAGCAAGGGTAGCTATACTAACAAAACAGACTTTAAATGCAAAATTGTTAAAAGAGATACAGAAGGCAATTATATATTAATAAAAGGGCTAATCCAACAAGAAGAAATAGCAATCATAAATATTTATACACCTAACCAGGGTGCCCCAAAATACATGAAGCAAACACTGGCAAAATTGAAGGGAGTAATCAATGTCTCTACAATAATAGTTGAAGATTTCAATACTCCACTCACATCAATAGATAGAACTAGACAAGAGACTAACAAGGAACAGAGAACTTGAACAATATGATTAATGAGCTAGACATAACAGATATATTAGTCAGCCAAATGGGTGTTGATGCAAAGTACCAAAAATCTGTTGGGTTTTATGAAGGGTATTTATTTGGGGTAGAAGCTTATAGCTACCAGGCCCTAAAGAGTCCAACTCAAGGTACCATAAGAAGTACTTTCTCACCCAAAGACATGTGCCACATTTTGAACAAGATAGCGGGAGATGTCTACGAGAGTTCAGCCTTCCTCTTCCTCCAAAATGTCTCTCTCCCCAGGGCTCATTTCTTTCTGGGCTCAGCTACTCTGTTTTCTCCACAAGGTCAGCTGTAGACTATCAGGCTTTCTCTCTTCACAGGGCCTCTGCCATGTCTATGGAGCCATCTCTATTCCTCTGTGTTCTTCTCTTGTGTGTTTACTACTAAGGCTCCAGCATCCAAAGAGGAAATTTTTGTTCATGACATTAAAAACCCAGGGACTCCAGAAGCAGTTAAATTAAAATTCAAGAATGAGAGTAAAAAAATAATATACAAAGGGCAGGGCAATGGTAACAGTTCAGCCTGAGTGGCAATACACTTCCTGGAGAAAAATGAAAAGCAATCATGATAAAACTGAATAAAAATTTGACTGTTTTTTTAAAGAACTGCTCTAGTAATTCTAAAGAATGTCAGTGATAAAATGCTCCTTTATCCTAGGGCAGACCTCTACTACCTTCCCATCCTCTGCATGCCACAGTTTCAGACAAACGAAGCTGAAGGAATTTCCAACAAATCTTTATTAAAGGAATTCTAAGACTGCATTTTAAGAAGAAAGAAAGAAAGAAAATGATAGGAAAAAAAAGTCTGAGATGCAGGAAGGAAAGATGAACATAGAAATCTATGTACAGATAAATCTAAATAAATCCTGACTGCATTAAACAGTAATAATGTCAACTGAGGGGTGGTACAATATGAGAATGAAAATGCTTTATGTCAGTAATGAAAAAAAGGTTGAACAGTGACTGGAGTTCAAGTGTTCTAGAGATTATGATTAATTTCATACACATTAAATATACATGTTAAATATTTACCAGTAATCCTGAAAGAAGAAAATAGACTTGAAAACTTTTAAGCCAACAGAAGGAAGAAAAAAGAAATTAACTGACTGAGTTACAAATTCATACTATATAACCGCAATTTGGCCCTTATTGTAGCTAGACAATTATTTTCTTCAACTGTTATCTCTATCATATTCCTTATAGTCACTAGTCCCAACCTTTTCAACCATAGTTACTTCTTTAATATTCCCATTCTATAAGATAACATTCCTTACCACTCTACTAAGAAATCTGAAGCTGTCTGTATATTCAATTGGTCCTAGGTTAATAGTAACAGTATTGTTCCAAAACTTGAACCCCTGATCTCTCTAAATTGACAGCCTCATCTTGCTCCAACAAAAGTGTACAGTTGTTTTTCACTGTAAAAATTCCTCCCTTCAATTCTGCTATCCCTTTTAAAGTTAATTCCATCTTTCTTAGTTTCCAGTTCTGAATTACCTATTATCCATAATCACAAAGAGGAGAACATTTAGCTTCTATTTACTTTCTATATTCCAGTATTCTTTTTTCCATCATGCCACTGACAACTAGCTAGGTTTTAGGTATGATGATAGGAGAGCCCATTAGCAAAGACTGAGTACAATTAATATTCTTTACACAGCACCATGAGCAAGTGGACACAGAATAAATATTTCAAAATATTCAAAGTCTTTTTTTGTGTGCCTACTATTGTTTTCTTTTATTTGTAAGGGGTGGAAAATTGCGACTACTCATCTATGTTAAAGTCTGAGAGTTTCTTACCCTTTTTCAGTTTCCGGACAGCCAACATACAATGACTAGGAGAGAGATCCCATATTCTTAAGGTTTTATCATCACTTACAGTAGCACAAATGGGCAGATAAGGATGTGTAGCCAAACCCCACACCTCTCCTTCCATATGTCCCTATAATGAAAACATGGTTAAGATTAATTTAACCTCAAGATATGTGTAAATATATTATACAAGCCTTATAGGAACAGCACTCTGGTTAAGTCTAAAAAAATGTTTCAATGCATCTTTAGAATACTTCAAAAAAATGTCTTTGTAATGACTTTATCTCCACAGTTACAATATAATCAAGTTACTATTAAAATTGGCTTATAGTCCTGTAACATTCTTTGGGAGGAGAGAATATGAATTGGTTTCCCTGGTATTTTAATAATTGTCACACAGGAGGGACTTCCAGCATGACAAAGTGAGGAGCTCCACAGACCTGCTCACCAGTGAAACTGGTGAAAATTATTTAAAAAAACACACACACACTGTCATTTAGTTTCTGGGAATGGTCCCAAGGACACAGAGCAAATGAAGAAAAATTTACTCAGAAAAATGTGGTAAGAACAGCAAGAGTCTGTGATATTTGAACAAAGACCTGTTCCCTCCCTCCACCCTCCCAATTTATGGAGATGTAAACTTCACTTTAGGCTTGTCCAACCACGAATACAGGACTCTCTTTGAGCCCAGTTCCCAGTCGGAGGGCTATCTTCCTGGGAGGGACAGGATGTCAGAAGTTTTCATGCTCTCAGCTACCTGTTGCTCAGGTTAAGTTTGTGGAAAAGATGTAACCGAGGGTTAAGAATTAACAAAAAATTATGATTACTGAATCATTATATAGATGCCTTTTCACTTCTAGTACATTATAAACTAGTCAAAGGTTAGTATCTGAAATTACTGAAACTGGCTAAACCAGCCTCACTCTTCGTATATGGTCATTTCCAACTAAAAACCTGCTATTATGATGATTATTCCAGATTGAGCTTACCCTTGTATATGAACATTTCTATTGAAATGGTAACCTTTCCATTTGAAATCCATAAGAAAAGCCTTATAAATGACTCCAGTTCTGTATCCCTCCATGCCCAGATGCCTTGATCTCTAATGATTGTCTTGTGATTGTAATAACCTTGTGACTGACCCCGGTTTTGTACCCATCTCCCATCCTGTTCAGTCCCTTAATGTTTATTAAGGAAGGAACCTGAGCCTGTCCCACCCCAATTGCTCATTTCCATAAACTACAAAACCTGGATATTATAAAACTATGAGGATTACTGCAGTTCTGGGAGGCAGATTTTTGAGCCCTTAGGCCACTGACCTTTGCTATGCACAAGCAAATAAACACTTTCTCTCTTTGAAACAATGGTGTCTCAGGGATTGATTAATAAAGTGCATGGGGCAGAAGAACCCACGTTTTGCACGGAGACTCTACCGTTGCAGGGCACCACTGAGAACACTGGATCCCTAAGCACCCTTGCTCCAGCTCATAAGGTGGTGATTCTACGCCAGTGGAATCAAGCCAAGAATATCTGAGGCTACATACTCCCAATCTACCAAGGTCTCAGATTCTAAAGCAGCCATGTCACTCAGAAAGAAATACTCCTTTATCCCCATCACTAACTCCAGAGTTCCTGCTCAAAGATTTCTGCCTAGAGAGAAAAGCAGGCCACAAAACAGTTAGCTCTTAGTCTCTTCTCAAAGGCACTGACTTCATTTGCAACAGAGTGGAAAAACTGAAGCCCAAGAGTGTTCTCAAAAACAGTGGCGGTTGTGATGAAAGGTAATTGGGAGCAGATTTGTAAATTAATTGGATTTTTAGGCAAAACTGTATGCCAAGTAGTTTGTCCTAGAGAACTGGGGAAAGAGATAACTGAAAGAAGCCCACCTGGGCTCAAAACAAATCTCAAACACTGACCTAGGGAACTATTCTTTCTAAAGAGCCTGAATTTGATTGATTTAATTTGTGGAGAAATTTACACCCCAGGACAATACTGAGAACAAGAGAACAATCAAGTCAGCAATGAATGGGTCTTAATAGCTGGGTGTGGTTAGGGAAAGAGACAAAGAGAGCCTCAAAAGCACTGCCACACCAGGGTGACTGTGGGTATGCCCAAGGCTGTGCCTCCCTGAGGAGCAACATCAGAGGTTTGGGGTAGTGAGTAGACACCACCAAAATAATCCAGCCAGTCACTAAAGGAAATAAACAAGCAAATAACAAAAGCAAGTAGAAGTGGGGGTGGATGGGTGGGGGCCGGGACCAGGACCCAGTACTGTTACAATATATTGTCTAAAATGTCCAGTTGCCAATAAAAAAAGTCTTAAGACATACAAAGAAACAGGAAAGTATAACCCATAGAGAGGAATGCAGACAACAGAAATTGCCTGAGAGAGAAACCAGATGTCAAATTAAATTGACAAAGCTTCTATTTATATTTTATAAATATGTTCATCAAAGAACTAAAGGAAAAGATGATTAAAGAAATAAATGAAGGGGAGCAGATGTGGCTCAAGCAGCTGAGCGCCTGCTTCCCCACATAGGAGGTCCTGGGTTTGGTCCCCTGTGCCTCCTAAAAACAACAAAAACAAACAAATAACAAGCAAACAAACGAAAAAACAACTCAGGGGAGCTGATGTAGCTTGGTGGTTGAATGCTGGCTTCCTATATATGAGGTCCCAGTTCAATCCCTGGCCCCAATACCGGAAAGGAAGGAAAGGAAGGAAGGAAAGAAAGGAAGGAATGAAGGAAAGGAAGGAAGGAAGGAAGGAAGAAAAGGGATATATGTAATGACTACATTGTATCAAATAGATAATATCAATAAATAGAAATTATAAAAAAGAACTAAATGGAAATTCTGGAATTGAAAAGTGTAATTATATTATAGTAACATTAAAGCATGTGCAGTATTCTTCCTTTTGTGTGCTTGTAGGGACATGAAATGCCCACTTCCCCCTCCCACTAGTTATTTGTATAGATTGCTGGAAAGGGTAGGGTGGAATTGGCCAGCAATCCATCCTGGAATGTTCTGCTGCAGCACACACAAGAACCTCGTAATAATTAACCTGCATACATGCTGCCCCTCACTGTTCTGCGAACCCACACAATTCTCCCCATATGTACACACTTCGCTGTTAATCATTTACTAGGCTATGTGAACCCTCGAGCTGCTCTATGCATTAGTTAGACCCCCCCCCCTTGTGCTGTCTAGCCCTATATAATCTTTGTTTCCTTACTGTATGGCATGGTTGCTGCCAGATCGGCTATCAGGATATGTGAGTAAATTAAACGGCGTGACTGCAGCTGGCCTCCCCATGTGGTTTCTTTGGAATATCAGAGTATTCAATTGGCCTTCCCAGGCTCGACCTTCCTGCATTACAGTGCTCTTTGGTATCTTTTTTAAAAATTAATTAATTTATTTATTTATTTACCACCCCCCCTTGCTGCTTGTGCTGTGTCCATTTTGCTTTGCGTGTTTCTGTGTCTGCCTGTCTCCCTTTGTTGTGTCATCTTGCTGCTCCAGCTCACTGCGCCATGCGGGCCAGCTTGCCTCCCATATGGTAAACGGGAGCCCAACCAATTGAGCCACAGCGGCTTCCCTCTTTGGTATCTTAACAGGAGTGAAGTAGGGATTTGAGCAGAAATAGTCTGCATTGTGAAAGAAATTAATTATTTTTTCAGGATAAAGGGAAACCAAAATTTGGTGTTAGGATAAAGAGTTTCATGAGGGCAATTTTTCATCAGTATAGATCCTACCTCACTTACTGTGCTTTATTTTATTTTATTTGATTGATTGATTTCCTTCCCTACTTTTCAGAAAAATATAATACATAATAGGAGATGTACATCTAAAAATTTAATGCAGCATTCCTGATGGAAATGTTAAGAATTACATGATCAGCAGCTAATCCTGACATTTAATTTTAAATTTCTCCCACATACATTTAAAAAAAATATTTTTGGATTTCTGTTTTATCAACATTTGTTCACTCTAAATGTTTTCACTAATATTTTAGCATATGCTCATATATTCATTTCTTATTTTTCAAAGTTAGAAACTTGAGGAAGAAAGAGATAAAATGAAGAACTGCACAGAAAAACAACTGTCTTGGGCTTGACAAATATATATCAAAGAAATAAAGTGAAATATGAAATAAATAGAATGAGTTAATTTAACTGCAACTGGTTTTTCAGTCCACTGTTTTCATTATTTTGTGACAAGAAATTACTTAAAAATATTGGCAATTAATCCATATGACAACATTTTTATTTACTGATTCCACTCATTTAGCTATAATTATTAAATTTAAAAACTGTCTGTATATAGTAAATTAACAAACATTTCCCTAATTTATTTAACACTTTTATAGCACTGTCAACTTTTGGCTCTTATGTACTGAAAGAATCTATTGTATGTAAAGAAAATAGCATAATAACATTCAAAATTACCTGGACCAAGAGTGTAATTGGGCCATTTTTATCCACTTCTAGTATTTCACCATTCTTTGTGCCAACTAAAATATGACCATATCCTAGGGATATGGCACGTATAGATGGGTTATCTTCCAAGAGAAGACCTGAAATGTGAAATGGAGATCTTCTTCAAGGTATAAAGTAACTATAAAACAAGGATGTAAAATATTGCCAGTGATACTATTTTGATAATGAAAATACATCATAAGGTTGTTTTCCCCTATATTTCAAGTATTCTAATAAATGCCCTGCATTTCCCCCATTCAATTTACTAATCTCAAAAGTATGTACCACCTATATACAATTCAATAATTCAGTACTATCTCCGATCCTCTCCTACCATTCTGACAACTGTTCCTTTGCCTTTTTTATTAGGCCCTCCTCATCTACTCCTGCCCTCCTGAGAGCAATTCTAGTATTCTGATTAATTTAATTTAATTCAATTCAAGTTATATTGTTTATGTTTACTATGTGCTAGACAGACTTCAGTGATACACTGGTAAATGACAGGACAGCTTCTGCCCTCACAGAGCATAAGATGAGGAAAACAGATCCTGCGTGACAAGCACATTGAAAAAGGAAGAATATAGAAGGGATTTAACCTAGATTTGGGGAGTGTTTCATCCTAGAAGAAACAGTGTTTGAGGTTTGAAAATGGAGTATATGATCAGATAATTGGAGGGGGCAAGAAAGGAGGAGGAAGGGCAAATTCTAGGCAAGAGTAATAGTATATGCAATGGTCTGGAGGTCAGAGAAAGCATGGTGCAGTGCCTGAAAAAGAAACACACTGAAAGAAAGGCCAAGGGAAGAAGGGCCTGCGAGGCTGAATACACAGGGTCACGGTGTGAAACAAAATGTTAAGTTTGCAAACAAATTCAAGACTAGTGGTAAATGTGCAATTTACACAACAGTTTTCTTTGGAAAATTAAAAATGTTAAAATTAACATTAACAAACTTCATTTGATCGCTATTTTACCATAAAATAGATTCTGAAAGGACAGCAATGATTTTGGTATCCTAGTGATTTCTCCCTTTTGACTCTGATGCCCTTCTAGTAAGAAGGGAAAATATATTCCATGTGTTCCACTTCAATGACCAAGCATGTTAATGAGCAATTAATCTCTTTTCTTACAAACTAATTCTCAAATCACCTTTAGATCCTGGGGCTAATGCAGCTCTTTTTATAGCATAGGTCTTGAGACATCTTTCAAAGGAGTCATCCCAAAGAGCTACTAAACCATCTTTTCCTCCAGTTACAAATCCCTATGAAACAAAAGGTTCAAGTTAATAAAGATCCAATTATAGTTTTTGAATACCAACATGGAATCTGCAAAAATATTTACAGTGACATTAACATTGTACTTTTAGTACAGGACTTTAAAAACACAGTATCTAATGTGGAACCATGAGGTATGTCTACCACTTTCAGTAAGTTACATATATTCTTTTAGAGCCTTCATAATGTCATCCTTTGAAAAGAGGCATAATAATAGTGCCTACCTCACAGAATATGATGAGTATACATAAAACACTTAGCACAAGTTTTGACATGTAATAAGGGCTTAATAAATATAAGTTAAACTTGTTTTGTAAAATAGCAGATCTAGTTCACTCTGTGTTCAGGGGTTTGAAAAGAGGAACAAAATAAGGTCAATAAGCTAAATCTTTCACACTGCTGACAAGATCCTTGCCCAGATTATTGTTGGGTGGCCCAGCTAGATAGCAAAGAAATGTCCCTTTACTTCTGAAAATGCTCAAGTTATGTTTAACTTAAAATATCTTTATATTACTTACTTTTTCCAATGCATGCATACTGAACAATGGACCATCATGTGCTTTAACTGTTTTTACAAGAAAGATATCTCTCCAAATACACACATCTCCTGTGGCTGTTCCAGAGAAGGCCATCTCTTCTGTCCATCCATACACTGCACACATCATTGTGTCATTTTTCCCCAGTGTGCCTATGTAGCCTTTTCTTCCAATCAATCCTCCCCCTGGTTCATAAAAATATTATAGAAGTACCACTTTCAAAATTTATAAAATTATAAAGTAGTATAATTTCTTTTCTATAGTTTTTTTTTTTTTTTTTTTTTTTTAAACATTTAACAGTAAGGAGAGTTAAAAAGAAACATGCTGGTCTCTCAGTCAGTGATTTGGACAACACCTTGCCTGGGTGAGCAGCCATGCCTGCCCATGGCTGCTTTTAGGCAACAGCTTACTGGATAAACAAAAAATGGACTATGTCAGTTTTAATGAGTATCTAGACCTTTTTTTTTCCTCCATATAATTAACGGTTTTACATTACAGAAGAGTTACAAAGTACTTAGCACTTTTAAATTATATATATATATATATATATATTTTTTTTTTAATTAGAGAAGTTGTGAACTTACAAAAAAATCATGCATAATATGCAGAATTCCCATACAACACCCCTCCACCAACACCTTACATTGTTGTGGAACATTTTTACATATTATGAGAGAACATCCTCGGACTATTACCACTAACTATGGTCTATAGAGTACATAAATGGGCCACATTTTTCATACTCCCCTCTTCTTACACAGTACCCTCTTTCACATTGATGATGCAAGAATATTACAATATTGCTGTTAACTATAGTCCATAAGTTACATTAATTGTATTTGTCCCATGCATCTCCATATTCTTACAGCCTCTTAATAGGGATGTACATTTGTTCTAGTTCATAGAAGAACATTCCTGTATTTGTACTATTAACCACAATCCTCATCCACCTCTGGGTTCACTAGGTTATTCAGTCCCTAGATTATATCTAGATTTCTTTCAATTGACATTTACATCCCTAGACTACCCCTTTCAGCTATAATCCTATTTAAAAACCAGTTGTGTTATACTCCCTATAATGTGTTATCATCAACTATATCCATGTCCACACTTTTACAGTCAAGCTAATTAAAAGTTCTACATACATTAAGCATCAGTACACCTTCTCAGCCCTCATCCTATATCCTAGTAACCTATATTCTAGGTTTTAACTCTATGTGTTTATTCTTCATATTTAGTTTATATTAGTGAGACTATACAATATTTATCCTTTTGTGTCTGGCTTACTTCACTCAGCATAATGTCTTCAAGGTTCATCCATGTTATCATATGTTTCCCAATTTCATTTCTTCTAATAGCGGCATAATATTCCATTGTATGTATATACCACATTTTGTTTTTCCATTCATCGGTTGATGGACACTTGGGTTATTTCTATATTTTGTCAACTGTGAATAATGCTGCTATGAACTGTAGTGTGCAAATATCTGTTCATGTCCCTGTTTTCAGTTCTTCTGGATATATTCCTAGTAGGGGGATTGTGGGATCATACAGCAGTTCTATATTCAGCTTCCTGAGGAACTGCAAAACTGTCTTCCATAGAGATTGCACCATTTTACGATCCCACCAACAGTGAAGGAGTATTCCTATTTCTCCACATCCTCTCCAACACTTGTAGTTTTCTGTTTTTTTTTTCCCTTAAATGGTAGCCATTCTAGTAGGTGTGAAATGATATCTCATTGTGATTTTGATTTGCATTTCCCTAATAGCTAGTCATGTTGAGTGTCTTTTCATGTGCTTTTAACCATTTGTATTTCCTCTGTGGAGAAATGTCTAAGTCTTTCACCCATTTTAAAATTGGATTGCTTGCTCTTTTATTGTTGAGTTGTATGATGGAAATCAAACCCTTATCAGATATGTGGTTTCCAAATATTTTCTCCCATTGAGTGGGCTGCCTTTTCCCCTTCTTGACAAAGTCCTTTGAAGCACAAAAGTGTTTAAGTTTGAAGAGGTCCCATTTTTTTCCTTTTGTTGCTCGTGTTTTTGGTGTAAGGTTTAAGAAACCACCAGGTTTTGATATGTTGTGTTCTTGTTTTCATTTATCTTGAAATATTGATTTCTCTTGCAATTTATTCTTTGACCCACTGATTACTTAAGAGTGTATTGTTTAATCTCAATATATTTATGAATTTTCTGCCTGCTGTTGATTTCCAGCTTTATTCCATTATGATCAAAGTACTTTGTATAATTTCGATCATTTTAAATTTATTGAGATCTACTTTTTGACTCAACATATGGTCTATCCTGGAGAAAGATCCATGAGCACTTGAGAAGAATGTATATCCTGCTGTTCTGGAGTACAGTGTTCTGTATATGTCTGTTAGGTTTAGTTCATTTATCATATTATTCAAGTCCTCTATTTATCCTCTGCCCATATGTTCTATTCAATGATGAGAGTGGTGTATTGAAGTATCAAGTCATTTTGTAGAGACATCTATTTCTCCCTTCAGTTTTGCCAGTGTTTGCCTCATGTAATTTGGGGCTTCTTAGTTAGGTACATATACATTTATGATTGTTATTTCTTCCTGGTGAATTGTCCCTTTTATTAATATATAATGTCCTTCCTTGTCTCTAATAACAGCTTTGCTTTTAAAGTCTATTTCATTCAAGTATAGCTATTCTAGCTTTACTTGAGTAGCTATACTCAAGTATACTTGGTTACTGCATGCAGGGAATATCTTTTTCCAACCTTTCATTTCTAATCTATTTGTATTCTGAGTCTAAGGTGACTCTTTTGCAGACAACATATAGATGGTTCATATTTTCTTATTTATTCCACCAGACTGTGTCTTTTGATTGGGAAGTTTAATCAATTAAAATTCAATGTTATTATTGTGAATGCTGTTCTTTCTTCACCCATTTTGCCCTTGGAGTTTTATCTGTCACATATTATTTTCATCACTCTTTTTTACACTTTTAGTTACTTTTACTGGTATTTTCTTCATTTCTAGACTCTCTTTCAAGCCCTTCTCTCCTGTATTTTCTTTTCAGGCTGTAGCACTCCCTTTAGTATTGCCTGCAAAGCTGGTCTCTTGGTTACGAACTTTCTCAGTTTCTGTTATCTGTGAATATTTTAAACTTACCTTCATTTTGGAAAGACAATCTTGCAGGATATAAGATTTTTGGCTGGCAGTTTTTCTCTTTCACTACTTAAATGTATCATACCATTGCCTTCTTGCTTCCATGGTTTCTGATGAGAAATCAGCACTTAATCTTATTGGGCATCCTTTGTATGTGATGCATGGCTTTTCTCTTGCTCTTCTCAGGATTCTCTATCTTTGGCTTTGACATTCTGATTAGTATGTGTCTCAGAGTAGGTCTATTTGTATTTATTCATATGGGAGTAGGTTGTGCTTCTTGGACAGATATTTATGTCCTTCAATAGGGTTGGGAAATTTTCTACCTTTATTTCTTCAAATATTCCTTCTGTCCCCTTTTCCTTCTGTTCTCCTTCTGGAACACACATGACACATCTGTTTGCACCTCTCTTGCCGCCATTTAGTTTCCTGACACTATGTTCAATTTTTTCCATTCTTTTCTGCATCTGTTCTTTTGTATGTTCACTTTCAGAAGCTGTCTTCAACCTCACTGATCCTTTCTTCTGCCTCTTCAAACCTTCTGTTATATGTCTCCAGTGTATTTTTAATTTCATTTATTATGTTTTTCATTCCCATAAGATCTGCTATTTTTCTATGTATGCTTTCAAACTCTTCTTTGTGCTCACCTCCTGTCTTCTTAATATCCTTAATCTCTTTAGCAATCTCATTGAATTTATTGAGATTTGTCTGAACATCTACAATTGTCTCAACTCCTTTATGTCATCTGGAGGCTTAGCTTGTTCCTTTGGTATCTTCCTGTTTCTTGGTATGGATTGTAATTTTTTGGTTGGTGTCTTGACATCTGGTTTACTATATGTATTTAGTCTAGGCGCAATTTCTCTCTTTAGTCTAGGGCTTTCTATTTGATTGGCTTTGTGGGATAACCAATCCTTGATTCTTTGTTCAACTTAATTTGGAAATTTACAGTGGCTCGTATTTAGCCAATCTGAACATTTTCAGCCCCTTTTCATCTGTTTCTTGCTCTTTTTCCCTTGTTGGTTGTGGAATAGGTGCCAAGGATGCAGTTGGTACTGCAGGCTGTGGAGGCTGAAGCTGCCTGTGTTACCCCAGGAACCAATAAAGTTTCTCCCACCTTTCTCCCCTGGTAGGAACAGAGCCACAGCTGTGTACAGTAATACAATCTGTGCAGGCTAAGAACGCTTGTTGTTGCCTGAAAAGATTGATGACGCTTCACAACCCTTCCTCCCCTGCCTGGAGTGGGGAAGAAGCTGCAGGTGTGGGCAGCAAACTAAGCTGTGCAAGTCAAAACTGATCGTGGTTGCCCAGGTAGACTGACAAAGCACCAGCCTCCCAACTCTGCTGCTGGGGTGGAGATGGAGCCTCAGGGTGCCCAACTATCTGGTCTGTGTGGGCCAAAAATGCCTGCAGTTGCCCAGAGACACTGAGGGAGTACCGTCCCTTCTGCTCCTCCAGGGGCAGGGATGGAACCACAGGAGTGCCCAATAATCTAGTCCATGCAGGCTAAAAGCACGTGCAGTGCCAGGGAGTTGACGAAACAACTCCCCACTGTCCTATTGGGGGTTGGGGTGGAGCCACAGGTATCCAACAATCCAATCTGTGCAGGCTGAAAGCACCTGTAGTTGCCCAGAGAGGTTGGGGAAACACAGCCCCACTCCTACCTTTTCGGGGGTGGGGATAGAGCCACAGGTGTCCAACAATCCAGTCTGTATGGGCCAAAAGTGCCTGAAGTTTCCCAGAGAGGCTGGGGAAACACTGCCCCACTCCTATCCTATTGGTGGGCAGGGATGGAGCCACAGGTGATCCTCAATCTAGTCCGTGCAGGGCAAAAGAGCCTGTAGTTTCCTGGAGAGGTTGAAGAAACACCGCTCCACATCGTGTCCTATCGGGGGTTGGAATGGAGCCACAGATGTCCAACCATCCAGTCCATGCAGGCTGAAAGTGCCTGCAGGTGCCCAGAGAGGCTGAGGAAACACCGTCCCCTCCTATCCTATCAGGAGTGGGTATGGAGTCACAGGTGTCTGATTATTCAGTGTGTAGGGGCTGAAAACTATTAATACTACAGTTGCCCAGAGAGGCTGGTGCAGGTCCTCCCAGCTGGAGGTTGGGCTGGAGCCTAGGCTATGGTTGCAATCTGACCTGGGTGGAAAGAAGCTGATCCCTACCATCACTGATTTTCAGTCATCCTCACTTCCCCTCATGTTAGGGGCAGAGTTAAAAATGGAGGCTATCGGTCTCTTTCTGACTTATGCTCAAACCTTAGCTGTTCTTAGGATTAGACTTTAGCTGGGTAAATTTATTAAACAGTAGCTGAAGCTGGTGCCAGACTCTCTTTTTCTCCTCTGTTTTGGGGAAATGGACCTTCCAACTCCAGCCAGGGAATAGTTCCAGAGGCAGCTTACAACACCAGCAGGGAATGGGAACCAGCCTCTGTGGTGTGGAGTGATCTACTCACAAATCTTCATTGCAGTTGGGCAGTCTCCTTCTCCTGTTCTTCCAAGGATGTTGCAGGATGCTCTTCTGGTCTCCTGGGTGCCCCCAAACAGGTGCTTTAGATAGCTCTGGGTGATTACTAACTGCACTGTAGGATGAGCTGACTCTTGGAGCTCCTTACTCTGCTGTCATCTTGCCCCTCCTCCTACTTAGAACTTTTGATAATGCTTTTCAAAATTTTTATTATGACATATTTAAAAATAAAAAAATATATAAAAGTACAATGAACACCTGCATACCAATATCAACCTAAAAAATATTACCAAAACAACTGAAAAATCATGCTTATTCCCTCTCCCTTCTTCACCTCCTATCAAGAATGTGATATTGAATATTCTCCTGTATCCTTAATACTTTTACTACATATTTATTAATTTTTAAGTTATATGTTGTTTTAGTTTGCCAAAGGGCTGCTGATGCAAATATACCAGTAATGTGTTGGCTTTTATAAAGGATATTTATTTGGGGTAAAATCTTATAGTTCCAAAGCCGTGAAAAGTCCAACTTAGGGCACCATAAGAAGTACTTTCTCACCAAAGTCAGCTGCCACATGTTGAAGCAAGATGGCGAGCAATCTCTGCCGAAGTTTCTGCCTTCTCTCCGGACTATACCATCTCCCCTTGAGCTACTCTGTGGGCCCAGCTTCTTGGGGCTTCATGCTTAAGAAATTCTCTCCTGTCTCCTTTTAGGCCTTCTAAATCAGTCTCAGCTGTTCTGATTTCTTCCCAAGCTCAGCTGTAAGCTATCAGGCAAAGGGCTCATCCCTGGGGCTTAGCAGCTGTTTGAGACTCTCCTTTCTTTCACATGGCAGAATCAAAAATGGCAGAGCTCTCTTCTTGTTTCTGTCTGCGTGAGCGTCCATTTATATCAGACCCAGCAAGGAGGTGGGGACTCAACCTGAGTCACACCTCACTGATGTAGTCCAACTAAAACGCTACAGCAATCTTATCAAGTAATCTAATCAAAGACCCCTTAACTGAATTTAATAAAATCAAAGAGTATCACACCCAGAGGAATAGCTTAGTTTACAAACATAATCTTTCTCTTTTTGGGTTTCATAAAATAATACCAAACTGCCACATGTCATATTATTTTTCATGTTTTAAAATTTCCTATAAGCAACATCCTGTATGTATTCTTTTGCAACTTGCTTTACTCCCAACAATTTGTTATGGAGATTAATACATGCTGATTTGTACCTCTAGAAAACTCATTTTCATAAGTATATAGCATTCCACTATATAAACATACATTTTCCTATAGTGGAGATATAAGTTGCTTCCATGTTTTTGCTATTGAAAACAAGGCTGCTTTAAATATTCTTGTAATGGTCTCTTCTATACAAGTGCAAGAGTTTCTCTAAGAATGCCTAGGAGAGGTCAAGGGTATATGTAAAAGGAAAAGCATATAGATAGGAGGGGTATCAACTTCTGCCAAATTGTTCCCCAAAGCTGGTATACCAACTTACACTCCTAGTAGTAAAGAAAAAGAGTTCCTGTTGTTTCCCACCACCAGCAACCCTTGGTATTGTCAGACTGGAGAACGTGAAACACTGACTGAATTTTATTGGTTTTAATTTGCATTTCTCTGATTATTAATCAACATGATCACCTCTTCATATTTTTATTGGCCATTCATTACCTCAATATCTTTTGCCTATGTTCCCAACTGAATTCCTTCCTTCATTCATTCAAGAAGCATATAAGCCAGGCACTATACAAGGCACTGGTGATAGAGCTATAACAAAACAGACAACAAAATCTCCTGCTTTCATGGAGCTTCATGGTGAGAGACAGACAATAAATATGACAAATAAGCAAAATGTACAGTATGTTAGAAGATGATGGGTGTTTCAGAGAATATATAAGCATAAAAAGGAGACAGGAAGTGGGGGCCCATTTTATATAGGGTGTTTAAGGAAGGCCTCATCAAGAAAGTGGTATCTAAATGAAGACCTGAAGGAGGTAGTAAAACCAAGTCATGCAAGAAGCATGTTCCAGGCAGAGGGATTGGCAAGTGCAAAGGTCCCAATGCAGAAACATAAATGGAATCAGAGAACCAGGGAACCCAATATGGAGTAGTGAAAAAGTAAGGGAGACAGTAATGGGAGATGGAGTCAGATAGGTCAAAGGCAGCTTTGGAGGCCATTGTAAGGATTTAACTTTTACTCTAAATGAGATGGGAGACATTTGAGTAGCAGAATCACAAGATCTGGTATGTAATTTATTAACAGCTTCATTCTGACTTCTGGGTTAAGAATAGATCAAAGAACAGGGCAAAGATGAAAACAGACTATACCAGTCATCAGGACAAACGATAAAAGTGGCATGACCAGAGTGGTAGCAGGGAAGATGATGAAAGTGGTCAAATTCTGTTATTAGTCAGTCAAAGGGGTGCTGATGCAAAGTACCAGAACTCTGTTGGCTTTTATAAAGGGTATTTATTTGGGGTAGAAGCTTACAGTCACAAGGCCCTAAAGAGTCCAACTCAAGGCACCATAAGAGGTACTTTCTTCCCAGAGTCATTTGTCATGTGTTGATGCAAGATGGTGGACAACGTTTGTGAGGGTTCAGCCTTCTTTTTCTTTTTAAGGTTCCCTGGGTTCAGCTTCTTCTGATCTCAGCTGTAGGCTGGCATAAGGCTCATTTCTCTCCAGGGTTTGTTTCTTTCTGGGCTCAGATGTTCTGTGCTCTTTACAAGGTCAGCTGTAGACTGTAAGGCTCATCTCTCTTCCCGGGGCCTCTGCTGTGTCTAATGAGCTGTCTCTCTTTCTCTGTGTTCTTCTTCTCTGTGTGTCTACTTCAGTGTGAGAAACTGTTTTATCAGCCCACCAAGTGAGCTGGGACTCAATGCTGAGTCGCACTCTAATACATGGTTGAATCAAAGCCCTAAGCTTAACATAATTTAATCAGACATCTCAGCTGAATCTAATACAATCAATGGGTATCATGCCCAGAGGAGCAGACCAGTTTACAAACATAATCAGTATCTGTTTTTGGAATTGATAAATAATATCAAACTGCCACAGATTCCTAATGTATTCTGAAGATTTTCTTTTCTTAATATAGCAACCAGACGTTAGTGGCATTCAAAGAGCAGTTTAGATGAGTGGTGAGGCAAAAAACTCAGTAAGACTTCTCTCAAGAGAAAGAAGGAGAAGATAAATTACAAATAGAAATTACAAACTCTCTTTGGAGGTGTTTTAGTATACAGGGAAGGAAAGAAATGATTAACAACTCGAGGGTAGAGTTGAAAGAAGGTTTTTGTTTTGTTTATTTAAGATGGAGAAATAACACCATGTTTTTTTGCTAAGGGGAAGATTTGGTAGAGAGAGAAAATTGACGATACAGGAGAGAAAGGAAAGAAGAGTTGGAGTGATATCCTTGAATAGGTGAGAGAAGAAGGGATCTAGTAGAGGGACAAATGGAGGGACTGGCCTTCATCAAAGCAGGGATTATTCTACTAGAACAAGGTCAGCAAACTGCAGGCCCAAGGCCAAATTCTGTCACCATCTGTTTTTGTCAGTGCCCACTGGAGCAGATTAGCATTGTGAGCTGTGAAAACTAAGCCCATTTCTCCCTACACTCCCAGAGACTGTCTCCTCAGCTGGTGGCAGCAAATTGCAGATGTTCAGTGCTGGTCATCACCTACAAGTTGGGGACTCTGCTAAAGGCAACTGTGGGGCACCAAACAGTGGAATCTCAGTCCAGGAGTTGCCTCACCTCTGCCCCAAGTTGAGGTCAGATCTCCAGGAGGAGAGAAGAACACATTGGGATATGTGTCACTGGTGCAGAGAGTGAAGCTGACCATGTTGCCCTCAACCCCACCCCCAAATGAGCAGGCCCCTTCTCCTTGGCAGGTAGCTCTTGGAGAGAATGTCTCCAGCTGACAGCAGCTGGGCACAAATGGGGTAAGGCAAAACAGGCATCTTTCTTGTTCTGTAAGTACCTACATAATATCTTTGATTTTGTCACTTAGACTGGAAGGCCTAAAATATTCACACTCTGGCCATTTACAGAAAAAGTTTGCCCTGGTTTAGATAACTGATAGTTTTTCTGATAAACATAGAATAATATGTTCCTATTATACAAGGCCGTTTATCAATGCACTCAAAACTTTCAGTGGCTCCTCCCAACCCACACATGGATTAAATTCAAACTTCTTAGGTGAAAGGACTAATAATGCATAAGTGGTTACAAATGTCAGGTACTATGCTCTGAGAACTTACAAGCATTATCTCATTTATATATCTGCACCACAATTTTATGTGGTATTATGCTATCTTCATCTTATATTTAAGAGCCATTAAATAGTTAATTGCAACTAAATATAGTTATCTGAAATCAATTTCATATTAATTTCAAGCATATCTTTAAATAGGACTTATAATGGATCATGTATTATATTCAACATATACTTTTAAAAACATTTTTAGAAATTAGGCTCTTCGAAGAATTTAGTTATTCTTAAAAACTGGAGAATGGGAAACATTTCTCTAAGCCTCCTATGTTTCTATGTTCAGGTTCCCTCTACCCAGAAGAGGAGTGTTTCAGGGAAACCTTCAGGGTCCTCCCTCCCCTTGTGTTCTCACTTCCCTTTATCCTAAAGGAGGGTGAGTGATTAGCCAAAGCCTGATGATCATGGGGTCATACCTACTCTATAGTGAAAAGTATTATTATACTTCAATACCAAGACCAAGACCAAGTCAGGTACTCCAGTGATTTCTTAAGCCCCACCCTGACCTACTGTATCAGAAACTCTAGAAATTGGGCCAAGCAACCTGTGAGTTGTAACAAGATTTCCAGGTTACTGTGACATACATTAAAGTTTGAGAAACACTGTTCTGGATTAAGGTGTGGTCATCTCCATAGTTCTGTTGGTTTCTCCCTTGGTTGGGTGGATGACTTATGCCTGTAGTCTTATTCCATGTAACTGTTTGGATGAACAGACTTGGGGTCTCTCTCTCCCATTACTGACATGCCTGAACATGGAATTCTCAAAGCCTAGAGCTGTGAAGGGAGGGATAAAGCTTCGTTTTAGTCTGGGGCCTAAGTCATCTTCTTCGACTTAATTTACCTAAAGCCATGCATTTGTAAGGTTAGACAGTACTTATTCAGATTAATAAAATGGGTATTTATTTCCCACGTGACTTTTGAACTCTGTGGATCAGAATCCCAAAAGTGAGGAAGATGGAAATAGATATAAAAATCTTAACATTTATTCTTCCATGGTTCAGTTTCAGATCTACTATATGTCTTATCAAACTTAAGTGTGGAAAAGTTAATCAATTGTAAATCTTTACATTTTAAGGCTACTTATTTTGTTTAAATCTCTTATTTCAAATGAACTTTTTTTTTTTTCAAGACAGAAATAGTAAACATTACTTGCTGGGTATTTGTAATTCCAAGTGACTAAAATATCCAAAGGAAAGGTCTATTTAAATGGAATTACCAATGTGTGAAAATACCTCTTTTCTCTTTGTAAATATAAAATTATCATCTGAGTTTGTGACAAAATATTCAATCTCAAGTCTGAAAATAAATGTGTCCTATGTAGATTACAACTTAAAACTTACTTAAGCGTGAGAAATAACTTCATTAAGTATTATTTCTTTCTAATAATTGTTTCCATTCTTCCTATATTTACAAATTTTGTCAGAAAGGATTAAATTTAGAGACTTAAATGTCACGTTGCTGAAATATACTATTCTATTGGGAAAAGAGGACTTTTTAAAAAATTTAAGTTGTTCTCTTCTTTCACAGTTACTAATTTACAGTTATAAATGACTCAGTAATATCACATTCCTTTCAATACTATTTTATAGCATACAGAGAATTTTTACAAAATTTTTCATTTTCAATTTAGACTACAAAACATGTCTTTAACAGAAGGAAAGAGTCTAGACAGTCATAGACTAATTTCATATTTTAAATTCTTTTGCAAATATGAATACTACATAAATGCAAGTGATAAGTGACAAAATAAACCTTACGTTTATTTAAATTGCACCAAGATAATAGTGAATCACTTTAAAAAAACATAAACTAAATAGTTATATTTGGATAATTTTAGATTTTCAGGAAAGATGCAAAGACAGTGCAAAGTGTTCCTGTATACCTCTCACCTATTCTCCCTTAATGTTAACATTTATATTACCATGGAACATTTGTCAAAACTAAGAAACCAATATTGATACACTGCTATTAACTGAACTCCAGCATTTACCAGGTTTTCCAGTAGTGTCTTATTTCTGTTCCAGGATCCAATCCAGGATAGCACATTGCACTTAGGTAAATCACTTTTAGAAGTGATTTTAAAATTTCTTAAAATTCAAAGGAGTAAAAAAGAAGTACTTCCTTACCTGCTCTCCGCCAAAATTTTATGTGTTTAATTCCAGCTGTAATTAATTTATCAGGCACGTAGGGGTTCATCTTTACAACAAAAATCTTATCTTTACTTCCTCTGAAATAAATACCAAAATGTTTTAACTCTGAAAATACATCTCTTCTGTAATAATCTTTGCCTAGTCCATACCCTATCTTTAAAAAAAAAAAAAAATTTTTTTTTAAATTTTAAAAGATACTTAGATTACACAAATGTTATACAAAAAATATAGGGATTCCCCTCCCACACCCTCCCACAGAAACAATATCCTTCATTAGTTCCTATCTTGATTACTGCTCCACTGAATATGTTTAGAACTTGTCTCTCAGATTTGGGCTGTGCAATCATGCATTTATACATTCATTCTTTTGTCATTATTTTAATATTTTAACTCTCCTCAACTTAACGTCAACAGGTAAACCTCAAAATACAGAAACAATGCAAAGTAAATTTCTTTTGGATGGCACCTATAGTACCTACTGCTGTGCACAGAAAATGCTATCTATGGGCATGAATGAGTTTAAGAAATTTTAAAAATAATACTTCATTGTAACTTAATGTACCAAATACAAAGTTCCTCTTAAACTGCCTTTCATTTGAGCATTGCCTATACACCCTGTAAAAACATTTATCTGTTTTTAAAGTGCTTTAACTTCTCACTTTAAGGACTGGAAGTGAAAAAAAGCCTCTGATATTCTTGACTGTTTCCTCCTTCAAAGCAGTTGTTAATATCATTTTTTTTTTTTTTAAAGATTTTATTTATTTATTCATTTATCCCCCCCTTGCTGCTTGTGCTCGCTGGGTCAGCTAACCACGCCGTGCGGGCGGGCTTGCCTTCACCAGGAGGCCCCGGGAACCGAACCCGGGGCCTCCCATATGGTAAACGGGAGCCCTACTGATTGAGCCACAGCCGCTTCCCTTAATATCATTTTTATTACAGAAATAATACATGCTCATTGTAGAAAATTTAGAAAATGGAGAAAAATGTAATGGAGAAAATTAAATAACCTTTAACTTCTTTGTGATATATATGTGTGGGTGTGTTTTCACCTATTTATAAGATATGAGCATTTGATCATGCTTTCCATTGGCTATATAATAGCTTATCATACAGTAGAATTCATTCTCCCTGTAAATGGAGATTTTAGATAACAGCTATTTCCAATGCAATACTATAATTATATTAAAAAGTGAGCTCATAAAGGAAACCTACAAATACTGAAATCATTTGTTGTTTTTATCATGATTATACTATTTATTTCATGGTAATAAGGATGGCAACAATAAAAAAATATTACATGTCTTCTTGATTTCAAAATGGTTCTAATTAAAAACAATTTTAAAGTACAAAATAATTTCAGGCACTTCAATTTGCCTATGTGATATCAAGGTTTTTCCATACCTTGCTACTGAAAGTTTTTCTCCTTTCTTCCAGTCCCACAGCACAACAGTGTGGCTATCATCTATTCCAACTGAAGCCAAACGTTTCCCATCCGCTGTGAAAATTAATCAGAGAGATATTAACATTCAGAAGATAAACAAACAAACAAACATTCAGTACATATTCTAAAACCACAGTACTATATTTTAATTTTTATAAAATAATGTTAAATGTTAATGATGCTTACAACCATAACAAGAACCAGAATTTATAGGGGGAGTGGAGGAAAGTTTCTCAAATCATCTAAACTTATTTGCTGACACATTTTCCCTGATCTTATTTACCTTACCCATCTACTAGGTTGGGGTGAGAGATAAGGAAAATGGAAAAAGGAGATTTTAAAAAATGAGAAGGAAGGGAAAAATAAAGAAAGGAAAAGACAAGGAAGAAAAGACTTGCTTCAATTAAATTCACCATAAGACCTCTATTGTGATATAAGAACTCAGTGATTATGGAAAGTTAATCAAACAGAAAAGATGTGTTATAGCTACATATCACCACTAATATGAATGCTTTTAGTGGAGCTCAATTATTTTACTTGTTACTATTCCCAAGCAACGAGTAATGAATATATTAAACAAATGATTGAGCCAAGTTAAGTCATGCTGACAGATGGGCATTGTGTTTATAGGTTGTAAAGGCTCAGTCTTTAAGAAAATGTTTTCTATTCTGTCACACTGTTTTGCAAACCTCAATTAGTTCTTTATTGCTACCAGTGATTTTTTTGTTGACTTCCTGAGTTTGGCATCCTTTTTTTGTTTACTTGATTTTTAGCAGAATCCTTGAATGTATGTATGTATATATATACACACATATACACACACACATATATATATATATATTTTTACCACCCCCCCAAAAATATACTCCTCCTCTGGATAAATTACTATCACTTTAGTGAGATCAGCAGAAAGCATTAATTTCCTATTTCTTAGTATAAAATTCTCTATTAATAGTATTTCCTCCCTTTTCCCAATCCACATCCCAGCTTTCATTGTAGGTCTATCTGCAGCAAAGAGGCAACACAACCTAAAATTATTTTTATAAAACAGTGATAAATTGTCACTTCATAGAAATGTTTTAAACACATATTTCAGTTTGAGCCTCTCTCTCTTAGCCTTTTCACCCTAAACATTTTTAAAAGTTTACTCTGTGACCATAAAACATTAATTGAGTTTAGGGTTTGTTCAAAGTGAGAGATACATATCACTAGTAATTAAAGGGATTTTCATTTGTTATGAAGACAAAATTTTTATTTTAATACAAATGTTTATCACTAAAAATTATATTTATTAAATTATAACCACAAGTTAGCCAGACAACCCACACTTTCATAGTTGTGACTGCTTAGGCACTAGTATGCACATTTAATAAAAACTGTGAAAGTCTTAGAAAAATGACAAGTTTAAAAGCAACAGTGATTTAGATTAAAATGCTATGTATTGCCTCCGTGTTTTGATTATTCTTCCTGATGTAGAAAACAGCCTTACCTGAGAAATCAACAGCACAGACACCATATTGATGGTAGCCCTTTAATATTGACAATGGTCTAAGGGTCTCTGTATCCCATATGTGAATTGATGGATCCCTACCTACCTATAATAGAAAGAATTATAAAAGTCATTTTATACAATTAATATACAAAAATTTATTTTCAAATCTGTTAAAAAAGAAAAAAAAAACAGGAGATTTTACAAACTGTGTCTTGTTTGCTACAGACATTTATCAAATAAAAAATATAAGGCAGAGTGTAATGTGACTGATATTTTTTCTTACATTTGTTCAAAAGCTAATGAAACTAAACTCAGTGTTTCTAGAACGATGTGATTCCTTCTAAATCTTATGGTGTATTTCATCAATAAAGATAAATGCTTACTGAACACCTATTATTGGCAGAATATTTATGCTAGATGCAATGTGCAGTAAGACATTCAGGTAATTTTTCAAATTTATTGGGAAGACAGGATATTTTCAGTTAAATAAGAACACCTGGTAATATATGCTTAAAGATGACAAATGGTTGTAGAGAAAGGCTTGATCCTGGTCTTTAGAAAGTCAGGACTTCGATAAAAGGAGAAGAAAGCAAGCAGATTCTAGGCTAGGATAATGCTGGAACAAAGCTACAGAAAGGGTTAAAGCACCAAGCATGTATGATACCCTGAATAGACCAATTTTAAGGCAATATTTATCTTTTAATTTGGTTTATGATATTCATAAATGCACAGATAAACTATCAATTCTTAATTATTCCTCTTGACTTAACTAATCAATTTTCTTTATAAGGATAAAAAGATTAAAGCTTTGTATATAAAGGCAACTCCTGAAATGACTAAGATAGCTGTTAAGTACAGTTAATTTTTTTTTTTAAGGAGGTACCAGGGCTTGAACCCAGGACCTCGTACATGGGAAGCAGGCACTCAACTCTGAGCTATATCCACTCCCCAGTGATGAGTGGTTTTTTCGTTTGTTTGTTTTTAGGAGGTACCAGGGATCAAACCCGGGACCTCATAAAGGAGAAGCAGGTGCTCAACGACTTGCATTACATCCACTCCTCTATAGTTAATTTTGAGAATGGTTTTATATACAGACAGAACAAAAAACAACACTGCAATCAGCCAATATTTCATTAAGTTATTGAGTCAAATGTTAGCAGTGATTTCTGAGTTTTCTTTCTATTTAACCTCTAGAGAACTCTCTCCTGGATCTCTGGTCTCCTGAGTTTCCTTCACAACTTCATCATCTGTCCCTTAAATACAAATCTCTCCTAAGATTCTGTCTTTACAAACTCAGAGTCAGAATCTAGAATATAGGCTACCAGGGGATAGGGTGGGGGTAGGGAGTGGGAAGTTAAGGCTTAAAATGTAAGGGGTTCCTATTTGAACTGATGGAAATATTTTGGTAATGGATATATCTGAGTATGATTAAAAGGGGAAATGTTAGATTTTATATATGGTAATGGAATAAAACTAAAAAAAAAAAAAAATCCATGAAACTGCACTACACAAACAGTGAACCCTAAGTTAAATCATGGACTTTAATAGTACCATTATAAAAATGTGCTATCAATTTTAACAAATGTTCCACACCAATGCAAGGTGTTGTAGTTGGTGGGGTATATGGGAATCCCATATTTTATGCGCAATTGTTCTGTAAACCCACAATTTTGCTAATAAAGAAAAAAAATTCTGTCTTTAATTCTCTCATTTTCTCATTCTATATATTCACCCTGAGGTATCTAACTTCCAAAGTTTCAATAGTTAGATCAAGAAATGACTCCCAAATCTAACTCTCATATTTTTTCCTGAATTTAAGACTTAAATTTACTATTGCCTACTAGGTATCTCACCAGAAGATAACGAAGATTTTAAAGACACATATTTACCTATGTCCCAGAAACTGTTCTAAGCACTTTAGAAGACTGACTCATTTCACAATGATAACTAAGACAGGTGTCGATGATATCTTCCTTTTAAAGACGAGGAAACTGAGGCATGATAAGTTAGATAATTTGCCCACAGGTAATAAATGAAGGAGCCTGGATTTGGACACTATATTCTGTACTGGCTAAGGTATAGACAGAGTGTGATTAGAGCACACCTGAGACATTTCACTCAGGTATAAGGGGACAAGGGAAAGGTTGGATGAGTTCTCAGATATGTCACTTAATCAAAGTCTTAAAAAGAGGAATTAGATAAAGAAGGGAGGGGAAGAGTTTTCCAAGAGAAGGTAACTAAGTAAAGGACGTGAAGCAGCATTACATGCTGGACAAATTATAAACCGCTCAGAAGACAGTAGCAGATTTTACAGGGGAGTAAATGGTAAGAGATTAAACGAGGAGGTTGGAGAATTAGACTAGATCATAGCACCTTTGAATTGCATGCTAACAGTTTAGACACTAGCCTAAAACCTACTAGTAAACACTGAAGGATTTAAGTCTTTTAGACTAGTGGATAGGGAAAACGGATAGGAGAAAAAACCTAAGGCAGGAAACCAGTTAGTTCGCTCTAGCAATAGTTTGGAAATTATGAAGCAATGAATTGCCAGTAAAGATAAGGATGAAAAACAAAAGAACAAAAATATAGTCAGGACAGAGAATCAATACATATCCAGGAAGGAATGGATACAACTCAGTAACTGATTAGCTATCTATAGGGGATGAATGAGAACAAGAAAGTTAAACAGAGGCTTAGGCAACCAAGGTAACATGGTGCCATGTTCTAAGCAACAAAGGCAAGATTTATACTATTCATCTCCATCTTAGACATGTTCAATCTGAGCTGCCCATGAAACATCTAAATGAGTGTATTTTAGTGATTTTTTTTTTTTTTTTTTTTTTTTTAGGAAAATGTACACATATAATAATTTGTCTAGCTCTTATTCTAGATTGTAAGCTCTTGATAGTGGCAGTCAGAGTTGTTTTTCTATTTCCTCATAATACTTAATGCTTTCAAATAGGAAGCACTCAATAAATATTTGCAGAATTAAATAACATTTCCAAATAATGGTACAATCAGTCAATCTACTCAAGTTGAAATATATAAATAAGATGCCACATAAGGTTCTTCAGGTTCTTTCATTCTTTCACCTCCACTTAAAGGGGAAATCCTTGTACTCTAATCTCCAGAGCAAACAAACAAAAACACCCATTTAGATATGTCATTTAAATTTCAAAACGTAAATGCTTTGGAAGTACTTGTCTTCTAATAAATATAACTTCTTTCATTTTTAACAATTTCTAAAAAATTTATTTTAGAAGCCTATAACTTTAATATAAAGATGAGGCTGGTTGGTTGTAATATAACAAAGGAAAGAAACAAAAAACACTAGGGAGAAGTAGAGAAGACAGTGTGAGGCTGCGCCTTGGGAGGAAGGCTTTGGATCTGCAGTGCCTAAAGGAGAAGTGCTTTTGGTGAGTGAAGCCAGAAACACAGGAGCTATGGCTTGACGGGTACCCAGAGTACTTTTGCAGCTTACTGACTCTTTAGTATGACCTGACCTGAACTCCCTAAAATTCCAGAATCATGAAAGTAAATGGCCAATTTTTACACCTGTCTCCATTACAGTAATACCAGAATCATGTTCAAACTCAAAGAGGAACCATTTATATAAACTAAAGGCAAATGGTGTCCCTGACACCCTCACCTATCCTTTAGTTCTTCCACTAATGTCCATGATGCACTCAAACATCTAAACATTTTGGGCTACTCATGGTTCTTTAAATAAGCTACGCTTTGTTTCTGACCCACATTTATACATGATGTAATACATGTAGAATGTTTCTACCAATTCCCCTCTGCCAGGTAAACTACTCAGCTCAGTTCAAATGTCATCATCTCTTTGAAGGTTTCCCTGATTCTTCTGGATACAATTTAGCAGTCCTTCATTACATTGCTATAGGACTTTGTACATATCTCTATACTAGAAGTTCTTAATGACGAGTGGACCTCCCAGGACATATTTGGCAATGCTTAGAGATGTTTTTGGTTGTCACAACTGGGGAGAGCAGGGTTCTACTGACATTTAATGGGTAGAGGCCAGGGAAGTTGCTAAACATCCTCCAATGCACAAGACAGCCTTTCACAACAAATAATTATCCAGTCCAAAATGTCAACAGTGCCAAGGCTGAGAAGCCCTGAACTATACTTAATGACACGTCACCATAGTTTTCCCTGTATGTTATGTCTTTTCCCTCAGAAAATGAATTTTTCCCACAGCATTAAGATGTCTTATCTTTATATTCCCAGTACATGTCCTGGTACAGAGCATATGCTCAATGAATGTTTTTGAATGAATGGAAGAAAGGGAGGGAAGGAGAGAAACAAAGAAAGAAAGAGAAAGGGGGACAAAGAAGGAGGGTGGGACAAAGGGAGAAAGAGTGGGGGAAAAAGGGGGGGGGAAGCAATCTCTCTTTACAGGGAAGCTATATAGGATGATAAAAGTTGACCCCCAATATTCCTTAGAAGGTACAGTGCTTTAAGCATATTTACACAGTGTTTGAAGCCAGACAGACTAAGGGCTTTAGGCTTTACCATTTATTAGCTGAGTAATCTTGAGCAAATTATTTAATTCCTCTACACTTAAACTTACTTGTTTGTAACTGGGTAAAATGATCTCACGCTCTTAGGGTTTAGGTGAGAATAAGATGAATACACATAAACAAACAGTGCTTACATATAGTAGGAAGCTATAAAGTGACTTATAGTAGGACTCTATAAACATTACTCCTTCCCTTTCTTTCTGAGAATACCTATATAGAAAGATACCAGTTAACACTTTTCTCAGTGTTTTCTATTTAAATATTTGTGCTTTCTACTTTGGTAAACCCAAAATAGGTTGCTATCATGGTTGCAAATAAATACATGGTCATATTATTTGTCACAGAATATTGTTAGCTAACTTATTATAATATTTTTAGATAACTCAGTCCAAAGAAACCAGACTTCTAGTCTTTGTATTTTATCATTTTACAAACCAATTAAAACATTAAAATACAAGCCAGAGCTCTTAATTCCAAATTAAAATTAAAATAATAATAATTAAAACTATTAAGCTCATAAAGAAAAATGTAGGAAAATGTTGGGGTGAATTTCACTTATAATATGAAAATAAAATCCTATTTTAAAGAATTGTTTATTCTTCATTTCCTATAACACAAAAGATATAAAAAGAAGTGGACAAGCTTAACTTTAAACCCAGACAAAGGTCTAACCTACCTGGCCTGTTGCCACATAGTCTTTCAAAGGATGAATAGCCAGGCAGAGGATATCATCATCATGACTCATGTAAAAGCGCTGTGTGTTCTGTTGTCGATTATAAATGACACCCACTGCTGCCACATGGTATACAATTTCACCAATTTGAGTATAAAACAGATTACTTCGACAGTCATAACCTCTGTAACTAATATAGAAAACAAATCATATTAAATTAACTTTGGCCTTTTAACTGATCAATATGGATTACACAGAGAAATGAATATTTTTTGGTTCATTCAATTTCCAGTTTTACAAGACACTGAACAATTAAAAGAAAATATAAACATCTCAGTTTTCATAAACCTTTATGAACTTCCTCTGATTACAGATAGCAGCTAAATCCAAGCTATAATATTGAGAAAAACAAGGTGCAGAACACTACATACTACACTTTTCTATAATATTAAATGTGTGTACTAGAAAACAAAATAGTTGCTTTTTCACAAGTGTAAGGGCATAGAAAGGAATATATATTTGTATTTGTTTGTATATGCATAAATATTTCTAAAACCAAGTTAATAGTGGTTACCCATCGAGGGAGTAAATGATGGCTGGCGGAAAAGAGATGGGAAAGAGATTTTCAAAATATCCTTTTATATTCATTGTTAAATCATAAGAATATAATATATATTCCAACACTAAAATTTTAAAAACAATTTAAAAATATTATACACAGTCAGAAAAAAAGTAGCTAAATCTTCTTAAAATGGTCAATATAATTCTATTTATAGTAACTTTTCTTTGAGCTTAAACAAAACCCGATTCATAAAACACACAGCTGTATAGAAACATGCTAGCTAATTTCTCACTGGAGGAAAAATACTTTAACTAAATAAATCCTCTTTCAAATTCTTGAAAAGTATTATCTGGCAGGTAAGAAATGAGCTCTGGGTGAGGGATAAGAAAGACTCAAACTGTAAAATCTGTTGTTACTAGGCTGAAATATGAGATCTGTGCTGCCAGATGTTCTAAGAGAATCCAAAAATTGTATTTTATTGAAATTAAAATATGTAGGCCAAAATTCTAAGGCCAAAGGGAACCACACTATCATTTCAAATTAGACATACTGCCATTTTACAGATGGGGAAACAGAGGCACAGAGAGGTTAGTAAGTGTGAATCAAAATTCAAACACTAAATGAAAAATAGTTGTTTTATACCCATGAACAAAGTGTAGTCGAATACTATTTCTTGGAGCCTGTTCTCTTCTTTTAGAAGTAGCACTTTTTTGTTTCTTTTTGCATTGCTCTTTAAGCTGAGGTAGATCTTCTTTGTAAACCTTAAAAAATGTATATACGTAGAATATTATAAAAAAATAGAATACAGAATATATATCAATAAAAGTGTTCACGGACTCCTAATATAACTTTCATACACTGTGGTTACTGTTCATCACTAAAGCTTTAGTAATTATTGTCTTAAATTATAAGGTACATTAAGAAATTTACTTCCTTGGAAAGACCAAACTAGTTTACATTTCCTATATAGCACACAGCCAAATTCATATCTAGTGTTCCAGAAAATTTTTATACTTCATAAGAGAATATTCTGAAGGGAATAAATGGGAGTGTACTGTAACAAAAATCTATAGGCAAATATAATACAGACATACTTAGTATAAAAGAGCTTACCATAAAAGAACATTTTATTTTTTATTTTTTATTTATTTATTTATTTTTTTAAAGATTTTTATTTTTTATTTATTCATTTATCCCCCCTTGCTGCTCATGCTCGCTGGGTCAGCCAACCACGCCGCGCGGGCGGACCTGCCCTCACCAGGAGGCCCCGGGAACCGAACCCGGGGCCTCCCATATGGTAAACGGGAGCCCCACCGATTGAGCCACAGCCGCTTCCCTAAAAGAACATTTTATATACAAGTGTACTTTCTCTCTTTCAGGTAGAAAATTGAAATAAGCACACATTTCTTGGAAAATTAAAAACTACAAAAGATAACAATAAATGAGTAAACAACAGTGAGCAAGATAATAAAAGAAATTGGACAGTTCAGGGAAAAATCATGTGATAATAAAAAATTACCTGCCGACGGTAGGTGAGTTGTGTCTCTTGTTCAATTTCAGAATCTAATTCTGGAACATCAGACAGATCTGAATCTGATTCCTCACTATTAGAGTCAGCCAGACTTTCTGTAATTTTTAATAATGAAATGTCATGTGTTTAAAGGACATGCATTTTCTTTTTTTTTTTTTTTTAAAGATTTTATTTATTTATTCATTTATCTCCCCCTTGCTGCTTGTGCTGGCTGGGTCAGCTAACCACGCCGTGCGGGCGGGCTTGCCTTCACCAGGAGGCCCCGGGAACTGAACCAGGGGCCTCCCATATGGTAAACGGGAGCCCTACTGATTGAGCCACAGCCGCTTCCCAAACATGCATTTTCAAAACATTTGTGTAAAATTAATGATTAAGAGCTGACTACTGTCAGCTGACATGGAGACAAGCCATAAAATAATCAAATGAAATTACCTATTCAAGTAACACAGATGTCAGTAAAATGTACTACAGATAATCTTCCTCTCTACTCACTGCAAACTCAATAGTTCCTTTAAATCCCTTCACTGGTTCCCCAATGACTGCTACATCAAATTTAAATGCCTGTGCAAATATAAGTGAATATAATCTACAATTAACATGAAAAATCACTAAAAATACTATATACAACATATGAATTGACATTAGACAATTCTTCTCTGTCAAAAAGCATATTCAATGCCTAGATATCTATCTCCCAGAATATACATTAAATGTTTATTTTGCTAACATAACTGCTTCTTCACTCAAAACTTAATAGATTAAAATGCAATCAAAAGAACTTTGTATTTCATGCTCTGTGACATCTGAGTTTAAATATATAAACAATATATTTTTATTTAAAATTTCTCCCAATACCAAACTATACTCTAAAATATGAGACTAGATTACATTTCAACCTTGAAATTATTTTGGGGTAAATGGAGAGTTATTTGCCAGGGAAATTGTTTAGGCACTGTGTACTACTTACCTTGGGGTGCTATATGAAGAGCATCTTTTAGTTTTCTTTCAGGAATAAATTTCCACTGAAAGACAGAGTGATCTGCTCCACCAATAGAAACAACCCACTGATAATCATGTGACCATCTGACATTAGTTATGTGAGCTGAATGGCCAATATATTTTTTAAACTTGGCCCCTACAACAAAAAAATACCTTTAAATTGATAAACAAATGCCAACACAAATTAAATAAATACCAGTTCAAATAACAATTCCTACATATGAACTATTGCTTTCTCCTTTCATTTTCTTAACAATTATGATCAAAGGGGAAAGTTGTTAATCAAATATTTGTTGACTGAACAAATGAATAAGTCTGCCTCAAGGGATGCAAATCTTTGCTCTAGTGATTCACAGTATGATTTGAAATAGGAACTACAAGGCCAATGAGGAATTATCTTACTGCTTTGAGAAAAGTTTACAGCTATAAGGGAATCTGCTGTTTACATATTAAGCCATTTGAATGTTTTGGCCTAAAGCTTTTGGTCTTCAGTGAAAGTCAAAGTATTTAATTTACTTCACCACTTGCTCCCACTGTTCCCAACTCAAGCAGCGAGATAATCCTTTTAAACTGTAAGTTATCAACAAAATACTAGCAAATCAAATTCAGCAACCTATAAAAGGAACTATATACCAAGTGGGATGTATTCCAAATGCAAGTTAGTTTCAATATAAAAACTATAAATATAATATACCATATTAATTTAATAAAGGCCAAAACCCACACGATCATCTCAAAAGAGGCAGAAAAGGGATTTGATCAAATCCAACACCCTTTCATGATAAAAACACTCAACAAACTAGGAAAGGAAGAGGAATTTCTCAACCTGATAAAGGGCATCTATCAAAACCCAGAGTTAACATTATGTTTAACGTTTTAAGACTTGTTCCCTAAGATCAAGAACAAGACAAGACTGTCTGCTTTCACCACTTCTATTCAACATTACATTAGAGGTCCTAGTCAGGGCAATTAGGCAAGAAAAAGAAATAAGGGGGGAAGCGGCTGTGGCTCAATCAGTGGGGCTCCCGTTTACCATGTGGGAGGCCTGGGTTCAGTTCCCGGGGCCTCCTGGTGGGGGCAGGCCCGCCCGCGCGGCGCGGTTGGCTGACCCAGCGAGCACAGGCAGCAAGGGGGGGATAAATGAATAAATAAATAAAATCTTTAAAAAAAAAAAAAAAAAAAAGAAATAAGGGGTATCCAGGTTAGAAAGGGAGAAGGAAAACTATCTCTATATGCAGATGATATATGATCTTGCATACAGAAAATCCTAAGGACTCTACTAAGAAACTATTAGAATAAATTAGTTCAGCAAGGCTATAGGATATATGATCATTGTACAAAAATCAACTGTATTTCTATACACTGGCAATAAATAATCCAAGAATTAAATTAAGAAAATTCCATTTACAATAGCATCAAAAAGTACCTAGGATAAATTTAACACAAGAGGTACAAGACGTGCATACTGAAAACTACATAACATCATTGGAAAAAATTAAAGAACTAAATAAATGGAAAGATACCATATATTCATGAATTGGAAGATTTAATATTGTTAAAGTAACATTACTCCCTAAATTGACTTACAGATCAAACATAATCCCTATCAAAATCCCAACTGACTTTTAGCAGAAATTAACAAAGTGATCCTAAAATTTATATGGAAATGCAAGTGAACCAGAAGAATCAAAAAATCTTGAAAAAGAACAAAGTTGGAGGACTAACACTTTCTCATTTCCAAACTTACTCCAAACTACATTAATTAAGACTCTGTGAAACTGATATAAGGATGGACCTATAGATCAACGGAATAGAATTGAGAACAGAAATAAACCCATATACATTTACAGTCAACTGATTTTTTTAGAAGGGTGGTGTCAAGGCAGTTCAAAGAGAAAAGAACAGTCTTTTCAACAAATGGGTGTTTGGACATCTAGATATCCTTATGTTAAAGAATGAATTTGGATCTCTACCTCACACTATACATAAAATTTAATTCAAAATGTGCCAAAGACCTAATACAAGTGCTAAAACTATAAAATTCATAGAAGAAAACTTAGATGCAAATCTTTGTGACCTCAGATTGAACAATGGCTTTTTAGATATGATACCAAAAAGCAAAGCAACAAAAGAGAAAATAGAAAAACTGGACTTCAACCAAATTAAAAACTTTCCTAGTTAAAGGACATTATCAAGAAGTGAAAAGACAACGCAAAGAATGGGAGACAATATTTTCAAATCATGTATCGAACAAGGGTCCAGCATCCAGAGTATGAAAATAACTCTTACAACTCAACAGTAAAAAGAAAACCCAATTTAAAAATGGGCAAAGGTTTTTAATACACATTCCTGCAAAGAAGACAGAAAATGGCCAATAAGCACATGGAAAGATGTTCAACATCATTACTTAGAAGGGAAATGCAAAATCACAGTGAGATACCACTTCACACCCACTAGAATGGCTAGACTCAAAAAGGTAACAAATATTGGCAAACGTGGAGAAACTGGAATAATCATATACGGTGCAACCACTTTGGAAAATAGTTTGGTGGTTCCTTAGAAAGTATACAACCCAGCAATTCCACTCTTAGGCATATACCAAAGAGAAATGAAACAAATGTCCATGAAAAAACTTGTACACAAATGTTCATAACATCATCGCTCATAATAGCCAAAAAATGGAAACAATTCAAAAGTCCATGAACAGATAAATGCATAAGAAAATGTAGTATATCATATAATTGAATATTAGTCAATAATAAGAAATGAAATACTCATACATGCTAAAACATAGATGGATCTTTAAAACATCATAAAAGAGGCCAGACACAAAAGGCCACATATTGTATGATTCCAATTATATGAAACATCCAGAATAGGCAAATCTGTAGAAAACAAAAGCAGATTAGTGGTTGCCAGGGGCTGTGGGGAGGTGCAAATTGGGAGCCACTGCTAATCTGTATGGGGTTTCTTTTTGCAGTGATGTAATATTCTAGAATTACGTAGTGGTGATGGCTGCACAACTCTGTGAATATAAAAACCACTAAATTGTATAGTGTAAAGGGCTGGATTTTATGGTTCATAAATTATATCTCAGTTTCCAGAAAAAGCAAATCAAAGTATGTCAGTCCTCTGCTCAAAACCCTCCAATAATTCCTCATTCATCTCTGAGTAAAGCCAAAGTAAAGAGCTACATGATCTGGGGCCTCATTTTTTTTTCTTTCCTTCACTCAGACCTATATCGCTATGCTGTCCTCCTTCAGTTCCTTGAACAAGCCAGTCATGCTCCCACATTAGACCTTTCATATAGCCATGCCTTTTGCCTAAAATGCTCTTCCCCTCCATCTTCCCTTGGATAACTCCATCACCACCATTAAGTATTTGCTCAAATCCTAGATACATTATTTAACACTATAACCTGCCTCCAATCTCCTACTCCCTCCACCTGTCTTCCACATTCTTGATCACCCTTGTTGCATTACATTGATGACATACTAACATTTATCACACTTTTTACACACATATCAGTTATTTACAATTTTATTATTACTGTGCTCCATGTAAGATTCATGTGATCACATCTGTTTTGTGTACTGATTTTATATAAGTGCCTACAACAATACCTGGCATCTAATAATCCAAAAATACTTGTTGAATAAATGTTGAATGAATAAGATAATTTTTCAACCCAACTCTCTGTTAGCTCAAGCACCACTCAGTAGTATCTACTCTACAAGAAATGCTAATATTTGGATGACACCATCAGATTTTCAACAGCCCCTTTTGGGGAACCAACTCCAAGGTTGTTCTAATCATCACAATTAGGTGACTCTTCACTAAAGCACCTTTCTCCACTGGAACTTGTCTAAATAAACCCCCCAAACACTCCAACAATATGAAATGGGCCAGCCATGCTCTATCTATAGAGCCCTTTTTGTTTTGTTTTAATGTCCAGCCGTGATCAGGTTGACAAATGGGCTACTACCAATAGATATTAACGTAAATATAAGTAGCCTAAATTTTCCATAACTTTGAGGATTCTCTACTACATATACCACAATGATTAAATTCTCTCTAATAAAGAAACAAGATGGGCAATAAATAGGGAGACCTTCATTCGAAATTACTATTTGTTTATAAGATTTGATTTTCAGTGAAAGTTTCCTCATATTTAAGAATTATGGCTTTTAAAAAAATCCTTGCTTTCAAAAATATAATTTTCATAGTGTTAAGACCAGAGTAGACATGCTAAGTTAATTCAGTTGGACTATTTTTCCTTAGTTCTTATTTTGAAAATTTTTAAACTTAAGAAAAATTATAAGAATAGTTCAATGAACACACAGAAAACCTTCAGCTAGATTCACCAAATTTAAACATTTACTACATTTTTAACTACTTGAAAGTTAAACAGACAATATAAAACGTCACCTCTATAATAGTCTGATGATATTATCTCATAATCTGTAACAAATGTTCCACCATGGTGTGGTGTGTTGGTGAAGGAGTAATTGTATTGGAATTCTACACGTGTATGATTGTTTTTAAGTTCACAACTTCTGTAATAAAAATATATTAAAAATAATAGGATGGATTGGGGAAAAAAAAACAAATGTAAGATATGGACTATAGGTAGCAATAATATTTTAACAATAGTCTTTCATAATTTGCAACAAATGTTTCACAACAATGCAAGGTGTTGGTGGTGGGGTGATGTATGGGACCACTGTATGATACCATGAATGTTTTGTAAGTTCACAACTTTGACTATACACTTATTGTTCATGTATGTTCATATATGAATGATATACTTCAAAAACAAAACAAAACAAAACAAAAAACCCCACAAACCTTCGCCCATAACTACTTCAACATATATCTCCTAAGAAGAAGAACATTTTCCTAAATAACTACAACATAAACATCACATGCAGGGAATTTAATATTTGTATAGCGTTATCTAATATATAGTCCAATTTCAAATATACCCAACTGCCCCAACAATGTCCTTTATAGCTATTTTTAAATCCAGATACTTTGTAGAATGTCCTTCAATTTGGGCTTGGCTGATGTTTCCAGGTAATTGGATTCAGGTGATATGTTTTTGGTGTTTTGGATGTATCATTTCTGGGTACACAGTCAGCTTTATTATTAGTGATGTTACATTATATCATTTGGCTAAGATAGTATACAATTAGATTTTGCCATTGTAAAGGGATTGTTTAATTCCATGGCTAATTTTTTAAAAATCTGTGTGATGACAGGAATTATTTTTGTGGTTCCAAGTTTAGAATACATTACTTGGGAAGCAGATGTGGCTCAAGTGATTGGGCTCCCATCTACCATATGGGAGGTTCAGGGTTCGATTCCCGGCGCCTCCTGGTGAAAAGCAAGCTGGCCTGTATGGTGAGCTGGCCCACGCAGTGAGTTGGCCTGCATGGAGTGCTAGACCGCGCAGGAATGCTGGCCCGCGCGGAGAGTGGCACAGCAAGATGACACTACAAAAAGAGACACAGAAGGGAGACAACAGGAGACACAGCAGACCAGGGAGCTGAGGTGGCGTGAGAGATTCAGTGCCTCTCTCCACTCCGGAAGGTCCCAGGATTGGTTCCCAGTGCCGCCTAAAGAGAAGACAAGCAGACAGAGAACACACCAAGAGCAGACAGCGAGCACAAAAACAACGAGGAGGTGGGGGGATAAATAAATAAATCTTTAGAATGTATTCCTCTATATCCTGCTTAGGTAAGCCTGATATGTGGAAACACACAGATTCTTGTTAAAGTACACAGAATATAATGATGCCTGGCTTCATTTTGATAATGTTTTACAAGTTTTATATTAAGTTATGGAAGGCCTGTATGTCAGGATGACAAAGGTCCATCCACAAAAATCTGAATAAAATTTCATCTTGGCCATGAATTTAGGGATAGCCATAATCAGAACATAAAAGATTTTTTATCAAAACTCATTTAAAATTACAATATACTGCTTTTTAATAATAATGCTGTCATTTTAGGCATTGTTTTTATGTAGTTTAACACAAGTCAGTAATTATCCAGATAGGTAATTTCCCACAGTTCAGCCCAGCAAAGTCCTATAAGGTAAGACTTAGTCCCATCCCTCTTATATGAGAATGAATTGTCTATCAAGCTACCACTTCCTCTGATGGAGCTCTTAAGTACTCACATTTACCAGTCTTAAAAGAAAAAGCCAGAGATTCTAGTAAATGAAATCCTAAATTTCTAAGATGTACTAATTCTTTTTTATGTTAGAGCGAATGAAGAAGAGTTATCTGAGTGCCTACTCTGACTATACTGGGTGATGGTTCCAAGAGAGATGTAAATCCCTCCCAAATTGTTTTCTCTGTGACTTTTCAAAGACAAATCCCTCTGGAAAAAACAAGGTAGCTCAAGTAGAAAATTGTAGAATAAGTCTAAGGGAAACCAATCATTTCTAAACAAAAGGGCTATGTTAATTATTTAATAACCAGCTCTTTTTATCTAGCTTTGATAAAGGGATATTTCAGAATTGAACTTAGCTATCATGTCTTTCATGAAGTGACCCTAACTCACCAAGCCAAATGAGACTTTCTCCTACATTTCCAGAACTCCCTGTGATTATCCTGTGTGATTATACTTAAGACACTAAAATGTAATAGTCTATTTAGGTAGATTGGTGGTAGACAGAATGTGAGTTGAGAAGGGGGAGATGATGCTGGATATATGTAGAATGTTTAATAAGGTCAAATGTAAATAGGTGGTAATGGATGGACTTGAGGGTAAAAAACACTGTTGATTTATGGATGTGGCTGAAACAAGTAGTCTAGGGGGGTAAATGTTAGTTGGAGGATAATATAGGAAATGTATAACAATGATTTTGATTGAAGATGAGGAATGTGGTTAATAATATAAATATAGGAATGTTCTACTACAAGGTGTTAAGGATGTGGTGATAAATGGAAAAATATAACTAATGTAATTTATAGACTATAGTTAACAACATTGTAATGTTTTTGTAGAAAAGCAAAGACAGTACTATATTAATGCTAAAGGTAAAAAAAATATGGGGTTTGGTTTTGTGAGATACGAATATGATTAAGCATTGTTTCTCTTCATTTTTCTTCATTAACAAAGAGACCTTGACTATGTCATTTAACTAACCTGTGTTCATCTGTGTATCTTTCTGAACACTGGAGGAACAAATGAATCAGTGGCTGGTATTAGATAAGGTAAAAATGCCTGGAAAGAATTTTTTTTAGGAGGAATGCTTCCGTAACTTGTTGCCTTTTTCTGTTTTTTATTTTTTGAATCTGAAATAAAGTTTGAGTTAAAAAGCAGTCTATTTACTTGTCTACCTCTTCCAAATGTAAGAGTCTATTTGTCTAATAAGCTATAAGCTCCTTGAGGGGAGGGTTGGTATCTTGTTTACTATATATCCCTAGTGCCTGGTACATAGCAAACACTCATTAAATATTTGAAGAAAGAGAAAATGAAAAGAAAAGGAAAGATCATATTTCCCCTTACTCAGCCTGTTCACTTGAGTTGTAATGTTAGATTGTAAAGGAGGGAAGAAGAGTAGTGAAGGAAACTAAGAGAGCATGAACAAGATTCCAACCCAATAAACAACTTTAAACAATCTAAATAGTTTATACCACCAAGTTCCAGCTCTATTCAGGGAGAAAATTCTCTGACAAGCTGTATACTTAGTATAAACCTACCTTGACTGACAGCCTTGTTCTTAGCTTTAAAAAAGGGAAAGGAAAGCAAATAAAACTAGAAAAGTTAGCTGTTAGTATGATTTTGCAAAAACTTTGGTTTAACTTGCTATTATCTTTCAAGCAGATATTTCAAGAGATTTTATCTGAATTATTGCTCTGTTGTTTAAACAAGTTTTATTTTATTTTTTATGTGTCTAACAGAATGGCAAAGACTCAGGGAAAGGGGTTCAAATATTTATTTAAAAAATAGCTCCTATTTTCAAGGGTTTTATAATTCACAAAATGGACAAAAGTGTCATGTAACTTAAAGAACTTCAGAGTTTAAATTAAAGGAGAAGATCTTGTCAGCTCAACTACTTAATAGCAAAGGAGCTTGAACATATCACTTAACCTCAGACTCCATTTCCTAATTTTTATGAAAACTCTGACTCTATGATAGGAAATGATAAAAGAGTAGTTTTATCTTTCTCTTATCCTAAGGCCTAAACAGTATATTATCAATTAGTACTAATTTGTTTTAATGTAAATTCTCACCTAAAGTTAATATGAACTAAATCTCTTCAGTAAATTATAGCAATATAACAAAAGTTGTTTTCCATTTAACTATGTTTTAATGACCTTAAAACTTCGAGATACAAACTATATAATATCTTTCTGACCCTTATATAAATAGAATTTCCTAACACATAAAGCAGTATTAGTCATAAAATAGAGATGAATGGATTCTATGACATTGAAACTAAGAACTGTCAACAAAAGACATCATTTAAAAGTAAAAAGACAAACCACAAACTGATAAAAGATATTTTCAATTCATAAAAGTTACAATACAGTTATATATATAGAGATAAAATAACTCCTACAAATCAATAAAAGCAACAACTCAGTAGAAAAATAGGCGAAACACATGAACCCAGGGGAAAAACACAGAGGATCAAAAAAACATTTGAAATGATGGTCAACCTCATTAGAAATCAGAGAAAGGTATACTAAGACAAAATGTGACATGATTTACACTAACTAGATTTTTAAAAATTAAAGTGTGGCAATGTGATTACCCAGCTGAAGAGGATATGGATCATCAGAGTTTGTAAAATTGTATAACCACTTTGGAAAACAATTTAGTACTTTCTTATAAATTGCAGCATTATCATTCTCTATGACCCAGCAATTTCACTCCTAGGTATACACCTCTGAGACACTCTTGCATATAATAGCACTATCAATTTACAGAAGGCTACATACATAAATTTTAGCAAATATTCACACCACAATATTTTACAGCAGTGAAAAACAAATGCATAAGATCTACATGAAACAAATATGGATGAATCTTGGAAATACAGTGCTGAATGATAAAATTCAAGTTATTGTAAGTATCTTTTGTTGTTTGATATTTTTGTTTTTCCAACAAATTTCCTTCTGAAAATCTAAAGAAATATTTTCCCCAATACATGTTTTCAGAAGTAGGAAGAGGGTCTTGGCAATTATTTACGGTGATGAAGATATTAAAGCACACTTCCCCTCAACTCTCCATCCTCCCTACTGTACACCCTCTATCACAGGCCCAGTGCTGCTGTCTGGGCAGCATATGATTATTTGAGAAAGATTATGGTTAAGAGCAGGTAAAACAAGAGAGAAAAAGGATAATAATGAACAAAAAAAGGGTGGAATACTTTGTGCTGAGATTAGAGGGGGTAAATGTGAAAAAGGAGCAAATGATGAATCTCTCTAGCTAACTTCATACACAATGTTTCCAATTACAATAATTCTACTATATAAGCTACTTCTATTATTAAACATCTTTGCACATTTTGTAAAAACTATACTTCTTATAAGTCATCTAGTGGATCTCACCTTAGTGGATATCTAAAATATATTAATACAACAGATACAACTGTTTTCTAACCTTAAGTCAGACCAACAGTACAACTTAATAATGTACAACTCAATAATTTATTGAAAAGAAAGAGATTTTTCTAGGAATACTGCTAACTGTAAAGCATGCAAAAATGTGAATCCAATAAACATGGAATCTTAAAATACTTCCACTAATCTTTTAATATGTAGCTGTGGTATCTTATTTCTTCTGCTCTCCCAATTACCTAGCCATAGTTTCAAGCTGACTCACAAGCACCTAGAAATAAAAGTCATTTTTACCATAAAATAAATTTCTAACAAAAATAACAAAACAAAAAGAAAAACAATTTGTATGTATACTTTTTAAGAAGTAACTATCTCTTAGACAAGACTAATTTTTCTTAAACTTCAGTAAAATATTCACACAGCAATTCAGAGGACTACCTACACATTTTATAAATGAAATAAAATTATTGTGTAATAATAATACTGTCTTTTCCATTCAAAAAGGAAAGCAATCAATAAATCCCATTCACTGAACTAAGCAAACGAAAAAATTAAAGTACTTTTGTTATGGCATGGAAATCAGTATACAAAACAATGAGTAGGAGCAAAGTTCAAGGTTAAGAGCATCGTGATTAACTTATTGAATCTCACACCTTCTAACCATCCAAATATTATCTTGAGTCACAGTAGACTTTGTTGGGTCTGGTGACTCTTAAGTCCTAGTTATGCGGTGGGCACCAGAAATAGGGTACTTTAGGTTGCTAGAGATTTACCTAGCCTTTATTAACATACTTAGCATTAACTATGGGAGCATTTTCACATGTACATAGGAAGCTGACACATGGCAGACAGGAATCAACAACATGGCATAGCTGGCAGGATGTATAAAGGCACAAGAGAAATACCAACCTGGGCTTCTGGAAAAATTGGGCCTTTAAGTAAACGATATACTTGAATTAAATTACTTTGGCTGTTTCCATAATCACCTTTACTAAATTACATTTTAATGTTTTCCCTGCACCCCACACCCCCTCACTTTTATCAAGCCCTGTAAAAATCATTACTATATCGTCTGTCAATGTTGATGGTCTAGGAGTACACATCCCTGCCCCTATATAAAGCACCGTACCATAGGAGAGAATTCTTTGAAAATTAAATCCCAGAAGTTTTGCTTTCTCTGAAGAATAAGTATGCATATTTTTCTTTATTTTAATCTAAAATGAAAACTGTTTTGTGAGCTGCTTTATTCTGGTTTCCAGGAAGCTCAGAATCAAAGTTGATGTTTGACTACTGTCATATTTTATCTGGTTTTAATATTGTAGTTCTATTTATATTTCTTCTGGTACTGAGTCTCTATTTGTATAATTATTTTAGTACTTAGAAACTGACTAAACACTTTATGGGACAACCTATGAAATGAATGAATACTACAGCATTTCATTTAATTAACCCTATGTCAATGAACAAAATGATTAATATAATCATTTTAGATAAGTACCAAGAAAAAGAGGTTAAACATAAAAATATGTAATAAATAGCTAATAAAACCCTTAATTTTTCTTGCACCCCACTGTTAGTAGAAAATGTCAAGATAATATATTCACACATGAAAACAATTAAAAAGCCATAAAGTTCCAAACTGTGACCTGAGCTTGTACAATTGATTACTTCTCAGAATTCTTGAGAAAAAAACATGAGAAAAATGTCTCCTAAAAGATATATGTTTAACAAGTTAAATGATTAAAGGTAATAAGCCACAAGAAAAGTATAACCATCACTGTATAGCTGATTATATGGAGCAATTCTGGAAACAGAGAGAAAAACGGTTCTCTAAAAAGAAAGAGATATATTTCACTCATAATAGGATACAAATTAAAATTTCTAATACAAATTTTATGACTCCAAATAAAATGTAATATATAAAAATAATTTTTGAATAATAAAAATTACTTTAGCTAATTTTGTTTCTTTTCATGAAACTCCACTAATAACTACATATATTTTTAAAAATATGAAATCCCCTGTTTAGCTCAAGATTAACTTTCTGCAAGGACTTAAAAGGCCTTTATAAGAGAGAGGTTACTTAAAAATATTTAGAAAGTCAAGGTACCTTTTCTTAAACAAGGATATCGGAACAATTTTACAATTCCATAGTCATCAGCTGTAACTAAAACTTGGCCAATAGAATTTCCATCTACTGAATTTATATCATTGATATCTGAATACTTGGGCCAAATTCCATTTACTTCAAGGCCAGAAACACACGTCCATGAAGCCCAATGAACACCTTTTATTTCTTCTTTACTTGACACTTCTTTTCCACCTAAAAATAAATCAGAGTCTTAATTTAAGAAGTTTTTTTTCCATGAGATTTTTACTCAGGTTTAAACTGTACTGATAACATGGTAAACTACAGAAATTTAAGTATTCTCACACCACAGTGAGAGGAGAATCCATGAATAGATAGGTAAGTCCAGGTAAAGAGAAAAGAGAATTAAGCGCATGAAGTTGAGAAAAAAATCTACTACCAAAATTATATTGATTCAGAGGTATACATAGATTTGAATATGATGTGGCTTAGGAGGTTCACCAATGTGGAGAATGAAATTGAACCTTATTAGACTTCATCAAAATTTAAAACTTTTGTACACCAAATGACATTATCAAGGGAGTGAAAAGACATCCCAAAGAATAGAATAAACAATTTCTGACTCATATATCTAATAAAGGAGCAATATCCAGAATATATAAAGAACTTCTACAACAACAAAAACCAAAAACCAAATTAAAAAATGGGAAAAATGGAGAATAGACAGTTCTCCAAAGAAGATAAACAAATGGCCAAGAAGCATGTGAAAAGATGTTCAACATCATTAGACATTAGGGAAATGCAAATCAAAACCACAATAAGATACCACTTCACACCCACTACAATGGTTATTATCAAGAAATAGAAAATAGGTGTTGAAGAGGATGTGGAGAAATTACATTGCTGGTGGGAATGTAAAATGGTGCAGGTGTTGGGGACCCAGCAATTCCATTCCTAGGGATGCAGCCCCAAGAATTGAAAAATGGGACTCAAAACAGATACTTGTCCACCAATGTTCATAGCACCATCATTTATAATAACAAAAAGTTGGAAACAATTCAAGTGTCCAACAACAGAAGACTGGATAACAAACAAAATGTAGTACACATATACAATGGAATATTATTTGGCAGTAAAAATTATTGAAGTACTGATACATGCTGTAACATAGATGAGCCTTGAAAACATTATGCTAAGTGAAATAGCCAGACACAAAAGGATAAATGTTGTGGTTTCACTTATATGAGGTATCTAGAATAGGTAAATTCATAGAGACAGAAAGAATAGCATTTCCCAGGGGTTGGGGGAATCGGGGAATGGGATGTTATTGCTTAATAGATATGAAGTTTCTATTTGGGATGATGAAAATGTTCTGGTTATTATAGTGATATAATCACACATATAGTTACACATCATTGCAAATGTACTTAACACTACTGAATTGTACATGGTTAAAATGGTAAATTTTAATTTATGTATATTTTATCACAATAAAAAGGAAAAAAAAAAAAACCAAAAACCTGAACCCTTTTAAAATCATGATGTAGATTCATAATAGAGTAATTTATAAGAAAAAGGGAAAACAGGGAAAGTGACATGTTTAAAAAAGAAACCTAAGATACATGGTTGAGAAAAAAGAGAGAACTGAAAAAAAAAACAAGGAAGGAAGAAAGAATGAGGAGTAATACATTTACAAAAGGTAAGAGGACTTTAGGACTCAATCTTCATTACATACAGATTGTTAATGAAAACCTTTTGGGACTATGCAGTAATTTAATTATGTAGCTAGTCTTATTAAATAAGTTCTTGGAAGATAGTGACTAATTCACTAAGCATCCATACAAAGTACTGTACTGATAGAGAATTTTGAAATGACTGTATTCTTTTTTATCTTGATAGAAACTCTGTTTTTCAAATTTATTTTGTCAGAAATATTTAGCAAAAGTGATCTGAGGCAACCACAAAAAGACAAATAATTTATGGTCTTGCATATATAGCAATTGTATTCAGTCAATTAGTTCTATCCAAAAAAAAAAGGCATTTTAACTTTCAGTGGGACTTTACTATATTATTTACATGGTATGGAATTCAACATAAAGTGGGTCTGTTTTGATCTGAACAAAGGAGTTTTAATTGAAAATTAAGAAGATGTCAATATAATAGGACGGCTGTACAGAAAAGACCACAATGCCCATATTAGCTCCCATCCTCTTTGATATTCTATAAGCAAATGTAACAGATGCTACTTCTAGTGAAATTCTAAAATATTTTATAGGCATTTAAATTTAAATATTATATATAATTTATTAGAAAAATTTACCTGGCATCCTATAAAAAAGTCTTTTCCCATTTCCATCATTTGTCTGTACATATCTACTATCTGAGGACCAGTCCAGATGAGTGATGAAACTAAGTGATCCAGTACATTCCCCAACTTTTTTATAGCGCTGAGCAACTCCATAGATATCAACTGAGCTGTCATTGCATCCAACAGCAAGGTAAGTTCCATCTGGTGAATATTTTAACTCATGAATTGCCTCCTTCCTATCTTTAATATGTACAACTTCTGTCATGTCTCTGTAAGAGAAAAAAATGAGACCAATGGGGGAAAAGGCATTACAGAATTAATTCAGTTTTCAAATGTGTCTAAAATGACCATGAAACTTGTATAACAGTGCTTATACACAATAAAATAAATATAAATGAGACAAGGAATATTAATACAAGAATAATCATTTTGCTAAACAGAAATATATGAGGAAAATATATACTGGAAGTAGAAAAAAAGCTGAATTTCAGTTTCTAAATAACTTCATTTTCAAGTCGTTTAGGGCTTTATACTAAATTTCTAGAGTCACATAATAAAGGAAATAAAGTTACAGAATTTTATGATAAAGGAAGTTCCCTATAAATACTGATTTATGAAAAATGTTTAACTATAAACACTATAATTTTCAAGCAAATTTTTGTAATGAGCCAAATGTGCAGAATTACATTCAGCAGAAAAAAAATGGATTTATATCACATATGTAATACATTTGAATATATATATTTATATTGTTGCTGCTAATTATTTTTATTTTAACTTCTTTGATTTCTTTTAATGGAATACAAACTTCTCACAATTAGGGACCTTGTCAATAAGTGAATTTAAACAGTTTTTTCAATGATGTTTTATAACTGAGTTTCCCAAATAATGTAGCTATTGGTAAAAATGGATAACTCCACTGAGTTACCAAAGTTGTGGAGACAGTTGGGGGTAGGGCATGGGCTGGGAAGAAGAGAAGCAGCAGAGAGGGAATGGAGAGAAGGGAGTGACAACATTTTTCCATAAAAATTTTCCACCAACAATCTATATATACCAAATAGACAATCTCAAAAACACAAGTTTAAATGGATGCTTCCAAGTATTCTAAATTTCCAAAGGGAAAATTTAGGCTATCAAATGCAAATTTATTTCAATAACACTTACTGAAAACTTACTTTATTTTAGGCACTGGGATACAAATATGAACTCACTTTCTTCTGTGGGAGATGGATATAAAGAAATTATGGTGAAATGTGGTGAATGCTGAAAGGAATGTTTGAAATTCTGTGGAATATACTGAAAGAAAGGTTAAGACTAGACTAAAGGCAGGAAGGGGCCAAGGAAGGGTGATATCTAATTTGAGTATAAAACCTGAGAAGTTGGCTAACTATAAAAGAGGGGGGAAGGTATTCTAGGAAGAAAATGCAGCAAGAGCCAAGGCACAGAAGTAGGTAAGTACATGGCACATTTGAAGAATAGTGGCTTAAATAATGTGGGTACAAGAATACTGGAAAAAGTAGTAATTAATAGGATTAAAGAGATACGTTGAGGACAATCTGTGATGGATTCAACATGCTGTCAAGGAGATTGGTCTTTACCCTGGTAATAATTACATAAAGAGAGAGATGAAAGTCAGTCCTTTAACTAAAAAGAGGGACTAAAACAAAACAAAGGAAAAACAGAATATGTGACAGAGACTGCTAGCAATTTCCTAAAAATTCATTCCCTCTTCTTACTAGACTCAATTTCCCATCCTTTCTTGCAGTTAGGTTGGCCCTGTGTTTGAGTTCTAACCAAAGATTCGTGACTGGAAATGATGTGAGCCAATTCCAAACCATTTTAGGATGCAGGCATATCCTCTTTACACACTCTTGTCTCATTCTGCTACCTAGATGCAAATATCTATGATGATAGGCTGACAGATGCGAAGCTACAACAAGATAAAACGAACCTCAGTATTTGAATCACCTGGGAAGGGAAAGCTACCCATTGATTTCTGACTGTTAAATGGGTAGGAATTACTCTTCAATAGTATTTGAGCCAGTATACAGCTGGGGGCCTTTTAATTACAGTAGTTAGCCATCACCCTCACCAATATAGTCTACAAATAGAAAAGGAATCTGAGATAGACCCAAGATTGTAACATTTAAAGCTTCTGTACTGTTTTAAAGCTTTCCTGGTCAATATTACTTTTGCCTTAGACTCTGAAACTTGCAAGGTACTCCTTTTAAGTGACTTGTGTAGCTATCTCTACTCTTCCCAGTGATGTTTTGCTAATGTATGCATTTTATATCCCTTTGCTCCATATCTATCCATCCATCCATCCATCCATCCATCCATCCATCCATCCATCCATCCATCCATCCACCCATCTATATCCATATGGAGCAAGATGTTCAAGAAAACAGCATTTAAGGCACTATTTGCTAGAGCTTTTACTTTTTATGCCTTTTTTAAAAGGCTATTATAATACTAATCTATTCACAAAAACCTTAATTAAAATGCTCCTGGAAAATTAACCAGGCAGGCAAAATCAACAGGATGTGGTGATGGATTTAGAGATGGTAAAATAGGGAGAGAGAAGTATTAAGGATAATGCCTTGGTTTTTGGCTTATGCAAGAGGATGGACAATAGTGCCATTCACTATGATAGGGCCCATAGGCAGAGAATCAGTTTGGGAGGGAGAATCATGAGTTCAGTTTTGAACAAGCTGAGTTGAAGATGCCTTTGAGACATCTAAATGATGTTAAGTCAGCAACTGGATATGCGTGGCTGGAGTGTAGAGGAGAGATCAGAGCTGGAGCTGTGCATCTAGGGGTCATCAGGCTATGGGTTGTAACTGAAGCCAGAGACAAAATGAGACAATCTAGAGAGAAAATACATGATAGAAAAAGCAGAGACTTAAGTCTGAGCTTTGAGGAACTCCAACATTTACTGCTCAGCAGAAGTACGTCCCGTTAACACGTGAAAGCGAGTTAACACCTGAAAGCCAGGGAAGAGACTGCTTCAAGAAGGAACAAATAAATGGTTAAGAGGGTAAAATACTACGGAGTTCTCATCTCAAGTTAGATGAGAACTGAAAAATGTCCCTTGACTTTGGTGACATAGGGTGCCATCAATATGGGTTTTCAATGTAAAGATGAAAGCAAAATAATATTGGAATGGGAGTAGAAAGTTCATGAGTTAATTGGAAGAAAATAAAGACAGTAAATTAAAAAAAAATTTTTTTTTTGAGAATTTTATTGTGAAGAGGAGGAGAGTAGAAATGTGATGTAACTAGAAAGGGATGTAGGTAGGTTCAAGATAGGAAATTTAAGATATCTGAGCATGTTTTAATGGTGCTCTTCAGAGAGAAGGACATAAAAACCTTTGAAATGAAAAAATAATGGGCAAATACATGGGCTTTTTTAAAGCCAGGAAACAAGTTTTGGAAATTATTCCCAAGAAATGGGCAGACAAAATATAAACAGGTCCCCAAATTTTTAAAATAAATGTGTGATTAGTTAAGGAAATATTATTTCTATCCTTTTATTTATTTATTTATTTATTTTTATTTTTTTTTTTTATTATGGGTAAAAATCAAAATTCTCACAATACATACAAACATTTGTAAAATGATATATAAATATATATGCATATATGTGTATTTGCTTACAAAAATGTTATTTTATATATATATATATACATATATTTTAAGAGGTGCTTAGATTACCTAAAATATTATACGGAACCCACTCGGATTCCCATGTTGCCCACCTCCCACACCTCCCACCACATCCACATCCCACCACATTTAAAAAAAAATAAAAATAAAAAACTCTATTTCTATCCTTTTAAAGTGGATATAGAGATGACGCTGTCATAGAAAGACAAACGGCTAGTCACTGGTTGAGTCTAAAATGGCAGTTTTATCCTATACCCTGCAGAGAATCTTAATCTTACTCCATCTCCAGTATCATATATTAACAGTGCTCTTCAAACCTTTTCACTGAAGTCTCCAAGAGAATGAATGAATGCTTCTAACTATGCATGAGAATGAATGAGTGCCTCTGAGGAGTGTGGTGTTTATAACATGACGCAACCTGCTAAAAGACAAAGTTTCATATGTATACATATATGTATTTATCTCCTATTTTAAAATATTTGCAAGTCTTCATTTGATTCCATGGTAGTAGTGTTTCTTTTAATATGAAATTGTTAACAACTTTTTATCACAAGGACAAGTGATGTCCTAGGAAGATATAAGCTATATTTTTATATTGGCTTTGTCCCAGCACATCACCTTACACCCCAATTTAAGAATCAGTGTGTTAAGATTCCAATCCATTCTAAGTTTCTTCAACCATAACATAATTGCTCCTTCTCAGGATACTTCAATACCGCTACACTTATGCATGTCGGAGAATACACAAGAAGAAATAGTGACCAGGTAAATTTAAAAGGGCTAAGAACATTTTCTGAGTTAGAATTTTGGATTAAATGATAAAGACATTTAACAATAAATTCCCATTATTTAAGCCAACTCATTGTGTGGTACTTGTCACAGTAGCCTGGAAACGAAAACACCATGTTAAGGATTATGAACTTTATCCTAAGGACAGTGCAAGTCTTTTATCATACTTTAGAAAGAGGAGGGATGAAAGATAGGTTAACAAAGGAGAGTAAGAGAAGAGCAGGCTTTGAGCCATCTCCCATATGGACATAATCTATGGTAAAGGGATAGAGTGTGGTTGCATATTGGGGGATGGGGCAGATGAGTGGTGGTGCTCCTGGGTTTGGTGGTACAGCACTGGGGGGTGGGTGGATTAGGAAGTGCTGGTTCAAATCCCCAGGGCATGTAACTGTGAATCTTGACATTCCATGGGTTGGGAGAGGGGGGTATCATGGGCCCTGGGGAGCTGGGGAGAAGGGAACAGTCAAGATCTAATGGGTTGTTTGGTGGTCATGGGGAAGGTTTTTCATTACCTTTCAGTAATGGACATAGGACATGGTAAATATCATCAAAATTATTAAACTGTATCATCTAAATTTAAAAAAAAAAAAAAAAAGAAAGAGGAGGGATGTAATCGAATGTTGTTTTAAAGGGAATCACTATGGCTGGAGGGAAGTAAAACAGAGGTAAGAAGACCAGTTAAGAGGCTATTCCACGAAGCCAGTTAGGAAATGACAGAAACCTACACAAGAGTACAATGGTGAGAACAGGAGGAAAATTAATTTTAGAGCTATTTAGGAAGTAGACTCACCAAAATCCTGTTATTAATTAGACAAGGGAGGCAAAAGAATCAATGGTTTCTGAATTAGGCAATTGGGTGAAGAGTCCTACCATTCACTGAGCTAAAGAAGAATGATTTCATAAATATTTATCATTATGAACACCCATGGATCTATGGCAAAATTTTTAATGGCTACATAGAATTCAATTGAATGCACTTTGCCTATAATTCAAAACAAGATGCTAACTGCCTCAACAAATTCTTTAAATTTTTCTAATTACCCAAAGGAAGAGATGTAACCACCTTTTCCAAATGCTATAAACAAAAAAACAAAACTGCTCACCCATTTTAAACAGCCTCATTGCCCATCCATTAATAGCAGAGAATCATTATGGAACATCAATACTATCAAGGAATGGAAAGTGGGTCCCAAATTTACAGTTCAAAATTTTAGCCATTAATCTACTAAACATTCGTAACCCCCCAAACCAAGGCAATGTTTTTGACTTTATGTAATTCTCTGACAAAGCTATTTTATAAATATATCTCTCAATTAACAGAAAATCATTGTTTCTATTTCTATTCTAATGTACCATACCTTACTCGAAGTACCGTGAATGAGCCATCTTTCATTCCAAGGGCAAGATGGATTCCATCTACATTTACAGCTGCACAACGAATTGATTCTTCCATATTACACCTTGCTATTAATGCATGGTCTACTAAGCTCCATATCCTATAACATTTAATTAAAAAAAAAAAAAAAAGCATAGTTAACTAAGCAATACTTGAAAAGTAATGATAGATAAATGAAAAGATTTTGGTTAAAATAATCATCTCACTTTAAGTGAGATAAATGTTGATATTTTAATTCTATCCTTTGTGGCAAGGAATTTTTATCTATGAAAATAGTCGCATGCTTAAAATGACACAGGTAAATAGAATCTTTTATTTTTAAAACAATGTAATGATGTTAATTTTTTTAATCATTCATTTTAGGTAGATGATTTCTACCCTGATCAAAGTAGCTATACATACATACATACATATATATAGATTACATCTGTATGTATGTGTATTTTTTATATACTTTTTGAAAAATTGGAGGAGCAGACGTAGCTCAAGCAGTTGAGCGCCTGCATCTCATGTACAAGGTCCCAGGTTTGATCCTCAGTACCTCCTAAAAACAAAAAAACCAGCTCTCATTGGGGAATGGATGTAGCTCAGTGGTTGAGTGCCTGCTTCCCATGTATGAGGTCCTAGGTTCAAGCCATGGTACCGCCTTAAAAAAAAAAAAAAATTTAAGGATAACACTTAAGACTGTACAAATTCAGTCTGTTCCAGACTACGACAGAAATCAACAACAAAATGATAACTAGAAAATAACCATTGTTTGAAAATTAAGAATTATACCTCCAAATATGAAATCATAATGAAAATTAGATATTTTGAAGTTATAACAAAACTTGTACATATCAAAACTTGTGGGACAGTCCTCAGAGGGCACTTTCAGAGGCCTTAAATGTACTATTATAAAAGAAAGGTGACAACGAATAGGCATCTATTCCAAGATGTTAGAAAAAGGTCAATAAAAAATGATTTAAAAAAAAATTTTAATGCTATTAGAGCACACACACACATATATATATATATTTTTTTTTTTTTTTTTTTTGGGGGGGGTCACAAATTTAAAACCACATTTATTGAACCACTCCCACCCCAACCCAGGCTTCAGCCTCAGCTGGACCCTCTACCCTCCAGCCTTACTCCAAGGATCAGAAATTCTAATGACTTTTTTTTTTTTTAAAAAAGATTTTGTATGTTTTTATTCAACTGTGGGGAAAAAAAAAGAATTTATTTTTATTTATTTCCTCCCCCCTGTTGTTTGCACTCTCTGTGTCTGCTTGTCGTCCTTTTTTTTTCAGGAGGCACTGGGAACTGAACCCGGGACCTCCTATGTGGGAGGGAGATGCCCAATCGCTTGAGCCACCTCCACTCCCTGCTTGTTGTGTCTCTCACTGTGTTTCCTTGTTGCATCAGCTCGCTGTCTTCTTTAGGAGGTACAGGGACCGCCCATGTGGTAGGCAGGCACCCAACTGCTTGAGCCACATCCACTCCCCTCCAATGACTTTTTTTTTTTTTTTTACCGGGAGGTCCCGGGGATCTAACCCAGGTCCCTCCACATGGGAGACGGATGCCCAACCAGTTGAGCCACATCCGCCCCCTCCAATGACTTTTTTTTTTCTTTTCCAATGACTCTTAACATCCACTTCCTCATCGAGATTTGTCTCCTAGCAGGAACCCTGCTGATGCCCAACATGTTCAGCGTCTGCTCCAGGGCATCTTGCAGAAGGACTGCTGTGGAGTTCAGGGTCCCTTTCCACTTCTAGGGACCACTCACATGGTGATGACTTCCACCGGTCTCTGGGAGGAGCGGGCATAGCCCGCGGCCCACAATGGCATTGAATCCTGATGACACCCAGCAGTGAGCTGCATAGACTATTTTTTTTTTAAATTTCTGTTTGTTGCTGGTTTAGTGGGAAAAAAAAAATTTTTTTTTTGAGGTACCGGGGCCAGGGAAGCAGTACACTCAACCACTTGAGCAACATCCACTCCCCCCAAAAATATTTTTGTATATAGTTTTTATATCCAGGAAATATGTTAAATTTTCTCTTTCATTACAATAATTTATCTGTATTTCTGTTTGTATTTTCTACATATACAATCATACCACCGGAGAACGACAGTTGTTTCTTCCTTACCAATCCATCCATTATATATGTGGACACCATTGTTGTCTTCTTGATCTCAAAGGAAAGCTTTCAATGTTTCAACATTAAGTATGGTATTTGCTGAAGATCTTCTATGCTCTACCACAGGGGTGAGCAAATTATGGCTCATGGACCAAACATGGCCCACTGCCAGTTTTTGCACAGCCTGTGAGCTAAGAATGGTTTTTACATTTTTTAATGGTTGAGAAAATTATCAAAAGAAGGATATAATTTTGAGACATGATTATATAAAATTCAAACTTCAGTGTCCATAAATAAAGTTTTATTGGAGCACAGCCACATTTGTTTGCTTATGTAAGGTCTATGGCTGCTTTCACGCTAGAGAGGCAGAGTTGAAGAGGTGCGAAAGAGATCTATGTGATGCTCACGTTACTTTGCACTGGTGCTTGGCGCACTACAAATTGCAGTGACACAGTTATAATTTGATAGAATTTTGAGTACCATGTTTATCATCGTATCACAATATTTTATTATTATTTTTATTACCAGTGCATACCCATCATGTTAAAACAAGAAAAAAAGAGAGAAAAGTAGACTTGGAATATTGCACTTGTAGGCACAATGGAGTGTATATTCTACTGTTATTGAATTAGATGGCAAAGCATTGTGTTTGTTATTCAATGACATTATACCAGTGCTAAAAGAATTCAAATATACATTGATATTAATAGACTAAGCATTTGTCACAATATTTCCAATAAGAAGTCAATGGTCAGAAATATTAGAAAATTTAACACAGACTATTCTCATTACAGCAGAATTTCTTCACAAAAATAAAAAAATGAAAATGAGGCTCCAATCAAAGTATATTTCTGAGTGGCTCATTCGTTAGTCAAGGAAGGAAAGTTGTTTACTGATGCTGAGTTAATTAAATTATGTTGGACTGCAGCAGCTGAAAAAAAGTGTCCAGAGAAAAACAAATTTGTTTAAGACAAGTTTTTAGCCTTTTGGTGAGAAAAGATGCTCAAAGAGTTGAGGACACTGGGAGCAATATCACTAGTTAAATTATGACAAACTGTAATTTTAAACAAGGCAAATAATTTTGAGTGGTTTCCCTTGGATCTTGAGCATCAACAGATGTTAACAGTACTACTCAGTTGTTTTTTGAGGACTTAATGCCAAGTTTGAAGTAACTGAAGAATTAGCCTCTATGAACAGTCTGTGTGGAACAAGTACATTTGAAAATATTTTCAAAGACTAATTCAATACTATGGTTATTCACTATATTACTCTTTAGCAGATATTTTGCAAAAATATTTGAATCTATCACATGTTACTGAACCAGTAGTATTAACAATGAACTTCATTTGCTCTCATGGTCTTAAGTATTGTCAGTTCTGTGAATTTTTGTCAGAAATAGAAGCTGAAAATCCTCACTTGCCTTACTACACAGCTGTTTAATGACTTAGTAGTAATAAAGTTTTATTGTGATTTTTAGTGTTCAGAGCCAAGAATGCAACTTTTCTGAAGAAGACTCCTCAACCACTATTATGAAATACTGGACAGCTTAGGAAATTAGCTTTTGCTGCAGACTTGATAATGTCTCCCAATGAATTCAATCTAAAATTACAAGGCAAAGGCAATACTTATATGTGAAACTTATATTTTGGTAAAGTCATTTGGACAACAACTAATGCTATCTGAATAACAATTAACATCAAGCTACTTTACATAATTCCTGTGCTGTCAAAACTTAAAACAAGAAGGGAGATATCCATTTTCACATAAATTTGCAGCAGATACACTTTCCAAGCTTAACCTGTGATTCTAGCAATGTGTTAGAATATCTTCCTTCGGTGGGTCCTAGGTCTTGACTTCTGTCCCATTTACCCCATAAGAAAGTCATACAAAACTCAAGTTTGTCCAAGCAGGGAAAATGCTTTCAGGGCAAAAGTAGCTTTGGCCCACTGGTGCTCCTGTTGCCTATCTAAGTTCACACTTATTTTAACAATTTGCCTTGACAGTTCCTTACTGTCTTGTCAGCTCTTTGATTCTTTTAAGGTGATTTACATTTTAACTAGCATTTTAAGTAGTTTTCAATGGGAGAACTCCTTTCAAATAAATAGCCCGCCAATAACAGAACCAGAAGTTCAAGTAATTACTTTTTAAAGGATCAGTAGTCCTTTACTCAGCAGCTATGCAGCAGCTTGTAATAGCTATTCTCTAGTGAATGGAACTATAAAACAGTTCCTAGCAAAATACATGGGTTAAGTACAGCCCCTATATCAAGTTTCCATATGGACACAGTTATGGCATCTCCCACCCCCTTTAAACAGAATGGCACAATGACAGTAAATGACATGACTGATTAGCATACCATGAAAAAAATCAGTTATCTGGAAAGAAGTAGGTTGGATCCCCATCTCACTCCTTACCATGTGTAAACTTTGCACACATTAGGAGTTACATATAAAAAACCAAACCATTAATGTACCAGAAGAATATATTGGAAAAAAATTCTAATTAACTTTGGTGAAGATTTTTCTATGATATAAAACTCAGAAGTCATTGAAGAAAAATTCACAAATTCAGCTACACAAAACAAAATAATGACAAAAAACTTATGCATGGCAAAAAAAAAAAAAAAAAAAACCACTGTAAACAAAGTAAAAAGCAAGTAACAAACTGGTGAAAACTATTTGCAACTTACATGGCAGAAAAAGGGTTAACATCCATAATAGATAAAAGCTGCTAAAAATAGAGGTGAAAAAACTTCATTCCTACAGAAAAAAATGGCAAGAAATGTGGACAGTCATAGCAAGGTTTCTAGGATACCAACTATTTTTTAAGACTAGTGAATGTAGGGAAAAAAAATCAAGCATTTTCCCTGCCTTTTCTAATCAAATTGTAACCAAATAGTTGATGAGGAGAAATTCTCTTTATAGAACTATTATAGCTATCAAACAAAGAATGCATGATAAAATTGGAATATTACAATTTGCAACTCTTAATGAAATAAGAGATCTAGCCATGCATTCTCTTACCCAGAGTGGGTAAAAATTCCTTCTTGGGACAGGTGTGTATGAAAAATCTTAAACCATTACAATGGTTTGTGGCCCTTTGAAGGGCCATAGTATATAAACAGATATACATTTTTTCTGTGGTAGTAAAATTTCATGGGGAAGGGACACTATGGGGAAAAAAAAAGAAAGGAAGAAAGCTACAGAATAAAAGATTAAAAAAAAACATATCAACCATTGCAAAATATGGACCTTATTTGAATCCTAATTCTAAGATAGTATAAAAATGCACATGAGACAATCAGAGGAATTCCTACACTGACTAGATATTTGATTACATTAAAGGAATGGTGCATCATAGGTTATGTTTAAAAGTTCTTATCTTTTAGAGATACAAACTGAAATATATACAGATAACATGGGGAAAAAAGACAAACGATAAACTGGAAAAATATCTCAACTCATATCATTGACCAGTGGTTCTCAAACTTTAGTGTACATCATAGTCATTGGAAGGCTTACTAAACTACAAATTGTGGCGTTTCTGATTCATTAGGTCCTGTGCAATTACTTTATAATTTAATACCTGACTGAACGATCATCACTTCCAGTCACGGCCAAAGGTTTAGTAGGATGGACAGCAAGTGCCCAAAGTTCACCTTCACAGTGCCCTTGCATAATTAGGAATGGCTTATTTCTTTCATGCACCACAATTTCAAAAATTTCACTGTCCTGTGTTCCAACTAGAATGTGGTCACCTCGCCAACAAACACTCCTCACAGACAAACCTAGTCAAAAGAGAAATGTATTTAATATCAATGCTATAAAAACAAAATGCCAATCTGCCTAAATCGGCATTAACTTTTGAACCTTTTATACACTTAGATGTGAGATAGAAGAAATTTGCAAGTCCTTCTTCCAAACTCACATTTTCTTCAATCATCCATACTGTTTTCTATATGGAATGATATTTTGTTCTTTCCATAGGCCTCATTTCTAACCATCCTTCAACATTTACATTCTTCTTCTTTCTTCCTGGTTAGACAACTCTAGACATAGTCTGAACACTTCCTAGTCAAAGTCTTATAACACTTACAGTTTGCATTATTTAATAAGTAATTATTCAAGAACTACCTTTATAGAATTGTATTTTTCTCTTGTAATAATCTGACTTTTCATTTGTCTATTAAGAAAATAAGAAAAGAGTACTGTGTTTGTCACAATGCTGTTGTAAGGATCAAATAAGAAAAAGTGTCAAATTATTTTGCGAACAAATTATAATAATGCTCAGCAAAACTGATGAAAATAGAATAACAGTTAACATATACTGGGTGTTTACTAAACATCAGATTCTATTTTAAACATGTACATGTGTTAACTCATTTAATTCTATGAGATAGATACTACTATCCTCATTTGACAGTTGTGATTAAATAACTATCCCAAGGTCATACAACTTGTGACTGGGAAACAGTTTAAACATAGACCTGTGTAACTTCCATTGTCTACTCTTGTAATACAATACCACACAAGTGAACAATTAGTTAATTTTTACAGTAAAAGATCTTATTTTATTACATGGATTTTTAAAAAACCCTGTAAGAAAAATATTCCCCCTATTGCTAACAATTTGAATGAAGGAAAACATATCTATACATTTTTAATCATCCTGTATAAAAGTTCCCCAACCCCCAACATACTTTATTTACAAGGTTGTTTGCTAAGTAGTTGCATTTAGCATTCTAATAGTAAAATATTTTCAAAATCCAAGGTTACCAGAGTAAGTTCCTGTCATCTCTCTTCAGGTTCTATTATGTTAGACATCAGACATATGAAAGAATCTGTCATAAAACAGTAAGCCTAGACTCCCTTTATGCAAAATTTCTCCTCTTCAATAGAAGGATTTCAATTAAATGTATAGTGTGAGGAGGAAAAGGTAAGCCTCATTTATAATTATATTTATAAGGCATATATTTATGTATACTGAAACAGAGACAATCCTCAGCACATTTAGAGTTCGCTTAGTCATCATACATTTGTTTTGTTATTACCTTTGTATCCCTGGTCTGTTTCCCTGAGATCAATCACAGTAATTGGTTTAAAAGTTAAATCCCAAAGACGAATACAGCCATCTCTGCCACCAGTAGCAAAGCCCTCTTCACAAGGATTCATGCTAAAAATTCCTGCCTATAGAAGAGGAAATAAAATATAATTTAACAACATATGCTTTTTAAGAAAACCTACTATTTAAAGGTGGAAGCCCATTCAAGAAAACTTTGATATGACATAGGAATAAACAAATACATCAGAAAACACACACACAAATCTAGAAATAAATCCGTGTACATATAGGAACTTAATTTTTGACCAAGGAGGTAGTTAATGATATGAACATAACATAAAAGAATAATAAAGCTAAACTTTATATCATATATAAAAATAAAGTATATCTGGACTTAAAACTCTAAATGTAAAAAATAAAACAAAAATATTAGAAAAAAGTCAGAAGAACAAAGACTCTAAGAAACCATTTTCACACATGGCAGGTCATAAAGGAATATTTTTTAAATTTTTTTCACTTAAGAAAAGACATCATAATCAAAGACAAATAGATTAGGGAAATACATGTAATGTGTGTGACTGTCAAAAGGTTAATATATATAATATACAAAGGAATAAATTTAAGAAAAACAACCTAATCACAACAAAAAAGAACAAAGGATAAGAAACGCCAATTCATATAAAATAAAATTCAAGTGGTCAATAAATATATGAAATTTCACAAACAGAAACAAAATTAAAACAAGAAAATACCATTTTTTACCTAGAAGACAAGTAAAAATTTACAACAGTGGTAACATACTGTGCTGGTGAGTATGAGAGGAAACTGGTACTTTAACATACTGACAGTGAGAATGTGAACTGCCATAATCTTTATGGGAAAGGATCTGATATTTTTTATCTTCAGGCATTTTGCTTTAAATAAGTCTTCTTATAACTGTTTCTTTAATATATTTAGGACTTTTCTACTTGAAGATCTTACTGCTAACAATGCGGCAGCTCTGTGCTCTCTAGCTACCTTGACTTTGTAAGGGACCCAACTGCTAAAGAGCCCAAATCAAAAAAACACAAGATTTTAACAATGAATTTTTCCCTGATTTGATAAGTTATATATATGAAAATCTAGGAAGTACAAAAATTAAATTCTTTTGTCATTCACTGAATGAAGCAATGTTATTTTTTAAAAGTTATATTTTTTTCTAGAACTGAACAAAAATTTCCCACCAATAAATTATCCTCAAAAGACACTAACTTTATTCTACTGTGGATAATCTAGAATACTTTTTGGTTGAATTCAAAAAGTTTTTCCCACACTGCTCTGAAAAAGACACCAGGCTAAAGCAATGGTTCTGTTTTGTTTTGTTTCAAAGGTTTATTTTTATTTATTCATTTCTCCTCCTGCCCCACCCTCCTCGCTGTTTATACTCACTGTCTGCTCTCTGTGTCTGTTTGTTGTGTGCTCATCTACTTTTTAGGAAGCACCAGAAACTGAACCCGGGACTTCCTAATCACTTGAAGGGAGGTGCCTAATCACTTGAGCCACCTCCGCTGCCTGCTTTTTGTGTCTCTCATTGTGTTTTCCTCCTGTGTCTCTTTGTTGCGCCAGCTTGCTGTGCCAGCCCATCATGTCAGCTTGCTGTCTTGTTTGTCTTCTTTAAGAGGCACTGGGAACCAAACCCGGGACCTCCCATGTGGTAGGGAGGCACCCACCTGCTTGAGCCATATCTGCTTCCCAATGGTTTTAACAAGATACTAATTATATTAATTTAATAAATATCCGTGTGTTTAACTGCATAATGTTCCTCACTGAAATCTTGAAAATAGGCAAATTCATTCAGTTTAAATAGCATTTTTCAAGCAACTGAACTGAATTGAAACAGTATGCTATATTATGTAATCTGTACTTCTAAGAAAAGTAAGTAAACATCTAAAAGCTTTTAAAATATTTAAATATACTTACAGTATGGGCTCCTTGTATTGTTCGTATAAGATTGATTCCTTTCCAAACGTATATATCCCCATTGAGCGCACCAGAATATGTTAATTCATCTCTTGCACAGGCTAGGCATAATATTGTTTGAAGGTCTCCAGTCTTACCAAAGACACCTCGTTTTGGGGTAAGAGCATTTCCACATAAACTCCAGAACTATAAAGATATAGAGTATAATCAAATTACCAAAGAATATTTATAAATTAGAATAAAATATTTCCAACATTTTGATGCTATATTAGAGGAGCAGACCAGAAATTATCTAAGAAATTCTCTTACAATAAGTATATATCAATGTTTACATCATCACCCTAGTGTTATCAATAGCTATTTTACAGCCCACAATCCTTATCTGACAATCCTCATCTGTAAAAATAAGGAGTTTGAACTAGATTATTTTTAAAATATCCTAACATTTTCCTTAGGTTTCTGAAAAAAAATCTTCATTAAATTTAGACAGTAAAAAAAGGCGAGAAGGGGTTAGTAATGAAAAATGAAGGTAAGACACCATACACTAAAAGGAAAAAGGACCAAACCTAATGTTCAATCTCTGATGAAGAGAGTAAAGGTGGAAAAAAAAAAAAGTTTAGTATGTTGCTCTTATTGACATTTTTAAAACTAAGCAATTCATTTGTCTGTAAAGCTTAAAAATAATACAGATACCTATTTGGGATACCTTCTCCCTTCCTGGGAGAAGATAGGGAAATCAAATATTCATGACCTGGGTTTTTGCTCTATTATGTGGATTCATGTAAATCTTAATAGTTTGCAGAGGGAGCGAAATAAGAAATAAAAATGGGATATACATTAAATAGTTCTGCATAAAGAAATTAGGCCCAGAGGGTAAATTCAACTTTATAAGTAAATTACTATTTAAAATAATATAATTTATTAATATTATATACTTATATTTTAAAGCCTGAAGCCTCAAAGAATTAAGAACTATTCAAATAACTAATGAGTGATTTAATGAATGAAACATTAATGATTTTTAAACATAAAAGTATCATAATTTCTGTGCATAAGAACATCTGGCCCTCCTTCCTTTTCAACAGTTCCAATTTGAATCAATTATTTTCTTCTATATCAGTGATTCTCAGCCTTGGCCGTACATTAGAATCACCTGGGGAAATTTTAAAACCAGGCTGCCTGGGCCCCAACTGAGATAAACTGAGACAGAATCTCTGGAGATCGAAGCCCAGGTAGCAAAATGATTTTGATGCACAGCAAGGGTTAAGAACCATTGATCCATAACTGAGATCAGTGCTGTTTAATAGAACTGTCTGTGATTATGGAAATGATCTATATCTACTCTTTCCAATATCTACATCTACTCTTTACAATATAATAACCACTAGTTACATGTGGCTCTTGAGCATTTGAAATGTGGCTGCTAATGAGACTGAAGAAATAAATTTTAAATTTTATTTAATTTAAATAACCTCATATGGCTAGTAGCTACTGTCCAGACAGTGCAGTTTAGACCATCTCTGGGACTTAAGTTTCATCACATGAATTACCTACAAAGAGAACTACGGTAATATTATTTATTGCCTTTACCAAAGGAAAACAAATGTAACTCATAATAAAAATATAGTTTGTCTCATTTAATTGAGAAGATGAGTTTTTTTAAAAACCCTGATAATGGAACTTTTAGCTTTATGTATAACATAAACAGTGATAAGATCTTCTTTTTATTTATTAATTTGCCATTTATTAAGCACTTAATATATATTCAATACTATGTTAAACATCATTATCTTGTTCATCTTTGATGAACAAGACTAAATTCTCTACTTTTACAGTGCTTATACTATGTACCTTAGAGCCTAGCATATAGCCTTTTGCTGTTGACTGTTAGAAAACATAGAGATTTAATATTATCCATCTATCAAATTAGTACCACAATACCAAAACCAGAATTTCAAAAGCAGTTAAAGATGCTTTGGAGAAAATGTGGATGGAGGCGAGCATAAGAGAAGAATGTGAACACAGATTCTTACTCACTAGGAGTAACTATTATCAGGAACTATTATATCAGACAGTTGAAGAAAAGCACGTATTTCCAATTTGCACCAATTATTTAAAAGAACTATTACCACTGACTACATGGGCTTCAAAACCTGAACTATAATTATAAAACAAAAACTGGAGCTTTCATAAGCAAAATAAACAGTGGCTATCAAAGTCAAATTGACCATGTGCTAGGCACTATGACAAGTATTTGAATATACACTGCCTTAATTAATCCTCACCAACTCTATGAGGGTGGTAACAGCAGCCAGTTTGCAGATGTGAAAACTAAAAGCTCAAAGAGTTTAAAATGTCTCATCCCAGGTCAAACAGCCAGCAATCCATTTCTATTCATGTTGCTTCTACCACACCAGTCTATCTCTGTGAATGAAAAACTCTTGGTTTGCTTGGTTTCCTAGTCTCATATTTTACTTTGTAAATGAAACATGAAGAAACAAGAGGAATACAGTGAATCTTAGTTCATTAGACTGTAAAGTTCCTTTATGGAGAATGGTTTATTAATTCTCTGTTCATATCAATATCCCTTCCAGTGCCTTACACATAGTAACTACACAATATTTCTTAGATTGAACATAAGAACATTAGAAATGTTGACATTTAAAAATAATTACTGTAAAAATCCTAAAACTACCCTAAATTGTTGATAGTGTGATATGTATTTAGGGGCAGAGAACTGAATAAATATTATTATTATAAAACAAGACCCTTCTAGTACCTTGATATGTTTTACACCACAGCTGACAAGTTTATTTGGCTGGTACAAATCCCAAGAAATATCAAATATCTGTAAATAAATCAGATTCATCGTTAAAATACTTATTTTTAGAATCATATTAAAATCCTGTCCAAAAGACCAAATAGCCCAAATCCCTACCTATCTTAATACAATATTCCTCAAAAATTAATAAGAACCCTACATTTCAAAATTGTAGGGAAATAAAGTAAATATGTAAATGATAAGGAATAAAAATTATTTCTCAGGTTCTATGAACTTTATGATACAACTGGTGGAGTGAAAATTAGCTCCTATTAATTTTTATTTAAAAAAAAAATATTTGTTCTACAAATAAGAAAATTGGTTCAACAGTCCTAAGAATATGAGACAACTGCTTGCATATACTCTAGAGAAGAGAGATTCTGAATGGAACATCACTTACATAGCATGAAAAAAGGGAACATTTTTATAGCTATCACACAGAATATCTTACATAAAGATCCAGTTATTTCAAAGTAATATTTAGTTTTAGCAAAATTAACTTACACTTAAATTTTGGGGATCCCCAGGCTTCCTCCTTTTCTAAGATCTCATAAATTCTAGGTATATACAGACCATTTTATTACAAAAGCACACAAGCAAAAACCCAGATGAAATAAAATGTACATTAGAAACATGTAATTTAATTAATTTATTTATTTATATATTTTTAACTTTTACCGGGAGGTCCCAGGGATCGAACCCAGGTCCCTCCATATGGGAGACGGACACCCAACCATTTGAGCCACATCCGCCCCCCCAAAACATGTAATTTAATAATAATAAATGAAAAATTAACATTTGGAAAATAATTCCTTTATTCTGCTAACTGGTAGTGTTAACCATATTTCTCTGATACCTGCATGTTCACCTAAGATACTTATTTACCTCAAAAATTTACAAAGTGACAATGAAGAAAGACTATACCTTATAAATTAACCTTTAACAATTCACCATAATATAGATTATGTGAAAAATTTATCAATGCAACTTGAGAATACTAACCATAAAAATACTTTAAAAATTACACTGAGAGCATCATTTCTCATAATAATTGGTCTATTTACTAAATCCAAAGTCCTAATGTGTGAAATGCTTTGTGAGTCAGAATATAAAGCTGTCTAATGAAATATACCTAACACTTTAATAATTACCTAAACTGTGTAACACGCCCCTATGAGAACCTGTTGAAAACCAAGTTTATTCTCAAAAGTGCAAAATGCACATAACACACAAAATTTTCTTTACAATTTTCAGAGATTCACAGATTCTCCCAAGTAGAATAACTATGTCTCCTGTGTTGGCTCAGAATAGGATTCTACTATATGAAAAAATTAGACATTTTTAAGAGTTTATGACAAAATTTTTTTATCTATGTTAACGAAAATAGCATAACATTTAATTTAAAAAACTGATTACAAAGTATTATATTAGTTTTACACTACTTGGAATAAGGAATATATTCTTAATTCTTCAAAGTAAATAATTTAATAGTAGCAAAAGCAACATTATTTTTCACCTTAATTATGATACATATGTAACAATTTAGGGGTAAACCAAACTAAACAAATATAGACATGAACTATTTAATTTTTTAAAAATAAAATTTTATTGAAGTATATCACTCATACATGAACATGCTTAAACAATAAGTGTATAGTAAAAGTTGTGATCTTACGAAACAAACATGCACATCATTGTACAGAACTCCGAAACATCACCCCACCACTAAATAATTAGCTTTAAAGTTCACAGTTCAGTTTTCATGGATATTCAGGACCTGACTAATCAGCAAACTTTTGCAGAGAAATTGTGAAAATATCTGTTGTAGTTAGTTAACAAAATGAAATACTTGGTTTTTCTGATTAAAAAGCATTATATGCATATGGAAAGTCTGGAAAATACAGAAATTTATTAGAAATAAAGATAACATTGTCAATGCTCTAGTTTATTTCCTTCTGATCTTTTTTCAGTGTTTTTAAAATAATATTGAGGGAAGTGGCTGTGGCTCAATCAGTAGGGCTCCCGTTTACCATATGGGAGGCCCCGGGTTCGGTTCCCGGGGCCTCCTGGTGAAGGCAAGCCTGCCCGCATGGCGTGGTTAGCTGACCCAGCGAGCACAAGCAGCAAGGGGGGGATAAATGAATAAATAAAAATAAATAAAATCTTTAAAAAATAAAAAAATAAAAAAAATAAAAATAAAAATAAAATAAAATAATATTGAGAGCTTACTAAATTTAGTCCTGTGTTCTGCTTTATTTAACATTATATCATAAATATTTTGTCATGTTATAAAAATTCTAAATAAACAATATTCAATGGCAAAAGACAAACAAACAAACAAACAAAAACAGGGAGTGGATATAGCTCAAGTGGTTGAGCGCCTGCCTCCCATGTACGAGGTTCCGGGTTCAATCCCTGGTACCTCCTAAAAAACAACAAACAAGCAAACAAACGAAAAAAACAACTCTTGCATTGTTGTGAAACATTTTTTACAGACTATGAAATAGCATCATCAAAATACTACTAACTACAGCCCATATTTTACATTTGGTATATTTTTCCCTACCCGATTATTAACACCCTGAATTATGAACTATTTGATTTATTAAATTGAAGTCTCAATAATTTATAGTGCATTACTTTGTTGAAGCAAACATTGGGTTAAAAGTTTTGTGCTACATTATATACACGTAGCCATGTTTTTGAGAACTACAATTCATACAGCATTCTAAGGTTTTATGGATATTTGTAACTGTACTTTAAAATTTTAAATTACATAAGACGCATTTGACAATAACAAAATACAGAAGAATAAAATCCCCTGAACTCTTCTCTGATCCTTTCCCATCCAGTACCCATTAGAAACTCCAAAGGGGAATACTTACTCTATCTGTGTGACCAGGAGCCATAGATAACATTTTTCCCCTTTTCCAGTCCCAAACACAAACTGCATTCTTTGAATCGAGTCCAACTGAAACCAAGCGCTGAATTATGTCCAAGGAGTCCAGGAGGGAAAGAAAGGGAAACAAGTAAAAAAAGGAACTATATTATAAATGGCAAACAAGTTCTATAATGGAGTTTTAAATATAAAAATTTACACATCTATATTTTATAGACCTTATAGAGAAGAGCTGAATGTATTTCACCTTGTTAATGTTTGCACATATGTACAGTTCTTCACATTAAGAAACAGAAGAGAGACTTCCATTTCTAACAGTAGGATTGATAAAATACCCTGAACATCTCTCTTGCCAAAAACTAAAAATGCTAGATAAAATGTAAAAACAGCTTTTAAAATGTCTTTCTGAGCTCTGTCAAGAAATTAAGAACTCTGAGAACAAAAACAAAGTGATTCTCAATGGGAAGACTGGAAGGTAAGAGAACACCTACAACTATTTTACCCTAGTATTTGCTAAATCCTGGCAACCCTTATTTTTCTTCAGCCTTGCAAAAAAATAGACCATGGAAGGGCCAGATAAACAATATAAAAAAAGCTTAATGTTAGTATAGAAAAAAAGGCTTTAAAATATCTGTTTATGAGCATATAAGCAAGGAATATGAGACTATAAAAAGGTATCCAAGCAGATTTGAAGAAGCAAACAACTTCTAAAAATGAAAAATAAAATAATTTAAATTGGGGAGCAGATGTAGCTCAGTGGTTGAGCACCTGCTTCCCATATATGAGGACCTGGGTTTGATCACTGGTACTTCCTTTAAAAAAAAAAAAGGAAGAAGAGAATAATTTAAATTAGAAACTCAATGGAAGAGTTAAATATATTAGAGGGAGATGAAGAAACAAAATAGAAAAGAGAAGAAGAGAGATGGAAAATATGAAAGAGGTTAAAAAACATGAAAGACAGACTGTGAGCATGAAGGACTATCAGAGTCTGAACTACTAGCCATAAACAACTAGAACACTGTACAAAATATATGAAACAAATGTTTTTACACTGGTAATAGGATGTGAAGCACTGTGAAACCACAAAAGAGAAGAAACAAACAAGGCGAGTCCTACAATTCCCACAGCTTCCAACTAGAAACCTATTCTTGTACTGTGGTACAGGAGGGTGGAACTCAAATAGGGCCTGGCAATCTTTCCAATATAGGAAGACAGAGCCTGGAGTTCAGACAGCCAAGATGATTAGAATTTGCAGAGCAGCGTTCTGGAGAAAAGGAAGCACTGCAGAGAAAGAGGTCTAGAAACTCTCCTCATGAGGTCGTACAAAAAACAAATTCTGGAGAAAGAACAATCACTGAGGAGTGAAAGCCAAACAATCCCCAGAGGTACAGAGATGATTAAAATTAGGAGACATTAGGTATTAAAATGAAAATTTTCAAAAAGCTCATGAAACAAACATGAACAGAATAAAAAGAGAAATAGAAAATACAAAAGAAGAACATATAGAACTTGTAAAAACATATATTACAATATCTGAAATGAAAATTCACTCCAAGGGATTAATAGTAGCTTACAAAATGCCAAAAAGATAAATGAACTTTAAGATATAGCAACAGAAACAATTCAAGATAAAACAGAAAAATAAAATAAAAAAAGAATAAACAGAAGTTCAGTGGCATTCAGGAAAATATCAAGTGGTATATAATAGTGTGGTAGATTGAATCTTGCCCCCCCCACAAAGATATGTTCAAGTACTAACTCCTTGTCCTATGAGTATGGATTAATTTATATGTGGATCTTTGAAGATGCTATTGAGATGAGGCCAACCTGAAACAGGATGGGTCTTAATCCAGTATAACTGGAGTCCTTATAAGCAAAGGAAATTTGGACACAGAAATTGAAGCCACAGGAGGAGACAGAAAGAGACAGATTGCCACGTGACTGCTTCCACACTACTATGGCAGAACTGAGTAGTTGTGACAGAGACCATATGGCCCACAAAGTTTAAAATATTTATTATTTGACTTGCTGTAGAGTTTGGCAAACCCTGGTTTAGCACATACATTCTTTTGCCAAACCCTATGTTTGGATGCTGGCTTCATCTTTTAGTATCTGGATGACTTTGAACAAGTTATTTAACCTTGCGGCACCTTAGTTTCCTTACCTATTAAATGTAGGGATAGTTCAAGTGCCTCACAGGAATAATATGAGAACTAACATGTACACATATATACAGGACTTAAAAAGAGTGCCTGGTACATGGTTAATGCTATATGTTTGCTATTATTATGTTGTTAATATACCATAACCATAATTATCCATGCCCTCTATCTGTCCAAATGAGAAATCTTACCTAGCATACAGTTAGAAAGAGTTTCTGCAAAGTAGAATTGCTATTTAAACTTCAAAATAAGTAGAATGAATAGCTCCCATAAAAAGATACAGAATGTAGTTTGTTGTGATATCCATCACATCACAGTAGCAGAATGCCCAAGTGAACAAGATATGATGATTTGCTCCTCCTGAATGCTCTTAATATTTGGGAACCGGAGGGTATCAGCAAATATCTAGCCAGAACAAAGATATTTCTATAGTGTACTGTGTTGGCGTTAACATCTCACAGGGCAAGTATAAAGTGAGGAATAGTCAGAGGAGTACTGTCTTTTCTATCAATGCCTCTTCTCTCTGGCTCAGCTCATCAAACCACAATTGGTCAAAAGCTTTAAAACTCCACATATCCCAAGAGAGCCTCAAAGCATCTAGCCTCGAATAAGCAGTAACAAAATTAGACCAAGGAGTACTTCCTCTGCAGCCCTGATAAACAAAGCATTGACCTTCCTAAACATAGGTTAAGCTACAGCAGAGAGGAAGGAGAAGAAACACAGAGCAAATACTAGCTCTTCTAACTTACTTTCATTTTTTTGTTTTACTTTTTCATCTTTTCTCACATTTAACCCAACCTAGAGAAGTGAGGAAGCATAAAGAAAGTTTTCCAAGAAAAAGTAAAATACGTAAGAAAAAAGTAAGAGAAAGTACATTCCAGACCAAGGGACACAAAAATTAGATCACGATGCTTTCAAGAAAGTGCCAGTAATTCAGTGTGGCTGAAGTGAGGAGATAGAAAATCGGGAAGCTGCAGGAGATGAGGTTAGATAGGTAGGCCAGAGCCAGGAGAAAAAGTGGGCTTTGTTTTTTGACAAGATTAGAGAATCCCGTTGTAAATGTTTAATATGGTATTGAAACAAGTGGGAAGGAAAAACCAGTTTGTGGAGCTATTACAAGCACTGACTACAGGAGACTTACTTATTATTGTAATTTATGTTAACTGAGTGATTTATAACATTGCTATAACCAAAATGCCTTCCTTGCCCCTCACTTACAGCCAGTTTGTTAAGTTTATTTCGATTTCTTTACTTTTCTTATGTTAACCGAGCGTTTTATAACATTGCTATATCGAATTGCTTGTACCTTATTTTCAGCCCCTCACTTATTTTCATTCCTTTACTTGTTATCTTACGTTAATTGGTTGATTTACAATTCTGTTGTACCCTGTAACCAATGCTTACCCCAGCTGGCTTTTGTCAGTTTTCAAGGGCTTCTTGAGCCCGTGCTTGCACACTCCCTTATTCATCATAACTGAAACATAACCAATCAATATATCAACTTAAATGACATCACTATCTCCACCTCCTTTTGTTTGAATCCCATAAAAACCCTAAGCTCTTTAGACTCAGGGAGACAGATTTGAGCAGAGGGGGTAGGGGGAGCCTCCTTTCTCCCCGCCAGTAGAACTTGCATTAAAGCACTTTCTTTCTCAAAATCCCAATGTCATGGCATTGACTTCTGTAGTGTTGGGGAGCAAGCTCTTGCTCGGTAACAGTATATCTATAGGACCTCCAAGAGGGTATTTGGAATTGAGGAGAGACCTGAGTGAAATGATTTGGGAATTAAGGTCATGGATCTAGATAATCACCCAGAGAAAATAAGTAAAGTGAGAAAAGAAGAAGGCTACAGACTCCTGAAGAACACTGACATTTAAGAAGCAGACAGCAGGAAAGGCTCCTTTAAAAAAACTGAGGTGAACAGAGAGAAAGAAGGAAAACAAGATAATGAAGCCTCTTTCCAGCTTTCCAAATTCCTCCCTGATCCTATTCCCAAACAAAATCTTATTCATGTCCATTAACTGAATAAGAAGTATCTTTAAAAAATTATAGCACACCAAGTACTCAAATAAGAAAAACATCCTAATACATGCAGCTAGATGCATCCCATGAGCTCCTGAGATGAGAAACATACTCTAATAATGGACAATTAAGCTTAAAAGATTCCAGTATGGGAGGTCTTTGTGATCTCAGTGTTCATTATATAAGAACTCCCTGTTAGAATGTTGTGAAGAAATTTTAAATTTTGCAAAAGATATAAAATTTAGTGGAATAAATATTGGTCAAATCATGCATGGAGTCATGAGAAGTTAGGATTTGGCAGAGCAACTGAAGAGGAGGAAATTTAAGGAAGATAATTGTGATGGTTAGGCTGTCAACTAGGCCAGGTAATTGTGTCCAGGTGTTAGGTCCAGCAAGCACTGGGTTAAATATAATACAAGAGCATTTATGGACTTCGATCATGATCATGGTGAGTTTATTGTTTGTGGATGGCTGATTTCATCTGCATCAATCAGGGAGATTGCATCATCAATGGGTGACGCTTTTATCTAATCAGCTCAATGCCTTAAAAAGGGAAATGATTTCAACATTCAGAGAGAATTTCCCAGCTCATCATCGCTGGACAGCCACCTTCTCCCAGAAACTCATCAAGGACCTCTCATCGGACTTTCATCGGAGCCCCTGGTTTGCAGCCTGCCCGCAAAACCTGGACTTGTGCATCCCCATGGTCGTGTGAGAGACTCATAAAATCTCATATTATTGACAGATTATCTCCTGCTGATTCTGTTTCCATAGAGAACTCTGACTAATACAATAATATAACAGGTACTTCAAATATGTCTAGGTATCAAAAGTTAACTAAAAATGTAACCAAGGGTTAAGAATTAAATAATTATGATTACTAAATCACTATATAGATGCCTTTTTATTTCTAGTAAATTGTAAATAGCCAAAAGTTGAGATCTGAAATTACTGAAACTGGTAGATTGACTTCACCCTTTCTATATGGCCATTTCCTAATAAAACCCTGCCATTGTAATGATTATTCCAGGTGGATCTTATCCTTGTATATGGCCACTTGTACCTACTATTATAATAATTACTCTAGATGGATCTTACCTTGTATATGAACATTTCTATTGAAAGGGTGACCATTACACCTTCCTCTGTTTGCTATCCACACAAAAACCTTTTAGCTGATCTTTGTTTTTGGTATCCCCCTCTCCTGGGTGACTTGATTTTTGATGATTCTAAATGATTCTAACTTTGTGAGTCACCCAGGTTTCATACCCACCCCCATCCTGTTCAGCCCCTTAATGTTTATTAATGAAAGAACCTGTGCAAACTCCACCCCAATTATAGCATCCTGATGTTATAAAATATTAGAATTTCTGCAAATGAAGGAGGCAGCTTTTGGGTCATCTAAGGCAAATGACCTCCTTTGTTTGAGCAAACAAACTCTCTCTCTTTGAAACCTGCATGTCTCAGAAATCGAAATCGGTCTTTAGAGTGCGTTGGCAAGAAGGAACCTGCATTTTCTCCATATCAAAAGATTCTTAGAAAAAACAGTGAAGCCTCCAAATATTTTCACAAAAATGACCATTATCATGTGTCAAAAATGAAAAATAAACTGAAAAAATTTATTTTTTACTAGCATATAATTCACAAAATTAAGTAAAGCAATTAATACTTTACTCCTAGTTCATTCTACAAATTAGCATGCAGTTTCTATTATAACTTAGATATTGTTAAAAATGAGAAATTTTATAAATTATGGTTATATTTCAAAATAAAGTGCCAGTCAAATTTCTCTTCCTTCCACTCCAAATCTCATCTGCTATAAAATTTTAGTCTCTGTTTTATGTGGATTTACTTAAATAGCCCTTTCAAGTACTAATTATTCCTAATAAGGCCAAAGGCCTGTATTAGAATGGATATTCAATTCCTTTAGAAGAAAGCCTCTGGTAAAAGAACATTCAGCACCACCAAATGGGAAATTCATTCACCGAATAAATCTTAAATGATCACTTACAGTTTCAAACATAGCAGAAAATGCAAAAATTATACAATATTTCCTATTTGGTATCCCATAAACTATTTATAGATAAGCATATAGATAGATAGATATGTTCTCTCAAATACATTTTTCAAGTTAAAGCATTTTTTTCATTAACATTTTATTTCAAAATACTTTATTAACTGGTAGCAGTTCCTTACAATTCAGCTTTAACTTTACTTGAAATGGATGAATTCCTTTTGAAATATAAATAACCACCTCCTAAGTTACATGTTTGGGAAGCAGTAAAACATTGTGTTTAAAAACATGAGCTTTGGAGTATGACTGACCTGGGTTCCCGCTCTGGCTCCATTTACTAGCTGTGTAACCTGGGGCCAGTTATTTAACCTTTCTAAGCCTCAGTTTCTTTATCTGTAAAATAGAGATAATAATAGTATCTATTTCATAGAGTTGTTGTGAGGATTAAATGAGATAATATAGGCATTAGCACAATGCCTGGCACTTCCTATGTGTTCAATAACTTTTAGTTATTATGATTTTTGTAAGCTTAAAATTTTAAGTATCATGTTCTCATGAAGATCTGTGATAGTAAAATATATGTAACCAGACTTTTAAAAATATAAGTTGTTCAAAATAAACTAAATTAAAGACTTTCAACTAGTAAAAGCTATAGGTTTGATTTCTCCTTGGATATATATATAAGAGACATTCCTCAACAATGCAACATATTATATTAAGAAAAGGCAATTTTAAAGTTAAGAGGAAAACATCTATATTTAAAGTATACATTTATAGTTACAACATCTTGATTTCAGAACATCTTTCATAGATGATTTGTAAGACAACTTTGTACATTTCTTTCCTATTATTTTATGCTCTTGTGAAGTAGGTAAAAAGTATTACTTTCTTCCCTTTAAAAGGGAAAATGAAAGAAATTCTGATATGAGGAAATTAAGGGACAAAAAGATAACAAAAACAGGACACAAATTGAGGTTCTGTAATTGCCAATTACCACTCTAAAGTAATATTAAACCTAGAAGAACATTTTTCCCCAAATAAGAGATTCAAGTTAAGTCTTTATAGGATGCTTACCAGACTCGCATCAGAAGGGCATATTAACCCATGCTCCTCAAAGAAGCTATTCCTCAGAGCTATATATAAAACATCTACTGGCTATCATTTTCAAGAGAGTAGTACACACTGTAATCTGTTTCTGTAAAATCTGGATATATAAAACTAATGTTATGTATTGAAAAACAGGAAACTAAAATTTTTCTCAAAGTTAAAATTATTTTAATATCTAATTTTAACATAAGATTTTTAAAGACTGTAAACTAACCACAGCTGCAAAAATCGACTATTCTTTGGAACAAGAAGTTTCATTAAAAAACACACAAAAAAAGCTTTTGGTTTGTTTAAAAAAAAATCATTCATTAAAGGTGGGTAATAGTTTGGGAACTGATAAGTCAGTGGAGTAATAATTCTATTCTTAGTTTCAAACATTCATTTTGTAGAAAAATAGCTCACATTGTAGGGCCTGTCTCATAATTCTCAATAAAAATGTAATTTTAAATAGATAACCTTTAAAATAACTGAAAACTTATAAGGTATACACAGCTATACTTAGAGAAACTTAATTTTCCTAAGATGTCTTCTATCTGTCTTATGAACTTATCATACCTGGAAAAGAGCTGTATATAAAAATTTTTTAACCAGGTAATACACAATTAAATCAGAATCTCTTTGGTTTTCAAGGCAGTAATTAACTCAATTTGAGAAGATACTTAATAAAATGAAATAAAAATCTCTTGTTCTCATATTTTGTTCATCAGCAACCATTCACCTTACTCACCCATCCCCCCTTTGGACAAACAAGTATCTTTCATCAATTGCTTTCCAATTTAATCTTTACATATTTATAATCATTTTCTATAGCATGTATTTTTAAAAGACAGTTTAATAAAAAGGAAAAACCATCACATACCTGTCCATCTAAGTCGAATGCTAAGCAAGCTATACCATAGGTATGAATGTCCTTCAGAACTGATATGGTCTGCATAGTGTATGAATCCCAAACACAGATATAAGGCTCTTTCCCAACTTGACCTGTTGCTACCAACACTCGTTCAGGATGCAAAGCAAGGCTGTAAAATAAATCAATCAATCAGACAAAATAATTGTTTGTAGGGTTTTATAGTATTTGTTATATATAAAACTTATATTTACCAATGCTAAAATTAGACTTTACTCATTCATGGATTTAAAATAAATTAACTTTTATATCCATGCTCAGAGTTACTAAATCAATAGGATATCTGATTAACAGTTAATGCTAGATTAATTTTATACTTCACAATTCTTGTAATATGATATAATGTGTGCAAACTTCTCAAGAGAAGACTTTTGACAAGGAATCAACTGAACCACAGTAACAAATTAGTAGCAACCCTACCACCATATACCGTGTTCTCATTTGTTATTTATCTGTTTTAAATTTTCTCCTCCATCTTACTCTAGCTTTTATTGGATAAAGTTAAATCAAACCTCAGTGTTAAAAAAATTTAGCATTTATTAGAATTCCTATTATAACATTAATACTTCAAATTACAAATCATTTTAAAAAAACAGAAAGGTCAGCCATACTTGAGGAGAGTAAGCCATGAATATTTAAAAACAAGACAAGGATCTAACAGTTGGTAATAGTTTATGTAAAGCAGCAGAAGTCAAGGAGAGAATATAAATTTCTCCTAAAGTTTTCTACAAATAGATTTAGATGATCAGATTTGTCTCTGTGCAGATAAAAAAAAAAATTCACTCCTGGCATCAGAGTAGAGGATAACCTGAAAAGGGAAAAGTTAGGAGGGTACTGTTACAGAATCAATTAACTGGATGTAGGGTATAAATGGAAAGGGAGGCATCTACAATGACTCTAGAATTCTGGCTTGGGCATCTGGATGATTTAGGATCCTATTCATCAAGTTAGGGAATACTGAACAAGTAACTAGTGGGAAGGAAGATAAGTGCTGCCCTGGGTTTACTAAGTTTGAGTTAAATTACCCAAGAGAAAATGGGTATGTAGAACCGAAGTTTGTTAGAGAGCTCTGATCTAGGAGACCCACAGACATGAAATAAGCTCACTAAGACTGAGAATAAAGAGAGAGAAGGGTATCAAGAACAGAACAATAAACAATTAAAAGAGTGGAAACAGGGTAAACAGCAAAGCAAGAAAAAGATTACTAAAATCAGTAGGATCTCATGGTGCCATGGCTGACCCCTCTTCCCACACCTCACTGCTCAGCTCAGAGCTGGCCTGCACTCCCAGAGCAGATCCTTGGTCCCAGTTCCAGAGACAGCAGAGGAATCCTCGTGCACATACTGGAAGGATGTATGCCTGGTCCTATCTGTCTGCTGGTGGCCTGGGGGACTTGCTTTGTGAGAGAGCAGAGAAGTCACGCAAGGGATGGTTGGGTAGGACATACAGAGCAGTGCCTGTGACCATGAGGAAACTGTTTCCTAGGAAAGAAGGGATATTAAAAACCCTGTAAATGAGGAAATTCCTAAGGCCACACGGGCATGCCCAAGACAAGATGCATGTGCAGAATTGACTACAGAGACCCCTATGAGCTAGCCTCTAAATTCACTATTTGGATAGTCCCTGAAGAAGAGTACTTGTACAAATCAATCTACAAAGAATGGGATAGGAGTTTTCTGCCTTTTTTTTTTTTTTTTTTTTTTGGTTCACTTCTGGCAATCAAGGAAAGCTCTTTCATAATACTAGCTGGATACAAGCTTAAGAACAGATACTTCAGAGTCTAAATTCCAGTGACTATACATCATTAAAATATCAAAATGTTTATGCTTCAGCAAAAGATTACAAAAAACATACAAAGAAACAGGAAGCTGTGGCCTGGCAAAAGATGAAATTAAAACATCAGAAACTGTCAATGAGGAAGATCAGACCTGGGGCATACTGGACAAAGACTTCTAAGAAATGATCCTAAATATGTCCAAAAAGCTAAAGAAAAACATGACAAAGAACTAATGGAAATCAGGAAAATTATAAATGAAAACAAACAGAGTATCAGTAGAGAGGTGAAATTATGAAAAGAAACCAAACAGAGCTAAGGACCACAGTAATAGAAATTTAAAATTACCTAGAGGGGTTCAACAGCAAATTGGAGCTGGTTGAAGAAAGAAACAATGAACTTGAAGATAAGACCATGGAAATCATCCAGTCTGAGGAACAGAAGAAAGTATGAAGAAAAGTGAACAGAGCCCCAGGAACCTATGGGACACCATTAAGCATACCAACATATGCACTGTATGAAAGAAAGGGGAGGAGAGAATATTCAAAGAAATGATGGCTGAAAACTTCCCAAATTTATTGAAAGACATAAATATACATACCCAAGATGCTCAACAAACTCCAAACAGACCCATACTATGCCAAAGATAAATAGAGAAATCTGAAAGCTGCAAAAGAGAAACAAAGTGTCATGTACAAGGGAGCCTCGGTAAGCGCCTATTTTGATCAGAAACAGAAACCATGGAGGCAAGAAGACAGTAGGATGACATATTATAAATGCTAAAAACAAAAACTGCCACCAATAATTTGATATCTGGCAAAACTGTCTTTAAAAAATAAAGGTACTCCCAAATAAACAAAAGCTGAGGGAGTTTGTCACTAGACCAGCCCTACAAGAGATGCTAAAAAAGAGTTCTACATGTTGAAATTAGATTGAAGCCATATGAAGAAACAAAGATCTTCTGAGAAAGTAACAACTGGGAGTATATAAATGCTAGTACTATTGTATTCTTGATTTGTAACTCTATTTTTTAATTCTTACAGGATCTAAAAGACAAATGCATAAGTTGTAAGATAAATCAGTGGTTTTTGGACTCAATGTATAAACACATAATTTGTGACAAAAACTACATAAAGATGGGGAGACAGAGGAGTATAGTAAAATAGTTTGTGTATACTACTGAAACTAAGTTGGTATCAAAGCACACAAGATTGTTATAGATTTAGGGTGTTAAATTCAAGTCCAATTTTTTTTTTTGTAATCCTATCACTGAGTTTTCTGGGGTGGAGAACAGGGGTCCACACTGGCTCTGTGGTCTGTTTCCAGCCCCTTCCCTCGGGCTCTGAGCTGGGAGGAGGAGCCCAGGGCATGGAAGTGCCATCTCCTCTCTCCACAAAGGACCTGCAGGCCTGCTGTGCTGGGAGGAAGGGAAGGGGTCTGGGGAGCAGAGCGAGGGGTCCTGGCCCAGGGATGGTCCCAGCCAGGCCTCGAGTGTTCTGTTCAAGCCCAATTTTAACGACAAAGAAAACACTGTAAAATATGCAATCTCATAGAGACAAAAAGTAGAGACCAGGTTTCCAGCAGCAGGGGCCAGGTTGAATGGGGAAGTTTTTGTAATGGAAGGTAGTGAAGGTACCACAACACAGTGAATGTAACTAATCCCAGTGAATGGTATGCTTGGCAGTGGTTGAGATGGGAAAGTTTATGTTGTATATATGTTCCCACAATAAAAAAAAAGAACTAAGAGCCAATGACAATTAAAGGCATGTCTAAAGAACTAAGGAAAAGGATGAGAATTATGTCTCACCAAATAGAGAAGAATATCAACAAAGAAATAGAATACCAACAGAAATTCTAGAGTTGAAAAGAACAATAACTGAAATGCAAAATTCACTAGAAAGGCTTAGCAGCATACATGAACAGGCAGAAGAATCAGCAAAGTAGAAGAAAGTTAACCTGAGATTACGCAATCTGAGAAACAGAAAGGAAAAAGAATGAAGAAAAATGATCAGTGTCTTATAGGCCTGTGGGACATCATTAAGAGTACCAACTAATATTCAATAGGAATCCCAGGAGGAAAGGATATTTAAAAAAGGAACAGAAGGAATATTTGAAGAAATAATGACCTATACAAATTTGATGAAAAATATTAATATATACTCCAAGAACCTCAATGCACTGCAAGTAGAATAATGTCAAAGAGCTCCACACTTTAGCACAACATAATACAAAAGTTGAAAGTCAAAAACAAAAGGAGAATCTTGAAAGCAGCAAGAGAGAAGTGATTCATCCTGTACAAAAATCCTCAATGGAAACTATGGGGGCCAGAGGATAACTGGATGGCATATTCTAAGTGCTGAAAGACTGTCAACCAAAAATATCCTTCATTAATGAAGAAGAAATTAAAATATCTCCACATAAATAAAAGCAGAAAACATATCTTTAGCAGACAGGTTCTACAAGAAATACAAAAGGGAGTCCTTCAGGCTGAAATGAAAGAGCTCTAGACAGTTACTTGAATCCACATCAAGTCATAAAGAGTGTTGGTAAATGTAATTACATAGTATAATTGTTTGAAAAATGTCTTTCTGCAACCCCCGCCCCCCTAATTTATGTCCATCTAGACCTCAGAATATGACCTTATTTAGAAAGAGGGTCTTTGCAAATATAATTAATTAAGTTAAGATGAGGTTGTAATGGATTAGCATATGCCCTAAATTCAGTATGACTACTGTCCTTATAAGAACCATGAAATTTGGACAAAGAAACACAGACACAGAAAGATGGGTATGTGAAGTAGAGGCAGAGATTGGGAGTTATACTGCCATAAGCCAAGGAATGTCTGGGGCTACCAGAAACTGAAAGAGGCAGGGAAGAACACTCCTCTAGCAGTTTCAAAGAAAGCATGGCCCTGCCAACACCCTGATTTCAGACTTCTGGACTCCAGAACTTAGAGGATAAATTTCTGTTGTTTACGCCACCCACTTTGTGGTTCTTTGTTAAGGCAGCCTTAGGAAACCAGTACAATAGGTGAGAGAATACATTTTTTGTTTATAATTTTTTCCTTCTATGTGACTTAAAATGTAATTGCAAAAAGCAATAATTACAAAGCTGGGTTGACAGATATAAGATGTAATTTGTATGACAATGTTAGCATATATGAAACTAACAACAGAGAACCAAAATGCATGAAGCAAAAGCTGACAGAATTGAAGAAATAAATAGACAGGCCAACAATCATACTGGAGACTTCATTATCCCATTTTCAATAATGGATAGAAAAACTAGATCAAATATCAACAAGGAAATAGAAGACATGAACAACACTATAAATCAACTAGACCTAACAGACACCTATAGAACACTCCACCCAGCAAAATACACATCCTTCTCAACATTTTCCAGGATAGACCACATGTTAGGTCATTAAACAAGTCTCAATAAATTTAAAAGGACTGAAATCATACAATATATATTTTCTGACTACAAATGACTGAAATTAGAAATAAATAAAAAGGGAAGCAGATGTGGCTCAAGCAGTTGGGCACCATTCTACCACATCCCATGTTCCTGGCTCCTTCTAAAGAAGATGAGCAAGACGGTGAGCTGCCACGACGGGCTGGTACGGCAAGTTGATGTAACAAGATGATGTGGCAAGATGATGCAACAAGTTGATGCAACAAGTTGACGCAGTGAGTTGACACAGCAAGATGACCCAATGAGAAGACACAATGAGAGACACAAAAAGCAGGGAGCAGAGGTGGCTCAAGCAATTGGACCCCTCCCTCCCACATGGGAGGTCCCAGGTTCAGATCCCAGTGCCTCCTAAAAAGAAGACGAGCACACTACGAACAGACACAGAGAGCAGAAAGCGAGCACAATGAGGGGTGGGGTGAGGGGAAATAAATAAATAAAATAAAGTTTTGAAAAAGAGAAATAAATAAAAGAAGGAAACTTGGTAAATTCACAAATATGTGGAAGTTAAACAATACATTCTTATGTAACCAATGGATTAAAGAAGAAAATACAAGTGAAATTTTAAAAGTCTTAGAGATGAATGAAGACAAAAAAACAACATACCAAAACTTATGGATTCAGGGGAAATAGAACTTAGAAATTTATAGCTATAAACACCTAGAATAAAAAATGAACGATGTTCTCAAATTAAAAATCTGAAGAAATGAGAAGAAAGAAAAACAAACTGAAACCAATGCATGTAGAAGTCAGGAATTAATAAAGATTACAGCAGAAATAGGTAAAACAATGAAGAGAAAAACAATAAAGAAAACCAGCAAAACCAAAAGTGGGTTCTTTAGAAATAGCAACAAAATTGGCAAATCTACACTTACCAAGATAAAAAGAGAAAAGAGTCAAATAATAAAAATCAGAAATGTAAGAAAGGACAATATATAGACCTTACAGAAATAAAAAGAATTATAGGGGAATACTATGAACAAACATATGACAACAAATAGGGTCACTTAGATTAAATGAATGAATTCTTAGAAAAACACAATGTACTTAAGAAAGAGAAAATATGAATAGACTTACAACAAGTAGATTGAATTAGTAATTTAAAATTTTCCCACAGAGAAAAGCACAGGACTATATGGCTTTATTGGTAAATTCTATAAAACATTTAAAAAGGAATTAACAATAATCCTTCAGAAACTCTTTAAAAAATACAAGAGAAGGGAACGCTTATCAACTTGTTCTATGAGGCCAAACCCAGAAAGACACAAAAAGAAAGGAAAGTAGAAACCTGTATCTCTTATGAATATGAGTGAAAATCCTCAACAACATATAAGCAAATCAAATCCAGCAAAATATAAAAAGGATTATACAACATGACTAAGTAGGAATGTAAAGTTGGTTTCAACATCTGAAAAATCAATGTAATATGCCATATTAATCATATTGATAGAATAAAGGACAAAAAGCCCACATGTTCATCTATGTTTTAGTTTCCTAGGCTGCACAAGCAAATACCATGAAATTCCCAGGTTAAACAATGGGAATTTATTTTCTTACGGTTTTGAGGCTAAAAGAAAGACCAATTCAACGTGTCATCAAGGTGATGCTTTCGTTCCGAAGACTGGCACCCTGGGGCTGGCTGCTGGCAATCCTTGACTCCTCTGTCATATGGCAAGGTACATGGCGGCCTCTTCTGGCCTCCCTGTTCTCTCTTTTTTTTTTTTAATTTTAATTTTACCGGGAGGTCCCGGGGATCGAACCCAGGTCCCTCCATATGGGAGACGGACACCCAACCATTTAACCCACATCTGCCCCCTGTTCTCTTCTTGATTCTGCTGAATACCAGCTTCTTGCTTCTGTGGCTTTCTCTCTCTCTGTCTGAATTTCATTCCACTTAAAAAGGACTCCATGAATAGATTTAAGACCCATCCTGATTGGGGTGGGCCACATCCTTTAACTGAAGTAACCTCATCAAAAGATCCTACTTATAACGGGTTCACATCCACAGGAATGGATTAGATTTAAGAACGTGTTTTTCTGGGGTACATTGAACTTCAAGGCACCACAATCACAAAAAGATGCAGAAAAAGCATTGGTCAAAATCTAATCTCTTTAACAGATGAATGGATAAACAAACCGTGGTCTATTCACATGATGGAATATTATGCAGCTGTAAGAAGAAATGAAGTCATAAAGCATATGGCAACATGGATGAACCTGGAGGACATTATGTTGAGTGAAGCAAGCCAGACACAAAAGGACAAACACTGTATGAATGCATTACTATGAACCAAATATATTGTTTGATTCACACACACACACAAAAAAAAAACAAGCAAAAAACAAAACAGCAACAAAAAAATTTACATGTATCCATTACATTTAATTGAGAAATGTATATATTTATTAATCTGTGTTTACTTTTTAGTTTTTAATTGCTTATGTTTTCAATTATTAAATGTACAAAATAAAGTTAAAAAAAAAATTCTAATCTCTTTCATGATAAAAACAGACAACAAACTAGGAACTGAAAGGAACTTCCTCACCCTGATAAAGGGCAACCATGAAAAACCCACATCTAAAATCATATCTAATGGTAGAAGGCTGGAAGCTTTCCCCCTAAGATTAGGAAAAAGACAAGGACGTCAGCTCTCACCACTACTATTCAACATGGTACTGAAGGTCCAGTCAGGGCAATTGCGCAAGTAAAAGAAATAAAAGGGAAAGTTAAACTCTCTCTCTTTGCAGATGACATGATCTTGTATATAGAAAATCCTAACAAATCTACACACACACACACACACACACAAGAGCAGAGCTAGTAAGTTCAGCATGATTGAAGGATGCAAACTCAATATACAAAAAAACAACTTTATTTCTACACACTGGCAAAGAACAATCTGAAAATTAAATTAAGGAAATAATTCTATTTAGAATTGTATCAAAAGAATAAAATAGGAGTAAATGAAAACTATAAAATACTAATGAAAGAAATTTTAAACACCACCCCCCAAAACGAAAAGACACGCCATATTCTAGGATTGGAAGATGTAAAATTGTTAAGATAGCATTACTCTCCTAATTGATCTACAGATTCAACACAATCCCTGTCAATATACTAGCTGCCATTCTTGCACAAATTGACAAGCTGATCCTAAAATTCAAAAAGAGCCAGAATACCCAAATCAAACTTGAAAAAAAACAAAGTCAAAAGATTAACACTTGACAATTTTAAAACATACTACAAAAATACAGTAATTAGTATGGTATTGCCATAAGGACAGACACATAGAAAAACAGAATAGACTGGAGAGTCCAGAAATAAGCCCAAATATTTATAATTAATTAATTTTGACCAGGGTAGTACCAAGACAATTCAATGGGAGAAAGTATAGTCTTTTCAATATATGGTTCTTGGATGCCTGAATATCCACATACTAAAGAATACCTTTGGACTTATATGGAACACCTTACACAAAAACTAACTCAAAATGGATCAAAGACTTAAATATAAGAGCTAAAGCTATACTAATCTTAGAAAAAAATACAGGCATAAATCTTAGTGACCTTGGATTAAGCAATGGTTTCTTAGAGAGGACAAGAAAAGAGAAGCAACAAAAGAAAAAAATAGATAAAACTGACTTCATGAAAATTTAAAACTTCTGTACTTCAAAATACACCATCAAGAAAATGAAAAGACATCCCTTACAAGGTGAGAAAATATTTGTGAATCATATATCTGATAAGGGACTTGTATCTAGAATATATATATAAAAAAACTCATACCTCAACAATAAAAATACAAATAATCCAAAATAAAAATGTGTAAAGGCTATGAATACACATTTCCCCATGGAATATATACAAATGGCCAATAAGCACAGGAGAAGATGCTCAACATTATTAGGAAATGCAAATCAAAACCACAGTGATGTACCACTTCACGGGCACAAGCATAGCTATGATCAACGAGAAAATAAGAAGTAACGAACAGAAGGTGAAAAAAATTATAACCCTCAAACACTGTTTATGGACTGTAACATGGTGTAGCCACTTAGGAAAACAGTTTGGCAATTCCTCAAAAGGATAAAAGGAGATACCATATGATTCAGCAATGCCCCTCCTAGGTATATTTCCAAGAGATATGAAAACATATTTCCACACAAAAACTTGCATACAAATGTTCATAGCATCATTTTTTTCATTAAAGAAGTTGTGAATTTACAAAACAATCATGCATAAAATACAGGATTCCCATACACCACCACACCACCAACAGCTTGCATTGGTGTGGGACATCTGTTACTATTGATGGCACTTTTTTTTTTTAATAATTGTACTATTATTTTAACAGTAGTCACCTTTGTTACAATTGATGAAAGATTATTAAAATAGTTCTATCAACCATTATTTCATTAGGTGTATTTTTATTCCCTCATACTACCCTATTATTACCACATTGTATTAGTAGCTTACATTTGTTTTAATCCATGAAAGAACATTCTTATACTGTTAACTACAGTCCATCACCGACAATAGGGTTCACTGTGTTGTGCAGACCTAGGCTTCATCTTTTAATTTTTATTCTAGTAGTATACATATCCTAAAGATCCCACTTTTAACCGCATGCACCTATTCAGTGCTGTTGATTATACTCACAACAGTGTGCTACCATCACTACCATTCATTTACAAACCTTTATCATCAGCCTAAATAGAAACTGTGTACAAATTAAGCATCAAACCCCCATTTTCTAACTCCAATCCTGTTAGCCTATATTCTAGATTCTAACTCTATGATTTTACTTATAATAATTAGTTCATAACAGTGAACTCATACTTTATTTGTCCTTTTGTGTCTGGCTTAATTCACTTAAGGTCCTCAAGGTTCCTCCATGTTGTGTCATGTATCAGGACTTCATTCTATTTACAGCTGAATAATATTCCATCATAGCACATACTACATATTGTTTATCCAGTCATCCATTGATGGACATTAGGATTGTTTCCACGTTTGGGCAATTGTGAATAATGTCACTATGAACACTGGTGTGAAAATATCTGTTTGAGTTCCCCCTTTCTGTTCTTTTGAGTATATATAGTAGGGGATTGACAAATCATATGGTAATTCTATACTTAGCTTCCTAAGGAACTGCCAAGCTGTATTTTACAGCTTGCTGCACCATTTTACACTCTCACCAGCAATAAATGAGTGTTCCTGTTTCTTGGCATCCTCTCCTTCTAGTTTTCTCTTTTTAAAATAATGACCAGTCTAGTAGGTACATTTCCCTAATAGTAATGTTGAGCATATTTTCATGTGTTTTTCAGCCATTTGTATTTCCTTTTTAGAGAAATGTCTATTCAAGTCTTATACCCATTTTTAAATTGGGTTGTATTTTTATTAAGTTGTGGGATTTCTTTATATATTCTAGATATTAAACCCTTGTAGGATATATGCTTTCCAAATATTTTCTCCCACTGGGGAGCTTGTCTTTTTACTTTATGCACAAAAGTTTTTAATTTTGAAGAAGTACCATTTATCTATTTTTTCTTCCATTGCTTGTGCTTTGGGTATAACGTTGAAGAAATCATTGCCTACCAAACGCTCTTGAAGATGCTTTCCTACATTTTCTTCCAGGAGTTTTACAGACCTGGTTCTTATATTTAGGTCTTGGATCCATTTTGAGTTAATTTTTTTTTTTTTAAGATTTATTTATTTACTTTATCCATTTTAAACACCCCCTTCACCATTTGCTGTTTTGTGTCCATTTGCTGGGCAATTCCCTGTGTCTGTTTCCTGCCATCTCTTCTCATCCTTCTCCTCCAGTCTTCGCCAAGATTCGATCCTGAAGACCTCTGATGTAGGAGAGAGATATTCTGCCACCTGCGCCACCTCGGTTCCTGGTTTTTGGAGCTTTCGGAGCATCTCGTCTTGACTCTCCCCTGTGTCTCTCTCCTGTAACGTCATTATCTTGCTGCATGGCTCCCGGGGCCTGGTGGCTCACTGGCACACAGAGCCTGGCAGCCCATGCACCTGCTATATATATATTTTTTATTTTACCAGGAGGTCCCGAGGATTGAACCCAGGTCCCTCCGTATGGCAGACGGATGCCCAATCATTTGAGCCACATCTGTCCCCCTTGAGTTAATTTTTGTATATCATGTGAGATAGGGATCCTTTTTCATTCTTTTGCTTATGAATAATCTTGTTCTTCCAGCACCATTTGTTGAAGAGACTATTTTTTTCCTAGTTGAGTGAACTTGGGAGCCTTGTCAAAAATCAATTGACCATAGATGTGAGGGTATTTCTGAACTCTCAATTCAATTCCATTGGTCAAGAGATCTATATCCTTACTCCAGAACCATGCTGTTTTGACCAGTGTAGCTTTGTATGATGTAAAGTCAGGAAGTGAGAGTCCTCCAACTTTTTCAACGTTTCTGGCTATTTGGGGCCCCTTACCCTTCCAAATAAATTTGATAATTGGCTTTTCCATTTCTGCAAAATAGGCTGTTGGAACTTTGATTGAGATTGCATTGAATCTGTAAATCAATTTGGGTAGAACCACCAACTTAACGATATTTAGTCTTCCAATCCATGAACATGGAATGTCCTTGGATTTATTTAAGTGTTCTGTGATTCTTTCAGCAATATTTTGTAGTTTTCTGTGTGTAAGTCCTTTACATCTTTGGTTAAATTTATTCCTAGATATTTGATTCTTTTATAGTTGCTAATGTAAATGGAATATTGTTCTTGATTTCTTTCTCAGATTGCTCATTATTAGAGTACAGAAACACTACTGATTTTTTCATGTTGATCCTGTATTGCATCCTTTTGCTGAATTATTTTATTAGTTCTAGTAGCTTTGCTGTAGATTTTTTTGGATTTTCTATTTATAGGATCATGTCATCTGCAAATAGAGAAAGTTTTACTTCTTCCTTTCAAATTTGAATGACTTTTATTTCTTTTGTTTGCCTAACTGCTCTGGCAAGAAATTGCACAATGTTGAATAACTATGGTGACAGTGGGCATCCTTGTTTTGTTCCAGATCTTAGAGGGAAAGCTTTCTGTCTTCCACCATTGAGTACAATGTTAGCTGTGGATTTTTATATATGCTTTTTTATAAGTTGAGGAAGTTTCCTTCTATTCCTATTTTTTGAAGTATTTCTATCAAGAATGATGATGGATTTTGTCAAAGGCCTTTTCTGCACCAATGGAGATGGTCATGTCATTTTCCCCTTCATTTTGTTAATGCAGTGTATTACATTAATTGATTTTCTTGGTTTGAACCAGCCTTGAATGCCTGGGATAAAACACACTTGATCATGGTCTATAATTATTTTAATGTGCTGTTGGATTCAATTTACAAGTATTTTGTTCAGGACTTTTGCATCTACATTCAGAAGAGAAATTGGTTTGTAATTTTCTTTCTTCTAGCATCTTTATCTGGCTTTGGTATTAGGGTGCTATTAGCCTCATAGATGAGTTAGGAAGTTTGCTTCCCCTTCAATTTTGTGGAAGAGTTTAAACAGGATTGGTATTAAGTCTTTTTGGAATGACTGGTAGAATTCACCTGTGAATCCATCTGTCCTGGGATTTTCTTTGTTGAGAGGTTTTTGGTGACTGATTCAATCTCTTTATTATAATTGTATGTTAAGGTCTTCTATTTCTTCTAGAGTCAATGTAGACTGGTCATGTCTTTCTAAGAATTTGTCCATTTCATCTAAGTTGCATAGTTTGTTGGCAAACAGCTGTGCATAGTATCATTTTATAATCCTTTTTATTTCTGTGGGGTCAGTGGTGATGTCCCCTCTCTCATTTCCGACTTTATTTGCATCTTCTCTTGTTTTTTCTCTGTCAGTCTAGCTAAGTGATGCCAATTTTATAGATCTTCTCAAAGAATCAACTTTTACTTTTGTTAATTCTCTCTCTCTTTTATTCTCAGTTACTTCTGCTCTAATATTTCTTTCCTTCTGTTTGCTTTGGGATTAGTTTGCTATTCTTTTTCTAGTTCTTCCAGGTGTGCAGTCTTTAATTTTAGCTCTTTCTTATTTTTAAGCAATTAGGACTATAATTTTTCCTCTCAGCACTGCCTTTGCTACATCCCCTGTTTTGATATGCTGTGTTCTTATTTGCATTAGTCTTGAGTTATTTACTGATTTCTCTTCCAATTTCATCTCCGACTCACTGATTGTTTAAGAATGTGTTATTTAACTTCCATATATTTGTGAATTTTCCAGTTTTCTGGCTTTTATTGATTTCCAGCTTCATTCAATTATTATCAGAGAAAGTGCTTTGTATAATTTCAATCTTTTTAAATTTATTGAGACTTGCTTTGTGACCCAACATGTGGTCTATCCTGGAGAATGATCCATGTACACTTGAGAAGAATATATATCCTGCTGCTTTGGGGTGTAATGCTCTATAAATGTCTGTTAGGTTGAGTTCACTTATCATGCTATTCAAGTTCTCCATGTCCTTATTGATCCTGTCTAGATGATTTATCTTTTGATGAGAGTGTGTATTGAACTATTATTGTAGAGACATCTATTTCTCCCTTCAGTTTTGCCAGTGATTGCCTCATGTATTTTGGGGTACCGTGGTTAGGTGTATAAATATTTATGATTATTTCTTCTTGGTGGAATGCCCCTTTTATTATATAGTGTCTTTCTTTATCTCTTATAATGGTTTTGTATTTAAAGTCTATTTTGTCCTATATTCTTATAGCTACCACAGCCTTTTTGTGGTTAGTATTTGCATGGAATATCTTTTCCCAACATTTTACTTTCAACCTATTTGTGTCATTGGGTCTAAGGTGAGTCTTCTGTAAAGTATATTGTTGGATCATGCTTTTTTATCCATTCTGCCAATCTGTGTCTTTTGATTGGGGAGTTTAATCCATTAACATTCAATGCTATTACTGTAAAGGCAATACTTACCTCAGTTGTTTTATCCTTTGGTTTTTATACGTCATATCTTTTTTTCTCTCTCTCTTTTTACACTTTTAATTACCTTACTGATTATCTTCAGCTCTTCAGTCTATTCCAAGCCTCTATCTCCTGTCTTTTCCTTTCAGGCTGCAGAATTTCCTTTAGTATTTCTGTAGGGTAAATCTCTTGTTGACAAACTCTCTCAGTTTGTTTATCTGTGAATATTTTAAACTCTCCCTCATTTTTAAAGGGCATTTTTGCAGAATAAAGAATTTTAGGCTGGCAGTTTTTCTCTTTCAGCACTGTAAATATATCATACCACTGCCTTCTTGCCTCCATGGTTTTTGATGAGAAATTGGCATTTAGTCTTATTCAGATCCCCTGTATATAATGAATCGTTTTTCTCTTGCTCCTTTCAGAATTCTCTCTTTATCTTTGGCATTTGACATTCTGATTACTATGTGTCTCAGTGTAGGTCTATTTGAATTTATTCTCTTTAGAGTATGCTGCACTTCTTGGTCATGTATGTCTTTCATAAGAGTTGGAAATTTTTCGGTGATTTTTTCCTCAAATATTCTTTCTGCCTGTTTTCCCTTCTATTCTCCTTCTGGGACACCCATGATGCATATGTTTGTACGCTTCCTGCTGTCATTAAATCCCTGAGACTTGCTCAATTTTTTCCATTCTTTTCTTTATCTGTTCTTCTGTCTGTAAGATTTAGATTGTCCTGTGCTCTAGTTCACTGATTCTTTCTTCTACCTGTTCAATTCTGCTCTTGAATACCTCTAATGTATTTTTAATCTCTCCTATTGTGCCTTTCATCCCCATAATTTTTGTTATGTTTCTTTTTATGCTTTCAAATTCTTCATTATGCTCACAGTCTTTTTTTTTTTTTTTTAAGGAGGTATGGGGCTCAAACCTGGGACCTCGTACATGGGAAGCAGGCACTCAACCACTTGAGCTACATCCACCCGCTCCCTACCCCCATTGCCTTCTTAATATCCTTTATCTCTTTAGCCATGTTTTCCTTCATCTCCTTGAATTGATTTAGGAGACTTGTTTGAACATCTTTGATTAGTTCTTCCAAATTCTGTGTCTCTTTTGAAGTTTTAATTTGTTCCCTTGATTGGGCCATATCTTCTTGTTTCTTCGTATGGCTTGTGATTTTTTGTTGATGTCTAGGCATCTGATTATCTTGATGAATTTACTCTAAAGGTCAATGTAGCAGTTTGATATTGCTTATGAATTCCAAAAATAGAGAATGGATTAAGTTTGTAAACTGGTCTGTTCCTCTGGGCATATTAGGTTGGATTATATTTACTTGATTAAATAATGATTAAGATTTTGATTGGGCCATGTCAATAGGATGTTGAGTCCCCGCCCCCCTTGGTGGGCAGGGACTCACAGAAAAAACAACAAGGCGGAGTGGTTAGTTGGCGTTTTGATCCTGGAAGTAAGCACAGAGAGAAGCAGATACTGAGGAAAAAGAAAAGGCTCCATTAGGCACAGAAGGGGCCCCGGGAAAACAGATGAGCCACTCTCCTGACAGTTTACAGCTGGCCTTGTGGAGAGCGCAGAGCAGCTGAGCCCAGAGAGAAAGGAGCCCAGGGAGAGAGACAAGACTTGTTCCAACCTGTGGCTGATAATGGAAGAAGCTGGGACCATGGAACCTTGGGAGGAGGAGGAAGACTGAACCCTTGCAGACATTGTCCACCATCTTGCTTCAACATGTGGCAACAGACTCTGGGTGATAAAGTACCTATTATGGTACTTTGAGTTGGACTCTTTAGGGTCTTGTGACTGTAAGTTTCTACCCCAAATAAATACCCTTTATAAATACCAACAGATTTCTGGTACTTTGCATCAGCACTCCATTGGCTGACTAATACAGTGGATGAAGTATATGAGCGTATAGCCCAGAGACTCCAAGTCACTCCAAGTCATCTCTTCAAGACTGGTTCCAAGGTGGGTGTTGATGAAGGCACAGTGAGTAGTTCCTGTGAGGTTTATGTTCTCATCTTAGGGGATATGCTGCTGGGTCCAAGTGTCCCAGTACTTCTTAACCAGCCCTAAGTCTATGATGCAGACTAGCCCCATGAGAAAGTTATCTGGCTTCACATTTCTTTACAGGACAGATGGGACAGTCCGAGTGCCAATGCTCCAGCCCCCACCAGCCCCACTCACCTCCCACCACCAAGATTACACTTTTTTTGCAATTGTTTCACCTCCGAGAGAAAGCTTCCTGTTCCCTGTTCCTTCACCAGGAATCTACATCTGTTCTGTTTGTTTCTGTTTTGCCAAAATATATTTTTACACTCCTTTCATTGTCTCTAGCTGATTTTCCCAGAAGACAAATTCTGGAAGGAAAGTCATCCCAGAGAGTACTTTCTCAAGTCAGTATTTCCCAACCCAAACAGGTTAAGGACTCACAAAGAGGGAGGAGGTACAGACTGGCTTTAAAGTGCCCTGTGGAGGGGAACAGGTAGGACACCAAATTCTCTTTGATGGCTCCCCAAAGCTGTGTTTTCCTGGCCTGCCCAGCAAATACCTGTTCTTCAACAAACTGTTCTCCAGGGGAGGCACTGCTTCTTTAAATCTCCACTGCCTCCATCCCTGTCCAGAATGGGGTTGAAACAATGGCTACTGCCACTGTGTCTGGGGTGGGTTAAAACAGTAGCTCAGGGAAGCGGCTGTGGCTCAATCAGTAGGGCTCCCGTTTACCATATGGGAGGCCCCAGGTTCAGTTCCCGGGGCCTCCTGGTGAAGGCAAGCCCGCCCACACAGCGTGGTTAGCTGACCCAGCGAGCACAAGCAGCAAGCGGGGGACAAATGAATAAATAAATAATATCTTTAAAAAAACAAAACAAAACAAAACAAAACAGTAGCTCAGAGCTGGGACCCAGCAATCTGAATTCACTAATCAAAAGCCGTGATTAGTGTTTCTTGTTCTTGGAGAAGAGGATTTTTATGTCCCTTTCTGTTTGCAGCAGGTAGCCAGGGACTATACCCAAAGGTAGCCCATTGTGAGAGTGGGGGGTGGGCACTGTCAGCTGTTACACAGAGAGAGCTACTCACTGTTCTCTAGTGTAGTTTATAATCCTCTTCCCCCTGCTCTCCCCTGGATGCTGTACTGTGTTCTTCTGGCTTCCAGAGCCCCCAGAACAGTTGCTTCAGACAGCTCCTGCCTGTCCAATAGCTGTCTTAGTAGAAGGGCTGAGTCCTGGAGCTCCCTACTCTACCATCTTCCCCAGAAGTGCCAGGATCAGTTTTTTTATATCTTCAATCCATCATGGACCAATACTTTTGGTCCCTACACCGGATTACTATGGAGACACAGGCAGGCCCATCTTTCCAACCTGTCCAACCACTATTGGCTGATTCTACAGCATCATTATTCATTATAGCCAAAAAGTATAAATAACCCAAATCCCCAACAACTGATGAATAGATAAATAAAATATGGTATATCCATACAGTGGAATACTATTTAAGAATAACAATTAATGAAGTTCTGATGCATACTACAACGTGGATAAACCTTGAAAACATTATGCTAAGTGAATAAGCATAACACAAAAGGCTAAATATTGTATGATTCCACTTTATGAAATGCCCAGAATAAGCAAATCCATAAAAACAGAAAGTAGGTAAATGATTGTCAGAGGCTTGGGGAAGAGATGAATTGGGAGATACTTCTAATGGGCATGAGATTTTTTATGTGATGAAATGGTCCAGAATTGCATAATGGTGATGGTTGCATAATTCTGTGAAGATACTAAAAATAAGTGAATTGTCTACTTTAAAAGGGTGAATTTACATCTTACACAAAAATTAACCTCAAAATGGATCAAGGACTTACATATAAAAGCTACAGCCATAAAAACCCTAGAAGAAAAAGTAGGGAAATGTCTCCAAGATCTTGTGGTAAGCAGTAGTGTCTTAAACCTTACACCCAAAGCACAAGCAACAAAAGAAAATAAAAATGGGACCTCCAGAAATTAAATGCTCCTTTTTCTTCAAAAGACTTTGTCAAGAAAGTAAAACGGCAGTCTATTCAATGGGAGAAAATATTTGGAAACCATATATCTGATAAGAGTTTCATATCCATGTTATATAAAGAGATCATACAACACAATGATTTTTAAAAAGCAGCCCAATTTAAAAATGGGCAAAAGAATTGAATAGACATTTTTCCAAAGAGGAAATAGAAATGGCCAAAATGCACATGAAAAAATGTTGAACATCACTAGCTATTAGGGAAATGTAGATCAAAATTATAATGAGATACCATTTCATACTTTATAGAACAGCCATTATTAAAAAAAAAAAAAAAAAAAAAGCAACAGAAAACTACAAGTGCTGGAGAGGATATGAAGAAACACATTCACTGTTGGTGGGAATGTAGAATAGTACAGCCTATGTGGAAGACAGTTGGGCAGTACCTCAAGAAGCTGAATAAAGAATTGCTGTAGGAACCAGCAATCCTATTACTAGGAATATATTCAGAAGAACTGAAAGCAAGGAGAGGAACTGACATTTGCACACAGATATTCACAGGGGCATTATTCACAATTGTTAAAGTATGGAATCAGCCCAAGGGTCCATCAACCAATGAATGGATAAATAAAATGTGATATATACACACGATGGAATACGATTCAGTTGTAAAAAGAAACGAAATCAGGATATATGACAACATGGATGAACCTTGAGGATATTATCTTGAGTGACATAAGCCAGACACAAAAGGACAAATATTGTATGGGCTCACCAATATGAACTAAATATGATGAGTAAATTCACAGAGGTAAACTCTAGAGTATAGGTTAGATAGGAGACAGAGATAGAATGTGGGCTGAGAATGGAAGCTGATGCTTAATGTATGCAGAATTTTTAATACAGTTTATTGTAAAAGTGTGGAAATGAATAGAATTGATGGTAACACATTATAGTGAATATAACTAACACTGTCGACTTATAAATGTGATTGTGGCTGAAAGTGGTCCATAAATATCAATTAAAAAGAAGCTAGAGAAAAACCTAGGGAATGTATAACATAGTGGTTCCAGTAGTGGAAGAAGATTGTGATTAATAATATAAATATAATAATGATCTTTTTTTTTATAAACAAAGTTTTAAGAATATCGTGATAGATGGGAAAATTACAACTAATATAACTTATGGATGGTAGTTAACAATAATAGTGTAATATTTTTGCAGCAATGGCAAAGAAAATATTATATCAATTCTAAGGGACAATAGGTAGGTATAAGGGGGTATGGAATTTTTCCTTTCGGAGTAATGAAAATGTTCTAAAATTGACTGAGGTGTTGACAGCACAACTTTGTGATGAAAATGAGAGCCACTTCATATACACTTTGAATAAACTGTACAAAAAGCATGGGACTGTATAATATAGGGAATCCAGTAGTGGAAGATGGACCGTGCTTAACAGAACCAATATGAGAATGTCCTCTCATGAACTATAACAAATACACAATACTAATACAGATTGGTAATAATCGGGTGCGTTGGGGGAAAATACACCAAAATGTAAGATACGGGCTGTAGTTAATGATAATATTTTGATGATGTTCTTTCATAGTTTCTAACAAATGTTTCAAAGCAATGCATGGTATAAAGTGGTGGTTGTGAAGTGATATATGGGAGTCCTATATGATGATATGCATGTCTGTTTTTTAAGTTCACAACTTTTACTATACACATTATTTATGTATGTGCATGTATGAATGATATACTTCAATAAAATTTCATTTATTAAAAAAAGGTGAATTTAATGTTATGTGAGTTGTATCTCAATTTTTTTAAAAGATGAAAAAATACTGTTATTACAGGAGTATGAGGATTTATAGAAAGAAATCAAACTTTGAAGTCAGACAGACCTAAGTTCAAAACCCTAGCACTGCGGGGGCAGATGTGGCTCAAATGGTTGGGCATCCGTCTCCCATATGGAAGGATCTGGGTTCGATCCCCGGAACCTCCCGGTAAAAAAACAAACAAATAAACAAAAAAACCTAGCACTGCCCATTACAGTAGATCTGGACAAATTACTTAAAATATTTTAGCCTTGTTTCCTCCTCTATTAAAAGGGTAGCTATTTACCATAGTAATATGAGGGCAATGTCCCCAAATTTGGAAATTGTGGAAGAAAAGTAACTGTCCTCATAGTTTAACTATAAAATCTACAAACAAGAGATCAGAGATAGTCAAAGTAACCTGAAATGAAAGGAGATAGGGTAGGTTCATCAGCAGATTTACACAAAATTGCCAAATAGTTTTCCAAAGTGTTAGCCAAAAGGCTACCAACACAAAGTACCAGAAATGTGCTGGCTTTTATAAAGGGTATTTATTTGGGGTAAAAGCTTACAGTTCCAAGGCAGTGTAAAGTCCAAATTGAGGCATCAGCAGAGATGCTTTCTTACCAAAGTCAGCTAACTGTTGATCCTGGCATTGTTGCCACATGCTAAAGCAAGATGGCCACCATTCTGTGCAGAGGTCTCTGCCTTCCCCTCCAGAACCTTGGAGCTTAGCTATGAGCAACCAGAGTTATTTCTTTCCAGGCCTCCTATATCCATCTCGCTGATAAATTCTCTTCCCAAGTTCATATGTAAGCTATCAGGCATATAGCAGGGCTAGTCTCCTCTTGAGTTGCTCTGTAGGCCCAGCCTCTTGGGGGCTTTGTGCTTAAATAATCCTCTCTCTCACATTGCAAGAATTAAATATGCCAGTTCCCTTTTTCCTCTGGCTGAGTCTCTTTAGATCAGACCCAGCAAGAGGATGGAGACTCAACAAGAATCACACTCCACAGGCATATTCCAGTCAAATGGGTCTCACACCCACAGGAATGTATTAGTTTAAAACAAAATATTTCTCTTTTTGGGATTCATAAAATAATTTCAAACTGCCACATACCAAGTTACATGCCTACCATCAATATATGAAAGTTCTAGTTGCTTCACATTGTCCCAAACATTTGTCACTGTCAGTCGTTTTATCTTGCATCTCCCTATGACTAATGGTATTGAGTAACTTTTTTTTTTTTTTTTTTTTTTTACTGGCAGGTTCCGGGGATCGACCCCGGGTCCCTCCATATGGGAGACAGACTCCCAACCACTTGAGCCACATCCATCCCCTGAATAACTTTTTTTAACAAATCAATTTTATTTATACATATTAATAAAGCATAAATCCATCCAAAGTGTACAATCAATGGTATTCAGTATAATCACAGTCATGCATTCATCACTTCAATCATTTTTAGAGCATTTTCATTATTCCAGTAATACTACTACTAAAAGCCAAAAACCAAACAAACAAAACTCATCACCTCTCAATCTCTCTATGCTTCCCCTGCCATACTGAATAACTTTTTGGATTAATACCTATCTGTTCAACTCTTCTAGACATTTTATTCGGGCTGTTTGTCTTTATATTTTTGAGTTTTGAAAGTGTTTCAAACATTTACAATACATATTCTGTTGTCCAAAATGTGATTTGTAAATATTTTCTCCCAGACTTAGCTTTTCTTTTCATTCTCTTAACAGTTTCTTTCCAAGAGCAAAAGTTTTTTATTTTTCTGAAGTCCACTTCATCAGTTTTTTCTTTTTTGGACCATGCTTTTGGGGAACCAAAGGTAATGAAGAGTTTCTCTTATGTTTTCTTCTAATAGTTTTATAATTATACATTTTACACTTAAATTTATGATTCATTTTGAGTTAATGTTTATATAAAGTGTAACAAGCTGAGGTTCATTTTTTCCCATACAGATATCCAATTGTTCCAGCACCACTTGTTGAAAAGACTGTCCTTCCTCCATTAAATTGCTCATGCACCTCTGTCAAAAATAAATTGCCCACATTTGTGTTAATGTCACAAATTGGACCCTTCTATTTTGTTTCCGTTAATCTATGTATGCATCCTTTCACCACACGTCCTTGATTACTGTAGCTTATAGTAAGCCTTAAAATTGAGTATGTGAGCCCTGCAACTTAGTTCTTTTTCAAAATTGTTTTTGGCTATTCTAATTATGTAACTTTCTTAGAAATTTTAAAATCCACTTCTCTAAATCTACAAAATATTCTGTTGGGATTTTGATTGGAATTATATTAAATCTATAGATGAATTTGTGGCGAACTGACATCTTAACATTGGAATATTGAGTTTTCCAATCCAGGAAGATGACATATCCCTCCATTTTTAGGTTTTCTTTGATATTTTTATCATCATTTTGTAGGTTTTAACATACCGATACAGCATAGATTTGTAAAGAGTGCATAAGATATTTTTTGAACTATTGTAAATGGAATTGCTTTTAAATTTCAGTTTCCAATTGTTCATTGGCTAGTATATAGATATATTTATGTATGCTGATATTGTATCCTGTGACTTTACTAAATTAGTATTAGGAATTTACTGGGTAGAATTTTTGGAATTTTCTAAGTAGGCAATGATTTCACCCAAGAAGACAATTCATTTCTCCCTTTCCTCTCTATAAGCCTTTTATTTGTCTTACTCTCTATAAGCCTTTTATTTCTATTACTTTTATTTATATTATTTTCCCTTTCCTCTCTATAAGCCTTTTATATCTATTACTGCCTTGGCTATAACTTTCAGTGTGATGTTTAATAGAAACGGCAAGAAAGGACACCCTTGTCTTTTCCCCAATCATAAAAGGAATACATTCAGTCTCACTGTTAAAGCATGATGCCAGCTAGCTGTAGATTTTTAAAAATAGGTGCTTCTGACTGGTTTGAGGAAGTTGTCTTCTATTCCTAGTTTGCTAAGCATTTTTTAAAAAACATGAATAGATGTTGAATTTTGTCAAATGCTTTTACTCATCTATTGAAATGAACATATGGTTTTTCTTCTTTAGTCTGTTAATATTGTGAATTACATTGACTGATATTCAATACTAAACCAGCCTTGCATTCATGACCCCACTTGGTCATGATAGTATCATTGTTATTTTATACATTGCTGAATTTGATTTTGTTATTAGCTTATTTTGTTGAAAAAAATTATATATATGTTAATGAGGGATATTCATCTGTACTTTTCTTAAGTCTTTGTCTGGATTTTATATTAGGGTAATGCTGGCCTCATAAAATGAGTTCTATTTTCAGGAAGAGATTGTATAGAATTGTTATTACTTCTTCTTTTACTATTTGGTAGAATTACAACTGAAATCATTTGGACCTGGACTTTTCCTTTTTGGAATATTTTAAACTATAAATCCAATTACTTCAATAGATTAGGACTATATGCATTATCTATTTCTTCTTGGTAAGTTTTGTTAGTTTGTATTCCTTTAAGGAAATATTCATTTCATCTGTCAAATTTATGTGTATGGTATGTATAATGCTGTTCATAGTATTCCTTTCTTACCCTTTTAAGGTATTGGGTTCTGTAGTGATATTTCCTTGAATATTAGTAGTTTCTGCCTTTTACTTTTTGTTCTTAAGTCTTCTAGAAATTTATCAATTTAATCAAAAAAATTTTTTTAAAGAACCAGCTTTGGGGTTGATGGGTTTTTCTCTATTGTTATGTTGATTCATTGATTTTTACAATTAAAGTTTTTTTTTCTTCTTTCTTTTTGCTTTTGGGTTTAATTTGCCCTACTTTTTCAGTTTCTTAAGGTGGAATCTTAGATTATTGATCCGAGGTTTTGTTCTAACATAGGCATTTAATGCTATAAATTTCCCTTGAAATGCTGCTTTAGCTGAATCCCACAAATTTTGATATGTTGCATTTTCATTTCCTTCCAGTAAAAAATACTTTCTGATTTCCCATTAGGATTCCCCTTTGAATCATGTATTATTTAGTAGTGTGTTTAATTTACACATGTTTGCAGAATTTTATGTTTTCTTTGAATTTTTATTTTTATTTTTATTTCATTATAGTCAGAGACCATACTTTATATTATTTCAAATCTTTTAAATTTGTTGAGGACTGTTTTATAGTATATGGTCTATAGTGGTAAATGTTCCACGGGCACTTGAAAATAATGTGTATTCTGCTGTTTTTGGCTCATGCTGTTTGCTGTGTCATAAGTAATGAAGTCCTTTGTCTGTGACACAAAAATCGATGTCTTTTGTCAGCTCCAAGAAACAGTAAGACTCTAAATTTATTAGTTTGTAAGGAGGGTAAAAAATCCCAGACTCAATTAGTTATCTATTACTGCCATAGCAAATTGCCACAATAAGCATATTAAAGCAACACACATTTATTATCTCACAGTTATGCAGGGTAGAAGTCCAGATACACTGCGGCTCAGATGGGTCCTTGACATAGTGTCTCACAAAGCCAAAATCAAGGTGTCAGAACAACTTCATCCCTTTATGGCAGCTCTGGAGATGCATCTGCTTTCAAGTTCATTAAGAATGTTAGCCAAATTCAGTTCTTTGTGGTAAAATGACTGAGGTCTTTGTTTCCTTGCTCGCTGTCACCTGGGAACCGCCTCATCACATTGCCACCTCTACCTTCAAACCACTGATGACACATTGAATCATTTTAAAGCTTTGAGTCTCTTCAACGTCTCCTTCCATTGCACCTCTTCTGACTCCAGCAGGAAAAAGTCTCTCTTTTAGCAGTTTGCATGATTAGACTGGGCTCATCTGGATAATCCAGGATACTCTGACTCCTTAAGATCCATAGCCTTAAGCATAGCTGCAATGTTGTTTTTGCCATATAGTACAACATATTCATAGGTTCCAAGGATTAGGGTATAGACATCTTTGGGATGCCAATCTAGCTATCACATGGACCTAGACCTTGAGTCCAGCTAGTCAGTTTTGTATTTTTTGTGTTCTCAATACCCCATTTTTTCTACAGCGGCTGAATTTTTTTTTTCCCTGAGAATTACCAATTTTCCATTCATTTCAAGAGCATTCTCCTTTACTTCATGGTATATGGTTATAACAACTGCTTTAAAGTCTTTGATAAATCCAACATTTAGGTCATCTTGGGACTGGTGATTGTTATCTTTTCTGAGATGTTGAGATTTTCCTTTTTCTTTCAATGTTGAGTAATTTTGTATTTCCTGGATGTTTTGAATATTATGCATTCTGGATCCTGGGAAAATGTTCAGGCTTTTGTTTGTTTATTTCAGAAAGCAATCAATCTAGCTAGGTTCAGGGCACTTGTCCTAACCTACTTTCCTTGGGCTGTGGTTCCAATATCAGTTCAGTTTTTAAGGCTATGCAGTACTATTTGTATTCATCCCAAATGTACACACCACAGGGGCCAATCTGTAACCTGGGATGAACTACATTGCAGTTCAGTTCTCAAAGCCTTTGATATGCTGCTTCTTGTCATTTCCAGGTATGTGCAGAGGGGTGAGTCTGAACATCAATATAGCTTTATAGGAGCCCCTTTCAAGCTCACTGTTTTCCATAATTTCCCCACACTATCTGGTTCCTAGGAACCCCTTTTTCTGTATAATATGGCTTAAAAGTCAGAGTATGAGGCTCCACATGCTGTAAGGCACTTCCCACAACTGGTTCTACTTCTGAAAAAAAGGCATTTAGCCTAATTTTTAGCCAGGTTGTAATGATATTGTAATAAAATGTTATTGGATTGTAAGAGTTCTTGACATATTTTGGATACATTTCCTTTCCAAATACATGCTATGCAAATGTGTCTTCCAGTTTTCAGATTGCTTTTCATTTTATTAATGTTATCTTTGCAAGAGGAAAGGATTTCAGTTTTTAAAAACATACTTTGCATTAATTTTTGACTGACAGATAAGTTACCAAAATAGTACACATTCTTTTATATCTCTCATCCTGTTTCACCCAATGTAAACATCTTGCATAACCATAATACAATAATCAGGAAAGTGAAATTAACACTGTGCAATATTATTAAATTACAAACTTCATTCAAAATTTATCAATTTTTAACTTTTTTCTGTTCCAAGATCCTATACAGGATCCCACATTGCATTTAGTTATTTCTCCTTAGCAACTTCTAGTCTCTGTAACTGATCCTTTGACTTACCTTGTCTTTCATGGCCTTAACACTTTTGAAGAGACTAGTCAGTTAATTTACAGAATGTCTCTCAACTTGGATTTGTCCGATGTTTTCTCATGCCTGGAGTAGAGTTATGCATTTTTGGCAAAAATACCACAAAATGAGGTTTGTCTTTCATAGTACATCATATTAGATTTGTATCTCTTTTTGTTTTGTTTCATTTTTTAAAAACAATTTATTGAAATATACCATTCATACATGAACATATATAAACAATAAGTGTTCAGTAAACATTGTGAACTTACAAAACAAACATGCATAACATCATACAGGGCTCCCACACATCACCCCACCACAAATACTTTGCATTGTTGTGAAACATTTGTTAACAAATTATGAAAGAGCATCGTCAAAGTATTACTACTAACTATAGTCTATATCTTACTCCCCTATACTTTTTTTAAAAGGATTTATTTATTTACTTTTATCCATTTTTAACTCCCCCCCCCCGCCCATTTTTGCTGTTTCTGTGCCTATTTGCTGGGCAACTCTCTGTGTCCGTTTCCTGCCCTCTCTTCTCATCCTTCTCCTCCTATCTTCACTGAGATTTGATCCTGGGAACCTCCGATGTGGGAGAGCAGCATCCTACCGCCTGTGCCACCGTAGTTCCTGGTTTTTCGGCATGTCTCATCTTGGCTCTCCCTGTGTCACTCTCCTGTTACGTTATCATCTTGCTGAGTGGCTCGCGGGGCCTGACGGCACACCTGTACACAGGGCCTGATGGCGTACCCACACGTGGGGTCTGGGGGGCTCACCTGCTCATGAGGCCTGGTGGCCCTTGTGCCTTCTATATACATATATTTTTTATTACTCCCGGGAGGTCCCAGGGATCGAACCCAGGTCCCTCCATATGGGAGACGGACACCCAACCATTTGAGCCACATCCATCCCCCTGCTATATCTCTTAAGGTTGACCAAAGATACCTAGAGTTACAGTCATTTCCCATACAGGATGGTCATATAATAAATCAGGCTTGGTTAATCACCAGCATTCTAAAAACTAGACCTAGGGAGAAAAACTAGGTCTGGGACACATGCATGGTTTCTAATATAGTGAATGTTTAGCCTACCCTGATTATCACAAAATCAGGACAGCGAGAATATTCGCATTGTTTCTCTTTTTAGAAAAATGTTTATTCAAGTCTTTTACCCATTTTTAAAATTTTGTTTGACTTTTTGTTGTTGAGCTGTAGGATTTCTTTATATTCTGGATAATAAACCCTTATGGAACATGTAGTTTCCAGTTATTTTCTCCCACCCTGTAAACTGTCATTTTACTTTCATTAAGTCCTCTGAAACACAAAAGTTTTTAAATTTTGCGAGGTTCCATTTATCTATTTTTTCTTTTGTTGTTAGTGCTTTTCGAGAAAAGTCTAAGAAACCATTGCCTAACATGGTCTTGAAGATGCGATGGTCCTGAAGATGCTATGTTTCATATTCCTATGTCTTCTACAAGGTTTATAGTTTTATATTTAGGTCTTAAATGCATTTTGAGTTAAGTTTTGTATATGGTGTGAAGAAGGGGTCCACATTCATACTTTTCCACATGGATATCCAGTTTTCCCAGCACCATTTGTTGCAAAGATTACTTATAGCATAGACAACTTCGCATCCCCCAACTCTTACTGCCCCCTTTCCTTAAACTGTAAGCTAGATTCAGCTAGTCACAAGACATGCTTCAGAAAACAATCACCTGAGATTAAGTAGATCTTAAAGACAATAAAACAGTAAACAATACGAACATCTTGTGCAAACAATATGAACATCTGTTCATATTTGATTGTGATCAAAGAAGCATTCCATAGAAGCTACATGCACCACTGCATGCCTTGATACGCATCTTTAAATGTATGTACCCTTAATCTTGAGCAAAGTGCTGCATTCTTTTAGAGTCATGATAAAAGACCAAGCAACTTCTCCATAGGTATGGACAATCAAGCTCAAAACTGTCATCTTTCCTCCCACCACCAAGGACAAAGACCCCAGTAAGCCCCCTAATAAGTGCTCATGTATTTGCCAAGCAAAAAAAAACTGACATATCCCTCTCAGTTTGGTGGGAAGTTGTCATTTTATACAGCAATACTCAGAAAACTACTCAACAAATGGACTTGACACCATTGTAAAAAACCATTGGCCACAGATATAAGGGTTTATTTTCTGAACTGTCAATTTGATTCAATTGGTTTGTATGTCTGTCCTTATGCCAGAACCATGCTGTTTTGATTACTGTGGCTTTGCAGTAAGTTTTTTAAATTTAGGAAGTGAGAATCCTCCAATTTCATTCTTCTTTTTCAAGATGTTTTTGGCTATTCAGGGCCCTTTACCTTTCCCTGTAAGTTTGACAATTGGCTTTTCCATTTTGGCAAAGAAGGCTCTTAGAATTTTAATAGGGATTGGGTTGAATTTGTAAATCGTTTTGCATAGAATTGACATCTCAACAGTATTTAGGTTTCTAATCCATGAACATGGAATGCCCTTCCATTTACTTAGATCTTTTTTTTTTATTTCTTTTAGCAATGCTTTATAGTTTTAACTCTTACATTTAAGATATAAGGCCCATTTTGAGTTAAATGTTGTATACGGTGAGGTAAGGGTTGAGGTTCATTTATTTCCCACAAGGATATTTCCAAGATGTAAATATGTGTGATATGATACCAATTTAATGTCAATAGCTTATACATAAATTATTCCTATATCCTTCAGTCCCCCAACCTTTTTGTTGTTCTTGTTACAAATCATATCTTTATACATTGTATGATCAAAAACATAGATTTATCATCACTTTTTATGTATTTGCATTTAAGAACCTGTAAGAGGTAAAAAGTAGAATTACATACCAAAAAATACAATACAGTAGTACTGGCATTTATAATTACTCATATGGTTACCTGTATCAGAGGTCTTTACTTTTTAAAGCCATTTCAATCCACTATCAAAATGGTGTCCTTTTCTTTCAGTCTGAAGAAATCTCTTTAGCATTTCTGATAGGGCAGGCTTAATAGTGACAAACTCCCTCAGCTTTTGTTTATTTGGGAATGTCTTAACCTCTCCCTCATTTTAGAAAGACAGTCTTGCCAAATATAAAATTCTTTGTTGGCAATTGTTTTCTTTCAGCACTTTAAATATAGTCTCCACTGCTTTCTTGCCTCCATGGTTTCTTAATTTTAGCTTTGTACATCCTTGGTTAAATCAACACAATCTTATTGGAACTCCTTGATGTAACACATTGCTTTTCTCTTGCAGCTTTCCGAACTCTCTCCTTGTCCTTAGCATTGAACGGTTTGACTACTATGTGCCTGGGCATGGTTCTCTTCAAGTTTATCCAGCTTGGGGTTTGTTGGGATTCTTGAATGTGCATACTCATGTCTTTTGGGAAATTTTCTGCTATTATTGCTTTGGATATTCCTTCTGACCCCCTTTTCCTTCTCCTTCTGGTACTCCCATAATACATATATTGGTACACTTGATGGTGTCCCACAGGTCTCTTAGGCTCTGTTCACTTTTTTCCATTCTTTTTTCTTCGTGCAATTTAGCCTGAAACAATTAATTGTCTTTTCTTCTAGTTCACTCAACTAGTTCCAATCTGCTGTTAAAATCTTCTAAGGAATTTTTCATTTCAGTTATTGTAGTCTTTAACTCCAGTATTTCTGTTTTAGTTCCCTTTAAAACTTCTCTTTTCTGAGATTTTCATATATCATTCATTAATTTTTTTTGAGATAGCCTTTAGTTCTTTCTATGTGTTTTCCTTTATCTCCTTGAACATACTGAGGATCACTTTCATTTGTACTCTCTCTGGTATGGCCAAATCCTGGTGCTTTTCATTGATGGTTTCTGGATTTTTATCTTGTTTCCTTTGGAAGGGACATCATTTCCTGTGTTTTGTTTATCTTATAAACTTTTATTGCACACTGTATCTTTACTACTTTAAAGTGGTAACTCTAGGTTTTAATCCCTGAGCTGTCTGTTCCTTAATTTTTCCCCTAGCTGGTGATATGAAAGAGATTTCATTGATTACTAGGAGCTAACAAAAACAAACCAATGCAAAAACCACCTTTCACAGTCTCCTAACAAGATCACTGTTTACACAAGTTTAATGTAAACTGCAGGGTATTCTCCTGTATTTTCTAATCCTGAGTCTTGATCTGTACTTGTGCTTTCTGGTGGCCTTAGGAATTCTTGTTTATAGGAATTCAAATGCCCCCTCTGATCCCTACGAAATAGACTTTCTTGCCCTCCTGGGTGCTCTATTGTATTACTTAAAGCAGGTAATCCTTGCTATGACTTAACTGGTTTTTTTTAAAGATTTATTTATTTATTTATCTCCCTCTCCCCCCCTTGTTGTCTACTCTCTGTTCTGCTTGTCATCTCTTTAGGCGGCACTGGGAACCGATCCTGGGACTTTCCTGAGTGGGAAAGAGGCACTCAATCTCTTGCACCACCCCAGCTCCCTGTTCTACTGCGTCTCTCATTGTCTCTCCTCTGTGTCTCTTTTTGTTGTAGACTTAATTGTTTCTTTTTTTTTTTTTTTAGATTTATTTTTACTTATTTATTTATCCCCCCCCCTTGCTGCTTGTGCTCTCTGTGTCCACTTGCTGCACGTTTTTCTGTGTCTGCTTGTCTCCTTTTGTTGTGTCATCTTGCTGTGTCAGCTCACCGCGCCGCACAGGCTGGCTTGCCTTCACCAGGAGGCCCCAGGAATCGAACCTGGGGCCTCCCATATGGTAAACGGGAGCCCAACCAATCGAGCCACAGCCCCTTCCCTTAATTGTTTCTTACATTGATTTAGCTGTCTGCAAGCTGCTTCTGCTTGCAGGGCACATTCTGGGCAGACAAGCCTGAGATGAATCTCCTGGCTCACTCTTTCAGGCTTCCGCCTGATAGAATGGCACTGACATAGAGGGACCCTAGTATGTGCCTAGAAGTTACTCTACTCCCTCCAGAACAGGACCAGGGACCAACAATGGGATCATGGGCTGGCTCAACATCACACCAAGAAGGCAGTGGAGGAGGAGGCAGCAAGGGCACCAGGAGCTCCTCCTACCACTTTTAAAGCTGTGTTTTCTTAATTATGCACTCACTCAATTACTACAAACCTTTAATTATTTTTGGAGTTTTGAGGAAGACGGTTCTGTCATTTTTTGCTAGTTGTTCATATATCTGTGGGGGAACGGCTCCCTGAAGCATCTTACATGTCATCATCTTGGTCGACAGGAACTGCCAGATTCCTTTTTTTTTTTTAAGTTCTACTTTTTTCATTGATTCCTGAGTAATGGGAATTGATTAGGAAAGAGCACTTTCATCAAATCCTACAATTACATAAAGTTCCTTTAGGCACTTAACCCCAAATTTACCATAAGAATTAAGTAGTTAAACATAAAGGGGACTATGTCTTTCAAAGTTGTTGCTTTTGTACATTCCCCTTCTCATACACAATTGCGTTAATCTGTGTCTCTTTAGTTTTATTCCCTGAAGTCTCAAATATTCATGTAACACCCTCAGACAATCCTATTAAACACTTAGCTGATAAATGTTGTGTTCCTTTTCTCAGCCTCTAAACTCTTCTATGACCAAAGTCCCCAACATCAACCTTTGTCTTGCAGCTGATAATCCTGTCTTGTACTTAATATATAGATGGAATTAGAGAACTAGTTCTTTGTCCCCACCAAATTCACTAATCTACCTGCAACCATACCTGCAAACTCGACTCTCCTCTCTCACCTTCAACTTCTCAACTTGTGCCTGGGTCTCACTTCCCTTACTTTCATGCACTTTACTCCTAGAACTATGCTTTCTGGAATTATTTCTCCCTCACTACTATTATTCACCTTAGCATTCAAATATGCTTAATTAAAGGGAAAAAAACAGAACTCCCTTGGCTCTTCACCTATTCCTCCATTTCTCTGCTTCCCATTCACCCATTCACAGCAAAACTCCTCAAAACAACTGTCTAAACTTTATCACTCCCTTTTTTTTCCTCAACATATTCCAGTTAGGCTTCTGTCCCTTCTCCTTAACTGAAATAATTCTTGTCAAAGTCATCAGTGACCCTTACTGATCAGTTTTATGTCCTTATTTTCCTCCACTTTTCAATAGTAGTTGACAAAACTGACCACTCTTTCATTTTGAAACACTTTCTTCCCAAGGCTTTCCTGATTTTTGCTAGGCCCAACCTCCATACCGAAACTCTAAGAGCTTTGCTCTTGGTTGTCTTCCTTTTCCTTCCCTACCCAAGGGATTCTACCTTATCCCATGGTTTTAACTGTCTCTCTACAGTGATAACCCACAAATCTATATTTCCAGTCCAGAGCAATGGATGTTTTATGGGCACCTCAAATTCAACATAACTGAAAGAGAATTTCAATCTCTCTTATCCACCTAATCCACTCAATTGCTCAGACCAAGAATCTAAATGTCCTCTTCCGTCCTTCTCTTTCCCTCACCCATCACATGCATTCCATTAGCTGGAAACATTAAACATATATACGTATTTTTAATAATACTGGGAAAAGCTCATTGTGTAAATAAAAAGCACAGTGTGATGGATAGGCTAATGTGTCAATTTGGCCAGGTAATGCTGCCCAGTTGTTTGGTCAAGTAAGCACTGAGCTAAATGCAATATAAGGGCATTTCATGGACTTTAATCATCAGTGAGTCGATTGCATCTATAATCAACTAAAGAGACTGCCTTCAGCAATGCGTGACATCTCATCCAATCAACTGAATGTCTTAAAAGAAGTGATTCAAGTGTTCAGAGAGAGAATTCCCATCTCTACTTCACACAGCCAGTGTCTCCTAGGGAATTCATTGAGGACAGAGCCCCTGGTTTGCACCCTGCCCTACAGAATTTGGACTTGTGCATCCCCCTGGTCACATGAAACAATTTTATAAAATCTCATACTATTTACAGATATCTCCTGTTGGTTGGGTTTCCCTAGAGAACACTAATACAGAATCCAACAGTTCATATGGAGTGTGACTCTAGAATACATGCATCCAAAGATTTGAAAAGGAAATAATTTAGAACACAGTAGTAATCTATCTAGATTGCAGAATTCTGGGTAAATATTTTCCTATTTTTTTTTGTACCTTTCCTATATAAATATAGGAAATCTCGTATATAAATATTTATTACAAATTTTTAAAATATAATAATAACCCTCCAAGAGAGGGTCTACCAAGCCCCCCCACCCCCACCCCATGTCAACCTCAAACTCCTGTCACTTTAAATGGCTACAAAATTTGCCTTTTGCAAGTACATGTTCATCTAAATCTAACATCCAGGTTCCAGGTAAAATTTCTTACCATGTCAGTACTGCCTTTTTCTACAGTGTTTATGAGGAGTCTTGTGATTATAATGTAATTATGGCAAAACCGTTAATATCTCCATTAACATAAAATCTTACTTGATACAGCTGATCACTCAGTTCTTCTTTATCTCCCTTACATTTAAATGCTGGAGTACCACTGAAATCTGTTTATAGATCCTTTCTCTATCTATACGTACTCCTTCAGTGATCTTTAAATACCATTTATATCCTGATAACTCCGAAATTTACAGGAGCCTAGACTGCTTCCCTGAATGGTAAACATGTTCACTGTCTAATTTACAATGGTTCTGGGTTGTCTATTAGATACTGCAAATGGAACAGTGCTCTGATATTCCCACCCCCTCCCCTTCAAACTCCCCAAAAGAAATCTTGTTCCTCCCACAGTCCTTCCCCAATTCAATAATAGGCACCTCCATTCTTCCATTTGTTTTGGCTCAAAACCTAGCAATCATTATTGATCTTTCTTTTCTCTCAAAGCTTATATATGCTCTATTAGTAAATTATGCTGCCTCTATCTTCAAAATATATCCAGAATTTAACTCCTTCTCACTACTACCACTATTACCACCCTGGTCCAAGCCACCACTGTCTCCTGACTGGACTATTGCAACAATCTCCTAAGTGGTCTCCCTGTTTCCACCCTTCCCCTCTCCCATCAGTCTGTACTCAATGTAGTAGCAAGCACAAATTTGTTAAGGTAAAGTCAAATTATGTCACTAATTTGATTAGATTGATCCAGGGACTTCCAATCTCACTCAATAGGAAAACCAAAATTCTTTCACTAGCCCATAAGGTCCTACACAATCTGCCCCTACAGCCTATTTCATCATTTTGTACTACTCTCTCCAGGTCACTCTGCTCCAGCGACAGTAACTTTCTCACTGTTCCACAAACACACAAGGCATTCATGTCAAGGCTTTTGAACTTGATATTCTCTCTGCCTGAAATATCCTTCCCTCAGATATCCACAAAGCAAATATTCCCACCTCCAAGTCTCTACTCAAACATCACCTTTTCAGTGAGGCCTTCCTAGCCAACCTTTCTAAACACCTATCTAAAATCTTCTCAACAGTCTCTATTTCACTTTCTTACTCTTTTTTCTTAGCCCTTACATATCTATATCAATCTCCATCTAAAATAATGTATCTTGTTTATCCTGTATCTCTCCTCAGTAGAATATAAGTTCCAGGAGGGTTCACTCCTGTACCTCTAGTACTAAGAACAGACCTTAGCAAATAATAGGTGCTCTATAAACATTTGCTGAAAGAATAAATAAACCAATAAATAGAGGTGTCCCAGGAGCCACTTAAGAAAATGTCTTTAAAAAGATGGGAGTGACCAATTGTGGCAAATGATGATGATAAGTCAAAAAAGATGAGGACAGAGAACTGACTACTGGATTTGGCAATAAGCAGGTCATTGGTGACCCTGACAAGAGTTTCTATGGGGAAATAAGGCACAGCCAAGAGTAAATGGGAGAGAAGGAACTGAGTAAAACAACTCTTTCAATCTCTCATTTCACTAGACATGCTGCCAATAAACAGTTCTTTGATGAGTGAAAAAAAATCTTGGAATAACTTCTTAATAGTTTCTATAAAATTTTTTTTCAGTATATTTTCCTTAATTTATATCCAGAACAGTATATTTTATTGTCTGCATATTTATGCATGAGGCATTAAAAAATCATAAAATAGTTATAATGCAAATCTAAACATTTGGCTTTTCTGTAAATAAAATAATATATATACTTAATATACCTTTATGACAATCTGAACTAGTACTCTAGGTAATTCCTACCTTTCCCTGAAAAGATCTCTGCATCTTCTCCCTTCAGCTATGCAGTATTTGCAAAATAAATAATCATAAATGTTTTGTATATCAAGAGACATAAACAAAATCTTATGGAAAATAATGAATACAACCTGTGAAGATTAAATTCCCTTAATTCTTATTACTTAAGCACAGAGACATTTTATGAAATCTGTATATATTAATACTTTTTTTTTTTACTATACACTTTTTATTTATGTATGTTCAAGTATGAATGATACACTTCAATAAAACTTTTTTAAAATAAAAAAATAATCTAATACTTTTCTAAAGTAATGCTTCTAGATACCACACATCGTTTAAGAAAATTCTGGAATCAGGTTTGAGGGGAGGGTTTATACCCAATTTCTCAAACTGCTTATATTAAGAATTCTAGACATGAATGTTTTGGGATAGAGGATGGCAGACTGTTTTCCAAACAGAATCATCAGGGGCACTTTTTAAAAAATATAGATTCTTGAACTCCATCCTTATTCTAATTTAGTGCATGTGAGGGGGAAAAAAAATGACAGAAATTGGTTTAAAAAGCTTCTCAACTGAATCTGATGATAAGCCAGGCTTGGGAAATATTGCCAGACTATAAAAAGTAGCTACCCTTAAAACCCATATTAATAAAAAATATTGATCCACCATGGAAACGACATAAATTCTTAATTGCTTTTCCAACTACAATTTTGGTTTTTGTTGAATAACCATATAAATGAAGTTTCTATACCATAAATACTGAGCTGTCAAAAACCACTTTTACTAGATTACAGTGAAACATGATCAGTTTTTTCTTAAGACCGCCACCTACCACAATCGAAGAAAAGAGTTACTACTACACCTTCTATTTTGTCTAAAGAAAAAAAATCAGAAATAACAAGTAATAATTACTATTCTAACCTGTAACAAGATAGTATATTTTTCAAAGTATTTCTGAGGCATTATGTCATTTAAGCTCATAACCATTGTGAGATATTTTACTATATATCTTTTTTTAAAAGCACACCAAATTCTGTACTTACAAAATACATAAAAAATGAGCCCAGGCAGTTTATATATGTAAGGAGGCTCACTTGCAGAAAGAAATCACAGTCAAGTATCAAAATGTACCCAAGTTAAAATTACATTGAATCATTGGTCTTCAATGGTAAGAAATGATTTTAAAACTGTCAGTAATATCCACTACTTCAAGAACAAACTTGTCAAAAAAATGTGCTGATGGGCACCAACTATAAGAGCAAATGTTAAATGCCATAGCATCTTTTTGGAAGACAACTGGCAAAAATTCAAAATATAGACCAAGCTACAGATGTGCATCTTACAATAAAACTGAGAGTAGAGTCCAGTGTATTTTATAACTTAGTCTTAAAACTTGAAACAAACATTTACCGACTAGAGAATTTTATCAATGTAACTTGAGACACAGAAAAAACAAGAAAGAAAAGAAGAGACTCTTAAAGCCTGTATTATTCCGGACACAGGCTAATTTCTATGTAAATCAGTAGTACTGGAATATATATAACTAAAGGACATTTATTTACAGATAAATGGCAAAAAAAAGTAAGACAACTATAAGCATAACAGAAAATGATGAGACAAGTAATGTGGCACCGGCAATACTAGATGATAGTAAAATGACAGTAGAACCAACAAGCAAATGATAGATTGGTTGTGATTCAGCCTTTACAAACAATATAGTACTTACATTTTCAAAACCCAAGTACAATGGCTTGCTCATTCTGAAATAGTCTTAACCCTAGGCTAAGTCATATTTGACTGATAAATTTTACCTAAGTTTCAAGCAGATATGGAGACATAACATGATAAAAACAGCATTGACTTTTTATCAACACTGTTTTCTATTGTGCATTATATTTATGAATATTACATTTTTGCTATAACGTATTTGAAAAAAACAAAATATAATTGTGAGTTTTGAATATATGCCCGATTTATTTGACAAACAAGAATGGCCTGTCATTATTATTTAAAATAAAATTTCCAGAGCCCTTTGACGGATTTCTTAGTTATTATATTGCTAGTATTATATTAAACTTGTGCAACCAATTTCAAGATGCTATATGATTCATATTTTACTACCCCACTGAAATTTTTCAGGAAACCTCTTTATTGTTACAAATTATTTTAAGGATATATCATGTGCATAAAATTCATAAGCATGTATTCAATCATGAAAAAATTAGAATGTATTTGTCATTGTGAAATAGTCTGAGATATATGTATGAGCTGGGCAACTATATCAAAAGAAGGCAAAATTATTAACTTCCTTAGTTTACTGAAGCATCCAATTACAAAAATGCAAGCAAAGTGACATATAATACACCTTATAATTACTGCTGGAAGAATAAACAAAACATAATTTATGCTATCAAATAAATCATACCAAGCTTCAGAAGGTTTTAGTACCATACTGTTCTCATAACCACAAAGGAGTAAAAATAATAGAATAGCACCATAAGAAGAACTCAAAATCCTTCATGCTATCCCTTACAATGAATTCAATCAAATAAACTGAACATCTTGGAGGAGGGCTTAGGTTAAGGATGCTTGAACTAAATGCTGCACTGAAAAGAGGAAAGAAGTTGGAAAGTACTGGGGGAAAAGACAAGGAACTAGATGAATAATATCAACATGATATATAATTACTATGTTATTTTTGAGTCAACAATTTGGGCTATTATAAGTCTGCAACCATGACCACTACTGTTAAAAAAAAATCCTAACTTGAGAAAAGTGTGAAACAACTTGTTAGTTTCCTTTCTAAAGTAACGCACTAATTACAATCTGGAAAATCTCTGCTTTGGTGTCCAATAAAGCAAATGAGCAAAAACACCACCTCATTCCCTATTCCACAATCTCAATTTTTGCTTTCCTTATCTTTACTCCATCTTGTCCTACCTTTGTCACAGGCCTCCTTTTCCCTCTTACACATTATAGGTGTACAGAGATGCAAAATCAAAGAACTTTGTTATTTATGGAAATTCACTTCTAGAGTCTCTTGCCTGCAAGACAACAAACCAGGATACTGGATTTGAAATGGCCAACTTAAATCCTACGGAACACAAATAAGCAAATAAAGAACTGAGTAACCAAACCCAATAATAGAATCTCTGTTCAAAAGCCATAAACACGCACACAAACACATTCTCAAAATGTTTTGTTCATATATTCTTCTTCTGTAAAGGACAAAAATGCTACGCTTGAAGCAAAAACCAATAGCCTAGAATAATTTCTGTAGCTGTTAACTTTATTTGCCACAAAAGTTCTGCTGAGGTACTAATTGAAAACTACATTAAAATAAACCACTCTCAAGAAACGTAAACAAGCACTGAGATCAACTTTAAGATATTGCCCAAAGAAGAATAAAGAGACAAAAAAATAATTCGTGATTTAAATTTAAAAATACGTGAATTTACGTAGGATTACTTAATAAAGTTGGGACAAAAGATTTGGAAATCAGTGGAATTATTTTCAGCAGGCGTTTACCCACCTCCAAACTGCCTGTTGAGTGCACATATTTCAGTGTTCAATGAATTGCCCGAAGGCTGATGAGGGTTTCTTTTCTCTCTGCTTATGATAGTAGGCAGTGAAACCTGAACTAATAATTATGGCCAAGAGGTGAGTGCCCTCCAGTATGCCACCCTGGGATCGCTCCCCAGGACCGGCCTATGGCTTTCCAGTGCTTTTTATCAGTTCTCTATTAAGTAAAGGGCTTCCCTCTGGTGCTTGAAGAAATAGTTTAATCAGAGATCTCTCACAGGGTTTACAGGAATCAAGTGCCACCAAATAACCTTTTTGCAGTTTTCATAATGCTGATGAATCGGGAAGGGTACAATGCCATAAACCCGAACGTCCTGTGGACCCGCGGCCCGGATCTTACTGCTCGCCCCAGCGAAGAGTCTCTAGAATATGAAGGGGAAAAGGCATTTGCAGGGCGTTAGGGTGGATTCGGGACCCGGCAGTTGCGGGTTTCTCTCTCGGGCGATGCTCCCTGCAGGAGCGGGTCACTGCACCCAGAAGGACGGACAAATGCAAACTCCTGGAGCTGTTGGCAAGGGTGAAGGCGGCAGCCCCCGGCCCCCCCCCCCCCGCCCCCTCAGGTACCTGATGATGTCGTCGCTGTGGCCCCGGTAGAACTTCTGCCGGTGTTCCCGCGGGCTGTACACCACGCCGACCCCCGCCACGAAGTACACGATCTCCTTGGCCGCCGTGTAGTAGAGGTTGTTGCGGCACTGGTGACCCCGGTAGCCGTACACCCACTCAAGCCGCAGGTGGCAGTTCGGGGCGCTCCGGGCCGCCATGTCGGGGCGCCCACCCCGCCGCTCCGGCTCGGGCCCGCGGCGGCGGCCCAGCGACGAAAGCCTCCCGGCTCGCGGCCGGGGCTTCCCACCTGCCGCGTCCTCTAAGCCGCGCCGGGCAGGTGCATCTCGCTTCTCCCGGCCGCCGCCGACTCAGCCCACGGGCGGGAGGAAGAGCCTAGCCTCGCGGACCATGCTGAGGGCCGCGCGTCCGCCGGCCGTCCAGCCGGGTGCCCCGGGCCCTTCGCCCGCCTCGGCTCGCCTCCTCAGCCCGCAGTCCCAAGGCCGTGAGCGGAGCCGAGCGAGCGGCCGCCTCTTGCCTCCGGCTCCTCAGCCACCGCCCGCGAACCAAGCTCTTCGCCCGGGTCACCGGCGGCGCTCGCGTCGCCAGAGCCCGGCGTGCCCGCGCCGCGCGCCCCCGAGACGAGCGGAGCTGCAGGCACGCGGCCTCGCGCTGCCCCGCCCCCTCGCGGCCGTCGCCTTCGCGGCACCCGCGCGCTCACAGCGCTGCCCCATGGGCTCAGGGCCGCACCCCGCCCCGCCCTGCTGGTTGTTCGCCTAGCGCGTCCCCGGGCCGCGGAAAGGCTGCTGCAGACCCGCTGCTCGGTCCCCTAGCTCATCCCGACCGTCTAACCCCCGACTCCCAGCCAGGTGGAGAGACCTGAGCCGCGGGAGCCGCCGGAGCCGCATTCCCGCATGCGCGCGAGCCTCTGAGCTTCGCGAAGCCGCCCGGGACTCGGCTGATCCTCGGCGACCCGCATCCAGGTTCCTGGGGGCGCTCGCCAGGCAAGTGCCTGCGGGTCCCCCACGACCCCTACACCCCACCAGAGCTACATTTGGCCTAGGGAGACTGAACACCAAGGATGCCAACCTCATTTGTTTTTACCCCTTATATCTCATTTTGTTTTCGTTTTTTCCGTGCTGCCTCATAGTGCTCTCTGGGCCACATACTGGATGGGGATGAAACCTGACTTGCTAGGTGTACATTTTCTTTTTTGTGTAGGTGACCCCAAAGCCGAGAGTAGAATTTAGATCGTAAAGTGACATTATCAGATCCGAATTCCAAATAAATAGAAATGGTACTTGAATTTTTTTTTAAAGGTCCAGTTTGGATATCACCAATAAACCCTTAATGAAATACTTGTTGCAGGGCTTGTCTTAGATTTTAGTTAATCGTGAAGTAAGATGGCTTGAGTATTATGATCCTGTAGATTGCGTTTGTAGCAAAGGCATTGGGAGTAATGAATTCCTGTCAGTTTTCCCTAAATGCGTTTTCCTAAGTGCGTCCTTTCTCACAGGAATATAACCACGTTTTGCCAATACCTGTAAAATAATTTGAAATCCATAATTTGAAAGGTTTTAAATGTAGGATGATAGCCACAAGGTTTACAAGAAAGATTAATTTATAATATATCAATATGAACACTCATTATCTAAAAATCACTGTTTTGGTTTTCCTGAGAAATATCAAATCTTGGAAATCTGACAACAGCTGAAATAAACTAACATCCTTTGGGAAAATGTGACTGTCAGAAAATGCCCAAAGGCGATGTCTTTGTATAAGGCAGATTCCTCAGAATGGATGTTACCCAGTGTCTACTTCCTTAAAGATGTAGATTGTCAACTTGAAACAAGAGGATATCTTTTCCATTTTGATTGTGACTTCTAGTCTATGCACTGAAGAAGGGCTATCTCAGAGGAAGGAATTTGCCTAAATGTCATGAAAAGTAAACAATGAAGGACTGGGCAGATTTCGTAAACTCCTTGATGTATACTGTCAGTAGAAATCAAATCCACCATAGCTCCCAGTAATCATCTAACAGGGGAGTTAGAATAACAATGCAGGAAAAACTGCCTGTGAGAACTTGATAAAATTTCCAAAGCTTTCAGATATTCTTATTTTTGTTATCCTCACAGGATAAGCTATAAAACTTTTGTAATGAAAAGGACTTGTGTCATAATTTCCAGAAGCAGCAAAAAAGTAGAGAGGCATGATAAACAAGAGTGGGGAAAATGCACTCCATTCCACAGCGAGTCTTTGTCTCAGGATAACACCAGTCTAGGCAGAGAGAGAAGATAAAGGCAAGTTGGGTTTCTGGCACCTGCTGCAGAAGTGGCTCTTTTGAAACCTTAGCAAGGTCTGTGTGGGGTTCCCAAACAAAGGCACATACAATTTCTCTTTGTCACTCCAGTTTTCTAATAAGAATGTGTCTGCTAATTCACTAGTGAGTTTCTTGGCATCCTCTGATGAAAAAAAATAAAATATTTTTAAAATGTAAGCAGTAAACTTGGAAAAGATTAGATATTTTGTTGTTATACTTTTGTGGAACATTAATTACTGTAATTACATGTAATTTTTATGAGATGTAGATTGTAGAAGAATAAGAAATACATTTTTCTATGATTCAGATTTTTCAGTACAATGTCTTATGTATACCATGATACATATTTAAGTGCTTAGATTAATAACAGTTAAAGAATTTATTTTTCCATTATTAAATTTTCCATTGGATATTTAATGGCCCAAGGGTGGAGTGTGAAGCAAAAACATTCTTAATTAAACCATCCTCAACTGACAATTCAAGACCAAAACAGTCAGCTGAGGGCATGACAGTGGCTAGATAGTGAACCATTATGAGTACTAGGGAGAAAAAAGCAAACCTGATCAGTTCTTACCCCTTCAACCTTATATAATCCATTATTATTACTGACATCACATCAGGACACTTAATCAAGCTTTTATTGCTAGATGAGATTCTACCATGTGTATCCTTTGAAAGTAATGCAAGTAAGGATGTGGGAAAAAGATAAAAAAATGTCTACACATTAACAGGTAGACATTTGTTAGGCATTTTAAATATAAGCTACAATAACCTTCGGTAATCTGTTTCCTAAAAATTAGTTTCTAGCATTGAGTTTTATATCTGAGATATTTAAAATATTTCTAAAATTCAAGCAAATAAATTATTTACTGACTAGCAATTATGTGCCAGTACTATGCTAGATACCCTTAGGTCTACAAAAGAAATATGTCAAAACATATAAAACGTAAAAGCCAAAGTTCATGCTATTAATTCTAACTAGCAAATTTGGCTAATTTATGAATAGTAATGAGATTTTAATGAACTATCCATAAAAATATTTCTGTAACCATATTTATTTTATGTATTATACTTAAGCATTACAATATATGTTGTACACATATTTTTCAGATGTTAAATATAAGTGAATATTTGTATAGTCATAATAAGATTAATGTCAGTTTTATCTTTTTTTATTGTGGAGATGTATTTATATATACACAAAATTTCCTATCTAGTTTTATCTTCGGACCTGAAAATCCCAAACTTTTTTGATCTCCAGCACAGCATTAGTCAGGATTTCTTTGGCTGTACACGACAGAAACTCATTCAAAATGGCTTAAGCAAAAAGGGAACTTGATTGTCTCATATAAATGAAAAGCCCTAGAACTGGCATTAATGTGCTTGGATCCTAAGGCTTGAGTGGTACCATAGGAAGCAGGTCACCAGAATTAACTCGGTTGTACTTGTCTTTGTGTTGACACCATTAAAAGACAAGCTCACCTGACCAATGGCAAAATAGTTACCAACAGCTCCAGTTCCATATTCTATCTTCTTAGTATTCCCTGTGAAAAGAGCTTTTCTCAGGAGTTCCCCTTGGAAAATCCTAGACTTCAGCCACCATAGCTCTCATTGGCTGACTTAAGTGTCCACCCTTGGATTCATAGAGTAGGGCCAGGTGCGATAAAACTACATGACGGAAGGGTGATCCAACCAAGGGAAACTGATGTGGCATTAGCAAAATAAGAAGGAACAGATGCCAGCTGGCTGTCTAGGGCTGGCTTGAATGCTTTAGCATCCCCCCATTCTCCATTTATTGGACCAACCACACATGAATTCTAAATAAAAAACAGATGATTGCTAAATAAATGCAGACAAGACTCCTAATCAGATTGCCACCTGTCCTAGTTTGCCCCAAGGCTGACAATGCAAAGTACCAGAAATGGGTTGGCTTTTAAAATGGGAAATTTATTAGGGTAAAAGTTTACATTCTGAGGCCGTGAAATGTCCAAATCAAAGCACAATCAGAGATGCTTTCTCACCAAAGTCAGCTGCTGGTGATCCTGGTGTCTTACCATGTGGTGAAGCAAGATGGCAGGCAATTTCTGCCAAGATCCCTGCCTTCCCCTCTAGAATCTACCTTCTCCCGGAGCTCAGCTGTGGGAAACCAGGCATAGGGCTTGTCTCTTTCTGGGCCTCCTCTCTCAGTCTCAGCTGCTCCACTTTCTTCCTGAATTTAGCTGTCGGCTATCAGGCATATGGCTCATCTCTTCAGCCTTGAGCTTCCCTGTGGGCCCAGCCTCTTGGGAGCTTCATGCTTAAGCTTTGGCTGGTAATGATCCTCAAGTCCTCTCTCACCTGGCAGGATCAAAATGGCAGCTTTCTTTTTCTCTACATGTCTCTATCTCTGTCTCTGTTTATGTAAGACCCAGCAAGAGGGTGAAGACTCAGCCAATCAAAAGGCTCTCACACCCACAGGAAAGGATTAGTTCAAGAACATAATCTAATACTTGGGATTCACCAAATACAAACTGTCACACGACCCCAAGCCCCTCTTCCAAAAAAATTTCTGAAGCTAGCACCAGATGCCAGCAAGCAAAAATAACAGATGTTCTCTACCAGGAAGCATATTTCCATGATTTAGAAAATATACAAACTCTTGGAGAATATTGCCCTAGCCCTGAAAGATATTTCCATCTAATTGGCACCATAACTGTGTCTCTCAAAGGGCATTCCACTGTTCTGTCAATCCAGCTGCTTCAAGATGATGAGAAACATGGTAAGATCAGTGGGTGCCATGAGTATGTGCCCATTTGCACACTTCTGTGAATTGGGTTCCTTGATGAGAAGCAATGCTATGTGGAATAGTATGACAGTGGATAAACACTCTGTAAGTCCACAGATAGTAGTTTTGGCAGAAGCACTGTGTACAGGGAAGGCAAATCTGTATCTGGGGTATGTTTCTAGTCCAGTAAGAAGAAAATACTGTCCCTTCCAGGATGGAAGTGGTACAATGTAATCATCTGCCACCAGGTACCAGGCTGGCACCTCAGGGTATAATGCCATATCGGGGACTAAGCATTGGTATCTGGTGCTGGCAGACTGGACACTCAGCAGGGGCCATAGTCAGACTGACCTTGAGTGGAAGTCCTTGCCTAATCTCTATCCCTACCATCATGACCACTTTGTTCATGTGCTCCTTGGGCAATGACAGGAGTGGCTGGGAAAAGAGGCCAGTTGGTATCCATAGAACAGGTCTCAAGTCTGGGAATGATCAAGGGGCCAAGACTCTCTGTATTTGTGATTCAAGTTAGACTTTTGTTCATTTGAACTAGCAGTCTTCTGCCTACACAGCTCAAATAAGAATTTAGTAGGCTGCCCATCTATTTCACTTCTAAGTACCCCATGACCAACAAGCTAATGCCATAGGTCTCTGCCACAGTGAGTCAGACTATTCTGTTTACTGCTTTGACTTTTCTGTCTGTTATGGCAGCCATACCCACCTTGTCTTTGGCAATTAAGTACTGCCACTTGGTTCCTGCCAACCCAGGAATCTGATTTTCCACATCGTGTTTAGTGATCTAAGTTTAGTGGCATAGTTCCTACAGTAATACATGACCTACAGAAAAGAACAACCACAGAGGTCTTCAAAGTAGTGGAATTTCTCTTGCAAATTTATTCCTCACAGGTCTGGTGAAAGTTGAAAGTTGTGTCCTCTAACATACCAATCTCTCTAACCCTTTGGATTCCCTCATCAGCATTATACCAAGACAGTTCTGGCATTTTGACTTCAGGTTATATAGGCCACCTTTTGGTCCTGGCTTTGGCCAACCACCCAAACAAGATGTTAGGGGAATTTCTAATCCCTTGAGCTGCAACATTGAATCCAGAATCTCTGCTTAGTGGGATCCAAACCAATAAATTCAGCCTGGCTTAACTTTATGTTCCTTCCACTATTATTCCACATCCTTAATGTTCATTCCCACACGTATTCTACTGACTTATGTCTATACGAATTGGGAAAATCATTCAGTTCTTCTGGAGTACAATATACCTCTTCATAGGTCACACTTTGTACCTCACCTATTGGGGTCTATTGGGACTTCAGTGTAATTATAGGTCTGAAAGAAAAGAGAGGTGGCAGGGGGTGGGTCATGAGAGAAATTAGCAGTGTCTTTCAAGCTAACTACCTCGGGTCATTTCATTAGAGTTTCATCTGTTGAAACAGTTTTAATTTCTTCAGAGAGAGGTGTGAAGGCTGTTTCCTCAGGGGAGACAATTACAGTTTATCAGGCACAACAGTGTTAAGTCCTTCAGGTGGAGGTGGGATAGATGATTCCTCAGAGCAGAGTGGAGGTTCAGTTACTGTTTCCTTGGGGCAGACCGTTATAGGTTTATCTGGCAAAGACGACTCAGCAGAATCTAGAGTTTAAATGTCCCCACTATTATCATCAGTCTATATGTCCCCATTCCAATTTTCATGTCCCATTCCTTCCCTATCAATACCTTCACTTTAACAGCAGACACTCTACAAGGTTGGGAATTCAATTTACTTTGTAATTCATCCACTTGCCACAATGAGACTCTGGGTCTGGTTTTCAGAAATCTCAAGTCTATGACTATAAGAAATGAGTTTCTTTAGGGCATACATAGAAACTTTCATGTCCTTCATGCAGCAATTGAGCTGAAAATTTGAAGTCTTGCGCTCATCCCTTTCTTTAACAATTTTTTCCTGTGTATTTAGGAACACCCAGCCAGCATAAATATACTTTTTAATGCCACATAAATATGTTAAGGTATCAAATACTCTGTCTCCCTGAGCATTGCCTCTTATAAGCATTTGTGTAGCAATATCCAGTGGTGATATTTTGTGTATCTCTATTGCCAAATCTTGCCATGCACTATTAGTGCCATCTTGATAATTGGAAATAGAGCCATTAGTGGATTTTAATCTAATAAGATTAGAGAACCAATTCCCCAAACCCCAGAACAAATTCAGAAATCCTCTTCTTAAGGCTCTGTTTCTTAAGAACCACTTTCAATACCAAAATCTGTATTAATAAGGATTCTCCAGAGAAACAGAGCCAACAGGATATATATGTAAATATTATGAGATTTATTATAGAAATTGGTTCTTATGACCTTGGGGATTGGCAAGTCCTAATTCTGTAGGACAGGACTCAAGTTGCTAACCCCAATAGAGGTTTCAATAAATCCCCCAGGAGAAGCTGGTTGGCTGAAATTTTTCTTTCCGACTGCTGAAATCATCAATTCTCCCTTCAATTGATTGGATGAGACTTTTCTCATTTCTGAAGGCAATTTCCTTTATTGATTGTAGAAGCAATCAACTGATTGATCATTTAAATCCATGAAATATTCCCATTATAATAATCAGGCTGATGCTTGCTTGACCAAACAACTGGACACTATAACAGAGTCAAGTTGGCACATGAAATTAACCATCACAATTGCTGACTTCAAGTTCTAATTATCATTTCCCTAGATTATGCCACTGGAATTATCTGTAAAAGTCATGCATCAGATCATTTTACTCTCTTGTATCAAAAAACTTTTCTAGAAGAAATTTAGCAATAGGCATTCTTAAACCTTGAAATGTTCTTATCCATTGATCACTAATTTCTCATCTACTTACCTATTATATTAAAAATGCAGATGAAAATTCATGGACCAAAATATTTATCATGGCATAATTTAGAACAATAGAAATATAGAAAGTTAAATGTCCAACTATAGGAAAACTTAAGTTAATTGATTCAGCCATTATAATGGAATATTGTGAAAACATTAAAAAATAGGTTTTCTAATAAATTTTGGCAACATTGGAAACTTCTCATAAGAGAATGTAAAAAGTTTAAAAGCATATGTACAGAACAATCCCAGTTATGAAATATAAGGACTAGGGGGAAAGATACTAAAATGTTAACAGTTTTGTAATTTAATGGGTAATTGTTCAAACTTTTCTTGGTATGTTTTCTAAGTTCTTTAAAAATGCAGTTGTAATGAAATGAGAAAACTTTATTTCTCAGAATTCCTCATGGGAAGGGAATTATATTTGTTTGAAAAAATGGCTTAATGGGTTCTTAGCACAGAAGATGAGATCACAAAGGAGTTCAAATATGGGCAGAACTGTTCTACATGGGGTATAAGAAAGAATTTGTTGCTCCAGGAAGATGAGGGAGAAATGAAGTCAGAGAGATAGTAAAGCTGGAAGTTCTACTGTGCAACTTTCTCCAAGACATCTCAAATCTTAAAGCTTCTAAACTCATTAAATGTTTGGTGGGGTTTTTAAATAGAAACTGGAGAAAATGGGCTTCTCATCGGTGTTGATGTAGTAGGAAGCAAAGCAGCATGAAGAGAATCAGAGTTCTTGGGAAGGAAGGAAGTGCAGGATTCTAGTAGGTGGTGAACGGGATTCAAGCCACATTTAACTCTCCAAGTGGTAGGGAAGTCCCAACTGACATCTGCATTACATACACCTATTCTTTCTATAATTAGGAAAAAGTAACAAAAGTGATTTTCAACAAACACTGGATAGCTACCAATTGTCTACAGAATAAAGGACCAACTCTGTATTTTGACACAAAGCCTCCAACTGGTTTTAAGAGAATTGCCTCCAGTCAATTCCTCCCTGTTCTGAATTGGCCCTGCTCCCAGCCATACTAGATTACTGGTCATTCCTAAAATTATCCAAGCCTTTTCAGAATTCTAGGCACAAATATGACCTATATGCTATGCCACAACCTCAATTATCCATTGTCAGTCGGCCAAATTCCTAGTGATTCTCTGAAGTTCAGCTCAAGTGAACATCTTCTCTCTACTTTGCTGTGACATTCCCATCCACACTCTGCAGAATTAGTTTTCATTTAAGTCCTTAGTACATTTTATCAAACTATAAATACCTCTTTAATAACATTTATCATATTGAATTTTAGGAAACTGTTAATTTATCCTTTTAGAATATGTGTTCTTTGAAAGCATATGCTTCCTTGTTTGTTGTTACAGAATCTATAGTCCTCTTTCTTTACTTACCCACATTCTTAGCGTGAATTCTCAGGAAAACTGAGCTTGAGGCAATCATGAAGGCACTGATGTTTTAATTGGGAAGGACAAACCCAGGGCAGTGAAGGTGAAGAAAAGGAAGTGAAGCAAGGAAATCTGTGAAGTGACATGTTACTGCCTGGCTACCACTTTATCAGAAGCAGTGAAAAAAACAGCAGGTCTCTAGGTAGGTGTGTCCATTTGGCACACAGGTTTTCCTCAGTGGGCTGCAAAGAGAAATCATGCTTGATAACAGTCTATGGGAAGGAGGAAGGAGGGGGAATTTATTTATCCAGCCCCTCCTGTCTCCTTTTTCCCATTAGTCGAAGTTCACCCCCATGAAGAGTTGGAGTTAATGTCCCACACTTCCAGGTTGCATCATCCATCTTCCGTGGCCTCTGATGGTGTCAGATTATTAAGAACTGAGAAGAGTCTGAAATTTTACCCTAGTTGAAAGCTTTCATGGATATCAGCAGAAGGCATGAGTCTCCTGGATCAGAGACAAAGTCTTCATTACTTACAGCACTAGCAATAGCAGAGTGTCAGCATTTGTAGCAGATCCCTGACCAGCAATTCCCACAAAGTAACACAAAGAAGGCCTGGTAATACCTACACACATGGTGAGTTGCATTCCAGGAGACAAATCTCAATCAAACGTAGGAAACCTAAATCTTTTATAATGGCCAGTAAGTCTGTCTGGCCTTTTTCCCATAGGAAAATGTGATTTTTATTATACTGGACAGTAAACCTGTCCTTTGCTCCAGTCTTCTAAGATTGCTCACTACACAAACATCCTTGATAGTATAGTCTGGAACAAAGGCAGTCAGTGCTCTGCTTGCAGGATATCCAGAAACATGAGCAATCTATGGAGAATTTTCTCCTAACAGAAATTCTACACACAGCAGTTAAGTGTTTATTTCATGACTAGAAATGTTGCTAAATTGTGATCAACATGTGAAATTCATTTTGGCAGTAACAAAAAATATTGAGTTAAGCAGGTAATGTGACACACAATAGCAGTGGTACAACTAGCTATCAGTAAGAAGTAAGAGGCATATCTTGATATCAACCTAATGAAAGGAAACATGAGAAATCTTTGCTTGCCAAACTTTTTTTTTAACTTTATTTGTACATCTAATAATTGAAAATATAAACAATTAAAAACTAAAAAGTAAACACAGATGAATAAATATATACATTTCTCAAATGTAATGGATACATATAATTTTTTTTTTTTTATCAAACAGTATGTTACACAATATATTTGGTTCACTGTAACGCATTCATACAGTATTTGTCCTTTTGTGTCTGGCTTGCTTCACTCAACATAATGTCCTCCAGGTTCATCCATGTTGCCATATGCTTTATGACTTCATTTCTTCTTACAGCTGCATAATATTCCATCGTGTGAATAGACCACAGTTTGTTTATCCATTCATCTGTTGATGGACACCTGGGTTGTTTCCAACTTTTGGCAATAGTGAATAATGTGGCTATGAACATTGGTGTGCAGATGTCTGTTCGTGTCACTGCTCTCAGTTCTTCTGGGTATATACCCAGTAGTGGTATTGCAGGGTCACGTGCTTGCCAAACTTTTAACAGAACATCCTTCAGGGCCATAAGCAGTTTTACTCAGTGACTTATATGGATGCTTGCATAGATTCTGAAAGACATTATTATATACTGTAGTAGTGATTATTCTGTAATTATTGCTGACTAGCTTGAAGTTACTTCATGTTTCTAATTCCTTCAAGTCTATTGCCAAAAATTCTATTTGGAAGTGTGCCACAGAAACAAAAAAGGTTAAGAACCACCACCATAATCATTCCTAAACATAAATTGAGCACCCACATGTGAATCAATGGGCTTGGAACTATGAGAGAGTAATCAAGAAAAATGAACACACAGTCTGGGCTTTGAAGAATTTATATTCCATAAAGGAAAACAAGATTAAGACACAAGTAGATTTAAAAACAAGTGAAAATAAATACATAAACAAGTGAAATATAATTGTTAAGGACTCCACAGGAGAGGGGAGAGAGAGCCTGGGGCTGACTCAGCTTTTGACTCGATGGTTTGGTCTTCTGTGTCCCGAGAGCCCTTCCAGGCCAGGTGGGGCTGCGCCATTGTTTGCCTTGAAGCCTGCAAGGGGCTAAAGATATACAAACCTCCCAATCTCCTCCTCTGCTAACAGGGACTGATTGTTGAGGACTCAGAGGGGAGTGGAAATATTTCCTAGCTGGGAAAAGGGAGAGGGCTGCCAGAGAAGACTGGAGAACTGTCTCAGAAAGTTTGAATTACAAGGCTCTTAACCTCCAGAGAAGAAGCTCTATCACATTGATCTGGTCTGTGTCACAACAAATACACTCCAACCAGGCATTGAACTGAGAGCTTCCAAAGAGCGCCATCTCCTGGCATACCAAGGAAGTGCACATAAGAATATTAAATATAAGTAGGAGAGGCTTTCCCTGGCCTCTATAGCCTTCCTGCCCAAGGCCCTAGGAAGCAACTCTACAACCAATTACTGGGTCCAGTGCTCAGTTTTGAGCAACCAGCAGGACAATCCTAACAATCCAGGTCGAGCCAAAAATCAAAGAGCTGTGGTAACTCACAGGCTCCTGCCACTAAATCCCTATAAAAGAGAAAGAGATTGAGCATCTGAGTCAACTACATCCTAACCAGATGCCTAAACACCAGCAAAAAATTACAAGCCATATACTAAGAAAATAGAAGACATGACCCAAGAAAAGGAATACATCAATGTCCCAGAAGAGATGCAGAATTTGAGAGAACTAATCAGCAAGATGAGCACAAATTTCCAAAATCAAATTAATGAGTTGAAAGACAATATAGTTAAAGAGATAAATGACACCAAGAAGACATTGAGTAAATGCAAAGAAGAATTTGAAATCCTGAACAGAAAAGTAACAGAGTTCATGGAAATGAAAGACACAATAGGTGAGGTAAAAAAATACATTTGAGGCATACAACAGCAGACTCAAAATGATAGAAGAAAGAATAAGTGATACCAAAGACAGAGCAGCTAAAATTGAAGAGAGAAAAGAACAGAGAGAGAAAAGAATGGAGAAAATTGAGCAGGGGCTTAGGGAGTTGAATGACAACACAAAACGCAACAACATACGTGTTATGGGAGTTCCAGAAGGTGAAGAGAAGGGAAAAGGGGCAGAAATTATTATTTGAGGAAATAATAACTGAAAATTTCCCAACTCTCATGAAAGAAATGAACTTACATGTCCAAGAAGCACACCGTACCCCAATCAGAATAAATCCAAATAGACCTATGCCAAGACACATACTGCTTAGAATGTCAAATGTCAAAGATAAAGAGAAAAATCTCAGAGCAGCAAGAAAGAAGCAAACGATCATATACAAGGGACGTTCAGTAAGACTTAGTGCATAGTTCCCTTCAGAAACCATGGAGGCAAGAAGACAGTGGTATGATACAATTAGGAAACTGAAAGAGAAAAACTGCCAGCTGAGAATTCTTTATCCAGCAAAACTGTCCTTCAAATATGAAGGTGAGTATAAAATATTCACAAACAAACAGAAACTAAGAGAGTTTGTAAAAAAGGAACCACCTTTGCAGGAAATATTAAAGGAAGCCTTAGAACCTGAAAGAAAAAGACAGGAGAGAGAGGCTTGGAGGAGAGTATGGAAGAAAGAATAGCAGAAAAGATAACCAAAAGAGTAAAAAGAGAGACAAAAACAAGATGACATATGAAAACCAAAGAATAAAATGGAGGAAGTAAATAGTGCATTTACAGTAATATCATTGAATGTGAATGGATTAAACTCCCCAATCAAAAGATACAGGCTGATGGAATGGATAAAAAAAAAAAAAAAACATGAGCCATCCATATGCTGCTTACAAGAAACTCACATTAGACCCAGGGATACAAACCAGCTGAAAATGAAAGGTTGAAAAGATACTCCATGTGAATAGTAACCAGAAAAGAGCAAAGGTAGCTATATTAATATTAGACAAAACAGACTTTAAATGCAAAAAAGTTATGAGATAGAGAAGGCCATTATATATTAATAAAAGGGATGATACACCAGGAAGATATAAGTCATAATTATCTACACACCTAACCAGGGTGCCCCAAAATATATGAGACAAACTCAGGCAAAACTGAAGAGAGAAATAGACATTTCTACAATAATTGTTGGAGACTTCAACACCCCACTCACATCATTAGATAGAACAACTAGACAGAAGAACAACAAGGAAACAGAGACGTTGAACAATATGATAAACAAGTTAGACCTAACAGACATATACAGAACACTGTATCCAAACTCAGCAGATTATACATTCTTCTCAAGTGCCCATGGATCTTTCTCCAGGATAGACCACATATTAGGTCACAATTCAACTCACAATAAATATAAAAAGATTGAAATTATACAAAGCACCTTCTCAGATCATAATGGAATGAAACTAGAAATCAGTAATAGACAGGAAAAAAGTAAATTCACAAATGTGTGGAGACTGAACAACACACTCCTAAATAATTGGTGGGTCAAAGAAGAAATTGCAAGTGAAATCAGTAAATATATTAAGACAAATGAAAATGAGAACACAACGTATCAAAACTTATGGGATACAGTGAAGGCAGTCTTGAGAGGGAAATTTATAGCCCTAAATGCCTATATTAAAAAAGAACAAAGAGCTAAACTCAAAGATTTAACTGAACAACTAGAGAAACTAGAAAAAGAACAGCAAACCAATCCCAAAACAAGCAGAAGGAAAGAAATAATAAAGATTAGAGCAGAAATAAATGAAAATGAGAACAGAAAAACAATAGAGAAAATCAACAAAACCAAAAGCTGGTTCTTTGAGAAGATCAATAAAATTGACAAACCCCTCGCTAGACTAACAAAGAAAAAAAGAGAGAAAATGTAAATAAATACAATCAGAAATGAAAGGGGGGAAATTACAAATGACACCACAGAAATAAAAAGAATCATGAGAAGATATTATGAGAAACTATATGCCAACAAACTAGACAACCTAGATGAAATGGACAAATTTCTAGAAACGCATAACCAACCTATACTGATGCTACAAGAAATACAAGAACTTAACAAACCAATCACATTTAAGGAGATTGAATCTGTCATCAAAATCACCCAACAAAGAAAAGTCCAGGACCAGATGGCTTCACAGGTGAATTCCACCAAGCATTTCAAAAAGAATTAACACCAATCCTGTTTAAACTCTTCCAAGAAATTAAAGAGGAGGGAAAATAACCAACACATTTTATGAAGCCAACATCACTCTAATACCAAAGCCAGATAAAGATTCTACAAGAAAAGAAAATTACAGACCAATCTCTCTAATGAACATAGATGCAAAAATTCTCAACAAAATACTTGCAAATTGAATCCAACAGCATATCAAAAGACTTATACATCACGACCAAGTGGGATTTATTCCTGGTATGCAAGGCTGGTTCAACATAAGAAAATCAATCAATGTAATACACCACATCAACAAATTGAATGAAAAAAATCACATGGTCATCTCAATAGATGGAAAAAAGGCATTCAACAAAATACCACTGCTGGGTATATACCCAGAAGAACTGAGAGCAGTGACATGAACAGACATCTGCACACCGATGTTCATAGCCACATTATTCACCATTGCCAAAAGTTGGAAACAACCCAGGTGTCCATCAACAGATGAATGGATAAACAAACTGTGGTCTATTCACACGATGGAATATTATGCAGCTGTAAGAAGAAATGAAGTCATAAAGCATATGACAACATGGATGAACCTGGAGGATGTTATGTTGAGTGAAGCAAGCCATACACAAAAGGACAAATACTGTATGAATGCGTTACAGTGAACCAAATATATTGTGTAACATATTGTTTGATTAAAAAAAAAAAAAATTTACATGTATCCATTATATTTAATTGAGAAATGTATATATTTATTCATTTGTGTTTACTTTTTAGTTTTTAATTGTTTATGTTTTCAATTATTAAATGTACAAAATAAAGTAAAAAAAAAAAAATCCAGCATCCTTTTTTGATAAAAATACTTTAAATGATAGGAATAAAAGGAAAATTCCTCAATATGATAAAAGGCATATATGCAAAATCCACAGCCAACATCATACTCAATGGGGAAAGGTTGAAAGCTTTCCCTCTAAGATCAGGAACAAGACAAGGATGCCCACTGTCACCACTGTTATTCAACATTGTACTAGAAGTTCTAGCTAGGGCAATTAGACAAGGAAAAAAAAAAAAAAAAAAAAAATCAAAGGCATCCAAATAGGAAAAGAGGAAATAAAATTCTCACTGTTTGTGGATGACATGATCTTGTACTTAGAAAATCCTGAAGTATTCATGACAAAGCTACTTGAACAGATGAATGAGTTTAGCAAAGTGGTAGGATACAAGATCAACACGCAAAAATCAGTAATGTTTTTGTATTCTAGTACTGAACAACCTGAGGAGGAAATCAGGGGGAAAATCCGATTTTCAATAGCAACAAAAAGTTGCTAATACCTAGGAGTTAACTTAACCAAAGGAGTACAGGACCTATATGAAGAAAACTATAAAACAATGCTAAAAGAAATTTTAAAAAGACCTAAACAAACGGAAAGACATTCTGTGTTCATGGATTGGAAGAATAAATATTGTGAAGATGTCAGTCTTACCCAAACTGATTTATAGAGCCAATGCAATACCAATCAAATTCCAACAGCTTACTTTGACAGAATTAGAGAAGGCAAATTCATCTGGAAGGGTAAGTGCATCCGAATAGCCAAAAGCATTCTGAAAAAGAAGAGTGATGTGCCTGACCTTGAAACATATTACAAAGCTACAGTGGTCCAAACAGCATGGTACTGGCATAAAGATAGACACATTGATCAGTGGAATAGAATTGAGAACCTAGAAATAAACCCTCACCTATACAGTCAACCGGTTTTTGATAAACCTACCAAGCCCACGCTAATGGGAAAAAACAGTCTTCAACAAATGGTGTTGGGAGAACTGGATATCTATAACCAAAAGAATGAAAGAGGACCCCTATTTCATCCCCTATACAAAAAACAACTCAAAATGGATCAAAGATCTAAATATAAAAGCCAGGACCATAAAACTGCTAGAAGAAAATGTAGGGAAACATCTTCAAGACTTTGTAGTAGGTGGTGGTTTCTTGGACCTTACACCCAAAGCATGTGCAACAAAAGGAAAAATAGATAAATGGAACCTCCTCAAAATTAAACACTTTTGCACCTCACAGGACTTTGTCAGAAGGGTGAAAAGGCAGCCAACTCAATGGGAAAAAATATTTGGAAATCACATATCTGATAAAGGTTTAATATCCAGGATATATAAAGAGATGTTACAACTCAACAATAAAAAGACAAACGACCTAATTAAAAAATGGGCCAAAGACTTGAATAGACATTTCTCTGAAGAAGAAATACAAATGGCAAAAAAACACATCAAGAAATGCTCAACATCACTCATGATTAGGGAAATGCAAATCAAAACTATAATGAGATATCATTTCACCTATCAGAATGGCCACTATTAAAAAGACAGAGAACTACAAGTGTTGGAGAGGATGTGGAGAGATAGGAACACTCCTTCACTGTTGGTGGGAATGCAGGATGGTACAACCACTATGGAGGACTGTTTGGCAGTTCCTAAAGAAGTTGAATATAGACTTGCCATGTGACCCTGCAATACCACTACTGGGTATATACCCAGAAGAACTGAGAGCAGTGACACGAACAGACATCTGCACACTGATGTTCATGGCAACATTATTCACCATTGCCAAAAGTTGGAAACAACTCAGGTGTCCATCAACAGATGAATGGATAAACAAACTGTGGTCTATTCACACGATGGAATATTATGCAGCAGTAAGAAGAAATGAAGTCATAAAGCATAGGACAACATGGATGAACCTGGAGGACATTATGTTGAGTGAAGCAAGCCAGACACAAAAGGACAAATATGTTTGAATGTGTTACTATGAACCAAATATATTGTGTAACATATTGTTTGATTCAAAAAAATTTTGTATGTGTCCGTTACATTTAATTGAGAAATGTAAGAAACAAAAAACAAACAAAAAAACAAGTGAAATATATAAATATATATATATATACATATTTAATACATCTAAAAAGTATATCAAAAATTATAAAAGGATTATGGAGTAAACATGCTCTTTTCAGAATTCTACTGATTATTAAAACCTATGGCATTAAAATATGGATATAGGAAAGATAACAAATAAAAGTAGATTTACTATGGTTGGGCAACAAAATTAACTTAAATGCAAAATATTTATGAAAAGATAAGTCCTCAGCTGATTTTGGTAAAGGAGGACATTTCCTGAAGAAGCAAGCACAATAGAGTTCTAGAAAGCACAGTTCTAGAAAAGAGGACATACAATAATTGTAGATAAAAAAAATAAAGCCAGGATATATAAATGACAAGGGTAGTAGTAAAATACCATATATATATATATATTTTTTTTTTTTTTTGTCACAGACTTTACCAGGAAAAGTATTTTAGTCAACAAAGGAGACACTATCTCTAAAAAATACCTTTACATTCTGCAATATTTGTTTTCATTTTATTCTGTGTACCCTATGAGCATTTAAAAATACCTGAAAACATATTTCATAACCCTTTAAAAGTAAATATACCTGTACAAATATTTCTGAATATAGATTTGTTCATAATTTAATCTGCAGTATGATGCCATGTGTAGCAGTATGATATTGTTTATGAATTCCAAAAAGAGATATTGGATTATGTTTGTAAACTGGTCTTTTCCTCTGGGCATATTAGAGTATATTGGATTTAGAGGTTTCACTTTTACTTAATTAAATAATGATTAAGGCTTTGATTGGGCCATGTCAGTAGGATGTTGAGTCCCCACCCTCCTTTGTGGATGGGGACTCACAGAGAAACGACTTGGCAGAGAACGGAGTTTGGAGTTTTTGAGCTGGAGCCCTGGGAAGTAAACATGCAAGAGAAGAACAAGAGGAGCTTGGTTGTGAGGCAGAGGCTCCAGGAAGAGAGAGAAGCCATTTGCCTGATAGTCTACAGCTGGCCTTGTGGAGGAGCAGAGCAACTGGGCCTGGAAAGAAACGAGCCCTGGTAAAAGAGGAACCCAGAAAGCCTGAACTCTTGCAGATGTAGGCAGCCATCTTGCTCTATCAGGTGGTAACAGACTTTGGTGAGGGAAGTAACTTATGCTTTATGGCCTGGTAACTGTAAGCTTCTACCCCAAATAAATACATTCTATAAAAGCCAATAGATTTCTGGTATTTTGCATCAGCACCCCTTTGGCTGACTCATATACCATGTAATTAAATATTCTAAATAAGTTAATTTAGAATTTCTTCTAATTTATAACTTACATCCAGTACAGTGTGGAGAGGTCACCTGATGGTTTCTGTCCTATAACCAAATCAAAATATTAGCATATTATTGAGTAGTTCAAAGAGTATTTACTCCTTTGTGATCCCTTCTAGTAAATCCTTATTTTATCTTCAAGAACGTTTCTTTAAACACATAACAAATTTTACTCTACTTAAAGGCTTTAATATGTAAAAAACAAGTCTTGTCAAATCTGAATATATGTTGCTTAAATATTTTCTTTTGGCAAATATGATCCTTATTACTCCTGTCCACTATCAACCTCAATTTGAAATTTTCCATTGGCCTCCCTTCTACTCCTTAAATAAAGATCAAAATCCTTAATAAGAACAAAAAGCCCATTATGGTATTGCCCTGTCTCCCCATCTTATTTCACACCCTCTTCCCACTTACTTGGCCTTCCTACCACCTTGTCTTTTTGCTTTGGTTCATATAATGTGTCATATTAACTTGCCATAGGGATGTGTACATGCCAATCCTTGCCTACTGGGAATACTCCCCTCCTCTAGGCTTTTAACCTGGTTGACCTGTATTCAGCAAACCAATCTAAGTCAATCATCACTGGACAATGAATTCTTTCTTGACCTGCTTGAAGAAGTCACTTCCCGTCTTACGCAATCTCATAGCACCAGATTCCTCTTTCTTATCAATGTTATAATTTTACATTTTGCATATAATTCATTAATGTCATCTCTTCCAATAGCCGTAAGCTACTTGAGGACTTTCACAAGAAAGATTAGGAGCAGGGCAGGACAATGGAGAAAGCCCCTCTTGGTGGTGCAGGCCTACAGAAGGTGATCGCTACTATTGGGATAAAGACATGAAAATCTGCCTACTATCTTCTCACAGAGCTCATCCTTGGAGCCAAGCAAAGATCCACTGTTTGGGATGGGGTTTGAGAGTTTAGTCCTCTAGGAAGAGCAGAAGAAAAGCCTCTTAGGCCCAGGGTCCTGTACCAGTACACAGCAGAGGTCTGCTACTGCTGGACTAGGGACAGAAAACTCTCTTCCACACAAGACCAAACAGAGATATGAGGCAGCATTTGACTGACCTGAGGAGAGGGCAGGAGTGTTAACAAAGCTCTACCCCAAGGCACAAGCTCACAAGCCTGTCTAAGCCTGAAAAACTGGACCAAGAGAACCATGAACACCTCCCCACCTATGATAGATTTAATCCATCCTGTTACTGGAGGCCTTATAAAAAGAAAGCCTCAGGGAGGAGCTGGAAGCTGGAAGTCAGCAGGAACCCATAGGAGAAAGGAGAGAACCTTGCCATATCATGGGAAAGCCAGGGAACTCAAGGATTGCTGGGCAGCCAGAACACCACCACACCTGGGAAGGAGCAAGCCTTTCAGCCTCAGAAACCATGAGGCAATAAATTCCCAATGTTTACACCAGTTCATTGTGTGGTATTTGTCATAAAGTCCAGGAAACTAAGACACCACCCCTGCTCCGCACTGTAAGCCTAGTTCACGTGACAAGCCAGCAGTTCACTGCTGGGGGAGAGGCAAGAGCATAGGGAAATGATCCCCTGTGTGGTGTAGTCATGGAGCAGTTGCTGAAAGCTAAGGCTGGAGCAGGAGAGGCGGAACCCTGTGGCACCCCATGCACAATACCAAGCACAAAGAAATAGCCCACATTTTAGAAGAATATGAAGTCTGTGGTGCACTGAAAATAACAATAGCAACAACAAAATCCAAAACTATTTTAGCTTCTTTATATATTGGCTTAATGTCCCCATAGTAACAGCCTGGCAGAAGAAGAGACATGCACATTTCCAGGCGCAAATATTATGAACCTTATTCTTTACTCTTCTTCTATTGCCAATGTCTGGTACATAATCAAAAAGTATAAGACATGCAAAAGTTAATTAAAAGCATAACATTGTCAGGGGATAAATGAATCAATAGAACCAGATTCATAGATGACTAGTTGTTGAACAATCACACAGAAACTTTAAAACTGCTAGATTAATATGTTAAAGAATCTAGTGCAAGAGGTGGACAACATGCATGTGCAATGAGAAATTTCAGAATGAAACTATTTTAAAAAGTCTAATTATAACTCTAGAAATAAAAAACATAATATCGGAGATAAAGAATTTCTTCAACAGTATCATCAGCAAAGTGATACAGCTGAAGAAAGAATAAGTGATGATAAATTAGATTAGTATAAATTATCTAAACTGAAACATAATGAGAAAAAAAGAGTAAAGAAACAAGATCATTTAAGAGCTGTGAGACAGCATCAAATAGTCGAACACACATATAATTAGAAACCCAGGAAAAGAGAGAGAGAGAGAACAGGGGAAAGACATATTTCAAGGAATAATGGCTGATAATTTTGCAAAATTAATGAAAGACAACAAACCACAGATCCAAGAAGCTAGAAGAGCCTCAAGAAGTATGTATATTTAAAACCTCCCACTCCCTACCCCCACACTCTTAGACATATCATGGTCAAACCACTGAAAATCTTTGAGGAAAAAAATTTACATGCAGAGAAAGCCTAAAGATTCTATAACAAAGTTTCTGGCATTAGTAATGAGTATTGAAAGGGTCACAGAATATCAAGGTCAATATACATAAACAATTGAAATGTATGTCCTCACATGGTTATTATAATTCAAAAACGGTTTGTTAGACCTCTTTGATCGGCAACAGCATTAAAAATAGTGTGTTGGGAAGCGGCTGTGGCTCAATCAGTAGGGCTCCCGTTTACCATATGGGAGGCCCCGGGTTCGGTTCCCGGGGCCTCCTGGTGGAGGCAGGCCCGCCCGCATGGCGTGGTTGGCTGACCCAGCGAGCGCGAGCAGCAGGGGGGGGATAAATGAATAAATAAATAAAATCTTAAAAAAAAAAAAAATAGTGTGTAAAAACAGTCAATTTTGCACAGACATAATTCTCATAAGTTTTAGTTACTCTAATTTGAGTGACAATAACAAATGATTTAGAAGCAACATTTCTCATTTTGGGGCCTCTGAAATCACTAGAAGTGTGTGAAAACAATAATTTTTTGAATGTAGAAAGGCAATTATACACTTTCCAGCACAAGCTAAAATATCAATTTGCTTTATGTAGGGCTAGGGAAGGCATGCTAAGGGGTGTGAAGTTTTTCTTTGTGGAGTAATGGAATAATTGTAAAAATTTTTTGTGCTGATGAATGCACAACATTGTGATTTTTTTTTTTTTTTTTTTTAACCGGGAGGTCCCAGGTATCGAACCCGGGTCCCTCCATATGGGAGACGGACGCCCAACCATTTGAGCCACATCCGTCCCCCTAACATTGTGATTATACTAAAAAACATTGATTATATACTTTATTTATTTATTTTTAAGATTTGTTTATTTATTTATTCCCCCCCGCCCCCCTGTTGTTTTGTGCTTGCTGTCTGCTCTCTATGTGTTCTTCTGTGTCTCCTTGTCTTCTCTTTAAGTGACACCAGGAACCTATTCTGGCACCTTCTGGAGTAGGAGAGAGGCACTCAATCTCTTGCACCACCTCTGCTCCCTGGTCTGCTGTGTCTCTTATTGTCTCTCCTCTGAATCTCTTTTTGTTGCATCATCTTGCTGCACCAGCTCTCCATGCAGGCCAGCTCTCTGCTGGGCCAGCTTACTTTTCACCAGGAGGCCCCGGGAATTGAACCCTGGACCTCCTATATGGTAGATGGGAGTCCAATTGCTTAAGCCACATCCATTTCCCAAATTATACACTTTAGATAGATCATATGATATGTGAATATATCTCAATAAAACTGCTTAATAAATAAATAAATAATTGTGCAAGAATAGCCAGAAATAGCAGCCATGTACAGCAGGGAAAACAGAGAGATTGAGAGGTGAAGAATTTTCTTGTTTGTTTTTTGTTTATTATCATTTTTGAAATAATGAAAATGCTCTAATAATGATTGAAGCAATGAATGCATAACTATGTGATTATACCAAATATCACTGATTGTACACTTTGGATGAATTGTATGCTTTATTAGTATGTATCAGTAAAATTGATTTGTTTAAAAAAAAGTAAATCCTCTTTTGAGGAAGATAATATTCCTCAAATTATTTCTACAATTTTTAAGTTACCAGGCAAACCAGGATTTAGGACCAAATAATCAAAACTAAGAAGAAAATAGGCAATAGAAGCAGACATAGAGGAGATTCAGGCTTTGGAGTTACTAGGAATAGATTTTTAGATAACTATTATTTGTAAGTTCAAGAAAAATGGCATGATGGAGAATTTTATAGAGGATTTGAATCTACAAAAAAGTTAAATGGAAATTTTAGGACTGAAAAAAAAAAAAATCAATTTGTTCTAAGCAGTATCTCACCATGAATAAAATGGTTACCTTATCTTGACCAGAAGCTTTATGTTTTCTCTAATTTTTTATTTTAACTTTTTCTTTTAAAATAATTTCAGATTGACAGAAATTATAGAAAGAATTTCCATGGAATTCTTTTTTTACCCAGATTCTTTGAATATTAACATTTATCACATTTCCTTTACCATTTTCCCATATGTGCATATAAATGTATATGTCTATATATATGTGTATAGGTATATGTTTATACATCCATTTGAAAGCAGAAATATGCCCCTTTTTAGTGTATATTTTTCTTAAACAATGATATTCTCTTATATAACTATCGTATAATTACCAAAATTATGAAATTAACATTGATACAGTACCATTATTCAAATTTTGCCTATTGTCCATTTAATGTCCTTTATAGAAAAATTTAAAAGTTCTGACCCAGGATCCAATCCAGATTCACATGTTGTATTTAGTTTCCATTTCTCTTTTGTCCCTTTTAACCTGGGAAAGATTCTAAGCCTTTCTTTACCTTCCATCATTTTGATATGTTTGAAGAATACAGATCATTTATTTTGTTGAATGTTCCTCAGTTAGGTTTGTATGATGTTTCCTCAGTATTAAATTCAGATAATACACTTTTGGTGGTAATACAAGACGCCATGTTGTGTCCTTAGTGCCTCATATCTGGAGGCAAATGACATCTGTTTGTCTTGTTCTTAGTCTTATTAACTTTGATCACCTGATTAAGGTGGTGTCTTCACTATAAAGTCACTTTTTTTTTCTTTTTAAATTAATTAATAAATATCTTTTGAGGAGTTAATCAGAAATTTTTAATACAATGTTTTGATTTATAAACTTTGGAAAATAATTTGATAATAAGTACAATTTGATACACACAATCTTTCAAATATGGGGTAATGAAAAAGAACATAAACCACTAATTTAGACAATCACTATTTTGATCTTTGGCTGAAAAAAATGCATGTAACAATATCTTTAGTCTATGCATGATGCTTATTTAATTCTGTAGAGAATTGTCTATGAATGCTCATAATAAAATCTCTCTCAGAGTAATTGACTTTGTTCAAAGGGCAATCAACTAGTCTATTATATGCTGAAATTGTCTTTTTATAAAGGTCACAATGAAACATTTTGAACTTTGGTACTACTTAAAACATCCTTTCCTGAAAATTAATTTTTTTTTGTTTTGTTTTGAAAATTAATTTTCGTTGCTAAATATTTTTATATTGATCTTTGAAAATCACATATACACAGGTCTGAAAATAAAATCTGACTACAGAAGGCATACATTATACATTTCTTATTATTTGTGATAAACAATATCCCAAAGAGGTCCACATAGTGACATTATTGAAGCCATAGGATTCTTGGAAGACTACAAGAGAAACAGGCCCTTCTAACTTAACTATTCACTGAGTTGTTTGAGATATTTGAGTTCTTTTCCCTTTTCTCCTGAGCAGAACTATGAAATTTTTTTTGAAAATTTAAAATCCAACAAATTCAATTGTTGTTTAGAGCATTAGTTAAGAAGTTGAGAAATGGCAAAGGTTGGATTTGACAAGTGAAGGGAAAGGAGTCAATCCTTAACAATGCTTAAATAAGAGTATAAAATTTCTTTGTAAGAAAAACAATGTTACTTTATGAAAGGGATAAATTAGACCCATGCTGCAGCAAATTAAGAAGACAAATATGCAATATGGCCATTTCAAAAAGAATTGTGGACTTTTCCAAAAGGGAGCAATGATCTGGCTAACTAACAAATCTTACAAAATAGTAATTAAACAGAACAAAGTATTGGATTAAAATAATTCAATAGCATTTTTTGCCCCTGGTTTGTGAGACGTTAAGTGAACTTGAATTGGATTCCAATGAACTGGCAGATCAAAAAAGGAGACCAGCATCACAAAATGTATTATAATCATTATAGTTATAATAATTATTATTACGTTGTTGTTATTGTTATTGAGGTGAATAGTAAAGATTTTTTCAAGCTAGCCACACATGGGGACTGACAAAAACACCTAGGTTAAAACCTGTGCCAGAGAATTAAAGTCCAGATTTCTTGTACATAGTCATGGGATAGGTCTTGTGGAATAAAAATAATCTTTAAAAAACAAGTCATAAAAGGGATGGGTTAAGTTTGGATTTCAGAAAAAGTGTCAGAAATTATTTTTTAAAAAAATATTCTATTATAGTAGGAAGAGAACATTGGATAGCTTTCAACTATGTAATCATAAATTGAGGGGTTTGTAGCCTCTAAACACAATGCACCTTTAAGAAAAACTTAGAAAGCATACTGTTGAATTATTAACTTGATCTGATACACTTTTTGAATGATCATTAATTCTCCAGTAGTTACTGCTTTATATCTTGTGAAATATAAATTGTAGAAGAGGTTAAAACAATTTAATCACATATCTTAGTGTATGTAACAGGAACATAAAACAATATTATCGACACTAGGAAAATTAGCTCTCCTTGTGTGTCAGTGCCTTGAGGCACAATTAAGAGTGTCAAGAAAATATATGTTAGTTTTGAACATTTTCCTAGCAAAGCACGCAATTTCCTGACTAGAAAACTCACTTCCATCCTTAAAGGTGAGAACTCATATTCCTCATCTTATTTTTTCTTTCCAAATATGGGCTTATATGCTTCTCTTTCAAGACTAATAAACATGTATTATGATTGAACATTCATTCAACAAATATGTATTGCATGGTCAATATGTATCAGGCTCTCTTCCAAGTTCTGGGGACACCACAGTGAACAAAACAAATTCCCTCACTTCATGGACCTTGCATTCTATTTGGGGGAAGACAGATAATAAACACACATATTTGTCTATTTGAAGAAAAATAAAGGAGGGTAAGCAGATGAGAAATGTAGGAGTGAAATTCCTTCTTTATGTGATGCTGTTAGCACAGGAAACTTGTGTACTTGCAAGGGTCCCATGCTTAGAAGAGTCCCATGCTTGGTTTAATACTCTGCTGTCACTGTTTTGAAATTCTTAACAACCAGGGGTCCTGCATTTTCATTTTGCACTGGGCCCTGCAAATTATGTAGCTGGTCTTGGTGGAAAGGAATGACCACTCTAATAATGTAGCATTTGAGTTAGAACATGAAGGAAGGGAAGAAGCAAGTCACACAGATAGCTGCAGAAAGGCTATTCCTGGTAGAGGAACCAGTAAGTGCAAATACCCTAAGATGGAAAAATGTTTGATCCCTTTGAGGAATAACAGAGATGTGTGTGATTCAGGTACAATGAGCCAATGTAAAATGGTAGCAGATAAGGTATCTGCTACCATTTTACATGGGTGTAAAATGGTAAAAGAGATGGGTGGGATGGGGAGCAGACCATGTAGGGTTTAATGGGCTGTTGTTAGAATTTTGACTTTTAATCTGAATGAGATGACAGATACTGGAGGAATTTTGAGCAGAATGACATGATCTGACTTGGGCTATTTTGAGAAAAGCACTTTGACTGCTCTGTCAAATACATTCAATAGAAGGGCTGGGATTCCCAGAGCCCATTGCAATAATTGAGACAAGTGATAAGGATGGAACAAAGTGGCTGTGGTAGAGGTGGACTTTGTATCCATTTTGAAAGTAGAACCAACAGAATTTGCTAGTGAATTGGATCAGTGTGTTAGAAAAAGATGAGACAACCATATAGCTAAGGTTTTTGGCCTGGAAAACTGGAAGGATGGAAGCACCATCTTCTGAGCTGGGAAAGATTTTAGAAAGAACAGGATGGATGCACGGAGGAAATCAAGAGTTGATTTTGGATTGTGGAAATATGGCAGGGCATGAAGCTCTAGAAATCAGTCCTTCCAGCAAAACAACTATTGAATTGTCAGACAAATGTTCAATAAGGGAAGAAAGGACTTGAACAATGCTATTTATCAATTAGACCTATTGGATATATTTAGAACACTCTGCCCAACAGCAGCAGATACACATTTTTCTCAAAGTGCATATGAATTATTTTCTAGGATAGACCATATGTTAAGTCATAAATCAAATCTTAATAAATTGAATAATATTAAAATCATGCAATGTATCTTCTCAGACTTCAATGGAATGAAGCTAGAAATCAATAACAGAAAGAAAACTGGAAAATTTACAAATCTGTGAATATTTAACAACACACTATTAAACAACCAATGGGTCAAAGAAGAAGGTACAAGGGAAAATATCAAATATCTTGAGACGAAAGAAAACAAAAATACAACATACCAAAAACTTATGGGATGCTTTGAAGGCAGTGCTCAGAGGTGAATTTATAGCTCTAAGTGCCTACATTAAAAAAGAAGAAAGATCACAAATCAATAACCTAACTTCACACTTAAAGAAACTGAAACAAGAAGGGCAAACTAAACTCAAGCTTAGTTAAAAGGAAAGAAATAGTAAAGATTAAAGCAGAAATAAATGAAATAAAGAAAAAATACAATAGAGAGGATCAACAAAACCAAAAGTTGTTTTTTAAAAAGATCAGTAAAAACACCAAACCATTAACGAAACTGACAAAAAAAAAAAAAAAAAAAAAAAAAAAGAGAGATAGGATACAAATAACTAAGATTAGGAATGAAAGCGGAGACATTACTACTGAACTTAGAGAAATAAAAGCATTTTAAGAGGGTACTATGAACAATTAAATGTCAACAAATTAGAAAACCTAGATAAAATGGACAATTACTAGAAACAAACAAATTGCCCAATATGATGCAAGAAGAAATAGACCTATAACAAGAGATTGAATCAATAATTAAAAACCTCCCCACAAAAGAAAAGTCCAGGACCGGATGTTTTCACTGTTAAATTCTACCAAACATTTAAAGAAAATTTAACACCCATCATTCTCAAACTCTTCCAAAAAATAGAAGAGGAGGGATTTTTTTTTTTTTAGCAACTACTTTCTAACTCATTCTATGAAGTCAGGTTTACCCTGGTACCAAAGCAGATAAAGACAGCACAAGAAAAGAAAATTACAGATGAATATCACTTATGAATATAAAATGAAGGAAAAAATGCGTGAGCATCTCAATTCATGTAGAAAAGGCATTTGACAAAATCTAATATCCTTTCATGATAAAAAACAAAAACAAAAAACACAACTCAGAAAACTAGGAATAAAAAAGAACTTTCTCAACATGATAAAGGGTATTTATGAAAAACGTATAGCAAACATCATTCTCAATGGTGAGAGACTGAAAACTTGCCCCTTAACACAGGAACAAGACAAGGATGCAATTGTAATCAATGTACCACATTAATGAAAGATGCTGTTAATGTGGGAAAATGTGGGAGGTGTAGGAAGTGGGGCATATGGGAATCCCTTATATTTTTATGTAACATTTATGTAATCTAAATACCTTTTTTTAAAAAAAAGGTCTTTTTTTTAAAAAAAGAGAAGGATGCCTGCTGTCACCACTGTTATTCAACATTGTACTGGAGATTCTAGCCAAAGTAATCAGGCAAAAGAAAGAAATAAAATGCATCCAAATGGGAAAAGAAAAAGTCAAACAATTCCTATTTGCAGATGATATGATCCTATTTATAGAAAATCCCTAAAAATCCACAAAAAAGCTGTTAGAACCTAGGAAGTAATTCAGCAAAGTTGCAGGATATGAGATAAACAAGGAGAAATCATTTAGGTTTCTATTCACCAGTAATGAACAATATGAAAAGGAAATTAAAAAAACAATTCCATTTATAACAGCATCCAGAAGAATTCAATACCTAGGAATAAATTTAACCAAAGAAGTGAAAGACTTAAACTGAAACTACAAACATTGCTGAAGGAAATTAAAGAAGGCCTAAATAAATGGAATGACATGCCGTGTTCATGGATTGGAAATCTTAATGTTGATGAGATGTCAATACTACCATAAGAGCTCTACAAATTAACACAATCCCTATCAAAATCCTAGCAGCTGTTTTCAGAGAAATGGAAAAGCTGACTCTCAAACTCATGGGTTATTGCCAGGGGTCCCAAATAGTGAAAACAATCTTGAAAAAGAACAAAGTTGGAAGACTCACACTTTCTGATTTCAAAACTTATTACAAAGCTACAGTAATTAAAACAGTGTGGTACTGGCATAAGATAAACATATAAAACAATAGAATAAAATTGCGAGTCCAGAGATAAATTCCCACATCCATGGCCGGTTGATATTCAATAAGGGTGCTAAGTCCATTCAATATTGGAAAGAATATTCTTGTCAATAAATAGTGTTCAGACAACTGGAAATTCATGTGCAAAAGAATGAATATACCTTTCACCATATATTAATTCAAAATGATCAACAACCTAAATATAAGAGCTAATATTACAAACTCTTACAAGAAAACATAGGGAAATTTCTGTAGGACCTTCTAGTAGGCAATGAATTTTTAGATTTTACATCAAAAGCACAAGCAACAAAAGAAAAAATAGATAAAATGGACTTCATCAAAATTAAAAACTTTTGTGCATCAAAGGACATTATATTAGCCAGAGAAAAAGAGGTGCTGATGCAAAGTACCAGAAATCTGTTGGCTTTTATAAAGGGCATTTATTTGAGGGTAAAAGCTTACAGTAAAGACCCTAAAGAGTCCAACTCAAGGTTACTTCCTCACCCAAAGTCAGTTGCCACGTATTGAAGCAAGATGGCAAGCGACACCTGAGAAGGTTCAGGCTTCCTCTTCCCTCTTAGGCTCCATGCGTCCATCTTCTTCCTGTCTCAGCTGTTGACTGGCACAGGGCTCGTCTCTCTTCCTGGGGCTCATTTCTTTCCGGGCTCAGCTGCTCTCTTCTCTTCACAAGGTCAGCATAAGCTCTCAGGCAAAATCAATCAACTCTCTTCCTGGGGCCCCTGCTGTGTCTATGGAGCTGTCTCTCTTCCTCCGTGTACCTTCTCTGTGTATCTGCTTCTGTGTTCTTGACTGAGCGTCCATTATACAGCCCACCAAGGGGGCAGGGACTCAAACCAAGTCACCCTAATGACATGGCCAAATGAAAGCCCTAATCTTGACTTAGTCAAGTGAATGTAAAGCCTTTGAATTTAACACAAAGGGTATCATGCCCAGAGAAACAGGCCAGTTTACAACCTTAATTAATATCTCTTTTTGGAATTCATAAATAATGCCAAACTGCCACAGACATTATTAAAGAAGTGAAAAGACAACCTACAGAATGAGAGAAAATATTTGGAAATGGTATATTTGATAAGGGTTTAATATCCAGAATATATAATGAATTCCTACACTTAAAAACAAAAAAGACAACCCAATTAAAAATGAGGCCAAGAATTTACATAGACAGTTCTCCAAAGAATATATTCAAATGGCCAATAAGTATATGACAAGATTTTCAACACTGTTAGCCATTAAAATGCACATTAGAATTATAATGAGATATCCTTCACCCTCACTAGGATGACTTTTTTTTCTTTTTTTGAGGTACTGGGGCCAGGGATTGAATCTGGGACCTCTTCTGTAGGAAGTTGGCACTCAACCACTGAACCACATTGGTTCCCCTGAGCTGGTTGTTTCATTTGTTTGCTTTTGTTTTTAGGAGGCACCAGGGCTCAAACCCAGGACCTCTCACGTTGGAAGCAGGTGCTGAATCGCTTGAGCCACATGCGCTCCCAGGATGACTGTTATTTAAAAAAAAGATGGAGAGGATGTGGAGAAATGGGAACTCCTGGGATGGCATTTAACCATAAGACCAGATCAGATCAACTTGGTGAGTACTGAGAGACATGAGATCCAAGAATTGAGTGCTGAATTGAACTCTGGCCTTTAGAGGCCTGGGAGATGAAGACAATTCAGTAAGAAGGAGTTCATAATCAGTAGGATGAAATTCTGCTGAAAGATCAAATATGATTGACCACTGGATTTAGCAACATGGAGAGCATACTAATTAATATATACATATATGTTTTATTAAGCAACTAGTATGGTGGTTCTCAATCCTGGCCACATATTATAATCACTTAGGGAACTTTTTAAAAATACCAATACCCAGGCCTCAGTTCTGAAATTTAGATTTAATTGGATTTAGGCGATGCTTGAGCATTTGCATTTTTTGAAAGCTACCTAGATGATACACAGGTGTAGGTGCATGCACCAGTTTTCTACTAATTGTTAGGGAGATGATGCTAGTATATTAAAAAATAATGAAAAGATAATGCAAAACAATGTTAATTTGGGGATATAAAAAACAAATGCAGTATAAGTTCACATAAGTTTATTCTTCAGGAAAAAGTGAAAATTGAGAGAGTAGAAGTAGAAGAAATTTAAGCTGGACCCTAAATCGTTGGTAGATAGAAAGTTGTAAAGGAGAAAGGAGGACATTCCCAGCATGTGAAAAGCGATTAAAATGAATATGGGGTGTGGATGGGGGTGGAGGTTAGGTGAGTAGTATTAAAATTTTAGATTTGCATTTCATATATAATACATAAATTTTCATTATAAAAATTAAAACAATATAAAAGTTTACTTTTGTCTAAAAGATAGATTTCTAAAAGTGAGATCACTGAGTCAAATGGTTTTTGTATTTTTAAACTTTATTTTCCAAAAACATGGTCAGAATTCTCAATAATTCTGCAATGGATGATAGGGTTGGTTTCCCCATATTCTTGCCAGCACAATTTTTATGTTTCTAATTTTCCTCAGTCTGATGAGTGAAAAATAGTGAAAACTTTCTGGTACATTAATTTTTAAAAATTTCTTTGTGCTAACATATGTATAACATAAAATTTGTCATTTTAACCATTAAGGATATAATTCAGTGGCATTTCTTACATTTATAATATTGTACAGCCATCACCATTGCCTATTTCCAAAACTTTTCATCACCCCATACAGAAACTCTGTACCCATTATTACTTTAATTTTAATTTCTCTGATTAATAGGGAACATGTTTATTTGCCGTTTGGATTTCCTGTTTCCATCCCCTTGATCATCTAAAAAATTGAGTTTGTTCTTTATGTACCAGGTACTTTAATTATATTAATCTTTTGTCTGTCGTGTGTTTTACACATATTTTTCAAAGTATAATTAATTTGTTTTGTTTGTTTGTCTGTTTACTTTGTTCATGGTTTCTTTTGCTTTACAGGAGACTAAACTTTTTTATGTAGTCAAATAAGTCAGTCTTTTCAATTATGACTTCAGGTTTTTGTGACTGGTAAGATCTTCTCCTGCTCAAGATTGAAAAAATAATAATAAAGACTTTATAAATTTTCATTTTTTATTTTGTTTTAGCTAGTAGATCTTTATTTTTGTGTATATTGATGTTAACTGATTTTTTCCCCAAATGGAGAGCTAATTATCCCTTACACAATTGGTTGAAAAGGCTTTTTTTCTCACTGTTTTGAAGTATCATATTTATCATATATTACATTATCACACATCTGCAGCCATTTCTGGCTTCTCTATTTTGTTCCATTGGTCTATTTGTGAAACTGTGCTGGTACCACTTGTTTTGATTACTATGGATTTGGTGTAGGTTTTGATTTTCTGTCCTTATTAGACATCTTTCTCAAAATTTGCTTGGCTATTCTTCCTGATGAATCTCAGAGTCAGCTATTCTAGTCATTGAAAATACATCGAACTGATAGGGTATTTGAAGCAAACTGAAACTTTTCATTGTATAATCTTCTTATCCAGGAACAAGAGGTTTGTTTATGTTTCTTTTTATTTGCCCATGAGTACAATTTAACAGTGCACTTCAAGTGGGTGTTAGTTGTTTCTCACCAATTCTGTAGAAATGCATATTGGAATGCCAGCGATGGGAGAAATGTGTGTGAAGATATCTGCTGGCTTTGCTATAGTAACAAATGACTCAAACATCTCAGTAGATTACAAAAAACGACGTTTATTTCTTGTTTGCATTACATGTTGACGGTTATGGATCGGCTACAATGTTGTGGTTTGGCTGTGTTCTGCCCCATATGTCTTCTCATTCTAGGACTCGGCTGAAGAAGAAGAGGGAGAAAGAACAAAACCCAAACGCACAAAGGCTCTTAAAGTTTCTAGAACAGAGGTTCTTAACCTTTTTTTTTTTTGTTCCACGAACCCCTTTCTCATTCAGGTGAAAACTACGGACCCCTTCTCAGAATGCAGCAGCTGATAGTTTTATGACATTCAACATTGGAGGTCAGAGAAAATAAGATAATTGACTTTTTTCAATTCAAGTCCACAGACCCCCTGAAATCTTTCCGTGGACTCCTGGTTAAGAACCCCTGTTCTAGTAGAATATGGAGTATAATTTTTCTGTTCATAATCCATTGGCCACAGCAAGTCATATCACCAAACTCAATGTCAACGGGAGCAGGGAAGTATGTTCTTTACCCAGGGAGGTCACAGGGCACTTACTGTAAGCCACATATTAATAGGTGAGACTATTTACTCTTACAGCTAAGTGGTGAATGAAGAACTGGGGACCATAATATATTTTCCACAATATCCTGAAGGAAAAGGAGTTGTATTTAATGGAAATTCAAAGCCCTATAAAAGTTTAAAACTTGAAAATTCCAGAATGAAATGGAAAAAATTTCAGAATATGGAAGGAGGAAGAAATACCAGTAATGGCACTTTCACAAGAGGACAAAACACATTCTCCCATGCAGCTAAATGTTAGCTCTACTTCTAAAGGTTGACTCTAGGCATTCTGATCATCTCCAAAGGAGTCAGTGATGGTGCAGGGGGATGGGTGGTCAGACTGTGAATAAGGGTAGGCATTCTACTGGGCAAATGACTCTTGTTGCATTGTCTTTTCATCATTTCTCCTCTATCAAATCTACCTAGTCATGGAGTCCATAAGAGCAGCACTCTGCTATTTAATAGCAAAGAGAGAGCCAAGGCCTGGGATTATGAAGAGAATGTGATAAAGTGTCAGAGGTTCTCAAGAGCACCAAATCCTAACCTCTAGACTACCAGCAAGCAGATGTTCTTGAGATGACAATTTTCTGTTTGGTTTTATGAGAATGTATAGGTATTGAATTCAATTAAATGATTTATACTATCAAGTGTTGATGTTTATCAAAATGCTATTTATTTATTTTTCTTTATTTTTAAAGGAGCTTTAGATTACATAAACGTTACATCAAAAATATAGTGATTCCCATATCCCCCACACCCTCCCCCTCCCACACGTTCCCCTATTTACATCTTTCATTAGTGTGGTACGTTTGTTACAATTGATGGACAAATAATGAAGCATTGCTACTAAGCATGGTCTATAGTTTATGGTATGGTTTAAACTTTGCACCACACAACAAAATGCTATTTAATATTTGTATCTTTAAACTTAAGTAGTGAACCATACATTGTATCAAGTAGTATAATATTTTTGGAGCTAAAGCCATTTATTCAACATAAATTTTTTGAGCACTATTTAGGGCCAAACACTATTCTAGGCACTGGAGTTACAGCAAAGTCCCTTTCTTGGTGCTTACATTTTGGGGGAGAGTTGGTAAGGAGCAGTGATAGGCAATGATAAATACATGCATACTTACAAAGTATTTCAGGTGGTAATGGGTGCTCATTGTCCTCTTCTCATATGGGTATATGTGTGTCCTTGTGGCAAATCGAAGCAGAAGACAGGGATAAAGAATATATTGTATAGGACATTTTTTAAGATCAGTAATTTTATTTTGCATTTGAAATATTTATACCCGGATTCCCTATAAATAAATGCCACATGACAGGTACATTTTGGTTTGATTGACATGTCATTGCTTAACTGAAGAATCTAGGTTAATTTTTCTTTTTAAAAAGATTTTAAGAGAATCTGCAGTGGCCCATTAACACCGAATAGAAATAAGGTATTCTTTCATATTGCATCCAATCACATTGGCATAAGATGGAGCCAGAGGAGAATTGTCACAAAATAGAATTTATATCAACACCGTTTTAAGTTTACTTCATTTGTTGAAAATTAATTTATTTCCAGACTTCAGGAATCTGATTTTCTGAGTACAAGAAGCTTGATGGAAAAAGCAATTAAATGTAATAAACATCTCTTTATGGGCTTCATTTAAAACTGTTTAGATAGTTCTCTATGATATGAATCAAAAGGATTTGATAAATATTCTGAAGAACACAGAGATGGATTACCTTAGTGAATGTGTAATTGCCTGTGAAATTCAGATTGAAACAAGCAGATTTAGAAACAAACGGAAGTTTTAATAATTGTATTTTCACCTTTAGACCTTTGCCAATATTTTGGCAAGTGATAACTGCATCGGAGAACTACAAGTGGAAAATGGATCTTAGCAGATGGTCAGTAATTTGAGATTAATATAATGGAGCTCCTGTATAGATATTGAGAAGCATCTTACTTATTTATAAGGATGTCACTACTTTTACAGTGCCTTTTGATTTGGAGTACAAGGGTAGTATTATTGATAGACTATTTCTCACCATATTAGAAAAGTTGTCAAAATATTTGAAATGCTAGTAATATTGGATTGTGACTAACTTTATAGCATAGAATAATTTTTCTATTAATAAAGGCTCAGATAAGTTTGAAGACCTGAAAAAATTGTGAAGATTTAGAAATAAAACTATAGTAATTAAAACTGTTATACTGTCATAAATATTGACCATCAGATCAATGGCACTGAATTGACAAACCAGAAACAATATTCAGTCTATACTAGAATTCAGCATATGGTGAAGGTAGCATTCCAAATTACTGAAGAGCTAAGTAGAGTGTTCAGTAAATTACAGAATACAGAATAAACATTATTTTCCTATATAACAAAACTTTCTAGAAAGACAATTTATTAGTCTGTCAAAAGGGTACCAATGCAAAGTACCAGAAATCTCTTGGCTTTTATAAAGGGTATTCATTTGGGGTAAAAGCTTACAGTCCCAAGGCCATGGAAAGTCCAACTCAAAGAACCATAAGAAGTACTTTCTCACCAAAGTCAGTTGCCACATGTTAAAGCAAGATGGCAGGTGATCTCTGCTGGGTTTCATCCTTCCCCTTTAAGCTTTTTCTTCCTCTTGAGGCTCCATGGGCTCAGCTTCTTCCTGATCTCAGCTGTAGACTGGCACAGGGCTCATCTCTCAGGGCTTTCTAGAATGGTCTCCACTCTCTTCCCAAGGTCAGCTGTAAACTATCAGGTGAATGGCACATCTCTCCCCAGGGCCCCTAGGATCAAAAATGACAGAGCTCTCTCTCTTCCCACATGTCTTCTTGAGTGAGTGTCTGTTTATATCAGCCCACCAAAGGAGCAGGGACTCAACCTAGGTAACGCCTTACTGATGTGGTCAAATCAAAGAAAGCCCTCAAAGCAATCTTAACAGGTAATCCAATCAAGGGCCCCTCAACATAATCTTTCTTTTCTTGGGATTCACAAACATAATCTCAAACTGTCACAGACAATTTGTCTACAATCAGCAAATGATAATAATTTTGGCTCTGCCTTTCCAGCAGCCAAACAGCTTATTCTATTTCATTATATTGGTGTGGCAGATTGAATTATGTATCTCAGAAAAACATGTTCTTAATCTTAATCCATTCCTGTGGGTGTGAACCCATTGTAAATAGGGCCTTTTGATGAGGTTATTTCTAGTTAAGTTGTGGTCAGCTGAATCAGGATGGGTCTTAATTCTATTATTGGAGGTTTTGTAGAGAAGGTCACAGAGAGAAAGCAACAGGAAAAAGCCAGAAGTCAAAGGAACCCCAAGGAGAGAGGAAAAGTCACCACCATGTGCATTGCCATGTGACAGAAAAGCCAAGGACCAAGGATTACCATCAACCAGCCCCAGAATGCCACAGTCTTCAGTGAAAAAGCATTGACTTGGCTGAAAACTTGATTTTGAACTTCTCCTAGCCTCAAAATTGTGAGTCAATAAATTCCAAATGTTTAAGCCAATCCACTATATGTTTAAGCTGATCCACTATATGGTATTTGTTTAGCAGCTAGAAAACTGATAGTCTTTGGTTCTGGAAAGTGGGGTGCTGCTATGACAAATACTTTAAAAAGTGGAAATTACTAGAAGAATTATGAGGTTCTGGATAGAAAAATCCTAGATTGTTTGAGAGACTGTTGGTAGAAATATGGATGCTAAAGTTTCATCCAATGAGCCCTTAGAAGGAAATGATGAATATGTTGTTGGAAATTGGAAGAAAAGTGATCCTTCATAAAGTGGCAGAGAACTTGGTGAAATTGTGTTGTGATATTGGATAAAAGGCCGAACTTGAAAGTGATGCAATTGGATATTTAGCTGAGGAGATCTCCAAGCTAAATGTAAAAGGTGCAGCCTGGCTTATCCTTAAAGCTTATAGTGAAATGAAAAAGGAAAGAGATAAACTGAGGATTTAACAAGCACAAAGAAAGCAGCAACTAATTATTTGAAAATTCTTAGCCTATCCAGACAGTGTACTCAGAGACTAGGACCAGAAGCAACTCTATCAGGGACCTCCCTGAGCTTTCAGGAAGTAGCTACCCAGAGAACAGGGCTCCATGTGAAGGTTTAACTGAACAACCCTTTTTTAAAGAGCATGTGGCTGAACATGGATTCAGTCAACCATTTTAGTCTAAGTCAGGCTTGGAAATGCAATTACCCAGGAGAAGACCTTTGAAGATATTATTAGTTAAGGTGTGCCCACCCTGAATGAGGGTAGACCTTAATCCAATATGACTGAAGTCCTCATTAACAAAAGAAATTGGATACAGATAAGAAGCTTTGGGGAGCATCCAGAAGCTAGAAGTCAACAGAACCTGGAAGAGAAAGGAGAAGATGCTGCCAGGTACATTGCTATGTGACGGAAAAGGCAAGGACACTAAGATTGTTGGTCAACCAGCAGATATCAGTCCTGGGAGGAAAGGAGCCTTCTAGCCTCTGAAACTGTGAGCCAATAAATTACCATTGTTTAATTCAACCCATTGTATGGCATTTGTTTTAGCAGCTAGGAAACTAAAACAGGTAGGTTAATACATTTAGTGCAAGCAGGTGGAAAGACCTGTGGATCACTCAATGTTCATGTGTCCTGACTCTCTCTTGGCTTATCTGCCTTCCCCACTGTCTTAGTTTGCCAGGACTGCTAAAACAAATACCACAGAATGGGTTGGCTTAAACAATAGGAATTTATTGTCTCTGTTTTGGAGGCTAGAAGGCCAATGTCAAGGTATTAGCAGGTCGTGTTTTCTCTGAAGTCTGTAGCATTCTGGTAGTGGCTCAGTCTCTGTCTCCATCACATGGTCTTTCTGTCTCCTCCTCTGGTTTCTACTGATGAGCTGTCTCTAAATTCCCTCTGCTTATAAGGTCTCTAGTCATGCTGGATTAAGGACTGCCCTGATTCAATTTGGCCTTATCTTAAAGGTATATTAGAAAATTCCATTTACAAATGAGTTCACACCCACATGATATGTGTGAGAGAGTGGACAGGGAAGGTGTGTAGGGGAGGTATTAGAACTTGAATATATCTTTGTGGGGGACAAAATTCACTCTATCGTATTCCTATATTGATTCTTAATTTGCCTGCAAAAACACAGCTAGTAAGTCTGACCTCAAGAAATACTCTTTCCACCAACTGCTCTTTATGTATAAGCATATTTGGGGCAGGAAATCTGTCTTATACATCTCTGTATCCTTATCAATAAGCATAGGACCTGCACAAATACTTGTTGAACAAAAGCATATCTCATTTCATTCCTTTGCTTTTCTTTTGGCTTGAGTTTAAATGGTCTAAAGAATTCCAAATTCACATTTAAGTAAATTCAACCTTGGGTATTGGATTTTAAACTGAATTAACCTAAAGAGATATCTAACTGCTTGAGAGCAAAACAAAAGGATGCCAAACTGTGTTCTAGTTCCTGTTGTGAAACTTACCCTTTCAAGGGGATAGTTTCTCTATGCTTCACTTTTTCAAGTAGGAAACTGGCCCTAGTAATTCTTATCTAACATTTTTATCTTATCACTAGCATGTCTTTTAAAAAAATGGTTTCTGCACTATTGGTTAGAAATTACTGAAAAAAATGTAACCGAGTCTATCTAGAAATTCACAATATTAATTACCAAAAACATACTTACATAATCTAAAAATAACTTATTTATAACCTTTTAAAGGTTATAATATTTTACTCAATATTCTGGGATATGCTTAATTTTCTAGGCATTCCACAATTTTCCTCATCCATTTGACTTTCCTGAAAGAAAAAAATTATCAGCCTTCTTAAAGAAGCTAAAATGAATTATATTCTTCTAAAATATTTTTAATGTTTCTGTTTTTGTCTCACATTTATTTATGTATTTATTTATTTTCCCATTTTCAAAAATCTTGTTACTCTCTAGGAAGTGGGAAATAATCTCAGTGTATATAAGACCACTTAGAACTTAATACAGTGGTTAGTCAACCCTGGTTGTCCACTAGAATCACCTGCGAAACTTAAAAAAAAAAAATACTAATGCCTCAGCCCTACCTCAAATCATTTGTCGGTCTCTCTAGAGATGAGATTTGGGCATACATATATATATATTTTTTACAGAAAAATCATGCAAAACATTCAGAGTTCCCATATACTACCCTACTATTAACACCTTGCATTAGTGTGGTGCATTTGTAACAATTCATGAAAGAACATTTTTATAATTGTACTATTATCTGTAGCCCATCATTTATAATAGGGGTCACTGTATTGTATAGTATTATGCTTTGGTTTTTATAAATTTTTATTTAGTAACAAAATCCAACCGAAAATTTCCCCTTTTAATGACAATCAAATATATAATTCAGCGCGGTTAATTACATTCACAATATTGTGCTACCCTCACCACCATCTATTACCAAAACTTTTCCATCAACCCAAATAGAAACTCCGTACACTTAAAGCATTAACTCCCCATTCCCTACCCCTACCCTGGCCCCTGGTAATCTATTTTCTAGTTTCTGATTCTGTGAATTTGCTTATTCTAATTATTTCATATCAGTGAGATCACACAAAGTTGTCCTTTTGTATCTGGCTTATTTCACTCAACATGATGACTTCAAGGTTCATCCATGTTCTCTCATATATCAAAACTTCATTCTTTTTTTTTTTACAGCAGAATGATATTCCTTTGTATGTATATACCACATTTTATTTATCCCTTCATCAGTTGAGGGGCACTTGGGTTGCTTCCATCTTTTGGTAATTGTGACTAATTCTACTATGAACATTGGTGTGCAAATATCTATTCAATTCCCTGCTTTCAATTCTTTTGGGTATATACCTAGAAGTGGGATTATTGGGTCATATGGTAGGTAATTTTATACTTAAATTTCTAAAGAACCACCAAACTATCTTCCACAGTGGGTGCACCATTTTAATTCCCACCAACAATGAATGATTCTTCCTATTTCTCCACATCCTCTCTAAAACTTATAAATTTCTGTGTGTGTGTGTGTGTGTGTGTTTTAATAATGGCCATTCTAGAGGGTGTGAGATGGTATCTCATTGTGGCTTTGATTTGCATTTCCCTAATGGCTAATGATGTTGAACATCTTTTCATGTGCTTTTTGGACATTTGTATATCTTCTTAGGAGAAATGTCAATTCAAGTCTTTTGCCCATTTTTAAAATTGGGTCATTTGTCTTTTTATTGTTGAGTTGTGGGTTTCTTTATATATATACTGGATATCAGTATATTTGGTTTCCAAATATTTTCTCCCATTGAATAGGTTGTCTTTCAACTTTCATGATAAAGTACTTTGATGCACAAAAGTTTTAAATTCTTATAGTTTTGTTCTTGTTGTTGCTTGTGCTTTGAGTGTAAAATCTAAGAAACCATTACCTAACACAAGGTCCTGAAGATGCTCCTTATGTTTTTTACTAGGAGTTTTATAGTCCTAGTTCTTATATTAGATCTTTCATTCATTTTGAGTTAATATTTGTATATGGTGTTAGGGAGGGGTCCACCTTCATTCTTTTGCATATGGTTATCCAATTTTCCCAACATCATTTCTTGAAGAGACTATTTCTTCCCATTTTAGTGGACTTTGTACTCTTGTCAAAAATCATTTAGGGGGTAGATGTTGCTTGGGTGGTTGGGCATTCGTCTCCCATATGGAGGGACCTGGGTTCTATCCCTGGGACCTCCCAGTAAAAAGGAAAAAAAAGAAAAGAAAAAAAAATCAGTTAGCCATAAACATATGGGTTTATTTCTGAGCTCTCAATTTGATTCCATTGGTCTATATGTCTGTCCTTCTGCCAGTACCATGCTGTTTTGATTACTATGGTTTTGTAATAAGTTTTAAGATTGGGAAATGTGAGTCCTTTAACATCATCCTTCTTTTTCAAGAAGGCTTTGGCTAGTCAGGGTCCTTACCTTTGCATGTAAATTTGATGATTTTTTGTTGTTTTTGTTTCTTTCTGTAAAAAAAGCTGTTGAAACTTTCATTGAGAGTGCATTGAATTTGTAAATCACTTCTACAGTTGAAATCTTAACAATATTTAGTCTTCCAATCCATGAACATGGAATGTCCTTCCATTTATTTAGGTCTTTGATTTCTTTTAGGAATGTTTTGTAGTTTTCTGTGTACAAGTCCTTTACTTTCTTGGTTTGATTTATTCCTAGTTATTTGATTTTTAGTTGCAATTTTAAATGGATTTTTTTTTCTTGATTTCCTCTTCAGATTGTTCATTAGTAATGGTATAGAAATACTACTGATTTTTTGCATGTTGATCTTGTACCCTGTCATTTTGCTGAATTTATTAGTTCCGGTAGATTTGCTGTGGATTTTTTCAGGATTTTGTCTACATAGGATCATGTCATCTCCAAAGAGGGACAGATTTACTTCTTCCATTCCAATTTTGATGCGCTTTATTTCTTTCTCTTGCTCAACTGCTCTTGCAAGAACTTCCAGTACAATGTTGAGTAACAGTGGTTGACAGTGGGCATCCTTGCCTTTTTCCTGATCTTAGAGGAAAGACAAGTCTTTCACCATTAAGTATGAAGCTAACTGTGGGTTTTCACAGATGCTCTTTATTATGTTCTGGAAATTTCCTTCTATTCTTAATTTTCAAAAGGGATGCTGGATTTTGTCAAATTCCTTTTCTTCATCAATTGAGATGATCATGTATTTTTCCCTTTGTTCTCTTATTGTGGTATATTACATTGATTGATGTTCTTATATTGAACTACCTTTGCATACCTGTGCTTTTGGATTCATTTCACTAGTATTTTGTTGAGGATTTTTGCATCTATATTCATAAGGGATATTCATTAGGGTCTGTAGTTTTCTTTGTTTGTGGTGTCTTTATCTGGCTTTCATATGAGGGGGATGTTGGTCTTGTAGTATGTATTAGGGAGTATTCCCTCCTCTTCAGTTCTTTGGAAGTTTGAGCAGGATTGGTGTTAATTCTTCTTGGAATGTTTGGTAGAATACCACTGTGAAGCCACCCGCTCCTGGGCTTTCTTTGTTGGGAGGCTTTTGATTACTGATTCAATCTCTTTACTAGTTATTGGCTTGTTGATATTTTGTATTTCTTTTTGAGTCAGAGTGTAGTTTGTGTGTTTCTAGGAATTTGTCCATTTCATCTAGGCCATCTAATTAGTTGGTGTACAATTGTTCAGAGTATCCTCCTATAATCATTGGGGGAAAAGTACTGTCCCCCTTTTCATTTCTGATTTTGGTTATTTGTGTCCTTTCTCTTTTCTTTGTCAGTCTGGCTGAATGTTCACTGTTTTATTGATCTTTAAAAAAAAAAAACGTTTGGTTTTGTTGGTTCTATTGTGATTTTTTTCCCCACTATTTTATTTATCTCCACTCTAATCTTTGTTACTTCCTTTCTCTTGCTTGCTTTGGGTTTAGTTTGTTCTTCTTGTTCTAGATCCTCCAGTGTTGAGGTAAGGTCTATGGTTTGAGATCTTTCTTCTTTTTAAATGCAAGCATTTAGAGCTGTAAGTTTCCCTCTTGGCACTTTCTTTGCTGCATCCTATAGATTTTGGTATATTGTGTTTTCATTTTCATTTGCCTCAAAATATTTCCTAATTTCCCTTGTGATTTCTTCTTTGATCCATTGGTTGAGTACAGTGTTTAATTTCCACATATTTGTGAAGTTTCCATTTCTGCCTATGTTATTGATTTCTAGCTTCATTCCATTGTGGTTGTAGAAAATATACTGTATTATTTCAATACATTTGTATTCATTTGAGACTTGTTTCCTGACCTAAGATCTGGAGAATGATCTACGTGTCTTGAGAAGAATGTATATTCTGTTGCTTTGAGGTGAAGTGTTCTGTAAATGTCTGTTAAGTCTATTTGGTCAAGGTATTGCTCAAGTCTTGGATTTCCTTATTGATCTTCTGTCTAGATGTTCTATCCAATATTGAAAGTGGTATATTGAAATCTCCTACTATTAATGGAGAGCTGTCTATTTCTTCCTTCAAGTCTGTTAATATTTGCTTCATATATTTTGGTGTCTGCTGTTAGGTGCATATATATTTATAGTTCTTATGTCTTCTTTTTGAATTGACCCCATTATCAGTATATAATGACTTTCTTTGTCCCTTTTTGACTTATAGTCTATTTTATCTGGTATTGGTATATCTCCCCCAACTCACTGCTGGTTACTACTTGCGTGGTATATATATATTTCCATGCTTTCACTTTCAACATACTTATGGCTTTACATTTGAGTCTCTTGTAAATATAATATGGTGGGATCTTTTTTTTTTTTTAATCCATTCTGACAATGTCTGCTTTTTGACTAGAGAGATTAATCCACTTATATTTAAAGTACCTACTGATAATGCATGACTCCTGCCATTTTGCTATTTTGTCTTTGTAATACTTATACCTTTTTTTGGACCCTCAATTCTTCCATTATTGCCTATTCCCACATTTATTTATTTATTTATTTTGTATTGTACCATTTTGAGTGTCTTCTCATTTCTTTCTAAATACATTTTAAAAAAAATTTTTAGGCAAGGGAGTAAAGAGTTTATTAAGAAACAAGAAAACTAGAAATAAGTATACAACCCAAGACATGGTTTGTGGGCATGCTACAGGGTAAGATGTGCCTGAATACATTTTTCATATATTTTCTTTGTGGTTACCATGGGGTTAAAATTTAAAGTTCTAAATCCATAACAAACATATTTCATTTGATACCAACTTAACTTCAATATTATACACAAACACTGTTCCTGTACCACTCTCTCCCCTCACCTTTATTTGTACTTGTTACAAATTATATCTTTCTATATCTTATGTCTAAAATCACTTTAAAATTACTTTTTATGCATTTGCATTTTAGCACCTGTAAGAAGTAAGAAGTGGAGTTACATGCCAAAATATATAATAGTACTGGCATTTATAATTACCCATATGGTTAACTTTATCAGAGGTCTTTATTTCTTTATGCTGGTTTGATCCATTGTCTAATGTCCTTTTCTTTCAGACTGAAGAACTGCCTTTAATATTGTTTATAGAGTATGTCCAGTAGTAATGAACTCCCTTAGCTTTTGTTTATCTGGGAATGTCCTAACCGCTCTCTCATTTTTGAAAGAAAGTCTTACCAGATATAAAATTTTGTCTGGCAGTTGTTTATTTTAGCACTTTAAATATTTCATACCACTGCCCTCTTGTCTTCACGGTTTCCAATTAGAAATTGCCACTTAATCTTATTTTTTTGTTAAACAATTTATTGAAGTATATCATTCATACATGAACATACATAAACTATAAGTGTTCAGTAAACATCGTGAACTTACAAAACAAACATGCATAACATCACACAGGGCTCCCACACATCATCCCCCCACAAACACCCTGCATTGTTGTGAAACATTTGTTAACATATCATGAAAGAGCATTGTCAAAGTATCACTACTAACTATAGTCCATATCTTCATCCCCTAAATATATTTTTTAAGGATTTATTTATTTACTTACTTTCATCCAATTTTTCCCCCACTCCACGTTTTTGCTGTTTCTGTGTGCATTCACTGGGCTACTCTGTGTCCGTTTCCTGCCCTCTCTTCTCATCCTTCTCCTACTGTTTTCACCGGGATTCTATCCTCGGAACCTCCGATGTGGGAGAGAGGTGTCCTACTGCCTGCGCCACCTTAGTTCCTGGTTTTTTGGCGCGTCTCGTCTTGGCTCTCCCTTGTGTCACTTTCCTGTTATGTCATTATCTTGCTGCGTTGCAAAAGAGGGGGCCTGGTGGTGCACCCGCGCACAGGGCCTGGTGGCCAACCGCCTTCTATATTTTTCTTTTTTTTTTTTTTTCTTCCAGGAGGTCCTGGGGATTGAACCCAGGTCCCTCCACAAGGGAGACAGATGCCACATCTGTCCCCCTGTTATATCTCTTAAGGTTGACCAAAGATACCTAGAGTTACAGTCATTTCCCATACAGGATAGTCATATAATAAATCAGGCTTAGTTTATCACCAGCATTCCAAAAACCAGACCTAGGGAGAAAAACTAGGTCTGGGGACACATGCATGGTTTCTAATACAGCGAATGTTTAGCCTACCTTGATTATCACAAAATCAGGACAGCAAGGATATTCGCATCGCTTAATCTTATAGAGATTCCCTGTATGTTGCTCATTGCTTTTCTCTTGCAGCTTCCATAACTCTCTCATTGCCTTTGGCATTGGGCAGTTTCGTTACTATGTGTCTAAGTGTGGTTCTTTATGAGTTTATCATGTTTGGTTTTGGGGACTACTTGAATGTGCACATTCATGTCTTTCATTAAATTTAGGACGTTTTCTACCATTATTTTTTTGAAGATTCCATCTTCCCCTTTCTCTCTTCTCCTTTGGGAACTCCCATTTTGCATATATTGGTACACTTGATGCTACCACAGGTCTCTTAGGCTCTGTTCATTCTTTACTATTTTTTCTTTCTGCTCCTTAGCCTGAATCAGTTGTCTTGCCTTTGACATCACTGATTCTTTTTTTTTTTTTTTTTTTTTTCAGGTACTGGGGACTGGGGATTGAAGCTGGGACCTCATATGTGGGAAGCCAGTACTTAACCAATGAGCCACATCAGCTTCCTTGAGTTGGTTTTATCATTTGTTTTGCTTGTTGTTTGTTGTTTTTGTTTTTTCAGGAGGTATTGGGAACCAAACCTGGGACCTCCCATGTGGGAGGCGGGTGCCCAACCATGTGAGCCACATCCGCTCCCCTGATTCTTTCTTCTGCCACCTACAACCTGCTGTTGAAACCACCCAGGGAATTCTCCATTTCAGTTATCATGTTCAACTCCAGTATTTCTTTGGATAGATTCCCATGTTGTACATTCATTGTTTTCCTCATATCCTTTTGGTCTTTCTTCATGTTCTTCTTTATCTCTTTGAACATATTAATAATTTTTAAAAAAAGTCTGTCTGGTAAGTCTAAATTCTGGTTCTCTTTCTTGATGGTTTCTGAATTTTTATCTTCTTCCTTTGGATGGACCATCATTTCTTGTTTGTCTTGTAATTTAACCCCACCCCCACCCCCCAAGATGGCTCCTTCGACTGTCTGCTTGTTGTCTTCTCATTTTCCTCAGGAGGCACTGGGAACTGAATTCGGGACATCCCATGTGGGAGGTGAATGCCCAACCACTTTAGCCACTTCTGCTCGCATGTTGCGTCTCATTGTGGCTTGTGGCTCACTGTGGCTTGTCTTCTTTAGGAGGCATCAGGAACGGAACCCTGGGCCTCCCATGTTGGAGGCAGGTGCCCAATTGCTTGAGCCAGATCCGCTCCCCTTGTCTTGTAATTTTTTATTGCACACTATACATTTTAAGTGTTAATTCTGAGATTTAGTCCCTCAGCTTTCTAACCCTTAAGTTTGTGCCTAGCTAGTGATATGGCAGAGATTTGCTTGAATATCATGAGCTAATCAAACAAATAAATCAAGGCAAAATCACCTTTCACTGTTTTTGTGAATTGGCTCTGCTTTGACTGACCTTCAGTCCTTAGGCCTCCTATCAAGAAGATCAACCAGAGACAAATAAAACATTTATTAAAAACAAAATAAAACAAAACAAAACCCCCCCCCAAAACACCTGTTAAATAGGAAGCCAGGGTAGAGAATCACTTATACAGGAATCCACTTACATTGCACCAGAAAACAAAGGGACACTGAAATATTAAGCCCAATTGCCAATTGTTATCATGTGTCATTCCTAAAAACCTGTTTGAAAAAGGGCTGTTGTATTAGGACATTTTGACAGATTACATTTCTAGAGGCAATTGCAGGGAAACACAAATGGTCTAATTCAAGAAACTTAACTGTAATAATCATAATTCTGATAATTATTAGCTTCTCAAAAAGAGAAAGACTGCTTAGCAAAGGAGAAAACACTACTCTCAATCCATTTCTTAGTTGAGAACATAAGTTACAGTTTGATATTCATGAACAATTTTTATATCTGGATGAAATATAATGCCTACATTATGGTTCCCAAATGGTTTAGAAAATTGTGATTTAGTTACTATAAGAATCTTTCTCAATTTCTCAATCTTTGCCAAGAGCTATAGTCAGTTCGTTTTTTTATCTATAAAGGATAGTTCGACCTGCCAGTAGTTTCTGCATTATTGGGTTAATTTTTCCTGTGGTAGAATGGAGGCAAGGAAAAAAGATCCTCTAGCCTTCCACAATGGAATGTACCTGGATTTAGCCTGGCCACACTCTTTTCTTAACCACTGCCATTAAAAATATGTCACCTGTGTAAATCTCTAGGGGAAAAAGAAATCACTCTGCACAAGCAAGCATTTCACAAACATCACATGCTTGTATCGGTGTTTGGAAAAGCTTCCCCCCGCCCCTCCCCCCTAAACAATTCTTGTTTGATAAAAATGTCACTAATTTATAATTCAGAATACCTAGGCACCATCGAATTAACAGTATTAATAGGCTTGTTACTCAGATTATAGTCCTAGCTTTCTTAGTCCATGCAACTTTAGATTAATCATTTCTCTTCTCTGAGCCTCAGTTTCTTATTTCTAAAATGAGTGGGTTGGACTATGTAATCTCAAAAGCCTTTTTCAATTTGGACATTGCGATTCGTTGAGAAGGACCTTGAGAAAGACAATTAGAGGCTTTTAGGATTTGCGCTTTGGATCCTGACGGACGGGATAGTATTAAAGAGGCTGTTCAAACATTTCTTTTTTCTGGGGTCAGGAAAGTAAGAAGTGAGAAGAGCAGTAAAGAGAGAAGGGTAGGAGTGGGATTGTGATTCATCAGAATCACCTCCCGGGACTTCTCCGGGAAGGGCCGGGCTAGTAGGGCAATCGGCTGCTAGGCAACCATACCGCCTCTGGGAGGGTGAAGGACCCCGGACGTAGGAGTCTAAGTCACTCCTCTTTTTTTTTTTTTTTTTTTTTTCAAACTACGGTGCCTTCTCGAAATTAATTAAATCTGGAGTCTTTAACGTACACTCTTTTTTCTTTGCATTAATGTATGGCGAACCCATAGCCGAGTCCTGCTCGCTGTGGCTTTTCTCGTTCCTATTCTCAGGCGGGATGCGGGCGCCTCCCTGGCAAGGCCCCTGCCGCGGCTGGTTGCCTAGCAGAGCCGGACACCGCCTGCTCCCTGCTCCCGCGCTCTCTGGTCACTGCCGGGGTCTGCAGGCCTCCGGCACGATGGGCTCGGACATGGAGCCGCTGCTCCTGGCCTGGAGCTATTTTAGGCGCAGGAAGTTCCAGCTCTGCGCGGATTTATGCACGCAGATGCTGGAGAAGTCCCCTTACGATCAGGTACCGGCCAGACCCATCAGTCCTGTGGATCGTGGCGATGAGGCTGGGGGCTCTTCGGGATCTTCCGAACCTCAGGTGGGGGGTTCGGAGAAGAGCCTGGGCGAGGCTGACCGTGGGGCCTGCAGAGGCCCCTGGAGCGAGACCGAGTTCTGGCTGGCGGTTCCTGTCGGCTGCGTTCCCGGCGGGCCCACGACTGCTCTGCCAGTGACCGCCCCCTCTTCAAATTTAAGCAGCCCCTTCATTTAAGTGTCCCAAAATCTGAGACTTGAGTTTGCTGAGGAACTTTGATAATTCATTTATACTTGCATATTGTTGGACTCTTAAGATCTTTGGGTGTGCATTATTAATTTCTAAAGAATTTGTGTATAAAAACCTATAACTGCCCAACACCTATTAAAATAGACAGTTGCCCTTTTTTCTTTTGAATCAAACATGTGATCCTCCCACCTCATCTTTAGACAGTTGTCCAAGAGCAAAGGAGCCTTTAATTCTGGGACCTTGGATGCAACTTGAGGCAAATAGAGTTAGAGGAATGAGATTCTAGGAGGGGACAAGATACATTTATTATTAAAGACATTATCTGGGCAAGGGAAGTTATAATTGCAGAAGAAAGGGATAGGAAAGACAGTCTCTCTAGAAGAAGGAATGATGGAATTGGTTAGATGAGAACTTAAAGTACAGTAGTATTGTATATAGTGGAATGAGAAAGGTCATGGACCATGTGCGTGAGAGCTACAATTCTGGTGGGCAGGTAACTCCTGGAAGGGGCAAAAAGGAGAAAACAGGAGAATAGGAGTAGAGCTGTGGCAGTTTGTCATTGATTCTAGTAAGGCAAAATGTTCCTACATAGTTCTGGTTCCCCAGCATTTGCTTTACTGGTGTTGCCTTGGAAATGTTAGAAAAAGAAAAATTGAGGGGAGTTAGATAAGTGGAGGCATGAGAGAGAAGACTGTTACTAGGATCTGCCTTAGCTCTCAGCAAATGGATCGAGGATAACCTGAGGTGAACATTTTGCCCTTCGGATAACACATCTTCCCTAGAACATCTCGTGTTGGTGGTGATGCTAAGCTAGGTTCTGTTCCTGTTAATTAATAGCACTTGGGATGAGTTCCTTTCTGTAGAGAAGCATTTTTCAAAGTGCGTTATTTGGCATAGTAGTTCCGCAGAAAAAGATGCCCCTATCAAATACGTTTGGAACTATGACATACTATTGACCCCTTTACATTTGTGCAGCAAACATTTAAGAACCTAAGATGTACTAGACAGTGTTCTAAGCAGAATGGTTTGCACGAATTTTACCTACTTAAATTTTTTCCACTGAGTTAGAGTAGTTTCCATTCTGTGTTCCACAGAACGCTAGTCCCAAGAGTTGCTCAGTGAAAATGTCCTCATTAAATGTATTTGGGAAATGTATATACTCTTCTTAGAGATTCGAAGTGCATACAGAACATATGGAACTCCGAGAAGTTCTGAAGGAAGGAAACTTGCGTAATTTTGATTAATCCAACAGTTTTGCAATTTTTTTGATCACTGATTTCCTTTTGGAAGAACAGGTGGGGCAAATATCTCCCTCCTTTGCATCCTGGGGAGATATTGCCAATTTGGGAAACACTATTATGGGCAAAGCAGCAATGTCTCTTTTGTTTGCTTGCTTTTGTTTTGTTTTAACAATTTTTATTGTGGTAACATATATAATACAGGATTTCCCACTTTTACTATTTTCATGTGTACAATTCAGTGAGATTAATTACATTCACAATATTGTGCTAACCTCATCACTATCCATTGCCAAAATTTGCCAAATTTTGTTTTATTCCTCCAAATAGAAACTCTGTACCTATTAAGCAGTCATTCACCACCAGTAGCCTGTAATCCACGTTCTGTCTCTATGAATTAGTTTATTCTAGGTATTTCATGTAAGTGAAATCATACAATATTTGTCCTTTTGTGTTTGGCTTATTTCATTCAACATAATGATTTCACGATTTGTCTATGTTATAGTATGCTTCTGAACTTCATTCCTTTTTATGGCTGAATACTATTCCATTGAGTATATGTTCCACCTTTTGTTTATCCATTCATCTGCTGATGGACACTTCAGGTGCTTCTGCCTTTTGTCTACTGTGAATAATGCTGCCATGAGCATTGGTGTACAGATACTGTTCGAGTTGCTGTTTTCAATTCTTTTGGGTATATATATACCTAGAAGTGGGATTACTGGGTCATATGAGAGTTCTATGCTTAAGTTTTTGAGGAACCACCAAACTGTTTTCCACAGAAGCTGTGCCACTTTACATCCCTACAGCTGTGTTTTTTATTAATGGTTAAGACCCTATAGTCTTGAGTTCCTAGGGACAGTACTTCACATATGAGTTGAGATTTAGTTTGTCCTAGATACTGGGATGCACTTTGTGTTCAATTCAGGGACCTTTCATTGAGTGCTTACTGTATACCAGGTATAAATTCTGTAAACTATATGTATTTCTTACTGCTTAGAATAACCTTGCACAGGTAGCAAAAATAATAGCTAACATTTATTGAGCATTTGTTATTTGTCAAGCTTGGCTTGGAGGGTTTTACATGCTGTTCTTTTATTTAATTCTTAACAGTCTGAGGAAGTTGGTACTTCTATTTTTCCCATTTTACAGATTGAGCACACTGTCCAAAGTTATATAATTAGTAAACCCATTCCCTTTGTCTACATTCTGCTTCCTTGTTGACTCTTATGTAACCTAATTTTCAAAACTTTATTTCTGAACTTTTTCCAGTACATTTCCCATCTTCTCTGCTTTTTTCAAGGTTTTTCCCAAGTGTTAAAAATTCTGACATGTAATCCATGTTCTTGGATTAAAGGCTCTGAGAAACCTACCTAATTTTTATTAATCCAATAGTTATGAAATTTATTTGACCACTGACTTCTTTTTGGGGAGTGGGGGGAGGCAGATAGCTCTCTTTTTGTCCTGGTGAGATGCTGATACCTTGGGAAACTCATTGGTCAAGCAGCATTGTTTTTGTTAGTGCTTAAGAAGGGGTCATAGAAGAGATCTTGATTCCTTTCCTTTTACCTACTAAGACCAGGCTGGACAAATCAAGTACTTTGTCTAAAATCTCCCAAAGTAGCAGCTAAACAAGGTAAGAACTTGGGTCCTTTTATTTGCCTCTTATGTGGTTCCCATTAAGCCTTGCTGACCCTCTTGGAATAGTAAGACTTGTTACAAGGTGTGTTTGGTGGATAATGATAATGAAGAAAACCCCCCACGGGGTCATACTGAGTGATACTGCTGTTGGCATTGGTTAAGCACTGACATGACTGATTGTTATGGCAATAAGTCTGATGAGGTCCTAGCCTATTCCATTGCCATAGTTATTGTGGCTAAATAGTTTATCGATGCCAATTTTTCTTTAAACCTTTAAAACCAACCTTTAAATACCATGCCATTATCATCCCATGTTTTTCTTAGCACCAGGTTATGTATTTTGCACCCAGTTGTCATTTCATTTTGGAAATATTTCTCAGTATGGTTTTTCCCAGGCTTGAAGAAATCTTGTCTTATTCTTAATTAATTTTTTTAAAAAATCAAAAATTTTTATGTTAGAATGCTGGTACAATTAATGAGAAGTTTTAAAAGCTTAAAGAGATTCCTTTGGCTAAAAGCTTGAAAATTCTCTTTCTTTTCCTTTAGAGCATGAGTCCATGTTAGCAGGTGTGTCTGGTACCCCTAGCACCTGAGTCTGGCACACAGGGGGCACTCATTGTATATCTTTTGAATGAGCAAACTGATAATATTCATATACATGCTTTGATGGCATTATTCATAAATATGGGCCAGCTTCTACTCTATTTTTGAAGATCATTCTAGTTGTCTGATGATCTTTGTTACCCCCACCCTCACCCCCAATCTTTAAATCTCAGCACTGTAGGTTCTTAAACGGACCTTTGTACCATTTACCTGTTCAGATAAAGATAATTGTGTTGTGGGTGTTCCTAATCCATTTTTTCGTTTTAAGGGTCAGTAATTAAAAAAAAAAATTAGTTAAAATAACTCTTCCTGGATTCCTCTAGGAGAATGTTTCTGGTAGTGATCATCATCATTGTTATTTTTTAGGGTGCTTTCATTGTTTCAGTGGGGGCAGTTAAATAATGGAGAGACATCCTCTGAGAAGGTCACACAGCTAGCACAAATGTGATCAGAGTGGAGCAGCTGGCCTTCAGCTCTGCAATTAACTGCTTTACCTCCCTGTGCTCCTTTAGCCTCATGGGCTTTTATTGAGGCTTCTACATTTTACAGTAGAGTACTTTTCCTCTGCAGTTATTTGAATTACCACTCCTGTGCTATCAAACTGATTTTAATATGAGTGAATTACTTTGAAGGTGTGCCTGGACATAGAAGAACAAGGAAATTAAAATATTTCTTCTGAGTGCCAAATGGATTCATTTTTGCTCTTGGATAGCTTTTGTTTTTAATAATGTAATTTTCTACTTTTGGCTTTGCTTATTTTTCTCCCTGAAGAGGCGAACCTCTCTAAAGTAATTTGTTGTTTGTTAATCTTCTTAGAAGGCTGGTCCAGGGAGCTTCACAAAGACAACATTTTGGTCCAGATGTATTAGCCTATTGGGAGGAAGCCCACCCCTAAGACTATTTCATCTGCGTTCAGGGATACCAGCATAGGAACACCATTTGAGTATAGCATCATCGACAACATTTAATTAATTCCCTTCTGCTTTTCTATTAGGACATCTGGATTTTATTTACTTTAGATTTTTGCTAACAGACATTTTGTAATCTGGTGAGGGTGGAAGGTGGGAGGCAGTCAGGCTGGCCAGAGGAGTATGATGTATTATGAAAAATTGAATAGCATATTTCCTTAGAGAAATACATTTCTGTTTGGATACAAAAGGACTGAAGGATAGGCTGAATATAATAACATGGTACCTGGTCATGGAGAAGGATTCTGGAAGAAGATGGATTCTGAACTGCTTTTTCCAGATGCAAAATAGTGAGGGACAGAGGGCAGGGTCTATAGAGGAAAGGCTATTAAGGTTCTGATCTGTTAAGAAGAAAGTAAGAAGAATGCCTGGTGAATTTACCAGGTTTCCTCTTTTTGATAAAACACAGTCAGAATAACCAATTTATAGGGAGGCATTTTTTTTTTTTTTTTCAGTGTTCTTTAAATCGTGACTGAAAAAGTGATTAAATGTTTTAGGATGTAAAAAGAAAGGCAAATGATCCTCTGCACAGCAATGTGACCTAGAGGGAACGATTGCTTGTACAGCTCATGTGGATCATCCTGATTAGTTGCTTAATCTGATTACTGTTCTCTGTATTCCATATGTCAGATTCATGGCTTTAAAACCAGTCCTGATTTTCTAGCTTCATTATAATTAAACTGTTCATAAAACATGCAGGTTTTTCAGGCTGTGGGGTTTTTCGAAGACAATATGCTTTCATTAATGGGGTAGATTCCTGATAGAGGTTCAGATTATGAAAATCAGTGATTCTGGGGTGTGAGCATTAGCTGTATATCAGAATGAGGGTAATGGGGGTAAGAGCTTTTTCTAATTCATAATACTACCCACTCCCGCCCATCTCTGCTTACAAGGAAAGATGTTATAGAGAGCAGAAGGTTATTATTGTAAATGGTTTCAAGGTGGACAAAAGACTGAAAGCCACTGGCATAGATAAAAGATGTGGAAATAAGGCTCCCCAATGAGTTATAAATTAGAAGTTGGTTGAGACAGTGATCTGGTGATCCAAGCCAAAAAAACACACATTTCTTGTATGAGTATCTAATTTATTTCCTCTTTGGGGCCATGGAGACTTAGCCAGACTTAATTCTTTGATTCTATACACTGTGGGACAGTTCATTTTATGAGTAAGTATTCTTGCAGAATTATATTCCCACTTAACTCTGAAAGTTAGATCTCCCTAACTTTTAGAAATCCATCCATTTCTGTATTCTCTTACATCCCCCCCCACCGGTTATTGCTAAATTCTGAATAACTACTTGATGGTTTAAAGAGTAGAGTTGGGTAAACTCATTAGCCAGAGTAAGTATTAGTGACAATTAGGAAGTCACATTCAGAATTGTCTGGGGATCTAATTCCCTGAAGTAGTAGCAACAGCCTAAGAGGAAGTGGTACCCTGGGGAGGATGTGAATTGAAGTTGATGCTAATGAGTATTTGCTGGTTGAAGGCAGTGCCTCCTACTCTACATTGTATGTCTTCTTATCAATCACTTTAAAGGAGATTGAAAGGAAAGTTTTAATTTGATGTGCCATAACTGGAAGTCAGGTCTGAGTTCTGAAAAGGGAAGTAATAGATAATCTGGTGCTTTTCTGTTCATTATATAAAAGTTTTTATGAGAACGCTGTGTGATTGATACTCCTCATTGAAGGTGCTATTATTTTACACTTGATTGAATATGATAGTTTATGTCAAGAAACTTAGAAAACTATGAAGTATTCCTGGAAATGCACGGTTTTATTATTAGTCCTTAAGACTATCCTATGAAGTAGGCGTTATTGTTCCAATATGAGAGGAGGCTGTGTCACTTGTTTAAGATCAGACAGCTAGTAAGTGGCCCCCTGAAGATGAATCCAAGTTTTCTGACTCTAGGTTAGGATGGTGCTTTCTCCACCACTGTTGATACCCATAGAAGTAGTTTGCTAGACCAAGTCAATCTAACTATGTGGGTAGATTATTTTAAATCACAAAACTATAATTGCCAAAGATGCATGTCTCAGTGATGATGATGATTAGTATTTAAAAATTTGCCATATCTCCAAATTGAAGCATCTCAATTCTTCCTTCATAGTTCTGTTCCTAATGAATCTCTAGAAAAGCCATGCTGGCTTTGGTATCTCCATACCCTTCTGTAGTTTGCTTTCCATCCTTGCTGTGATCCCACATACTCAGCAAAGTGCACACTATTGAACCAGAGTGTCCAGTTCAAATGCTGACTCTACTTGACCTTAGAGTTTCTTCATCTGTAAAATGAGTGGAACAATTTGCCTACCTCAAAGAGTTGTTGCAAGGGTTAAGTAGATTAATACATGTCAAGAGATCAGAAACATTGGCTGTTCTTGCCTCAGTATAGCTAGAGATATTTGCATGTAGCATTCTGTAATTTACATTTTTCTGAAAGGATTGTTGGTAATCCAGAAAACACTTGTGAAGAGAATGTCCAATGAAACTGATGATGAGAAGATATTGAATATGGTTCATAAACCATTGCCACTTGATAATTTCCAGAATAATCTCTTTCCCTTTTCTCTAACTCCAGTCTTATCTCCATTCTAACCTGCTTTCTGCTTTTCTTCCCTCCCTCGTTCATATTTTGCCTGTAACTTGAATATAGCACTTTAACAGATTTATTGTAATTTGCTTAATTATGTGCCTTCCCCCATAAAATGTGATTTCCTCCAAATAGGTACCATGTGTTACTTGTCTTTGTGTTCTCAGTGCCTGGCAGGGTGTCCAGGACGCCAGGAGCCTGGTGAATGTTGTGGAATTAAAGTCTTTTCTGCCGCACACCTGGTTTGGGCCTTTTCTCTACTTCCCTCCACACAGCCTCTCACCTGTCTCTCTACACCTCTCCGCCCTCTAAGCCTCTCAGTCTCCTCTCTGACCTCATTTCATGTCATTTCCCTATGGGCTCTTTACCTGTGTGGTCAATCGTACACGCATTCCTAGGAGCACAAGAACAAGATCGAGAGAGCAGGAGGGCATTCATCAGTGAACAGAGTCCTCCGAGGCTGAGCTGGCTGTTTCACTTGGGGCCACTAGAGGAATCTTCCTGCCCTTGGCGGAATAACAAACATCCCACTTTTACTGCTATCAGTGCTTCTGTCTCCTTTCCTGTTTTCTTTTCCTTTCCCAGCATTGCCTACTATCACCTCTGGTAAACTATTTTTTTCCCTTTGTATACAGAACTGACCTTGTATAACTCCTAAACTTTTACCCTTCAATCGTACCCCATTATTTCCAACTCATTTTTTCTCTGTAAGATGCACTGACAAGAAAGGGCTTCTGGCTTCTCAGCATCTCTATGACCTTGGACAAATCTCTGAATTTGTCTCCTTATCTGTAAAATAGATAATACTATTTACCTGCCTACCTCAGAAGATTGTTAGGAGACTCAAATGAGATAATGGGCCATGTATACAAATAAATCTAAGAAAGAATAGATGTGATTTAAGGGTACAGTGGGGCAAAACAGAGGGGTTACTTCTTTCACCTCACATCTCGTTATTTTTCTTGAAGTATGAACTGTGGATCTAGGAAATCTATGCTTTTTTTTAGGTCCTTCTTAATGTACACTAGAGTTGAAAACCTCCAACTGCTATGTGTTCTCAAGTTGCTGTTTTGTGCTTATTCAGCTGGTTGCCAAATTGTCTCTAAATCCCACTTCCTGGGGCCCTCCCTCTCTATCCTAGCCTAGTCTACCATGTGCCATGCTAAATAAATTGCTTATGCTTTCAATGGTGACAATATGTTTTGCACATTGCTTGCCTAGAAAATTTATTCTTGGGAAAAGTATTGGGGATATTCTTTTTGGATTTTAGAGTGGTAGAAAGCAAGGATTTTTTTTTCTTCTTTCTGTATCATAGTAGTTTTTCCAATAAAACATGCTACAGATTCAGTACTCAACAGAGGCCACAGACTAGACATGTAAGTGTAGATGTTGATGCTGTCACTTCACTAACCCTAGAGAGAAGTAACCTTTCCTACTGATTTATTAAAGTTTCCATTTCCTTAGTTTTAAAACTCCATCCCCTTTATGTATAGGAAACTTATCTCACCTTATGTGTAATAATGAGACTATTGGATGATCTAACCACAAGATCCAGTTACATTCTGTTTTTGCCTTTCACTTTAGAACTAGAACAAACTGGTTCTGGCCATTAGGACATGCACAGTTAAGCTTAACCTAAAAGTTAACTCTGCTTCATTATAATGGTAAAAATAATTGCCATAGCCAACATTGTACTCCCATTTTCTTACATGTGATATATGACCCCACATGTTTTGAAACAGTGCATGCTCAGCTAAAACCTACCTCCTACCCCTCATAGTCTCACTCCATCTACTTCATTATACTAAACCAGCCCTCTACAAAACTTCATAAAAATAAGCACAGCTTTCAGCTTGGGGAGTCAGATCTGAGGAAAATACTATTCTGTCTCCTCTGGCCTAGGCATTTCCAATAAACTCTTTTCTCAAAATCAATGATGTCACTGTATTGGTATTGTGCACTTGAGCGATTTCAATATTTTAAAGATACTTTTTGTTGAAAGTCTGATTTTTTTTTACCAATGGATTTCTATTTCATAATGAGATTTTGTTTGGCTTGAAAGAAATCCTGAGTTTATCAGTGCTTGGCACTAATGTATATTACATAATCTTTTTATAAAAATTTCTGAAGACATAATCAGAATTAATTTCTTATCTTTAGTCACTAATCCCATTATTTTTATGTGAATAGCAAGATTTATATTATGTGGATTTCTCTCGTCCTCCTCCAAAACAGCTAATGTTTTAACCCCCCATGAATGTTTTAACCCCCATGAATTTATTTTAAAAAATAAGTCAGTGTCTCCTTGGGATAGTTGTAAAATTACTTTTAAATTCTGAGATATTGTGTCTTCATTAAACAAGTAGTTAAGATACCGTCTCTTTGTGCTCTGAATGAGGTTAGATTAAATAAAATATTTTAATCACAGAAAAATTAGTACTCCAGTGTATATTAATTTTTCAGAACTATTGAGAGCATTTGTGGGGAAAGGTTAAAGTTAATAGAATTTTATTGAGTGATTGTTGAGTCTATCTACAAATACTTGGTTAGTCATTAAGACATTTTATTTTAGAAACTGTATTTCTTAAAAATGTTTACTGCCTTCTTAATGCTTTCCAGGAACCAGATCCTGAATTGCCAGTGTCTCAGGTAAAGGTTTAGCTATAACCTTTAGTTTAGAGAATACTTTAATTGCTATTGCTTAGTTGTTGCTATAGATTAGAAAATTCGCTGCATCTCTACTTGGTATTAGCTATACCTATTGGATATTCTTTATCTTCTTATATAAACTATTATATTTTCAATACTTTTATGTAGAACCTTACAGAACTAATGTACTCTACTTATTAAGATTTTGAGCTTAATAGAAATGACCACGATCGGCCAGAAGGATGAGAAAAACCACAAAAGAGGCCGAGCATCCATGGGCTTCAAAAGAGAGCCAAGTAGTCAACAGAACTACAGTGTCTGAAAAGACTGTGATGGGTAGGACAATATATGTGAGTAAAGAGTAGTCGACTCTGCTTGGAAAAGTCTTATTTTTTAACTGACCTGGGTTTAACTGAGAGGGAGGAGCCTGCAGCAGTGAGGAAGGAAGGGAGGCTGGGTAATGCCTCGCAGGTCAACTTTGGTTATCAATGGGAGGCATCCAGGGAGAATTGCTCAGGGTAGAAGACTCAAAAGAATGAGTCGGGAGGGAGCCTGGGAGAGAGGAGATCTGGTTAGGGGTGTACCTGGCCAGTGAAGCTTTTAGCCCAGGAGGATTTCCTGTGAGTCTGGGATTAAGGAGAAGGGATATGGAGAGCTGTAAATCAGAGCGCTTAAATATTGCCAGACGTTATAATTTTAACAGTGTTTTAAATGTAAATAACTATTTGAACCTCATATGGGGTTCATATGGATAATCATCAAACCTGTTAGAAGAAAGTAATATACAAAGTACTCTTACTGAGGCCAGTATAGTATGAAGCAAACACTGTACATAGATTAAAATGTGGCACTCTGTTCTTTAAAAGATGTATTTATCTTTTAATGTTCATAATTAGGATTTATAAACCAATAGATGGACAAAACAATTTTTTTTGCATAATATATATACAAGTGGTTCAAGAAGGATTTAAAGTATAGAGTAATGGTGCTTTTTGTTCTCCTTAATTTTGAAGATTTTAATTAAAATTAAATTCAGCATAAAATAAAATGTCAGTAATTTGCATTGTAGTTATGGTTTAAAAACTGTAAATGGCATTTAAAAGTTTAAAACTAGTACAGTAGCTTCATGAAGAACCTGTGTTTAGTATTACTTTCCTGTTCTGTTACTGTAGACTTAATTATTTTAGATCTAGATTAATTTAGATCACTGGGTAGTCATCTAAAAGAATAAAAAGGAAACACAGCTGACTGGATTCTTTTGAGCTCACTATTCATGCTTTTTGGAGGTTCTTCTTTTTGCACATTTTTACAACTTCAAAAGAATTGAGGCTTTATAACACCTCAATATTTTGTGCCTCAGTTTTCATTTACAAAGAATAATTGATAAGAGGAACAGAATAATTTAGACATGTTTGGCTCAGTCAGCAGAGTTTTTACCTCTTCATTTATTTATTTTCATAACTAAAATTGGATTAGCCTTATAGAATATAGAACAAGTAAGTCAATATTCTCCTGATTGTTAGCTGGCCAGTAATTTGCTTTAAGAGAACTCAGTAAGTGAATGAGATGGGATCATGCTTCACAAATAAAAAAGGAAATAGTTGATATGATGATTACTCATTTCGGCTGGGAGAATCTATGCTTTTCCCTTAAAAAAAATTCCAAAGCGTCTATTCTTATTTTTATCATTTTCATGGTACTTCCAATACATAGGGATTCAAATGTACTTACCTACAGAACTAAGTTTTAAAACTGAATCACCTCCTATTTATGAACAAGTTAAATGCATCTGATAAAAACAATTTATATTTTTATTCAGATTCAAGGGACAATTTGGAATTGCTGTGTTTGCTTTGTTATGTATTTTATTTTAATCACTGATTAGTTTTGACCTTTTTTTTTTTCTCCCTAAAGCAAGCAGAGGATTTTAGGGCATAAAACATACTTGGCTTGTTTCCAAAATAAAAATTCTGTATTTTTTTTTTTTACAAATCAGAGTCCCATCTGCTGTTTTCATTAAAATCTCAAGAGTTGTTCACATTGCCAGAAGCAGATTTTTGAATACAATCTGATGTTTAATAAAGCAATGATATGTGATTTTCAAGGTCATTTTTTGTTAAAACAGAAGAAAAGTCAGGGAAATTAACTCAACTGCTGGTAAAATTTAAAATTGAATGATTTTAAGTAGATTTTATTACAGATCTTAAAAATATCAAAAATTCACACCGTGATTTCTGTTCCTTAAGAATAAGATTTCAGAAATAGAAACATATAGATTTACCTTCTAGAAAAAGTAAATTCCATGGGGTGGAATTTTAAAAAAAGTTTCTGTTTGACTTTTGAACTATTTATTCATTTGGTGAGGAAGGAATAGTGGATTTACTTTCCTATGTTTTGCTTAGGCTAATATAAAAAATTTCCATGTCCTTAATATTTAAAAGAATAGTAGAAGGGTAGATGTCAAGAAACATGATAGACTGGGCTGTGAGATAGCAGTATGGACATGAAAATAGTCAAAATAAAATATGCACATGGATAATTGATAATATTGCCATTATAAAAGCCATTATAAAAGCTTGTCTTTTAAAAAGTTGACTTAATTAGGACTTCAAAATCGTAGTTCTGAAGCTTCCTTAGCTTCTCATTATTAGGAAAGAAATTCCCGTACCTCGCCAGGGCGGGGCCACTACCTGTCTGTACCTTTCTCTCCAATCTCTTCTCCCACTGCTCCCTCAGTGGACCTGATTCTTCAACCATACTTGACCATTTGGAGTTTTCAAACATGCCATAGCCCTCAAGCTAGCCTACCTTTGTCCTATTGTTCCCTTTGCCTGGCACATGCTCTCTTTCTTGGCCACTGGGCCAAACTCTTCTCTTCTACCATTCCTTCCACCCCCAAGGCAATGAAGTGTCTTTCCTCTGTCCCCTATAGCATACTGTTCCAGATTTTTTTTTTTTTTTTAAAGATTTTATTTATTTATTCATTTATCCCCCCCTTGCTGCTTGTGCTCGCTGGGCCAGCCAACCACGCCGCGCGGGCGGGCTTGCCTTCACCAGGAGGCCTCCCATATGGTAAACGGGAGCCCTACTGATTGAGCCACAGCCGCTTCCCTGTTCCAGATTTTTGTTACTACATTTTCCATACCATGCTGAAATTCATTCGAGCTAGAACTAGGACTATGGCTTATTCGTCTTTGTATTCTGAGGACCTGGCACGCACTAAGATGCTCACCAACAATATGGGATTGGACCAGTACAGCCCACATCCTGCTTTACTCTTATCAACATAAAATGCTGCGGTCCTAATTCCTGTCCAACAGAAAGTGTTGAGCAAAGAAATCCCTTTTGAAAAATTAAAGTCATCATATGAGCTGATGGGGATTTAAAATAAACCAGGTTTGCTTATTTCCATCTTTGAAGTTAAATTAAACTATGAGTCTAAGCCAGTGTTGACTTCCCTGACTCCTGGGAAGTGCTGTATAGACCTGGCATCTTTCCTGATCTTTTATGAATGAAAATCTCAGGTTGTTTCTACACTTTGGCAGCTCCCACAGTTAGATACAGTTCCAATTGGAATTGATTTTTGTAAAAAACATATTAATTCTTTGGGTCCATATTCTGTACACTCAATTGTGTTAAATTCACACATCACATCTGGCACATCTTATTATAAGTTATCTGATCAGAAACCAATAAACCTCAAACAGTAAAATGCAAGCACAAAAACCCAGTCACCAAACAAAAATGTAATTTCACATTAGGAATTTAAATATATTATGAAGGCAGCTTTCTATATGCGCACTGAATGCAAGCTAGAAATAAATGTTTTTCTTTATTCTTTTCTTCTGAAATTTTATACTTGCTTTCTGATTACTTTATCCTATAAAAGGATCTCTACTTTCCAGTCCCTATAAAACCTATTTTCTGTACCACACTCTTGTAATCTTACCACATATTGCTTTGCCTTGTCATTTAATTGATGTGTTCAGGGAAATTAGGATCCATATTTTAACCTTCTCTTGTTTCCTTCTCAGAACCTAGCCTGATGCTACATGATTAGGAGGCTTACAATAAATATGACTGAACTGAATACTGTATAAAGATTCTTTATGTCAGGCTTTTCTGGACCTCCTGCAACTCTCATCTGATCCTCTCTCATCCCATTTGCCTTCAGCCTGCTACACAGCCAGATTCCCCCAGTATGCTGAGCCCTGACCCCTCCCCAGTTTACCCTTGCTGCACTTCCCTATACTATAAGGTAGTTTCTGGTACTGCTGCTTAAAGTGCTGCCTTCTCCCCAAATCCTCCACAGGACATCAAGCTTTATAATTTGCTGCTTCTATTCTGTAGTGAAGTAGAAAGGTAAATGTTTCTGATAACATAGTCTCGTGTTTCACAAGAAATTTAATTGTGCACAACTTCACATCTTATTTTTCAAGTCAAAGCAAGGCTGACAAGAATATTTTTCAGGTCAGACTTCATAATTACCTTTTTCTTTTCTTTTTTTTTTTTTTTCTTTCTACTTTCTGCAGATTCTTTACTGACTAGGTAACAAAGCTAACAAGATTGTGTTGATTAGTTACTGGGAATTGGGAGAAATAGAGCTTAGTTCAATTGAACCAACATATTGAATACCTATTATGTACAAAAACTATAGGTGTGGAAAATTTAGAAGTGAACAAGGTAAAAAAGGTTGCATTCTGGGGAAGTGGGGAGCAAACTTATGCCCATATGATTATAGTATTTGTCAAATATGGTAAGTACATGATAATAGGATAGAAAGTGAATGCTCAATGAGAAAGATGAGGGAAGCAGGTTTAGAGCTGAAGGATCCAGGAAGGCTTTTTGATGGATGTGGCCTGATGGAGGAAGGCAGAGCACTGTGGTTGTAGCTTAATTTGTTTGTTTTCAAATGACTATTCCAGTGAAATTATCTCTAAAGAGCATCTTTTACTTATAAAAAGGAATATTAGAAGACTACCAGTAAATTACTGCACTTTTGTTTACTAAATTATTGTTATATTGGTTGTTTCTTGATTGATAATGACCTTGCCTTTTTATATTAGTTTCTTGATGTAGCCCTTTAAATTAGCATAATACATTAAATAGTAAACATATTTCATAAAAAAATAAATAATAATAAAGGATGGCTAGCTTCTGTAAGCTATGCAGTATTGCTAATGCTGTTTAATATTTATTTACCCATGGTTTTAGGCAGCTTGGATTTTAAAAGCACGAGCATTAACTGAAATGGTATACGTAGATGAAATTGATGTAGATCAGGAAGGAATTGCAGAAATGATGCTGGATGAAAATTCTATTGCTCAAGTTCCCCGTAAGTATTGATTTTTTAGTTAAGTAATGAAATGCTATTAAAAGGAGGAATATGTTAATGGTATATAGATGAAACAAAATGTCAAGTTGTTATTCTGTCTTGTAATATTAAAACTTCCTTTTCACAATTCATTATATTCTCTTAAACTTAAGGTTTAAGGTTGATGATAACTGTTGTCCAATAAAAGCTGTATTAAGCATTTTAAAAATATTTTATAGAAATGCATTCTATCTTAACTGCTTATCTAATATAGCAGTTTGTTTATCTGGGATTTTGTATAAACACAGGAAGCATCTGAACAACAGAAGGGTTCTGAAGGATTTTTTAAAAAGTGATCATTCAAAAACACCACTTCATTGTAATAATTGAAGAATGATTTGCACTAATGCATCATGTCAGGTGATGGGGTAATATGCTGGCCTGTGAGTGGCTGTTGGAATTGTCATAGTAATCGTATAATTACTGTAACATATGATGGTCTTACTGGTAATTTTTTAGTTGTGACAGTTTTTTGTCATTTAAATGTTTTGGAAGGTAATAGCTGTTTTAAAGCTTCAAGTGGAAATTAAGGGGAAAAAAATGTGTGTTCATGCTAACCTGTCTCTTTTCCCCATCATTTTGCTCTTTTTGACTTACTGTATCTAAATTCTAGAACTATCATTCATCTGGAACAGGCCAGATCTTAGATATTATGGGTAAATGATCTTTTATAGGGAGAAGTTTATATGAAAAATAACTGAAACTATGGGACTGTGGATATCGAACCATCCTTTTGGGTTTGAATCCCAGCTCTACTGACAGGTTGACCTTTTGTAATTTACATAACACTCTGAGCCTTTATAAAATGGGTTACTAATACCTACCTTAAAGAGTGGTCATGAGGATTAAATGTGATAAGTAACATGATAGGTGCTCAGTAAATATTATTCTCAAGTATTTTCCCTAAAATACATTTCCTGCTAGTAATGTTTTTTTCACTGAAAATTGTATGAACTGACAGCCTTTACAGACTAATAAAGAAAAAGTATATCTCATCTCCTAGGCCCTGGGACATCTTTGAAACTCCCTGGAGCTAATCAGACAGGAGGGCCTAGTCCAGCTGTCAGGTATGTACTTTTATTTCATATCCTCTGCCACTAAGTATTAACCAGACTGTATGAGAATCTTTCCTTTATTGATCTTCTATTTATTTTAACAATTTACAATATTTGCAGGCCAATCACTCAAGCTGGAAGACCCATTACAGGTTTCCTTAGGCCCAGCACACAAAGTGGAAGACCAGGCACCATGGAACAGGCCATCAGAACTCCTAGAACTGCCTACACAGCTCGCCCCATTACCAGCTCATCTGGAAGATACGTCCGACTGGGAACGGTAAATTCTGTCCACTTTACCATAGCCCTGTGGTACCAAAGTAACTTTATATTATGTACAGTATTTTCCACTGTTGTTATAGTGGAGAATTATATGGAATAGTTTTGAGTGTGATCCTTTTTACTTATTTTGTGTTTATCATTTTTATGCACATTAAGCTCAGTTTATGTTTGAGGAGAAACTTTCAGATTTTTTTGTTCTATCATTTCCCTCTCACAGGCTTCCATGCTTACAAATCCTGATGGACCTTTTATAAATTTATCTAGACTGAATTTAACAAAATATGCACAGAAACCTAAATTGGCAAAGGTATGTACTTATGATGATTTTAAGTTATGAAGTAATGTTAGAAATATGATTGTAATATCATTGCCGGATAAAAATTTGTGAAGGAAAGGCCTTGTCTTGACTGAAAATAGAAATGTTCAACTACTATAGTAAGTAAAATTTCCTTTAGTCTTGAGTTAAGGAAAACCAATCAGAAATAAAGTATATATACTATTATTATAAGAAATTCTTTTTCCCGATAAAGTACAGTAATTTATAACAAAGGCAGCAAGTTGTAGAATCATCTGCCTGGAATGGAGCTTATGTGTGTAATTTTTTTTTCCAGCTTGGACTATTCTCAGAAAAATAATTGTCTATTCTTGTAGAATTTTAGGGCTGACAAAAAGAAGATAAAAAATATGTGTTCCTTCTAATTAGTTAATTAATTGGTCATCTCAGTAATGCTTACTCAAGCCAGATACTGGCAAGCCAGTTACTTTAGTCATTCTAATTACTCAAAGATTAAATGCTCCTTTAAATTAAAGAGAGAGAGAGAGATACATACACACAAATACAGTGTGTCCTGATCTTTCCAATATTAAAAAACTTGTGTTGAACTTGGAATAATTCAGAGACAGAAACATAGCAGCACTGATCTCCTGGGAACTGGTTTAAGCCAAACCCAGGCTGGAATCTTTGGGAACTATGTGCATTAGGCTGAGCTCATTTGTAATTTCAGTTCTAATGGTTTTTAACATATTTACTAAGTATCAAACATTCTAGGGAAATAAAAAATGGACACTAGCCGTATAGACTTGAAGTTTAAATTAGAAAAAGAACTCCAGTTGGTAGATAAGAGAATTGGTGTTATTTCTGTGTTTTGAGAACCACTTTTTTTTTTTGTTTGTTTCCCTTTGGGAAAGGGAATGAGAGATAATGCTTTTGAGTTCTTGCTATATGGTGGTCATTTTTATTTTCAATGTTGCCCTGTTGTTCCCAATACTTCTCTTAAATCACAATTTCATGGTACTTCCACGATTGCTTCTGTTATTACTAAATATGAGCTACATAAAGACCCAAGCCATAAGGTTCTTTTCCCCCCCCCAAGTAACATATTATACTGTAAGAAAATGTGTATTATAGTATTTTATGTTGATTGGAGGGTAGAGGTGGGATATAAGGCCAAGAAACTTCCCTTCACATTCTGTGATGGGAAATAGCAACCCTTGACACCCAATTAAGTTATTTTCAGGTCACTTGGAACCATGTATCCACTGAATATAGGGTTTGGATTTGAGCTAAACTATTTATTTATTTATAATGATATTTGTTTGCTTGTATATTTTATTTCACAAACAAGCATTGCCTCTTCCACCCTCTCCTTACCCCTTCATAACATCTAATTTGCTTTCTATCTCTGAAAGTTTGCTATTTTTAGTCTTCTCTTATAAATAATATCATACAATTTTTGTACTTATGTGCCTTACTTCATTGAGCATAATATTTTCAAGATTCCTCCATGTTGTAGCATGTCTCATAACTTCTTTCTTTCTTATGGCTGAATAATATTCCATTGTATTTATGTACCACATTTTGTTTATCCATTCATTTGTTGATGGACACTTGGGTTATTTGAGTTGGCCTTTAAGAAATAAAAATCAACTTCTCATTTGTCTCTTTCTAATAAAATAGTATGTGTAATGTGAAAAAAATGTTCAATTATGTGAGCTTTCCAATTAGTATTCTACAAAAACAGGAATCAGTTGTAAATAGCCATATTTTAAAGTGGGTGACTGTAACAAATGATGGATAGACCCTTTATTTATAAATACCAGACATTTTACAGTATCCTGTTGTTTTAGTTCAGTCCAGCTGCTGTCACAATAGCCTTTGCATTTTGGTATAAAAATAGAGTGGTTTTGTTAAAATAAAATCTAATGTATTTTTTTTTTCTTTATAGGCTTTGTTTGAGTATATTTTTCATCATGAAAATGATGTTAAGACTGTAAGTTTTGAATTAATGCTATTTTCTTTTATTGCAATTTTTCTGACTTTAGGGATTTCAGTTCTGAAATATTCTATCTTTTACCTTATAAACACATGGAATTATTAGAGACTGGAGAATTACTAATACTTTCAAACCCACTGTCAGTTTCAGTGGGAAAATATGTATAAAATTAGAAGTAATAAGAACTGTGCATGGTTCATAGAGTACATAGCTGTCCATGAAAGGGCAAGATATAGATAATTGGAAATACTGCATAACATGTTTGTGTTAAAGTTTGTTCTTTATACTAATAGTTAGCATTGCTGATCCATTTTTTTTTTCCTTTAGTCCGTATGGTATATTATGGGTTTATTAAAACATGTGTTTCTCTTTTCATAATATTACTCCCTCCTGATTAACATTTTATGATGGAAAATTTCAAACATACAAAAGTAGAAAGAATAGAATAATGAACCCATGTCACTCATCACTTAGCTTCAATAATAATCATCTTATTATTTTCTTAACAGAAAAATTTAAGGTTATATGTGTATGACTTTTCAAATTTGTTTTAATGTTTGCATGCTGGCATGCGAATGAGTAGTAACCTTACAAATTTTGCCAAATCAAATGTAATTAATTCTGAGTGTTTAATGATTGTATTTCCCCCCATTTCCTTCTAGTTCATAAAGAAAGCTTTATATCCATTTATTAAATATTCAGATTGAAAAAAAAACCCTCCTTAATTGTGCTTTCTATGTGCCAACCACTATCCAATGCACTAAGAGAACTCATAAAAATACTTTTTCTTGCCTCTACAAACCATGCAATCTAGCTGAAGAATAAAATTGACATAAATGAAATAATGAACAAGTAATTGCCAGAATATGAAATTGTAACTGAGTAGCAAAAGGAAAAAATTCAGAAGAGAGGAATAGTAGTAAAGATTCATAAAATGAGTAAGATTTATATGGAAAGGAGGGAAAAGAAATATAGAAAGGGTGAAAACATGAGCAGGATGTGGCATGAGAAATATATAGGACTTAACCTCAAAAATGGGAGAATCAGAGGACTTTTTAAAGAAACAAGTGACAGAACTTGATGATAGAGTTGATATGGAGGATTATAGCAAAGACACAGGCAAATCTGTCTCCTCAGGATGTTATGAGACGAATATTGGTTTTACTAACAGAAATCATCAGGGATCATCAGAGAAAGTAAGTCAATTTGTTAAAAAACCGAGTAATTCACTTAGAGCCATATCAAGTTTGCAATCACAAAAGGAGATACTATTGCATGTATTGGGAGATACGGAACTATAATGTTGGTAAGGGTCTGGGCCAGGGAAACAAAATGTGGGAGTTATCTCTGACGAAGTAGTGGTAGATGTGGTTATGTAGGGAAAAGAGGAAACTAAGGATGGGGCAACTGAGAAACCACACACATTTCCATAAATAAAGGTAAGTCCATGCCATTTTCAGTCAGAAGCTTTCAGTGTGGATGTATGTAAAATCATAATCAGACTATCATTAAAAAGAAAAATCTAAATACTATTTCTTAAGTGAGTAAATCTCTATAAATACTAGAGTATCATGAAGCCATACTCTTGATTTTTTTGGAGATTAATTTATTTGTTGAAGAGAGATTTATTCTTTTATCCAACATTTTTGAGTATCTGCAGTATGTCTGGCACTTTTTTAGGCCCAGAGATTACAGAGTGAAGAAAATAAAGTCTCTGCTGTGTGCTTTTTGGTCATTATATTCTGATTCGGCAAGGAATATAGACAATAAACAGACAAATCGAAAAATATCTGAAATGTCGAGGGATTATAAGTACTATGAAAAAAACAAGCAGGAAAGGGGGTTAGGGTTTAGATAATGAAATGGGGGTGGGGGTGCTATTTTGGATGGGGTGGGGAGCAGTCAGTAAGGTTCACTCTGAAAATACAATATTTAAATAGAAACCTGAATGGAGGGGGCCAGGAGCCAGGTAGCTATGTGGAGGAAGAGCCTCTGGTAGAGAGAACACTAACTGCAATGGCCCTGAGTTTTAGAAGCATGCTTGGGTTGTTTAAGGTTTAGCAAGCAGGCCAGTGTTGCTGGAATGAGGTCAGTGAAGGGGAATAGTTAGTTATAGGTGATGAGTTCAGGAAGTAGTTTGGTTTTATAGGTCATGGTGCTGATGTGTTTATTAATAGATCATCTTGAGGATGTCATTGTACCTCTTAGCATATACCTATTGTGGTTGAGGAATAGGAACCACATTGAAAAACACATAAGATGAATTCCCTGCCCTAACTGATTTATATTCTAAGGACTCAGCCGACTTTAACCTTTACATATTATGTCAGTATTATAGAGTGCTTTCATAGTTCTTCACATGTATTGCTTTTTAAAAAAACTGATCTTACCTAAACAAATAGAGCAGTGGCTTTCAGTCTAATCCAGATGCTAGAATATAAAACAGTTGCTTGAATTAAAGCAGGGGCAGCAGAATAAGAACACACCCATTGGGACTCCTCTTTGCTCCCCCTACCCCATGAGTGCCTGCCCCTCAAACCCTAGAGTTGTTGTGTGGTTCCCAAACCAACTATGTTTCTGAATTACCTGGGAAATTTTAACATAATGGATTTCTAAACCTCTGCTAGATTTTCTGACCCAGAATCCCCAAGGACACTGCTAGTAAATCTGTTGTTAATAAAAGCTTCACAAGTGAAGCTATTGTTCAGCCAGGGTTGGGAACTACTGCTGTAGAATACAGTTTGAAAACCCATGATTAATAGGAGATTCCAATACTACACTGTCTAACGTAGGGAAATAGAGCTGGGGAGCCTAGCAGGACTTGAAGGCCAGAGCTATAGAGAACAAACTAATAAACAAGGGAGGCATGTTTCCTGGCTCAACGAAAGAAATCGGCAAATTAAATAAGGAAAGGGACATTTTGGTATTACTTTGGAAAGAAAAGTTTTATTTTAAAAAGTGGATCAGGAGATTCTCAAAGGGAATTTAACACAAAAAAAGGACTGAAGTATAACTCAGTAACGTAGAATTGATACAAAATACTATTGAGAATTAGAGTCCTGCTATGGATTTTATATTTTTGTTGTTTGGAACAGTGAAAGAGTCTCTTCACACACTAGAAACAGGCAATGTTGAGCACAATTTTTACTCTTTTTTGACATAGGTCTTTATCTCTCATTAAACGATACTATTGAGAAAATTTGTTTGAAGACTTTATCTAGACATTTAATCAGTAAAAATTTTTGAAAAATTAAACTAGCAAACAATAGAATATTTCATAGATTTGGGTGGACTTGTGAAGTAATCACAAATAAAAAATATTTATAAATTCATATATGAGCAGATACAAAATCAAAAGTAAAAGGACAATAGAAGGGAGAAATATTTACATCAAGCCATCAAGCATGATTTAAAGTTAGTGTCTGTCATATATTAAATACTTACTTGAATTTGTTAGAAAAAGCTTATCTGAATTTGTTACAAAAATTTTTATGGAAATGACCCAAATATAAACAGACAATTTACATTAGATCAAATAGCAATAAACAGCATGTTAGAGATGTACTTTCCCACTAACAACACATATGTAAAATAAAGAATCTTTGGACCTGCAGTTTTACATTTATGAAATTTGGAAAAAAAATGCTGGGGAAGAATGTAGTAAATTGTTTTACTCATATATTACAGGTGATATTTTAAGTGGCACAATGATTTTGGATATCAATGTGATAATGTATTCAGGTGGCCATAAAGATATTTATTGTAGTCAGGTGGCCATAAAGATATTTATTCACTTTGTTCAAGTAATTTTGCTTCTCGTGAAATTCCAGTAAAAAGTAACGTGCTATATTTGCAAAGATATTTACTGCAGCATTAGTTGTAGTAGCAGAAAAACCTTGGAAAACAACCTAAATGTTCAATGATAAAGAATGAGTTTAATAAATTATGACAAAAAGCATGATGGAATTTTATGCAGCCATTAAAAATCATAATTATAAAAACTAGGCAGAAACATGAAAAATGTTTATAATATAATATTAAGCCAAAAAACATACAAGTTAGTATGTTGAATATAATTATGAATCAAAAATATATGTATTTATGACAGATTATAGAAGGTACTATTTTAAAATGAAAATAGTAGTATTATGAGGTAAAGATGTAGTCATTCTACAAATATTTGTTGAAGGAATACATTATGCCAAATACTCCACCAGGAGCTTGGATTGCAATGGCAAATAAACCAGCTTTGCCTCATGGCACTGATGGAGATTAAGTGTAATTTTTATCGTGTTGGTTTTTTTTTTTCAAATCTCATTAATAATGTTATAGCAATTTTTTCATGTAAAAATTTAGCTATAAATAAGGGGCAATAATAAACTAAAATGCTTGTGATCATATCCTGTTCATTATTTTCAACTTCAAGACAAGACATATACATAAACTATTTTGTTGAACATACAATGATACACTTTGTTTTATTTTTACTTAGTGGAAAGCAACATATTATTGATTCCTCTGTTTTCCTTTTATTCATTGATTTATCTATTGATTTATTAACCAATTGGTTTATTCTTTAAACAAAGAATTAGTGAGTGTATTGTACTGTTAGGTATTGGTCCTGTGATGAGTGTGGGGGAGTCATTACTGAGTAGGACAGATGCCCTGGCCTGTTTTCTTACTCTTGCTGTCATGGATCAGAAGATTGATCCACTAAAATGTCATTTTAGATTTTACAACAAATCTTATTTTCTGAATGGAAGAAATATCTAGATAATGAGCACAAAACATGTTTTTTGTTTTGTTTTGTTTTGTTTTTAGCCTTTTGCATGTTTGGCAACTGTAACTGGGAAAAGAAAAAATATGCTTAAGAAATCAGAGATTCTTCTATACTTTGTACTTTCTATACTTCTATACTTTCTATATAGAAAGTATACTTTCTATACTTCTGTACTTTAGGTGACCTCTAAATTTCTTTTTAAATAAAGTCTTTCAGACAAATGTAGAGAATTTTATAGACAAATATAGAGAATACTATGAAGTGGTATTTAAATGTTAAGAAAAAGTAAAGTTGGTCTGTGCAAAATTGTGTTTCTGCCTTTGAGTTCTTAATAAACTCTCCTTTTTTGGACAGTATTGATAGAACTGAAGTGATATATGAGTTGATGAATCTGGAATCTACTTCCATATTCTCTTTAATTTCATCATCCTGAAATTGTTAAGTTATAACAGTAGTGAAAGGATGACTTTTTTCCAACTTTAGGGTTTGGAGCAATATTACTTAGGAAATTCATTGAGTCACTCAGTTGAACATACTCATAGAACATGTAGTCTAGATCTCAAGGTCCCCTCTATTTATGGACTTTTGTAAAGATATGACTTTTTTTAATGATATTCTAGGCCTTTATTAATATCTAGATATTGGTTTGATTGAATTATTCACAGATCGTTAAAAATATGTGTCTATTTATTTTAAAAATTGGGAAAGACTTTAAAGAAATATAGATCTTTCTTAAAATGATTTCATTTCCTTAAAATGTTTTTTTTTTTACCATCTTTTATCCTATATCAATATTACATATACATTTCCTTAATTGATATAACACTAAAATTAAAAAATATCAATGGCTTTTAATTATGAAACTTATTACTATGTCAGTTGTTTTTTGTTTTGGTTCTTTCTAAGTTATTTTCAACATGAGTCAGAAACAAAGAATATAATTAACTCAATCAACAAAAAATATAATTAACTTGAGTGCTTCTCATGAGCACAGCAACATGCAAAACAATAGAGAAAGGGTGCCTGTCCTCAGGAAACTTAGGGTCTATTTGAAGTTGTCACAAATGATTTTATTTGTCCAGTATAAACTCAGTCTTCTTATGAAGAATGATCCTTAAAATGTTGTTTTTTTTTTTTTTTTTTTACCATCTTTTATCCTATATCAATATTACATGTACATTTCCTTAATTGATTTAACACAAATATATGGGTTCTATATAGGAAGATTTTTCAGGGCCATGTCTGAAAACAGAAGTCAGCAGCCTGTAATATGCACTAAATCTAACCTTGGAAAGTTAGAATATTTTTTAAAAGTTTAGAATTACATCTTTTTCTGGAAAATAGTACTGTTTATATTAAATGTAAGAGTGGATATAATTTGCTGCAAAAGGTCTTTATAAAGATTAAATTAAAATTAATATATTCAGATAATTACAATGTACTCCTGAACTGAGCTGATTGGAAATATATTTTCCTAGTATTTCCAGAGATAATGACAATTGAAGTTATTCTTTTCCCTCTCTTTATTTTATTTCTGGCAATGGGGGAAGGGGGATAAGCATATAAAAGTAGTGTGTTGCTTGTTTAATTTGCATAGCTTTCAAGTAGAGATGTTGATTTTTCAAGTGCATTTATGCCTCAGCATGGTGATACCATTCCTTTATAAATAGTTTGCATATTTAGATGTCTCCCTTGGAACAAGAGAAGATGGGGAACACAAGGATAAATAATTAATCTTGCAGTAGGAGATAAAAGAAACTCATCTGGCATTCATCTCAGAAAAGAGTTAAAATTAAGAAATAGACAATACAGGGTGCATTTTGAGAAAAATCTGTGTTACTTTAACTGAGCTGTTGGACATCATAATTGTCTTAACACTGGCTAAAGAACAGATATTTTCCAACCTGGAGAGAAAGAATAATAAGTATTATAAAAAATCAGAATCCTCTTTTAACTAATAGCAAGCTTTTATTCACCAATTTCTTTGCACTTCAAATTTATGTAAAGACTGATTTGCTTTCCCCTTTGTAAAATTGGTTTCTCCTTCCTCTGTATAAAAGTTGAATCTCTATTTGTCATCTCCTGTCTGATCTTGAATAAACACTAGCAGGAACAAATTAGAAGATATTAGAGAAATGGGATAAACAGATAGAAGCATGAAAGCAACTAAGTAGATATTTTTTTTCAGTCTCAAGCAAAAGGAAGTCTGACCCTTAGAATTGCTGAGACATAAAGTGATGTCAGAATAGTGGAAGGATGGTTGTTGAAGATGCTGATTCAATCCTGCCAACTCCTTTCACTCTTCTTCATGACCCCTTTTTTCAAACTTTTAAATTTTATCTGCTCACTTGATGGTTCTCTGTTTCTCTACACCTGTCTTTAAAATTGGGCCTGTAATTGGACCTTGCTAACAAACCAAAGGCTTCCACTCCCACTGATTTTGGAGGCCTTTTGAGTTATTAGATAGTAGATAAATTATAGGAAGAGAGTTCAAAAATTATGGATTTTTAATATCAGTTTTGTACCTTGCATTTTAAAATTGTATTCAAATATATTTCACATCTTCTCTTTGATTAATGTTTATATCTGATCTGCTCTCAGCCCTCTGGTCTAGAACTGATAAGTTTGGGAAAATTGGTACGGCCATCTGGAAACATGAGCAACTCGAGTTTCTGTTTGGTTTTTTTTTTTTTTTTTTTTTCTCTTTTTTTTTTCTGTTTGGTTTTAATGCATGTTTTGATTGATGCTAATTATATGGTTTATTTTATTATTTATTATTTCTAATTAGAAAAGAAAATCCTAATTTAAAATGAATTGTTTTTCAAGGCTTTGGATTTGGCTGCCCTTTCCACAGAGCATTCGCAGTACAAGGACTGGTGGTGGAAAGTGCAGATTGGAAAATGTTACTACAGGTAAAATTATGATTATTTTTGAAGGGCTTAAATGTGGCAACGTATTTTAGAGCCTCAAATCTAATATTTTTCCGTGTATGTGATAGATTTCCTCAAGAAGAAATGAGAATTTTATCATTGGCTAACTTGAGTAAACATTTGTCAATAAAAACTGCTATCTTTTGAATAATAGCAATAAGAACCGCCATGTTTTGAATACTAACATTTCAGAGCTGCCAGGAAGAAACTTTGAGACTGTCAGACTCCATTTTTTGGATAAGAATGCTGAGGCCAGAGAGAGGCTGTAATTTGTAATAAGGACCTAGTTAGTAAGAGACTTGGGACCAGAACCAAGTCTGTTGATTCTCAGTCCCATCCTTTTTGCTCTCAAGTCATTTTTATTTATACTGATGCCTCACATCTCACAGTTAAGCAATGGCTTGCCCATGCATTACATTATCTCACATCTCATGGCATTCATACTTTCTATTATTAGCCTTTTTTACAGATAGAAAAGTTGAGCCTCAGAAGGAAAAAGTGACCTTCCAAATTCTCCACACAGTTATCTTATTATTTCCACAATTCCATATTGTTTCTCTAGAACCTGAATATTCTAATATGAATTCACTTAATGTTTAAATACACTTTTAAAGCACACTCTCTTCTCCCATTATTGTGCCCTCCTTTTCAAGTAAATCAAACACCTTGGCATTCTCCTAACATGCTGTATACTTTCCTGCCTCTGTGCTCTATCTGAAGTGTCTCCCCTTCCCTACCCTATCTCGCTGTCAAAATCTTGCCTGTCACTTCCTCCCTGGAACTATCTTGATTCATTCCCTCCTCTGTGCTCTAAGTACTTTGTTTCTCATTGGCTTTAAATAATTAAAGTTATTTGTGAAAATACCTAAGGGAATGATTATTATCTCTTCATTTCACCATCATGAAATGTGCATGCATTTGGTGCTTGACAAGGTTTTTTTGAAATAAAGTGGAGAGAAAAATTTGGCAGCTGGTGGGGCAGTCTCTGGATTCAGACTCTGATACTGGCCTGCGTTTTTTAATTAACTTGACTAATGTTTTCATTGTTCCCAGACTTCCTTTATACATGGCTCGCTTCATTTCCTTTGCACAAGAATTCATGTGGTAAATTATTTTTTCATAGTACTGGAAGAAGTTAGCTCCTGAGGATGTGGTAATAAAAAACATAGACCCATCCATTTCTTTCTTCCTTTACTATGGCTTCCAGGAGATCATAGGTCTGGTTTCTTATTTGTTTTTAAATTTGTTTATCCTCCCATCTGCATTGTTACTTTTAAAATTCCATTTCTGTCTTTTTAATGTAATCAGTTTTAAATCAGTTTTGGAAACAGGCAAGATAAAAATATAAGTAATTATCCACAGACTCGTGGATAATTAGCATTTCAGAATTCGGTGACTGAACTTCAGTCAAGTGTTTAAGACTTGCATGTCCATTTGAAGTTATGTAAATAAGTATGCTATTTCCCAGAACTTTAGTGTTCTTTGATACCATTTTATAAATACTCCTTATGAAATTTGTGGGACCTTTGAAGAGATAGGGGCTTCTGCCACATCATGCATCCTTTAAACTTTAGAAAAGGCTTTTGGGGTCACCTTTAATTCCTTTAATCCCAAATCTTCCAACAGCTATTTGGATATCATCGACACTGATGCTTGAGGCTTAGGCTATGAAAAAGATCAAAGCTATTCTCTCAGGACTTTAAATGAAAGTAGCACAATGGAACATACTGTAAATTGTTCTGATTTTATTTCACAAGATAAAAGCATTAGCACAAAGTGCCTAAGTCACTCTTAGATAACTAGGAATGAGTAGTTATGAGAAAGCCCAACAGGTCTATTAAGGACAGGCTGAATGAAAGCTGTGTGTACTTTAGTGATTGATTTAGTGGTAACAAAATGTTCCCTGGGCAAAAGAGGTGGGTTGACATCAGCATAGTCATATTTAGTCAGGAGCAAATCCTAAATACATAGGCAAGGATAATCAGTGTCAGGTACTTAAAGAAAGAAAGAAAGAGAGAAAGAGAGCGAGAGAGAGAGGGAGGGAGGGAGGGAGGGAGGAAGATTTCTATAATAATAAAATGAGCTCTATTACTCAATAAGTAGCAATTTTTACTTACATCAAAATAATTTAAGAATAGCTTTGAAAAATGGGCTTTTGTCTCGGAGCATATGATGTTTTCAAGGAAGTGTATTTCTTCAGTTCTTCCAGTAAACTGGAGACTCTGTAAGCATTTATTCAGGTCATTTGCCGTATATCCAGCGCTTTGGGTGGTGAACTGGTAGGACCTGGCTTACTGGCAGCTGTTAGACTTGCTGTGACTAGATTTCAGACAGACTATTTACAAACCATCTGGGGGTTAGGTAAACAGTGAATATGGGGCATAGGGAACTTTTTGCTAAACTATATAAGATAAATATATATGTGTATATATATGGTACATGCTTATTCTTATAGATATAATTTGTCTCTATTCATGTCCTCAGGGTATGAATAAGTACAGTAGTTTTTAAGTCAAATGTCTTAATTTTTTTACTGGCTTTTCTTAGGTTAGGAATGTATCGTGAAGCAGAAAAACAGTTTAAATCAGCCCTGAAGCAGCAAGAAATGGTAGATACATTTCTCTACTTGGCAAAAGTAAGTGAATATTTTTAATTTGAGTAAAATTTGTCTTCTCAGAATAAATGTTTAAATTCTGGCCCAGACATGGGGAGAGTTGCCACTTTCTTCAGGAATACTTGGCAAGTTAATATGTTCAGATTTGACTTATTTTCTGTATAGCAAGGGGAAAACTGAGAACATGGGGAGGGTAATCATTTCAGAAAAAAATGGATTGCCTTTTGAAAATGTGCCTGTTAGGATGGAAGAAAAAGACACAGGCTCATCCCCCTCTAGATAAAAGGTCCCAGAGACACCCTCTTTTCTACAACAAATGTCTCCCCTTGAGCGAGTTGTAGAGAACAGGGACTATTTTGATATAGGTCTTTAATTTCTTAGCTCTGCCATAATAATAAAAACAATGTTTTTCCCTTTAATGAGTACCTGTTAAACATGGGCATTTGTATCAGGCTGGTTCCAAATGCAGTTTAACTTTAACCCTCACAACAACCCTGTGAGGTAGGTTTTTATCGTTTTCTTTGCATAGTTAAGGAAAATGAGATTCAAAGAGGTTAAGTAAAGTTTTTTAAGGTCATCCGCCTACTAAGAGCCAACATTTAAACCCAGGTCTTTCTGACTCAAGAGTCTATTCACGGTTCCATCCACCTGTCCCATGGGATCTAAGCCACCTCTCAATTAGAAACAGAGTGGGCATCACCATCCCAAAATCCTCAAGATTGGGGAATGAACAATAGACTAAAGTAAACTTATTATTATTCTATTATAGACTTATTCTAGCAATGGAAGAAATTTTATCATTGATATAAAGGCAGTGGCCACCAAAGGTTCTGAGGGAAGGGAGAGGGAAGGATAGATGTAACATGGGGGCATTTTCAGGGCATTGGAATTGTCCTGCATGACATTGCAATGATGGATACGGCCATTATATATTTTGTTCTAACCTGCAAAATTGTGCAGTACAGAGTGTAAACTATAATGTAAACTATAGTCCACGGTTAGTAGCAATGCTTCAATATGTTTTCATCAATCATAACAAATGTACCACACTAATGAAGGATGTTGTTAATGTGGGAAAGTGTGGGAGGGAGAGGGGATGGGTCATATGGGAATCCCCTATATTTTTATGTAACATTTATGTAATCTAAAGCTTCTTTTAAAAAAAAATTAGTTAAAAAAAAAAAGTCTATTCACTGCCCTATCATGCCATACACAGCCACACCAGAAGCAAAGGGGCTCCTTAGAATTTTCACTGCTGGGATCAAGGTACTTCTTGACCCTCACCAAAGGTACTTTAAAAGAAAAACATTTTTTGAAGTGGTGGTTATGATATCATCTTGCTATATATCTTTAAGAATTTTTTTTTTTAATTTAGAAAATGTAGTAAAGGTGATTCAGAAGAAGATAAGATGTAAAAAGTGCTACTAGTTCCTAAAAATGTTAGAAAAATTAACATATAAAAAGAAACAAAATGAAATTTGTACTAGAAATTTACTGTGACAATCTGAGCATGTTTACAGTGGTTTTCAAAAATGTTTGAAACTATCTGGTCTCTACGTTTAGCTATTTCTAAGCATCCTAGTTAGTAAACTTCTCTGAGAGAGACAGCTTGAAATTAAAGTTCAGGCCATGACTCATCTCCACAATTGATAATCTCTTGCCACACATGACATGTAACATAGCTTAAAAACTGTGCTTTTTACTTTAATTACTTTATACATGGATTGACCTTTTTTAAATAAATTGATTTGTTTAAACTCATTTATTGCCTACATGACTGTATAGATAGAGGTAAAATTTACTTGTTTCTTTTAATATGTGAAGGAATGATTACTTTGTGATAAGAGCAAATTGTTTCTTAAAATTTTTAATTAAATTTAAAAACATTTATTAAAATTTAAATTATATATTATTTAATATATTAAATTGCATTATTATTTGAAAGAAAGCAATTCAAAACCATATAAGGTAGAATATGAAAAGAGCTTCAAAGTTTACGCAACATCAGAAAACTCATACAAGACCAACACTATGCAAATGTGATGCATGTGACAAGATCTTTAAGTTTTACTCCTTAGTAAACATCAAAGAGTTCAAATTGGAGAGAAACCCTTTTAATATAATGAATGTGGAAAAGCCTTTAACTAACAGGCCATCCTGAAACAACATCAACAAACTTATACTCTAGGAACCACTTTGAATGTCATAGATGTGAAAATACCTTTGGAAAAAAAAGCTTTCATTCATATCTCTCCCTCTAGTCTCATACTTTAGCGATACCACTGAAAACAGTTTTCTGTGTATCCAATCAGGACCTTTTTAAAAGCATAACCGTTTAGAAATGAGCAGGATCTAAAATCATGGGAAGAAAGTTTCATAATATTATATTTCTTTACATAAAACTATAATTCCCTGTTTGAGAAATTCCATTAAGTGTCTGGTTTATCCATGCTAATGTCTTAATTGCTCACTAAGTGGAAGCCCTCAAGTTTTAACTTTCAAGTCCCTGGCCCCATAGTCACAAACCTGCTTCCCTTCTATAGTAGAGGGAAAAGTGTCCTTCTCCAAAACCAACCTCTCCATGAGCTTTATATCCCATCCACTGCTACTTGTTCCGTTGGCCAGTCCCACCTTCTCTTGTATCTTCAACTTTGGTTTTGTAATTGGTTCCTTAATGCTACTCTATAGACATCCTCATATCCGTGCTAACCTAAAAAGATTTTACCTTGATCCTTTCTTGTCTAGCTAGTTACTACTTAGACTCTTAGACTCTTGACACAGTAATCTTCAGTCACTGTCTCAGCTTCTTTATCTCTCATTCATTTGCAGTTTGGCTTTTGCCTCAATTCTTTATTGACACTATCCTGATTACTCAATTTGGTGTATATACTTGGTGGGCCATATGCTACTTGGTCTTTTGCAGTACTAAACACGGTTCACCTTCCTTCTTGAGACTTGTATTAGTCAGGGTTCTTTAGGGAAACAGAATCAACAGGAGATATCTGTAAATAGCTTGAGATTTATAAGGTTCTCTCACGTGACATGGGGATACACAAGTCCAGGTTCCACAGGCAGGCTGCAAACCAGGGGCTACAATGAAAGTCCAATGAAGGTCCTTGATGAGTTTCTGGTAGATCTTGGCTGTCCAAAGACAGAGCTGGGAAATTCTCTATGAATGCTGAAATCACTTCCCCTCTTAAGGCATTCAACTGATTAGATAAAACATCACTCATTGCTGATGGCAATCTCCCAGGTTGATTGTAGATGTAATCGGCCATCTATGCAGTGAACTCACTGATGACTAAAGCCCATAAATGTTCTTATATTACAATTAGCCCAGTGCTTGCTTGACTGGGCACAATTACCTGGCCGAGTTGACAAATTAGCCTAACCATCACAAGACTCTTCTTCCTTCATTTTGCAGCACTGTTCTCCTCCAGGTTTTCTTTACTTACCTTTTTTATTGTTCTTTCTTATCCTCTTTTGTTGGTTCATCCTTCTTCTATTGACTGCTTATTGGTCCTTCCCACAACTCTGTTTTGTCTTCCGTTGCTGGTTATTGTATGCTCTTCCTAGGCAAGCTTACCCATTTGAAGGTTTACAATTACCCAGATGTCCTTTTTTAATGTCTATGTTTCTGTGTTTCTGTGTGTATACACGCATATATGTGTGTGTATATATGCACATTTGAGGGAAAATTTACATAAAGTAAAATGCACTGATAATAGGTATACAACTCAGTGAGTTCTGATAAATATGTGCACCTGTATATAACCACTATCCCATAGAAAGTTGTCTTATGTTTCCTTCCAGTCAAACCCTAGACCCTATAAGCAACCACTATTCTAATACCCAATACCATCTATTTCTTTTATGTATTCTTTAGTGTCATAGAAATGGAATCATGCAGTAAGTACTATTTTGTGTCTGATTTCTTTTGCTCCACAAAAGAAAGTTTTGGAAATTTATCCATGTCTGATATATTAGTAGTTCATTAATTTTTATTGCTGAGTTATTTTCTATGAATATACCATCATTTTATTTGTTTCCATTTTGGACTATAATAAATAAAAGCTGCTATAAAATTCTTGTACAAGAACTTTGTACAAGAAGAAATTTTGTTTTTTTGCTCTTTACACTGGATAATTTCAATTGTCTTGTGTTCAAGTTTGCTGATCCTTTCTTCTGCCTGTTCAAATCTGCTGTTGTAGCTGTCTAATAGGCTTTTATATATATACTTTTTTTATTAGAGAAGTTGCGAGCTTACAAAATAATCATGCACAACATGCAGAATTCCCATACATCACCCCTCCAGCAACACCTTGCATTGTTGTGGAACATTTGTTACAGGTTATGAAAGAACATCATCAAAATATTACTTCTAACTATGTTCTAGAGCTTACATTTGGTATATTTTTCCATACAACCCCTATTATTAACACCATGTATTAGTATTGTACAATTGTTATAGTTCATGAGAGAACACTCTCATATTTGTACTCTTATCCACAGTCCACCAACCACCACATGGCTCACTGTATTATACAGTCCCATGCCTTGTACAGTCTACCCAAAGTGTACACTCGTTGGCTCTCACTTTCATCACAGATTTGTGCAGTCATCGCCTCAGTAAATTTTTGAACGTTTTCCTTGGTCCAGAAGAAAAAAATCCCATACCCCCTGCATCATTGATCCTTAGCATTGATATAGTTCCTTCTTTGACACTGATGCAAGAATATTACAATATTACTGTTAAGTAGAGTCCTTAAGTTACCTTAATTGTATTTTTGCATCACCATATTCTTACTGCCTTTGTACAAGTCATTTTGTGGACATTTCTCTCTCATTACAATACTGAATAGAAATGATGAGAGTGGACATCCTTCCCTTGATCAATATTCATCACAAAACATGGTCTAATCGAGGGTTTTTGTAGATGCCTTATATTATACTGAGGATGTTGCCTTGTTTTCCCAGTTTGCTTAGAGTTTCAATCATGAATGGGTGTAAATTTTGTCAGATATTTCTTCTGCATCAAATGAGATGGTCACTTAATTTTTCTGCTTCGTTGGATTTCTGACACCTCAGGGTGACAAGTGTGGCTTTCTTCTTGAGTTCTAGTTGAGCCCTGGACACTGGGAGTGCTCTCAGAGGAAAAGTTCATACATAGGTGGATCTTATCCCGTGTACTTCCTTTCTTTTGAGGTGTGAATCCCCTCCTATTTTTGCATGATTTGTGTTGTTCTTTGGTGCCTTCAAATTGTTGTCTTTTTATTCTTTGTTTAGCGCTTATAATTTTTGTTTTGAGTAGGGTTCATCTGATATAGACTACTCCACCATGATTAGATTTGGAAGCATCTCAGGTGCTGTTGACTCTCAGGTCTGTTTCCCCAGCCCAGTTCTCCTTCATTGCCCTTGGTTTTCCAGCATAGCTCAGCAAAATTTGTTTTAATCCATTCTCTTTTCCAGAAGCTTTTTGTCCTTTTTCTTCCTCATCTTGGAGAATGATAACCCAATTTATCTGCTCGCAAAAGCCAGAAATCTGTTTTTCACATCTAATCAAATGTCAAGTCCTATTGATTTCACCTCAAATCTCTCTGAAAACTGCTCATCCCATTATTGCCATTATCACCTCTTGCCATCTCAGCAGCCTTCCATTCATTTCTATTCTCTCCTGCATATATACAGCATTTTCTTTTTAATAAATAAAATGCACCATCAATGTGTTTTGTTTTGTTTTAAATTGACTTTATTTTTTCTTTTTGGTATACAGTTCTATGAGTCTGTTCCCCGCCCCGGCTTGCTGTCTATGTCCATTCGCTGGGTAATCTTTTGTGTCTGTTTCTTGCCTTCTCTTCTCATTTTTATCCTCCAGGCTTCACCGGGATTTGATCCTAGGGATCTCTGATGTGGGAGAGAGGCACCCTGTCACTTGTACCACCTCGGTTCCTGGTTTCTGGCATGTCTCCCCTTGGCTCTCCCCTGCGTCTCTCTTTTGTTGCATTATCATCTTGCTGCATGTCTCGGCGGGCCTGGCTCACCGTGTGTCCACGCGGTCCTGTGGCTTTGCTGTTCATCTGTGCGGGCCTGGCTCGCCTGCTCGCCTTTTTAAAAAATTTTTACCAGGAAGTCCCGGGTATCGAACCTGGGTCCTTCCATATGGTAGATGGATGCCCAACTACTTGAGCCACATCTGCTTCTCTCAACTGTTTTTAATATTAGTTTTATTGAGATATAATCGTATATCATAAAATTCATCCTTTTAATGTGTACAATTCAGTGTTTTTAGTATTTAGAGAGTATTCACAGAATCTTGCAACCATCAACAAAGGTTCAATTTTTAATACACAAACTGAACTTTTAACACTCTCCAATCACTTATATATAGTGTAAAGTTTGAACACTTTAACAAATACTAACCAAACCTGTTTCCTGTGCTCCTCTCCTGACATGAAACCTAGTAGTTTAACCACATGTAATAGTAGTAACTGTAGCTAACCCTTGTGTCATTCAATCTTCATATGGTTATGGTGAGCATTATCTCCATTTTCTACATGTGGAAACAGGCACAGAGAGAAAAATAACTTGCTGAAGTCTAAACTGCTGCTAACTGTTAGAGCTGGGATTCTAACTTCAGGGGTCTGTTTCAGGTGCCTTTTTTTTCCTCCCTCAAAATGTTCTTTATCCTTTTGTCTGATGAGCTCATATTCAACTTTAAAAGACAACAACTTTGTGTAGCCTCTTCTGACTACTCTTCATTCCAACAGGTAGTGCTATGCACTCTACTTGTCTCTTGTAGAGCACTCATCAGTATGTATTGAAATGATATATTTATTAGACTCTCTTCTTCTACTGGGTCAGCTTCAAGAGTGGGCACCTTGGGAAGCGGCTGTGGCTCAATCAGTGGGGCTTCCGTTTGCCATGTGGGAGGCCCGGGTTCGGTTCCCAGGGCCTCCTGGTGGGGGCGGGCCCACCCGCGTGGCGCGGTTGGCTGGCCCGGCGGGCACGAGCAGCAAGGGGGAGATAAATGAATAAGTGAATAAAATCTTAAAAAAAAAAAAAAAAAAAGAGTGGGCACCTTGTCTTATTCACCTCTGTGTTTCCAGAGCCTTGTAACATACACATGGCCTAGTAAGCCCACAATAAACATTTAGTGAAGGAATAAATGATTGCATGCTCCATATATAACATGTGAAAATAAAACTATATTATTGGAAAATTAGTCCTACACATTTCTGAAAACTTTCTACTATAATATATAGGAGATAATTCATTACTAACAGCAATAATTATAAACTTGTTATAACAAATATTATTTTCAGAACTAATGCTTGTTATTGAAATGTATCTTGGTTTTAGGTTTACATTTCATTGGATCAGCCTATGACTGCTTTAAATCTTTTCAAACAAGGCTTAGAGAAGTTTCCAGGAGAAGTAACCCTACTTTGTGGAATTGCCAGAATCTATGAGGTAAGATACATATTATTTAGAAAACTGATTCAAACTAGAGAAGATGGAAGATGCACTGCTTAAGAAAGCTCATAATCCCTCCAGGTCCTAGCAAGGAGGAGAATAATTTATAAAATTATGGTTGTTGGCCTGTAGTTTAACATTTTAATACCATTAGAATAAGCAATTTTAGTGTATGTTTTTAATCAAATCTTTATTATGAAGTATTTCAAACATACAGAAGAGAATAGAAAATGGTAGGAGACAGTAATTTAAATTATTTTTCCCTTATGATAGCCAATTATCCCAGCACACTTTTTGTTCCTTTTTCCGTGGTCTGTAATGTCAAATATCATGTTGGAGGCTCTCTATTCTGTTCCATTGGTCTGTTTGTCTATCTCTGTGCCAATATTGTATGTATGAATTACGATAGCTCTATACTACTTTCTGGTAGGGTGCCTTTTTCATCTTCCTCATGAGTGTCTTGGCTACCTTTGGTCTTTTGTTTGTTCTAATAATTTTAGAGTCATGTTGTCACAATCCATGAAAAACCCCATCAAGATATCCTTTTGCCTTAATTGTTATAACTTTCCAGTAATTGCTGATCTCAGCTTGAACAAATCCCACCACCTTGTTCTTCTTCACAGCTGGTTGTTCTTGGTCCTTTGTTCTTCCACAATCATTTTAGGATTTATCTATCAAGTATAACAACAACAATAAAAAACCCTGCAGGCATACTGATTGCAATTGCGTTATAATTACCTCCATAAAGATGTGTTGATGTTGTGTTAGACCACCCCTAAGCTCGGTGAGCCACTAGAAAAACTTACAGGACTCAACACATAGTTGTACTTGTGCTATGATGTATTACAGCAAAAAGATACAAAGCAAAATCAGCAAGGGAGAAGGGCTCATGGGACAAAGTCTGGAGGAAACCAGGCACAAGCTTCCAAGAGTCCTGTCTCAGGGGAGGCAACAGGATATACTTAATTCCTCCAGAAAGCAGTTTTGACAACATGTGCGAAGTATTGTCTCCCAGGGAAGCTCATTAGAGATTCAGTGCCCAAGGCTTTTCTGGGGCCTGGTCACCTGCATACCCTCTGCCTAGCATGTACCAAAATTCCAGACTCCCAGAAGAAAAACAGGAGTTCAGCATACCAAATTGTTTGTATAATTTAAGCACAGTGAGCCACTCTTATCATTTAAGGAAAGTTGCATATAAGTGCAGGGAATGGTTTACCAGTCAACTTCTCAGATGCCAACCACGGATCAACCTTGCAAACAGGCCTGTCTAGGGATACCAGACTCAGGCCTGCTATGTTAACTTTTTTCCTGCACAAATGTGTTCCTCTGGGTAACTGAATGAGATCTTTTTTTTTTTTTTCAATTACATTTTCTCATTGATTACTTCTGACAAACAGAAACACATTAAATTCTTTAGGTTGATTTGATACCAGCAACCTGGCTAACCACTCTTTTTTGTTTTAATACCTTATCCATAGATTCTCTTGGAATTTCTAAGTAAATAATCATCATCTATAAATAGTTTCATTTCTTCATTTCAATTCTCTTACCACTTATTTCATTTTCATATCTTATTATTTAGAACTACCAATGCAATGTTGAACGGAACATCTCTATTATGTTTTAAATTACTTAAAAATACTAGGGATGATGTTTTAAAAAATATTTTGTTAAAAAAATGCCTGGAAGGTACTAATAGTTGCTATATCTGGGTGGTGGTCTGTGAGTGACTTCTGTTTTCTTCTTTATGCTTTCTATATTTTCTGGATTTTCTATAATGACCATCCATTACTTTTTAAATGAAAAAACAATAAATATTATTTTTAAATTGCCTGGAAAATTTGTTACCCCTTTAGAAATATAATTTCAATAAATGTATAAATAGACGGCTTTGTCCAATCAATAAAAATACTATCAGTATTGCTCTATCCTTATGTGTTGTGATCCTGAATTGAATAGGAAGAAGACTTTGACCAAGAAGTTTGGAAAGGAAATACAATAGTTACAACTGATTTTTGAAACTGGTGAAATGCATGCATAGTGATGACTGCCCTGATCCAGTTGGAGCTCTTTGACTTTAGGCTGTGCCGTCTGCACATTTCAGTCCTTCTGCCCTTCTCTTCTCAGGCAGGAAGTGATGGCAGAAAGAACTAGAGAATCATCTGCATCTTTAACCAGTGGTAGCCAATTGGAAGAATTTTTTCCAAGCTTCTGTTAGATCTCTGTTGCTGTGGCTGGGATAGGATGTGGCTCGGGAGTGGATTCTTCTATTAGCTGCCTTATTTCCTTTCCCTGCTCTGGGTTTGGCCAGGAGATAGAGGAGCACATCTTTTTTTTAAAAAAATTATTTATTTGTTTGTTTGTTTGTTTGTTTATTTATATCCCCAACTGCTTGAGCCACTTCCACTCCCTGCTGGTTGCGGCATCTGCTGGTTGCTGCATCTGCTGGTTGTGGTGTCTGCTCATCTTCTTTAGGAGGCACTGGGAACCGAACCTGGGACCTCCCATGTGGGAGGTGGGTGCTCAACTGCTTGAGCCATATTCCTCCCTGGAGCACATCCTTTTATTAGTGTATAGGCAAAGGCTTTGTGAGAGAAGTAGAATTTGTGTATGGCCTTCAAAGAAGAAAAAAGTAGAGAAGAAAGCACCCTAGTTGTGGGTACAGGTATGTCATGGCACAAATAGGGTGATCAGGGAAAAAACACAGACTTTAAATAGTTGGATGCAGTGTTTCCCCTTAGATTTACATAGTTAATTTCCCTTTTGCCAAAGTTTACCATACCAAAGTCAAATTTCCAGTATATTCTTTTTTTCCTTTATGTGACAATAGCTTACAGTTAATTAGAAAAGTTTATTCCTTAGTGTTATAGCCTATGCTGCACAATCCTTTAGGGATTTTTGTTATGTACCTTCATGTTTTTCTCTGGTGGCATTCTGTTCCTCTATGTTCTCCTCTTTTTTATTTATCACTTTCATTTTGGTATTGTATCTTTAAATGTTTCCAATTTAAAAATGAATATGCTGTGCTGCCTATTGTTCATTGTTCTGTACAGAGATGTTTAAAATGATTTATCCTTGCTAAATTTCTTTGGTTGTGATTTTTATTTTATTGAGGGACTCTTTTTACCCATTGGAAAGACAAGTCATTATTTGAATTTTTGTTGTGAAAAGATATTTGAAATTAGAAACCTTACCCTAGGAAACATTCTAGTTGTTTTTGAACTTTACCATGTATGAAAATTACTTTGGGAACTTGTTAGAAGGATGGCCCATCCTCTTCCTACTGAATCAGAGGTCCTGGAAGTGGGCTTTAGGCATTTGTATCTGGTGATTCTGACTGATGCATAATAAAGTTTGACAAACACAGCAACATTCATTTCCTTAAGTTACATTGCGGGGGGCGGATGTGGCTCAAATGGTTGGGCGTCCGTCTGCCATATGGAGGGACCTGGGTTCAATCCCCGGGACCTCCCGGTAAAAAAAGAAAAAATACATATATAGAAGGCGCATGGGCTGCCAGGCTCTGTGTGCTGGTGAGCCGCCAGGCCCCAGGAGCCATGCAGCAAGATGATGACGCAACAAGAGAGAGACGCAGGGGAGAGACAAGACGAGATGCTTCGAAAGCTCCAGAAGCCAGGAGCTGAGGTGGCGCAGGCGGCAGAACACCTCTCTCCTACATCGGAAGTCACCAGGATCGAATCCTGGTGAAGACTGGAGGAGGAGGATGAGAAGAGATAGCAGAAAACAGACACAGAGAATTGCCCAGTGAATGGACACAAAACAGCAAATGGGGAAGGGGGGAGTTTAAAATGGATAAAGTAAATAAATAAATCTTTAAAAAAAAAAAAAAAGTTACATTGCAATTTATTTTTAAATAATTAAAAATGTAATTATAGTCAGTATTTTGTAAATTGCTTCAAAAATAACCACTGTAAAAATCACTTAAATGATACCAAGGTTGTTTATATATTTGAAGTGACATTTATGTACTTGAAAAATATTATTTTAAATCTACATTAAAGTTTATTCTAGAACTACAATAATGTAAACCATTCTGATGCAGGAGCTTATTAAAGGATCAAAAGAGTCCATATATGTTCATCCATGTGAAAATTTTGAATGTGATAAAGCTTGCTTGTTAAGCCAATTGGATTGTTGGATTATTTGATTAATAAATAAGTAATAGAACTGAGAGAGTAATGATTTCTTATATTAAAACAACCCCTTACTCCCATGTGACTCAAAGATTTAAAACTGCAAAAATAAAACCAAATAGTTCCAGAGGAAAACACAGATGAATTATCTGTATAAACTTGGAGTGGAAAAGACATTTTTCTAGATTTGTCAAGGGTGTTGAGAAATAAACTCTACATATGAACTTTGTTGGTGGGAGTGGAAATTGGTACAACCCATTTGGAGGCTGTTTTCAAATTACCGATAAGATTTTTCAGTATGCATACTCTTTGACCTAACAATTTTACTTCTAGGAATTTTCCTTAAGGATATTTTCACACATGTGCACAAAGATATGTGCAAAGATGATTTTATAGTATTTGTTACGATAAAAAAAAAAAAAGGAAGAAAACTAATGCTTCATTAAAAGGAACTGGTTCAATAAATTATGATCTATGCACTGATGGAACACAATGCAACAGTAAAAAAAATAATTTGAAGTGCGATTTTTGTAATGATATAGAATCACGACATTGAGAATGAAAAAAATAAAATGTATATCAATGTATACAATGATTCTATTTATGATTAAAATATACATACACATACAGTCATACCTTGGTACTCAACTGCTTTGAAACTCGTTGAATTTGGTACTCGACATGTTTTGATGTGAAAATTTTGTCCTGGTATTCCTAGTTTGGTACTTGACGCGCAAGTTGGAACTTGTTGATGTTGGTTGCCTCTTTACTCGCTACCCTTTCCAGCCATAACAAAGGGTCAGGCGTTAGTCACGCGTAGCTCTTGTCCTGTGCGCATACCATTGCGGTTTTATCTAAGCTTCTGTGGTCATTTTGTGTGTTTTTACGCTTTTTTTCTCATCATGGGTCCTAAGAAAATGAGCAGTGATAGCGGTGAGCAGAAAAGAAAATTACTTCACACCATCATTGAGCAAAAAAAAAAAAAAGAAAGAAATAATAGGTTAATATGAGAGCAGTATTCACTTTACTGATTTTGCTAGGGAATATGTGGTATGCCTAGAACAATGGTCTCCACCAACATTAAGAATAAAGAAGCAATAAAAAAGGCTGATGTTGTGAAAGGAGTTAAAGCAGTAACAAAGTAGCATCCCCAAACACTCGGGGAAGTTGAAAGCTGTTATTAATTTGGGTAAATGAGAAGCAGTTAGCAGGCAATAGTGTATCAGAAGCCATGATATGTGAAAAGCGAAAGTGTTGAATACCGATATTTTGAAAAACAAACCAGAGCCGAGTGATGAGAGTGTTGAAGTTTTTAAGGCCAGCCACGGCTGGTTTGATAATTTTAAAAAGTGGACCGCATCCATACTGTCTTGAGGCATGGCAAGGCAGCGAGTGCTAATAAAAAGGCTGCTGATGAATTTGTCAGTGAATTTCAAGACTATGTAGAGGCTGAGGGTTTTATTACCCACTAAGGTTTTAAGTGTGATGAGACCGGAGTTTTTTGGGAAAAAATGCTGAGTAGAACCTACATCACAAAAGAGGAGAAGGCATTACCAGGCCACAAACCAATGAAGGACAGGCTCACTCTATTGTTGTATGGGAATGCTAGTGGGGACTTAAAACTCAAGCCTCTACTGGTCTATCATAGTGAAAACCCGCGAGTTTTCAAGAAGCATAATGTCAAAAAGCAAAGTCCATGTGATGTGGAGGCAAACAGCAAAGCTTGGATCACAAGGCAATTTTTCACCAAGTGAGTAAACGAAGGCTTTGGTCCCTCAATGAAAGAATATTTGCTGGAGAAAGATTTGCCTCTGATATCCCCAGTTCCTTGATCAAAGAAATGTGCAAAATGGACAGAAGTTCAAAACTTTGGAGAAGTACCATCCAGACAAAGCTCTGACAAGCAGAAATGTGAATTTATTGAATGACCAAACAATTTCACACTTTTGAAGAATTCTGAAAAGACAGAAGCAGTCCTCGTTGGATAAGTTTTTGGTGAGGTGATAAAGAGTGTATGAGAGCCTGTGGTGCAAGCTGAAAAAAGGCAGGAAAGAGAAAGAACACCTGAAGTGCAAGTGCCCGATGTTCTATTGGACGGGGACTCTCCTTCCAAGCAACACTTCAGGTAGCCTCTCCTCCTCACCACTCTCCTCCCACCATCCCATTAGGCCATGGACTCTTCTCAGTACAGGTAAAGTGAAGTTTCTATTTAATCTGAGTATTTATTAATTTTTAAGCTTATTTCTAATTAAAGTAATGCTATACAACCCTATCTTTTTACATATTGCCTTGAAAATATAAATTGTCTTTGGTTTGGGAACACATTAAATTTATTTACATTATTCCATGTGGGAAAAAATTGTTTTGGTACTCGTCGCACCTCCCCGAACCAATTAATGACGAGTACCGAGGTACCACACTATATATGTACTTACATGTGAACAGCAACTTTCATATATTGAGAATACTCTTTTTAAAAAATTTTATTATTTTTATTTTTAAAGAAGCTTTAGATTGCATAAGTGTTGCATAAAAAATATAGGGCATTCCTATATGCCCCACCCAACCCCCCACTTTCCCACATTAACAACATCCTTCATTAGTGTGGTACATCTTTTTACAGTTGATGAGCACATATTGAAGCATTGCTACTAGAAAACATAAGTTAGTTTCAGTGTGAAATTCCTTGAGATTACATAGATTAATTCCTTGTGTCAAGAATGCAGTCAAATATACAAGCTCTGTAAGGTAATTTTATAGAACCAAAGACTTGAACCATCTGGCATTCAGGCTGGAGTCTTCCTTGTACTGGGCATTGCCATCTTTTGGTAGGTGTAACATTGACTGAAGCCTCGCATATGTGGGGTGTTGCTTGCCCTGGAAATGGGAAAAGTCATGGAGTTGGCTCATGGGACCTTTAAGTCTCACCAGTCTTTGTCTGGGTGTGGAAACCATGCTCTGGAAGGGGAAGAATTTGGTGTATGTGTGTGGGTAGATGAGTGTGATGATTAAGATGCTCATTTGTTCTTTAAAGTTTTACAGGGACTTTCTTTTTACCAAAGGAAAAAAAAAATAGAATATATACTTCTATTGAAAGTATTTATTTCTTATAAAATATAAAAGATTATTTGGGATAGTTGCACATGAAAGCATTGTAAAATTCAAGGAGAAAATGGATTCATATTAACAGATAATTGACAGCCTGTTTTGAAAACAGTTTTGTTATTTTTCAGCTACAAGCAATATTTGTTATAACATGGTCGTTTTTTCATGTAGGAATGAAACAGTCTATTCTCTTAGGGATTCAAAATCTGGAAGGCTTTTGAATAAGAATTTCAAATGTAAAGCATGTGAAAAATATATAAAGCATTGGTGTGGATCAACCCGTGAATGTTTTATTGGGGTTTTATGGGACTGATAAATAACACCCTTGTTCCTCACTCTAAGTTGAGAACCAACTGAAAGATAGATACAAGATTCAGATGACTGGAAGACAAACTCTTAACTATAATACTGATAAAGGCAGAATTGGAGCAAAGGACTTTAGATCTGTGCCAAAAGGGTTTAACTGTGTTCTACCCCCGAGTTAGATTGGCTTATCTACCCTGTCACAAACATGACTGTACAACCTACAGATTCTCTGCACCAGGGACAGCCAGCCCCACATGGCAAGGAAGAGAACATGGGCATCTTGCAGGCAGGTTGCTTTCCAAAGAGGGAGACCCAAGAAGGGCTGAGACAGGCATGTTCAGTTCTTTTTCCCAAACTCTTTGTCTTATGGGGTGGAATGAGTAAGGATGGGAAGAAAGGCTCCAAATATTCTAATGTAGGACTTCTCAAAGTGTGGTCCAGGAACCCTTGTGTGTCCCCAACACCCTTTTAGGGGGGCTGGGCTACACGGTCAAAACTACTTTCTGACGAGATTGGTGGTGATGTTAACACATTTATCTATAGATATATAGATATTGATATTGAATAATGAAATGTATTTATCTGAATAAATCAGTACACCATTATTTTCCAGATGACCAAAGCTTCATTTTACAAAATCATGCATGGGTAAAAGATCCATTCAAAGTGCAAGATAGACCATTGGATTTTAACGTAATAGAGTACGTTATAATTTCGTTGATATATCAGGTTTCGGATTCTACATTGCAACTAACTGTTAAGAAATTACCTCTTGTCAAGTTTTGGAATAATATTAAAGAAAAAAATCTGAAAAGACTTAAAATACTCCTTCCTTTTTCTACTACATATCTGTGTGAGACATAGGTATTGTCTGTGTGAGACAATATATTGCAATAGATTGAATGCAAATATGGGACTTCACCTGTCTTCTATTAGGTCAGACAATAAAGAGTTTGGAAAAAATGTTAAATAATGTTATACTGCCCACTAATTTTTTGTTGTTTTGGAACACATAGTTACTTTTTTTATAGTTACTTTTCATAAAAATATGTTCTTTGCAGCTTGTAAGCATTTCAGTGAGCTCACCAGTTACGGGCCACTTGAGGGAAGGGCATGAGTCCTGTTGTCTGAAAACTTTTATTGACACTTGGTGGTAAGATTAAGAAAGCAGAGGCATCCACATTGCAACATGACTATTAGTGGCTTGGCTGAAAATCCTAGCAACAGTGAGGTAGTCCACATTTAAGAAATGCTGCTTCACCCAATGGCATATGTTGATGTTGATGACCGAGTCAGAAAACGAGTCAGAAGAATTGGGCTCTGCCATGTAAAAAAAATTAGGAATACTACATCCAATTTATTTTGCCTATATTTTGCTTTATGAAAAGTATGCAAAGGAGTGATTTGTGATGAAATCTATGTCTGAATAAGTCTAAATACGTCTATCAATAGTGTAAAATAGAAATTCTGTGTAGTAAAGCATTATATGGTGCTTCTTGAAATCAGTGGGATCTCGATTGATAAAATATTATGATTAAAATCTAATAAAAGCATGCAGGTCCTGAGAGCAAATGAGTGGTTCACACAATAAATGTGAGGTAAGTTGAGCAGCAGCAGAACTGTGTGACATGAGGGCATTAGAGAAAGCTTCATGAAGGATGTGAAGCCTGTACTGAGCCTTGAAGGTGGATTGAAGAGAGAACATTGATTAATAACATTAAGTACACTTATTTATGGTTATCTGCGTTTACAAAGGGTATTTAATGACTGTAGAAGGTTTCTTTAATTTTAAAGTTTGTTTCAATTTCTATATTTATTTTGGGGTTGCTGGCATCTCTTTCCTGGTCTCCTGGGCTCCCTGCTACCGTTCTTCCTGACTTTGGCATGTCCCATAAGGAACAGCCAAGTTATTCTTTTTAAAATGCAAATACAATCATGTTATTCCTCTGCTCTTAGCTCTCTCATGGCTTTCCCTCAACTTAGAAAAAACAAACTTGAAGTCTGTACCACAGTTGACAAAGCCTGTGGCTGCTTCTCTGAGCTCCTTTTGTACCACTCTCCCTCTTTGCAGCCTCACACACCTTTGTGTGGGCCTTGATACATGCCAGGTGTGGCCCATCTCAGGCTTGTACATTTGTTGCTCCCCTTGCTTGGGAGGCTCTTCCCCCAGATACTCTCAGGCCTTGATCCCAGACTTCATTTGGTTTCTGTTCAAATGGCAGCTCCTCCAAAGTGACTTCTTTGACAACCCCATCTGAAGCAGCACCTTCCCCCTTCTCTGTTTCCTTCCCCTGCTGTTTTTGTTCACAGCACTTGCCTGACATTATATTACATTTAGTTCATTTGTCTTCCCTACCAGATGTAACCTCTGTAAGGACATTGACTTTATTTTTTTGTCCATATTGTGTTCCTGGGGCCTAGAACAGAGTCTGGCAAATGGTAGGTCAATAAATATTTGTTGAGTGAATGAGCTGATAATCAGAAAAGAATATTTCTTGTTCAGTATGGGTAATAAAGTACTGCTCTTCTGTCTTGATGGAGAACAGGAAATGAACAATATTTCTTCAGCAGCCGAACACTACAAAGAAGTTTTGAAACAAGACAATACTCATGTGGAAGCCATTGCATGTATTGGAAGCAACCACTTTTATTCTGACCAACCAGAGGTAGCTCTCCGGTTTTACAGGTGTGTTTTAAATTCAGTTTTTAGGACTACTTTCCTGTGAAATATCGGTGAAGATAAATCTTAAACTATAATGAAGATGGAGTGAAAAGGTAGAGAAATCACTCATAGGCCATGTCTATATGAAATGAAAAATTCTAATGCCCAGATGTTTTATGAGCACTAAAGTAACATCTAGTAATTTGGAAACATGGAGCTATTAGGCATCTTGCAGAAACTCACCTGGATAATTGACAGTGTTTTAAATAGCATTATTGTATGAGTTAGCCATTTCATCATCAACCTATAACATTTTAATAATTACTTGAAACACTTATCATCATCACTGACTTCATTAAAGCCACCAGACATACAGACATTGAGGCTGAAACGGTGAAGAGATTTGCAAAAAGTAGTCAGCCCCCTGTTCTGTGTTCAGACAAGGACCTGATACATGATCGCCTGTTTTGTGAAGTATTGTCAACTCTTGTCCAAGCATTTTTTCAAAGTCTACGTAAATTATGTTCACTGGTTCTCCCTTGAGTACATACATTTCTACCCTACATATGGTTCTGAAATTAATTTTTTAATTATGATTTTCTCTCCAGCCCCTGGGTAATATTCAAGGAGAGAACTGACAGCTGCCAAGAGTTCTTTCTATATATATGTTGGCAGCACAAAATATAATATGAATGTATCCTTTGTACATATAGCTGACTCTACACTTCTACCGCCATGGCCCAAAGTGGGTCATGGGTTGCACAGGGCAACTGGGGTGGATTTTCATTTGCTTATTTGAACTCTCTTGTCCTTCATTCCTTGGAATAAATGGTGCATAGAAGCAAAATAAGGCTGTGAAAGCTAAATAACATAGCAATCTAGCTGATGGTCTTGTCGTCCTCCTTGGAAGCTCATTGAAGATCAGTAATCACAGCTAAATCATAAAATCCGGATAACCAAAAATGTGATCCAACTCAGTTGAAAACTTAGAGGTAAATGCTAAACACAGTCCTAAAATTAGATTAGAAGGTGTTAGGAATTTCCCTATATGCACCAAAGCCAAAATGTGTGAGTTTTACTTTACATGATTATTTCTTATTTTGGCTTTCTAGCAAAGCATTTGGGTGGAGGGGATGTGAGAAAAACTTACATAAGTTGTTTCTGACCTTGCCTCTGGATATATTTCCCATGACTAATACTGTTACAAAAGACATGACTTTTGTATTTGCTTAAAATTTTTTTTCATTTACTATAATACTTTCTATTTGTGTTCTCTAGGAGTGTCAAAAATAATATAATGAATTCATTTCTAACTTTAAAAAATATACATATGCCTTAAAATTTAAAGCTGGTCTTTAAATTTTCTGTGTACTCTTTTTCACAAAGGCGACTCCTGCAGATGGGTGTTTATAACTGCCAGCTTTTTAACAATCTGGGGCTCTGTTGCTTCTATGCCCAGCAGTATGATATGACTCTGACCTCATTTGAACGTGCCCTTTCTCTGGCCGAAAATGAAGAAGAGACAGCTGATGTCTGGTATAACTTGGGACATATAGCTGTGGTAGGTTGTTTCTCTTTCTTTAATATACTTTGTCATAGGTTAGATATTAATTAGACAAGTTAGATAAGTTATAGATAAGTTAGTCTGAAGAAATTTTCTGGTGTTAATAAATGCAGGTTTGGTTATAGTCTTATGTAGCAATTTAGAGATTTCTAGGCATCATCATAACTCATTTTATATTCCCAACTTAAATCTTCTTATGTAGAATTCATGCTTGACTCCTATAATCAGTACTTGTTGCTTTTCCTATGGCAGGGGAAAAGATTTATATGAGGAAAGAAGGGAGGAAATGGCAGGAGAAAGAGTATGGATTTGCATGCGTGAATATACACTCTTCTTTTGTAGGGAATAGGAGACACGAACTTGGCCCATCAGTGCTTCAGGCTGGCTCTTGTCAACAACAACAATCATGCCGAGGCCTACAACAACCTGGCCGTGCTGGAGATGTGGAAGGGCCACGTTGAACAGGTCAGCAAACTACCGGGGGCACAGCAGACAATTGACTTTCTTCAAAGAAAAGCTGCCATATATGGCTCTCATCATATGTTATCATTAAAAAATGAGCTCAGGAGTCTGACAGGCCTGAGTTTGAATCCCTTCTCTGTCATTTACTAGCTGTGTGACCATGAAGATGTCACTTAACCTTTCTGAGTCCAAAACAGAACACTTGATTTTATTGCAACAAATCTGTTTCTCCCTGGTCTTCCCTTCCCTTAGTAGACAGTTCCACCATTTACCATCCCCTTCGAGTTGCTCAAGCCAGAAACGTAGGAGTCACTCTTGAAAGCTCTCTTTAACTACTGCCTTCCTTCTGCCACTCTCATGACTCCCCCAACCCACTATCAGAAGCACGTCCTGGCAGTTCTTCAAGTCACATCCTAAACCTGACTGCTCTTCTCCACTCCTGCCACCTTCACCAGACTGCCATTATCTCTTGCCTGGACTACTGCAAGGGATTCCACTTCTGCCCCCTATAATGCACCTCCACAGAACAGCCAGAGGGATTTGTTTTTAATGAGATATATTTTATTACTACTTTGCTTAAAATCCTCCTTGTACTTGGAATAAAATCTGGGTTTCAAACCTTGGCCTGCGAGGTCTTGTATAGCCTGACCTCTGGCTCCCTCTCAGACTGCATCTTCTGCCTCTCCTTTCCCATTGACTTCCAGACACATTAGCTGTCCTGCCGTTCCATAAATATGTGATGCTCATTATTACTTTTGGAATGTCCTTTTTTTCTTCAGATCTTTTAAAGGCCTCTTTAGAAAGGCCACCTCTTTAGAAAGGCCATTTTGAACGTCAGTCTAATAGAGCCCTCAGATGCCAGCCCATCTCCCAGTTTATTTTTCTTCCCAGTACTTATCATCTTATCAGATATTTTCATATTTATTTGTAAAATGTGGTATATCAGCTGCACGAAAGCAGGGATCTTATCTGTCTTATCTGCACTATTCTCAGCATCAAAAACAGTTCCTGGCACATCGTAGGTACTCAGTAAATAAATGTGGAGTGAATGAATGATAGAGAAAATAGGGAATAATGGTACCAACCTGAGGTGTTTTTTTGAGGATTAGCAGATCATGCGTGCAGAGCACTGGTTGTGTAGGAAAAATGTCATATTGAGCACATGGTAGGTGCTTAATAAATTGTATAATAATTATTATTTACATAACAAAAAGCTAAAAATGCTAAATACAGCCATACACTATTAAAGGTAATCAAGAGTAGATATTGTTACAGTCCTCACTTTAGAGATGAAGAGGCTGAGACTCAGGGAGGTTGAGGACAATGTTTAACTTTTAACAAAACAAGGAAAGAAACATCATGGGATATTGCCTTTCTTTCCCAGAGTTCCCAAAGCAAATTAAATGGACTCGTATTTTATAGACAAAATACTTTTAAAATGAGAACTTGTTCTCTCATGGAACTTGTGCCTATATTCATTGGAAACAAGTGCTTCTGAAAGTTTTCTCTGCCCCTGTGTTAGTGATTTTCTTTCCTTCCGGCTTATTGTAGTTTTTCTAGTATCAAATTAATTTTAAATGTTTTAGTGAAATGTTTCATCATATTAACCCCTTATTATTATTTAAAATGAATATCCACCATCCTATATGAACTGATATCATTTTTTCTGGGATTAGAAAAAAAGATATACAGATTTGCCATGGTCATAAATAGAGGTTTTGGATTTAGCTGCCAGATGGAGGGTCTTTCAGCCTCTTGGAATGCTGAGTTTGGGGTCTTAATGATGTATGTATGAACATCTTATGTCCCTCAGTGGTGTCCTTTGAACCTAAAGGCAACAAAAAATAATGTGAATTCTGTTCTTTGAGTACCTTAGAGAAAAGAAAGCTTGTCATTTTCAGTTGCTGTTCCACTTAGAAAATTGGTCAGCAATCTAATGACCAGTGCTTGCTCACTCTCTTGTAACACAGAGCTTGCAGTTTTGAAGTTTAATCTAGTTTTTTGGTTGTTTTGGAGTATCAGTTACTTAAAGCTTAATAAATCAAAGTATAATTAATGCAACTGAAATGTACACTTTAAAATGGTTAAAATAGCTCGTTTTATTTTATATATGCTACTATCATAAAAACAGTTTAAAAACAAGAAGATTTGGGGACTGGGTGTAGCTCAGTTGGTTGAATGCCTGCTTCCCATGTACGAGGTCCTGGGTTCAATCCCTGGTACCTCCTAAAAAAAATGGAAAAAGCTTACTAAGTCAATCAGTAACAACAAAAACAAGATAAAGAAGACTTTTTATTTTTTTAAGCCTTTAGAGGATTATGTTTTGGGCAGTAAGTGATACTAAATTATAAACTATACAAGAACTGTGGTTCTCAAATAACTTTAAATCTATTCTTCTACTCTAGATTTTCAATTCTTTAAAAATTCAGTTTTATTTTCTCTGTCTTTTGAAGCATTTTATTATTAACATAATTTTGGCAAGATGCAAATAGTTACCTGTATATTAGTAAGTAATTGTATTTCATGAGGAATGTCATCTCTATTTATCACAGGATCATGTATATTAAGGTCCTATCTTAGAAAGGATTCTTTTACAAAAATAAATCACAAATATAGTGCGGATATCTGCTCATGTATCTGTGGCTTTTTTTCTTACACAGGCAAGAGCACTGCTGCAAACGGCATCATCTTTAGCACCCCATATGTATGAGCCACATTTCAATTTTGCAACAGTCTCTGATAAGGTATTCTCTTTCTTTATTAATTGCCATCTGATCTGTTTTTTTCTCTCTTGGTTTAAAAGAAATCAATATATAAGGAATATTGATTAAAAAAATCAATATAAAAGAAATTCTACCCTTATCTTCCTGAGAGAAATAATTTTCTAAATACTCAGTTAATAGATACACATACATCTTCAGTTCAAGAGACAATTTAATAAACTTTAAATTAATTTGTCTCCCAACTATTGAATAAACTTAACACCATTATAAATTTCATGAGACTTATTTAATGGGCTTTAAGATTTAGTAATTACTTTTTACACCAAGGAAATCCTGTACAATACTTGTAGGTCATATTGCCACTAAGTCTCTGGCACAGTCACTGTGAAAGCTATTTTGGCTATGAACAATGTGGAGGAAGTACAACTGTTACTGCTGTGTTGCAAGTTAGTTAATATGCAAATGTTAGAAGGATTCATGTCTTATATTTAATAATAAGAGGAAAACAAACAAAAGGCATCTTATAACTTCGGCAACTTTTTTCTCTTCACCATTTTGTTAGAATTCATGAGAATATTTGTTAGTGATTTTCTGCCCTTTTTCATATCCCAGCTTCAGAGGCCCATCCATCTGGAAATATTTTGTTTGTTTTGCTTTAATATTTTCTTTTGTAAATATGATGCTGATCTATGAAGATCACATAGATAAGACTGAGGCTAAAATCACCTATTAACAGTCTTGAAGCTTTTAGTTGGAAAACTTCCTTGGAAAACAGACTCCTTGGTGACTCTGTTTTGAGAATGAGATGACTAAAAATGTTTCCTGCTTAAGGACAAGTTTTGATAGACCAAAAGACATTTTAAAAACACATTATTTCTCATAGCATGATTCTGAAGCTATCCTCACTTCCATTTCTGTTTTGAACCTAAAATGAGCCATGAAAAAGTTATAATTTTTGAGTACTTGTTAAGTGCCAGGTGCTATGCTTGGTGCTCTATCTACCTCCTCTACTTCTCCCACAGCCCTGCAATGTAGGTATACCTGACTTTTCCCCAGTCATTTTTTTATACAACTGATGTTTTGTTTATTGAGTGTTTACTATGTGCCAGGCACTGTTCTAGGCACAGAGAATAAGGCAATGAATCAAACAGACAAAACTTCTACCCTCATTTTTTTTTTTTTTTTTTTTTTTTATCGGGAGGTCCCGGGGATCGAACCTGGGTCCCTCCATATGGGAAACGGACGCCCAACCATTTGAGCCACATCCGTCCCCTCTACCCTCATTTATCTTAAATCCTAATGGATCCTGAGGCTCATATGACAGTGGCAGGTTCAGAATTCACATCCAGCTGCCTAGAATGTTCATGCCCATATTTTTTTCCACTGCATCATGATGCTACTTAGCTAGTTAAATCATAAAGAAGACTTGATTACTTTCTTTCAGGAATATTATCACATTTTAATAACATAGCACTCACATGAGGTATTTCTAAAAACAAAAGGCTACACTTCCATAAGAGAAAATAGTATGTTAAAGAGAAATACTATGATTTAAAAAGAAAACTTAATTTATGTTTTAAAAACAAATGTTACCAAAAAACTATCAAAATTGTATTATCTAAACTTTTTTGTGTCCACACACTAAAAAGCTCTCTTTGCTTTAGAAATGTGTGCTTGGATCAAAAGGTATTCATATAGATTCAGTACAGTCAAAGATTTTGTTTGGGACCAGACTTTTAAACAAAGTTCATTGAAAATCAGAGACACCCTTAATAAAAATTTAAAACCAGATAGTTTCCCAAAACTATTGTGCTAGTACCATTTGAAACTTCCCAGAATATGTTATTGTGTTTTTAAATGAAATGGTTTTTGCTTGAATTTTCTGTCTAAAAGATAATATCCTAATCAAAATACCATCTTTGTCTATGGTACACTGCAAATAGTTTTCCTAAACTATGCAGAGTTGGGTATTTTAGCATGCAAATGTCATTTTATATTTATAATACTATCAATGACAAGAAAAGAAAACACAGGTTTATGAATTCATAACTAATGGAGCTTTAATGGAACATAAATTATTTATATAATTGGTTATTTTACTTTTCTCATATGTTTTTCAAGATTGAATTATAATATAGTTGAGAGAATTCTAAGATCAAAGTAGTATAATCAAGCAATTTGACCTTTTAAGAACCCTTTGAATTTCTATGATATACAGATAATATGTCCTTAAAATTTGGGGGGACTTGTTCTGTGGTTTTATTCTGGTGTTTTTTACAGATTGGAGATCTCCAGAGAAGCTATGTTGCTGCTCAGAAGTCTGAAACAGCATTTCCAGATCATGTGGACACACAGCATTTAATTAAACAGCTAAAGCAGCATTTTGCTATGCTCTGATTGTTCCTTACACCAAATATGTTCTTAGCAAGGGGCATTTTTCAAAGGACAAAGTAGTGTGTATATATGTAAAACAAATACCTATGTTTGATATGAGTGAAGGTGACATAGGGAGTTTAAACCAGAATGTTTAATAAAAATTTTATAATAATAACTTTTAAAGATAGAAATAACATAAAATATAGGATTTAAGCATTTGTAAGTGGATCATGAAACCATCTCCCATATTATATGATAGGTGTTGGTTTATGTTTATAAAACATTTCGGTGAATTTCCTCAGATTTTTATAAATGCTTGTTTTTAATGTTCTTAAGCTGGCCATTAGCCATCTTGTAGATAATAGGTCTGAAATCTGCCTTTAAAATTGCACTTTTAAAGCTAACAGTATTTGTATTTATCCTAAGTAGAAACTTCATTTAGAGATTAAAAGGTGTATTTAAAACTATTTTTTATCAAATACTTTGTGAGACATTGTACATTTTCTTCTATATTATTCTTTTAAATAAATATGTAAAAAACCATCATTCTGTTATTTTTCAAGAGTTTTTATGTTAAACAATATAAAAGGCTGAGATTGTTAGATTGGATTAAAAAAAATAAGGTCCAGATACATGCTACCAACAAAAAACACCCTTCTTGTTAGGCTAAAAGTAAAAGTATAGGAAAAAGACATACCATGAAAACACAAACGAAACATCAGCTGGGATGCTATGTTAATATCAGACAAAGGAGATTTCAGAGCTAAAAATATTAGCAGGGATAACAAAAGGCCATTTGATGGTGATAAAGGAGTCAATCAAGGGACATAAGAATTATAAATGTTAATGTACCTAATAACAGAGCTGCCAAATACATAAAGCAAAAACTGATAGAACTGCAAGGAGAAATTGACAAATCCACAATTAGAGAATTTAAATAGATCTCTTTCAATAATTGATAGAACAAGTAGACAGAAAATATGTAAGTATGTAGCAGGCCTGAACAACAGAATCAACCAAGTTGAGCTGATGAACATTTATAGAACACTCTACCCAACAGCTGCACTTTGCAAACTCACGTGGAACATAAATTTTAAAAAGATTTCAAGTCATACAAAGTGTACTCTCGGGACCACAATACAGTTAAATTAGAAATCAATAACAGATATCTGAAGAAAACCAAAATATTTGGAAACAAAATAACACACTTTTAAATAACACGGGTGAAAAAATAAGTCAAAAGGAAAAGTAGAAAGTACTTTGCACTGAATGGAAATGAAAACACAGTATATCAATAGTAGTGGTAATTTGCTAAAGCAGTACTTAGAAGGGAATTTTTAGCACTAAACACCTGTAACAGAAAAGAAGTAGAGTCTCAAGTTAATGGTCTCAATTTCTACCCTCAAACTAGAAAAAGAAGACAACTGAACTCAAAGTAAGCACAATAAAAGAAATAGTAAAGATCAGAGTGGAAGTCGATGAAACTGAAATCAGAAGAGCAATGGAAATTATGAATGAAACCAAATCTTGGTTTTTTGAGATCAATAAAATTGATAAACCTCTAGTCAGACTGAACAGGAAAAAAGAGAGACCACATAAATTATTAACATCACGTAAGAGAGATGACATTACTACAGATCCTTATAAATATTAAAGAGATAATAAAGGAATATTATAAACAATTTTATGCCAATTATATAAATTATTCCTCAAAAAGTCTGATTTAAAAAAATACAAATATCACAGTTAACTCTGAATTGCCATGCAATTTTTACAGACACCACAAGTTCTATGAAAGTTTAGAATCTGCATAAATATTTTTTAAATGAACAAACACTGGGAACATGTGGAAGAATTCACAATCACTGGATGAAGTGCCTTACCTGGACAGAGTGATAAGATTTAACAACCTGAGAAGAAGGATAAGGCTTGGAGAGGCATTCCAATCAAGGCTGGTGAATCAACATATTTGGGAACTATTAGAATCTGCATGTGGCTGGGTGGAATCTGGGAAATAGCAGCTGGACTACACTGGTCATGAGGGCTAAATATGATAGGGCAGGAAAAGGCTAGACTGAGAGAGTTTTGAATCCTAAGTTAAGGAGTTTAAGTTTTACCTGAAAGTTGAAGTGGAAGGAGAGTTTTGTAAGAATTGATCTGGAAGAAATGTGTAGGATTGGTTGGAGAATACAAAGTTGGATAGAGATTTAAAATCTAGTTTTCTATAAAGAGTTGGAAAAAAGAATGCATTTACATTAGATAATGTTCTAGTTGCTTTACTGCCAAAAGCAGATGCTATTAAAATATGTTGGCTTTATCTATAGAACTTTATTAGCTTACAAGCTTATAGTTTTAAAGTTGTGAAAATGTCCAAATCTAGTCATCATCAAGATGATGCTTTCTTCCTGAAGACCTGTTGCCTGCAATCCTGGACTCCTCTGTAACATGGTAATAGTGGTGTCTGCTGGTTTGTCCCTTCTCTTTCTGGTTTCATTGCTTTCAGCTTTTGCTTCAGTGGCTTTCTTTTTCTTTGTCTGAATTTTATTCTCTTATAAGGGACTCCAGTAAGAGGATTAAGACCCATCCTGAATGAGGTGGGTCACATTTTAACTAAAGACTCTACTCCACCAAAAGATCCTACTTACAATGGGTCCACACCCACAGAAATGGATTAACTTTGAGAACACACTTTTCTGGGGATGCATACAGCTTTAAACCATCAGAGATAAAAAATAAGTTTTTTTAAAGCTGCATAGCATATGTAACTGATCAGATAGTTCATGCCACACTTCTTAGTTATACCTTTTTCTCTTTCCCATCTGTTCTAAAAAGCATAAAAATTTGCCTATATGGTCACAGCTTAATGCAAAAAACACTGAATCTTACAGATGGTGCCTCATTAATTACAGTGTGCAGCAAAATAGTTTTCTTAACAAGGATGTCTTTTTTACAAATCCAGTACTGCTACTTATGTGGTATTTTTATATTTAATGAAACAGGGATTGTGGGAAAAGAAAAACATTAATATTTATCTCCAGACTACAGTTTTCTCCATTGTAATATTTGTTAAAACACTAGAATTGGTGTGTAGGGAGAGGTTGAGGTAGTTCTAAAGCATCCTAAAGTTGAAGAACCACCGTACTAGATGGTTTCTTAAGAGCACTTTCAACTGTAAATTCCTCGAAAGACACAAACGTCGACGCTCCCTCAAGAAGAAATAGATAACGCAGACAGCCCTGTATCCATTAAAGAGTCTGTCTATTAATGCAACTTTCCTATTCTCTCAAAGCAAGAAAAACATCAGGGTGAGAACAAGATGGGTAGGGAAGGGGAAGAGGTGGGAGGCTTCTCAAATAGTGATAACCCAATGCATTATCCTCCATTCACCAAGAATGGCAAATTCAATTGAATCAATTCAATTGATTCAATACATATTTGCTGATCATCAGATACATGCAGAGAATGACTGGGTACACATAGATTACTACATTAGTCTCTGTCCTGCAGGAGCACAGGGTCTCATAAAAAGAGTTTTCTTGGGTGTATCACCCAGCTGCATTGGGAGGTAGCCCAGTTTCCCAAAGAGAGAGGATCCTCTTTGGGAAACTGAAGGATCCAGGCCACCCTTTGGTTTCTAATGCTTCCTCCTCTTCCTTTGCATGGGCCATAGTTTCCTGTTTCTTTCTATATTCTGTAATCTTTTGTTGCAGCCTGGGCATTTTTATATTTTAATGTGTTACCTTTAGAATTTAGACACTTAAGTGTCTGTTCCTTAAGCTTGTATCCAGCTAGTGTTATGACAGTGATTTCCTTGAATGCCAGGAACTAACAGAAGAAGAAGAAAAAGAAGGAGGAGAAGGAAGAGGACGTGGAGGAGGGGGAGAAGAAGGACAAGGAGAAGAAAAATAAAAAAAAGGACACATCTTTCCCAGTCTTCTGTAAAGATGTGAAAGTCTTTTGCAAAATGTTCTGCTTCAGAGCTTATCCATACAAGGCATTTAGAGAATAGCCTGCAGCAAAAGCATGGAACACCCTCTCCACTCTCTTCTGCATTTGTATCTTGTCCTGGGCATGTGTGGTGGTCCTATGAATCCCTCTATTTACACAGATCCAAATGTTCCTTCCCCCCCCCCCCCAGGAAACTGTACTTCTTCATGGTGCAACACTATGTCCTACAGCCAGCAATCCTTTGCCCCAGGCATCTGAGATTTGACTGTTCCCCTACAGCATTCTGCTGGAGAACTCTGTGAGCTGTCTCAAGGCATAGGGAAAGTTCTGGGATGGTAAGCTTGTGAATGAGTGTCCTGGTTCAGCCCTTCAGGCTGCCACCAGACAGATTGGCACAGATATACATGACAGTATGTGCATGAGGGTTACTCCCCTCCTTCTGGAACAAGGACCAGGGACCTGCACTAGAGCACAGTAGCTCTGCATTGAGCCAGTGTGGGGATGGGGAAGGGGCCAGCAAAGGTACCACGGGGAGGCTTTCCTATCATTTTTAACTTGCTTTTTTCTTGATTCAGTGCTCACCCTATTAGTGCCACTCCTACTGTTTCCCAGAGCTTTGAGAAAGATGTTTCTGCCAGTTCTTGTTGGTTGCTCAAAGCTTCTGTGCAGGGATGAAGCCCTGGAATGTCTCACTCTGCCATCTTGAATGGGGCAGGGCCCCAGGTCTCCCTTTGATACCCTCATAAAATGCTTATGAATAGAGGAGATGAGAGAGAACATCATAATATTAAGTAATTCGGTATTAAGTACCTACAGCATGATAAATTCACAACCCTAGAAGTTAATTATTATGACTCCCATTTTCCTGGTGATAGCCTCAGAAAGGTTATAAAACTTGCCCAGCGTTACACAGATAGTCAAAGGCATAGCTGGGAATCTTAGCATCTTGACATGCTATGTTCTTTCAGCCTGGTAAGAAGAGATTAACAGTGGCAAGAGGAGGAGGCATGACAACAGCTCCCCACAAGTTTGATGAACATCAGAATGCTATGGGGAACAGTGGTTCATAAACACTGAGATGTCTCCCATCAGGATGGGTCCTGATATGAGTTCTATGGGTCATAAAGCCATTCATACTCTTCTCTGATCCTCCCAGCAATCCTGTGGGTAGCAGTTGAGTAATTTGCATCCTATATTACAGAATAGAGAAGACAAAATTCAGAGATAAAATGATTTACCCATGGTCACATAACTGGTAAGAGATAGACTTAAATAAGGTCTTCTGTTCTCCGCTATACCAGAACATTCCCACTTTCCCAACCACACAGCCTGTTAATAATGAAAGACCTACTAAAAAGCAAAACTGAATTTATTAAACTTATGAGGCAAGAGAAACCTCAGGCAGTACTGAGCATGCCTTTTATATATTCCACTGAGTAAGCATCAAGGATGTTCAACAGTTCTAAAGAAAGCAAGAGAAGGTCCTAACTGGCCCTAATGGTGATGGGGCTGCAGTAATGTACTCTGTCTTCTGAGCTGTCTCAGCTGACAGCCATCTTATTCTGGTTTTATAGTCCCTGATAGGGTTTCAACTAGGAAAACTTTCTCAAGGACTTTGACAGAAAAGAACACTGCCCTTGATACCAATTTCACAGAAGGTTTCTTAGTTTGTATTCTTGAAGTTCAAAAAGAGCAGCCTTTCCAGATTAATGGTGGTGGGAAACAGAAACTTTCCAGGTTTACCATTCTGATAGTAGCCGAGACTGAGATGAGAAAATGTGAAGAGTCTGGGTATCCCCCAAGAGGTCTACTCTAAGTATGTGTGATCGTTTGAAGTTATTTTATGGATCCCAAAAAGAAAAAGAAAAAGGAAAAGATTATGTCCTTAAACTATTCTATTCCTGTGGTACCATTTGATTGCACTACATTCACTTTAGATCACTTGATTAAATTGCTTTTGATTGGGTTATGTCAGTGAGGCATGACTCAGGTTGAGTCTCCGCCCTTTCACTGGGTCTTACATAAATGGAGACACAGAGAAAAGGAAGTTGCCATTTTTTATCTTGCCTTGTGAGAAAGGATTTAAAGCTCACTAGCAGCCAAAGCTTAAGCAAGAAGCCCCCAAGAGGCTGGGCCCACAGAGCAGGTCAAGGCTGAAGAGCAAGCCATATGTCCACAGTTGAACTGGGGAAGAACACGGAGCAGCCAAGACAGAGAGGAAGCCCGGAAAGAGACAAGCCCAGAGAGAGAGCAAGCCAACAGCTGAGCTCTGAAGAAGGTAGATTCTGGAAGTGAAGGCAGGGACCTTGGCAGAGATGGGCGGCCATCTTGTTTGCCACGTGGCTGGACCCCAGGATCACCAGCAGCTGACTTTGGTGAGAAAGCATATCTACTGATGCCTTGATTTGGACATTTCACGGCCTTGGAACTGTAAGCTTTTATTTTAAATAAAATCCCCATTCTAAAAGCCAACCCATTTCTGGTACTTTGTATCAGCAACTCTTTTGCAAACTAAGGATGAAATGTGAAGTTAGAGCCTCCTGTTTTTTTTTTTTTTTTTTTTTTTTCTCTTTAAAATATTTCACACAGTCTTGCACTCAACTACAAAACAAAGCTGTATTTGCTTTAATATAAAAACAATGTATTCCTCGCATCTTCAGATAAAGCAGCTGTCCCAAGATAAAGGATTATATTTTAGCCTGTGGCCTCCTCAGCTGTACTCACCTTATCCTTTCAGCCCCTCAGCTCTCAGTAGAAGAATTAAGTAGATGACGTTTGCCTTGATTTGTGCTGCCTCTTCCCACCTCCCCTTTGGGTCCCCAGGGCTCAGGGTCTTCCCCTGCCTGCTCAGCTGCATGTTCTGATCTGGATCCTTGTCTCCCCTCATCAAAATCTGCCCGTTCTGTGTCTCCTTCCCTGAGGATTATGCCAAATCCCTGCCTAATGTGGATAGTTTCCTGTGTTTCTCCGTCCTCAGTAATACAAGTAACCTGTATTTTCACATGGGCTTTTAAGCATTTTTGGGATAAGAGGAGCCTCAGGGCATCCCTCAACTCAAACCATGAAAGCAACTGCCTGGGCGGAGAGACTTCTCTTGTAATCCCAAAGTGGTCCTCTGCAAGGGTAGCTGGTGAAGTTATAACTGAAAGTCAGAACGTTTTAGATCCCATTTATTCAAATATATTTTTTGAGTCTTCACCATGGGGTTGATTGGGGCTGTACTTAGGGTGGGGATCGGGGTTAATTTTCAAATCCGATGAAAGGATATGGCAGCAGGATTCAAAGGAAGGTTGACCTAAGCCCATCTTGGTCTGTAAGCTCCTAGCGACCAGAGAACGGTGGCTAGGTTTACACTTCTGTTTGCTGGCTGAGATTTGAATCCGTTTCTAGTGTGCCCTATTAAAATTCTCAGGACCTCCTCTCCCATGAGCAAAGGTGTTAATTACATTTTCAAAGCTGTAAATTCAACTCAATGTTTTGGAAGGTAGTGGGAGGATGAATAAGTGTTTGCAGACGCTTTCTGTGCTGGCTTTGCTCACACAACCATTGTCCGCCCACTCAGTGCCACAAAGATGACACCTTTGCGTTCTGTGGGGTTTCATTTTCTGCATGTTTTGTGTGTGTGTGTAGGTGAATATGAGGAGGATCATATATATATATATATTTTTTTAATTCCAAGTTAATCTGGAGAAGTTGCTATGTGGATACCATTTGGGAAATCAAACTCCTCTATTTACTTTTCATACAGAGGCAGCCTTTACCGTCATGGCTTACATTAGCTTCACCGATCTACTGCATGAAATAGACATATTTTTGTTGCTCCCTATCCATGGACACTGCTTAAACAGCACGATCCTTCTCCCACACCTCCTGCTACAGCTGGTGGAACTGCAGCAGAGATGGGCTCTAACCTGGTTCTCTCACGTGGCGTGTGTACTCAACTACGCAGCCCCCGGGAAGAGGTGGACAGCCTTCCTTTTAGCATCTGCCTAATGATTTGGAATTTTTACAATCTCTTTTGGGTGATTTTTTTTTTTTTTTTAGTAGTTATTCTTAATATTTAAGAGGCATACTCAAGTCTATATTTAATTTAATATTTCCACCTTTTCCCATAAAATTCAAAGACCTCCAATCTTACATGTTAACATTGTCCCGTATTTTGATTTCACCTTATTTCTCTGTCTCCCAAAGATACAGATATAGATATACTCTTGTTGCTAATGCGTGTTTAGATTTACCTATATGATTACCGATTTCTTTGCTCACTCTTCTTTCTTGAGACTATTGGCATCTGGTTATAAACTCACTTCCCATTCTACACTCCAGCCCCCAGAGACCATTTCAAGATAGACAAACTTCTACTTATGGCCTTGTGCTGGGCCTTTGATTTTTTTTCCTAGTTTACTTTTTCTTTTAGAATGTGCCCCTTCAAGAGTCCTATCCTTGTGCAGAGTTCTCAGTTTCCAACTCCCTTGGTGACCATTTATTTTCGAACTCCTTGATTCTCAGTGCTCCTCCCCAAGCCCCACTCCCAGCAGCCACCACTGGGACTTTTACCTCCTTTGGAAATTTCCTTTCTTTTTTGTGAGCTCAGCTAAGCATTTAAAAGGATGTTTGTTATATTTTATCTTCCCTTTGTAGCCGGAGGGTGGTTCTGTTTTCTATTCATCAATAATTGCAGAAACATAATTCTCTGGGATGTATTTCTTAATTTCCAAAGAATTAAGTTTTTTTTTTTTTTTTTTCCTCAGTTCTTAATTATTCATTTGAACCTTTTCAGATTAGGATTAGAGAAGGTAGCCTATATAATCTCTATTTTGTGAATGTGCTAACGTTTTCCTTGGGGATAAATTCATGATTAATTTTGGATATATGTTCCATGGATGTATAAAAATGTCAGATTTTTCCTTTCTCTAATAAACAAAATCTCTCTTTTGTTAATTTTATTATTCAATTTATCTGTTATTACTGTCTTTTTTGTCTATTAAATTTGTCACATTCTGAAAGCATCCTGATACTCTCTTTGTTTAACTATTAAATTAAATTATGTATGTGCATATGTAAAACATCTAGGGTTGGTCAGGAAGCTCACAGAGACCAGGGGGTTTCTTTTTCTCCATGGGTGCCCTGGTGGAATTCATGTATTCATTTATTTGGCCACTTTTTTGGAGTGCCTACAAGATATAAGTCCAGATGCTGAATTTATGGTGGAGTTTGGAGCCAAAAGAGCTCACACACAGCATCTACTCCTTCTCCTTTATGCCAGCCAGGGGAAACAGGTCTTCTGGGCCAAGTTGAACACTCTTTTTTGCACAGCAATTCTGCCCTCTCTGTGTTCTAAAATCACGGGGAGTGTTGTAGCCTGGACTTGAACCTTTGGAAGAGTAATTTTTCTCCTCATTTGGGAATTGGCTGTAACATGATAATGAATCAGGGTGCAAGCAGAACAATGAAAAGAATAATTCACTGAACACTAGGAGAAGCATATAAAAGAAATTGAAGACAGAGTACATCATTTATCCCAATCTCTTTAGTGGTGGTGTTAAAAACCAAAATAAAAATCCTAAGACTGCAATTTACTTTCTAAAAACATACCAGAGTCAAACTTCAATTAATAGACATCATAGGCAATCATAATTGAAGGGAATTGGATTTTCTGGTTAAATAAGGATTAACAAGAAAATTGTATTGTTTTAACCTTTATGGCAGACAATTCTAATATGCATTATTAGTTCACTCTTTGCATTAGTGAGTAAAAGAGTGACTATGATTAAATATTTATTTGATCTTTTAGGGTTTTGGGGTTGCCATTCTAACTGAAAGAATAATCATACAGAACGGTCAATAGAGAAATACTGAGTTTAATGTAAACTGAGATAAGCATCTGTGATTATCCCTAAAAAATATTTATTACTAAAGTCCTGGTTTCAGCTTGGTTTGCTATTATTTTTAACAACTCCTGCCATTGAACCTTATTCCCTAAAGCAAAACAGAATAAAAAAAGCAAAATGAAGTTTGAAATGTACTTGTAGAAGTGAAACTCAAATTCTAAAAAACAAACAAATAATACCTGAATGACAAAGATCTTTGAATCCCAGAGAGTCGTCAATTTCAAGTTAAAGTCAGCATGATAAAACTCCAGTACAACAAAATAATTTGGGTAGTGGTGAGAATTTTGCCTTGGTTGACAATCAAAATCTGTGACTGTAAATAATAGGAACAGAGGATCCCTTAGGTTTTTTCTACCTAAAATTCCATGATTCAATTTTTTCCTTTTAAAAACATTAATTTTGCCTACAAGGTATAATTGACCCATAAAGTTGACATTTTTCAAAGGATCACTAGCAACAGATATAATTTGATTCTAATAGATAATTCAAGTCCATCTGCTTCTCTGCAGCCCAGTATAACAACATATGTTAGGATTCTGTTCCCACACCAAAATGTGTATGCACCGTACCCTTAAGGCAAAGTAACAAAGATTTCCCTAAAACCGGTATTACTTCTTATTACATCAGCCTAAGAGATATAAAATCTGTTTCTTACACAATCTCAATAACAAATTAGGAGATTGGGTTTTCCTTTCACATGAGGATGGGTGTGGTCTTCCTAAAAACATTATTTCAATTTTTCTGAATAAGTAATGTCTATTTTAATATGAACCAGTCTAGAATTAACTTTCCTTTGCCTACCAGAGTATATGTTTGATATTCAGGTATTAGTAATTTCATATCAGCTATTTTAATAAGCTCCAGAAGATACACCTATCTATAAGTGTTCTAGGTATCCCCTGTGTAGCAGTTTGGTAGTTTGATATAGTTATGAATTCCAAAAATAGATTTTGGATTATGCTTGTAAACTGTTCTATTCCTCTGGGCATGATTAAGTTATGTTTAGGGCTTTGATTGGGCCACGTCAGTAGGATAAAAGACATGGCAAAGGACAGGGTTGGAGTTTTGAGTTGGAGTTCTGAAGCTGAGTTTTAATGCTGGAGCCCGGGGCAGCAAGCATACAGAGGAGCTTGGTCCTCAGGAAGGAGAGAAGACCCCGGGAAGAGACAAGTCATTTGCCTGATAGTCTACAGCTGGCGTTGTAGAGAGACGCAAGCCTGAGCCCGAAGAGAGGCAAGCCCTGGGAAGCGAGGAACCCAAGAAACCTGAACTCTTGGCAGATGTCGGCAGCCATTTTGCCCCATCACGTGGCAATGGACTTTGGTGAGGGAAGAAGCTTATGCTTTATGGCCTGGTGGCTGTGGGCTTCTGCCCCAAATAAATACCCTTTATGAAAACCAACTAATTATTGGTGTTTTGCATCAGCACCCCTCTGGCTAATAATGCATAAAGGAAACACAGATAAGATAATGGAAGTGATGTAACTAGCCCCAGGGCAAACAGCTAAATAGCAGCGAAGTCCTACCCGAAATTCAGCTGGTTATCATTGGCATTTCACCAAACCTGTACTAACAGACCCTAACCTTACTCCAGGTTAGTTACTAGTTACTCCAGGTCACTTGAGGAAAGCTTAGCTTTGGTGTATCTTTGTGTCTCAGAAAGTGTGGTGTGAAGATCATCTAAATGAGAATCTGCTTGGGAAGAGTGTGCTTGTTAAAAATGCAAATTCCTGGGCCCTATATCCAGTCCTATCCAATCAGGTTCTGGAGAACCGTCCCAGCAATACACCTTTTCGTAATGCTCTGTGGTTGGTTCTTGGCCTTATTAAGGTTTTAGAACTGTTTTTAGACATTGACTCATGGCTGAGTAATCACCATGACAACCAAAGAACCCTTCACTTGAACCGTATTCCAAATGATTTCATGCTTACTGCCTTCTACCTTAAATGATAGATGAGAGAGAGAGAAAAATAAAAGATCTGCTCAGGACATCATAATTTATTCATTAACACAACCCCAAGTCCAGCAACAGCCTGACATGACAACATTTCTACCTTGGTCATGACCCTTCCAGGCAGTAGAGTGACAGGGTCACCCACTGTTCTACCAGCCCCACGAGCGTGTGACATGTAGGGTGAGCCCTAAGGGAACTGCTGTGTGCTGATTCTGCCTCAATCCCTCACCAAGCACCAGCATCCAGGAATCAGACAGCAAATCTGAAGAAGAAAAACAAAAGGTTTTCAGAATAATCTTAAGAAGAGAAGGGATGAGCCACTTTTGAAGCTCCAATATCAAAACATGAGAAAGGAGCTGAGAGAAAAAAGAGACAACAAATTTTCCATTTACTCAGATTGTCTGCAACTCATTCTTGATAAATCAGTTTTGAATAAAGTTCAGGTGATGGGCCTTTGGTTGCCATGGCAATTACTCAGCTGTGCGCAGCAGCCTGTGGCTTCTCTAATTCTCCCCAAGTGCACTCAAGGTCAGCAGAGGACATGGAAAGCCTACCTCAGACTCCTGGGAAGGAAGTTGGATTGCCTGACACATGACCAAAATTTCTATAAAATTCATTGCAGTCCTTAAAATAGTAGTGATTTTTTTAATATAAAAATATAATGAGGCAAGTTTGATTTCTGCCTTGTAGGAAATATAACTTTATTTTTCCATAACTCAGCTTATTTACGGTTTCTACCTTTATCCCCAAGGGAAGAAGAAAAAGGTAACCTCAGTCCTTAGGGATCACCCTACTCTCTCAGGGTTGTGTGAAGGTGGGGGGGTGGGGGGGGTTACGTAGTGCCGGGGTGTCGGGAGGGGACATGCCTCCTTTCTGCACATGACCTGTGGCTCTGCACCCCCCCCCCCACCCGCTGCTCCTGCCTCTCTTGGATTTGCCCTTTTCTGAGAGGCCACTGTGCATAGATGCAGTACCAGCTACAATCTCACTCTCCAAACTCACCAACCTCTCTGCCTTCATCACTTTCCTTGAACTCCCGCAACCCTTTTTCTAGTGTGTGGTTAGGGAAGAGTCCTTCTCCCTTTCACGTTTCTCCCAAATATTGTCTACACCCCAACCTTTCTATTATACAGAAGCTTAAATTTTTGGAAACTCAGAAAGACTTTCCTTGTTTTCTGCCTTGAGCTGTTCATTTATTCAGCAAATATTTATTGAGCATCTACTAAATTCTAGGTATTCTTCTAGGCTATGAGACTGGAAAAATTTATCCCCAAATACTTGTGATTGTGGGGTCTATATTCTAGGAAGGCAGTTGTGGCAGTTTGATATTATTTATGAATTCCAAAAAGAGATATTTGTAAACTGGTCTGTTCCTCTGGGCGTGATACCCCTTTGATTGCATTAAATTCAGAGGTTTCACTTTTACTTTAGTAAATCAAGATTAAGGCTTTGATTCGACCACGTCATTAGGGTGTGCAGGGTTGAGTCCCAGCCCCCTTGGTGGGCTATATAAATGGACACTCAATCAAGAACACAGAGCAGTAGATACACAGAAAGAGATACTGCAGAGGAGAGAACTTGGTTTTGACACTGGAGCCCCTGGGAGAGAGGAGCCATTCGCCTGAGAGTTTACAGCTGACCTTGTGAAGAGACCAGAGCAGCTGAGAAGCCCTGAGAGATGAGCCTTATGCCAGCCTACAGCTGAGATAGAAGAAGCTGGGCCCACGGAGCCTTAAAAGGAAAGAGGAAGGCTGAACCCTCGCAGATATCAGCAGCCGTCTTGCTTCAACACATGGCAACAGACATTTGGTGAGAAAGTACCCCTTATGGTACCTTGAGTTGGATTCTTTAGGGCCTTGTGACTGTAAGCTTCTACCCAAATATATACCCTTTATAAAAGCCAACAGAGTTCTGGTCCTTTGCACCAGCACTCCCTTCGGCTGACTAATACAGCAGTCAATAAACATAATAAGAAGTAAATTATCTAGGGTGTTAGACGAGAATACATACCTTGAAAAAACAGAACACAAGAGGAGAGAATCAGGGGTGTGAAGAGGGGAGCAGCATATTGCAATTTTAAATTGGGAAGGTGACATTTGAGCGAAAACTTAAAGAAGGAGAGGGGATAAGCTAAATGGGTGTCTTGGGGCAAAGTGCCCCAGGGAGAGGGAACAAGCAAAGGCTCCAAGACAGGCACATGCTTGGCCTTGTTGAAGGAGGAGCAGGCAGACTGCATGGCTGGAGATGACTCAGGGGAAGAGCAGCACCAGGTGAGGTCAAAGATGTGTGGGAGTGTGTATGAGGGTTTGGGTGAGTGTATACGCATGTGTGTGTGTGTGTGAGGTGTGTCTGTGGGTTTGGGTGTGTGTGTGTGTGAGTACAGATAGATTGTGCAGGGTGTATAAGCCATTGCAAGGAACTGTTGGAGGGTTTTGATTAAGAACATTCTCCGACTTGGATTTTAAAAGTTTCACTCTGGCTGCTGTGATAATACGCTAGGAGGGGCAAGAGTGGAAATAGGCAGACCATTTGGAAAGCCATTGCAGCATCCTCCTAGACATGAGATGGACATGGAGGAGAAGAGAAGTCAGATTCGGGCTATAATTTGAAAAGAGAACAGGGTTTCCTGCAGATTGGACATAGGTTTGCGAGAAAGAGGGGAGTCAGGGCTGCACAATGAGCCTGAGTAGTGGAAAGGGTGGGGTGACCATTTCCATGCCGGTTTAGTCTGAGGTGAAGTAGATGGGGAGGGGGATAAGAAGTTCAGTTTGGAAAGGTAATTTTTTGGGGGTGTCTGTAGGGCAGACTCCTGTCTGGAGTTCAAGAGAGAAGTCTGGGCTTCAGACACTTCTGAAGGCATCTTGGACAGGGAGCTGGTGTTTCCAGCCATGAAAACACCCAAGGGTTGACTGTAGAGAAGAGATGGCCAAGTACGAAGCCCTGGGGTTCTACAGGAGGAGAACCCAGAGCAAGGAGTCCCTGGGAGATGAGTGAAGGTAGTATAAAAAGAAGGAGGGAGCAATCCAAGTGTCTACCATGGCCAAGGGAGAGAGAGAGAATGTGGGCTAATTATTGTCTCCCAGGTATTACCCAGCCACAACAGTAAAATGGATGGTTGGAGGAGAAGTGCCACACTTATCCCAGTGTCACCCTGTCACTCTGGTGTAGGAAGCAAGGACAACGTCCCCACTAGGGTAAGCTCTCGCCCTTCTTCTAACAGTAGGGACCATCTAAGATTCGTTCCTTGGGTGTTTTATAACGTGATTTAACTTTTCTTTTTCCCTTGCTCTCGGCGGCCATCTTCCTTTTCTCCTTTCCTGCCATTAACCAGATTATACTAGATCAAAACCCTTAAAAGCATAGGGATTATGTATTCTATTTTTTGAGATCGCCCACTTTATGAGAGCTCAGTAAATGTGGTTAAGCATGGGAAGTGATGATTGTGTCATGGCAAAGAGCTACAGACCTGTGTTTCAGTCTTGGCACTATTACTGATGAGTGGCCCAAGCAAGTTTCCTAATTTCTCTATGCCTCAGTTTCTTCATCTGCAAAGTGGGCTTAATCATGGTATCTGGCCCATGATGTTGTTATGAAATATTGCATGTAAATTGTGAGCACTGTTCTTGGCAGAAACTAACGATGCTGTAGAGGGTAGTTATTACAGATAACTGATATTAGGATCTGGGATAATTGCTTGTGTTGCAATTAGCTAGTTTCCCAGAACTTTTCATATTTTCCCCAATACTGTCATAAAATGCATCTTTGGGGAGCTGATGTGGCTTAGTGGTTAAGCACTGGCTTCCCACATACAAGGTCCGGGGTTCAATCCCCAGCCCTGGTATCTAAAGAAAAAAAAAGCATCTTTGTACAAACTAGGCCCCATCATCATTCCCCTTCTTTCTCCCACCTATTCCCACTCACTCTTCAGATGCCTGCTTTAATATCAGTGGAGGAGTGAGTCCGGAGCTTTGTGCGGGACCCCTGAATACTAGGCCTAGCTTTGCCTCTTACAGCTGTGTTATCTTGGAAAGTAACTTAGCCTTTCTTTCTATCAGCTTCCTCAATTGTTTGGGGAAAAAAAAAAAAAAAAAGTTGAGCTAGAATACTCCAAATTTCTTCTAACAATTTTTTTTTTTTTTTTTTTAAAAGCCTTCTTTGAAAAGCCTTTTCTGAGACTCACTAAATGAATAAATTTTAGGGGGACCTGAGGTAGAGGGTTATAACCCTCCTCCACTGCCACCTGATTTTTTAATGATGTGTGGTAAGTTTCTTTTTTCTCCCCACTGCTAGAGAAGCAGTTGTCACAAAGAAGATTTTATAACATGTGATAGGTTTTTCACAAGGTTTCCTTCTTGACAAACTGAGCACCCTGCAGGGAGAAAGTAGGCAACTGTTTCTACTAGAGCACTTCCTGGGAACGTGAGTCATTTTAAAAAATGCTATCTACCAGGGGTTCTTAACCTTTTTGGTTCCACGGACCCCTTTGCCAGTCAGGTGAAAACCACGGACCCCTTACTAAGTCCACACTATACTATGTATTGTTTAATAAATATATCACACCTGCACCAACACGTCCCCACAATAATAATATTTTTTTTTTTTAATTTAAATTAAAACCCCCTGCTATACACTAACTTGAGTTTGCAAATTGCCTCGCAATTTAATTCAGATGATCTAACTTTATTAAATCCTGGAGGACATGTCCCATCACATGCTGTACCGATTAAGTGTTTTGTTTAAAAGAACTTTACCTTTAAGTTCTGTAGCCATTTGTCTCTTATAACTGCTATATATCAGCCTAAGGCTTTTAAGTTCAATCTCAGCCATTTCCTGGGCATATATAAGCATCCTTTCTACACAGTGACTTGGCTACTGTTGCTCTGGTTTAAACCACAGGAATATTGGGAGTATCAGAACAGGATGAGGTGGGGATGCACTGTCACCTTACTATTCATCCCAGCTTTAACATTCTGAATACAGAGATTTCTGCTCTGTATTGAAAAGAGTACTTGTACCTACCACATGCTTAGAGGAAAGCTGATCTCTATTTCTACCACTTCAAACTCTTACAGTAACAATCAAACATCTTGGAATTTTTTTTCTTTTGATTTCATTTTTTACATGTCTTTAGTTTAATAAGTGCTGAGCTAGTCAGAGTTTCCGATCACAAACAACAGAAATCACGTGTGGCTAATGTGAGCGGAACATGAATGTATTGAAAGGATGTGACATAGACCACAGAAATGATGAGGTAGCTGGAGAACCAGGCTCAGAGGACAGGTGGGAGCCAGGAGAGGACAAGGATGGCCAAGGCCTCAGGGCAGGGATGACCTGCTCAGGAGGCTGCCACCAGAATCACCCTAGGACTTGGACTTTCTCCACTGTGCAGCTGGACTCATGTGTCTCTGAAACCATCCCAAGTAATCTCTCTTCATTCTTTTACCTCTGTTTCTTCACCTCCGGAGTCAAAGTACCAGGCAGGAGCATCTGACTGGCCTAGCCTGGATCACCGCCCCCAAGGCATAGCTACCAGGGAGTCAGTCACGAAGGGAAGCTTGTCTTCCTTTGGCTTCTGTAGTGGAACGTGTTTCCCACCGGACTTAGGAATCCCCTAAATGATGGGTGTTTTTTGGATGATGGGCCTCCAACAGTGATAAATATTTGCTTTATTTAAAAGAGCTTAGCTCATTTACTTTCTACTTATCCTGGTGAGGTGGCTGTTACTTTCCCAACCTTATGCATGAGAATCTAGAAGTACAGAGAAGTAAAGCAACTTGCCAGAGGTCACAGAGCTTGGACCTTAGCATATGCTGTTCCCCCTGTTTGGCATCCTTCCCCTCCCCTCTCCCACCAATTCCCACTCGCTCTTCAGATGCCTGCTCTAAGGTCATTTTCTCATCAAAGCCTGAGTTGAGCCACCTGGTAACATTAACTCCTGTTATTTTAGTCTCACCTGGGACTGTATTTCTCCCTTTAAAGCCCTATTGCATATATAATTAAATAAATATTTAGTCTTTTTTCTTCTCCCCAAGCAGATATAAGCTCTGCAAAGGCAGGGACTATGTCTCATCCCTCTCTGAATCCCCGGTACTTAGAATGGTGCCTGGCACACAGTAGGTCTCAATGAATATTTGTTGAAAATTGGTTAAATGAATGATTGAAGGGTTGAATGAATGAAGCAAGTTCAAAACCTCAAGCTCAGCTACTGCTTATCACAAATCACTGAAATCACAAACTCCTCAGTAAATTGTGATTTTCAGCAACCTGAATTATATTTTTACCAAATGTCTGCTCCTGCCTCAGACATGTCCACATCAATATTTGTCTGTTTAGCTCATTTCTATAACCCAAGCATACTTTTGTGTGCCTGGCACATAATAAGTGCTCAATAATCAATTGCTGAATGAATGAATGAGGTTTATAGACTTCCCCCAACTCCCAGCCTGTCAATCAGAACGGGGAAGATTCCTGGAGAGGGAAGATTCCTGGAGAGGGAAGATTCCTGGAGAGGGAAGATTCCTGGAGAGGGAAGATTCCTGGAGAGGGAAAATTCCTTCTTGTTGGGAGAAGGCTAGGTCAACCTGAATAGAAAGTACTGAATGTATAGTACTGAGTAGCGAATAGAACGTACTGAGAGGGAGAAGAAAAGAGAAATGGAATAGCTGGGGGTGGAGGTGATTCCAGAGAGCTGCAGTGGCAGATGTGCGGCATGAGGGACTTGTATACCAGAGGAAAGGGGATTCTAATACACATGCATCATTAAGATCCTCTTTCATATCCTTTGAGAAATTTGGGTAAAGAATGGAATCTCTCTGTAATTACTTTGGGTTGTTGAACTGTGCTTTCAAATATGTCACAAATTCAAGACTGGACCACATGGGTTTCTCATTTTGAATAGGTTACATGTAAAGCCCAAATTGTCATCTTCCTTACAAAAGAGCTCCTGATTTTCTCGCAACCCCAGACATCCTTCTGGTTCAGAAGCCTTTAACTTTGGAGTCATGTTGGACTCTTGGACTCTTCATTTTTCTTTGATCCCAATGGCCAACCTGCCTCCAAATCCTATTGATTCTTTACAATATCTCTTGGCCTCTTATTTGTCATTGTTAATTATACAACCTTTATTTAGACCCTAGTGACATATTTTCTGGGATATATAAAACCTTGATTCTAGTTTCTTTTTACCCCCAATTTATCTTACAAATCATGTAACATTTGAAAATGCCTGCAGCAGATCAAATACATGGTTCTCAGCCCCATGTTAAGCACGCCCTTCCTCCATCACCTAGCTCTCTTGATCTCCGCCGGGGTCTGCAAACCTCATGCCATTCGCATCTCAGTACATTTCCTTTTAATTTTGCCTGAAAACCTTTCAACAACTCCTTCTTCCCTGGAGGAGAAAGTTCTCACTCCCTAGCCGGGCACACAAGGCTTTCCTAACCTATGCCTGCCTGCTCTTGTCCAGCTTCAGTTTTGGTCACTTCCACAAAATGTGACGTTGTTTTATTCCTCATTGCCAATCACATATGCTTTTCTATTCTCTCAGACTAGAATGCTCACCCCCATTTTCCTTCTTTGCAAACTCCTATTTATCCTTTAAGATTGAACTCATTTATTTAGTCAGTCACTACCGGCCACCTAATGTATGTCACATACTCTCTTGGATGCAGTGAGAAGATCAGACAAGGTTCCTGCTCAAGAAGCTTACATTCCAGAGGGAAAAGACTAACAATTAATGGGAAACAAATAAATGAGGGACTGCAGACATTGAGTACTATTAAGGAAATAAAGCAGGAGCATGTGCTAGAGAGCAGTGGGATGGGGTGGCTGTTTACCCTGGAGTTCCGGGAAGGGGCTCTTGGAGGAGGTGCCATTTGATCCAAGACCGTAATGAGAGAAGGAACTAGCCATGCAAAGATTAGGGGAGAAGATCGTTAAGGTAGAGGGAACAGCAAGTGCTAAGGCCCTGAGGCAGGAAAACATGATGTATTAGAGGAAGAGAGAGAAGGCCTAGGTGGCTGAAGTATAGTGAGTGAGGAGAATAGATATGGTCAGAGAATTGATAAGGGTCAGATCACGGAATCCATGGAAAGGGGTTTGGATATTTAACTTCCATTATTGAACCTTCCATGACCTTCTCTCACTAATCCTTTAGGAGTCTGATACTGAATGAGCCAGACTGGTCACCTAGCATTCTCATAACTTTCCTTTGAAAATAAAATAAGCCCTGTTTCTTTGTTTAAACAGTGGCATCAACTTGAGAAAAAAAGTAAGTGACCATTGAAAAGGCAATGAGGATATGCACAGAAAATGTGACTCTCTGTGGACAAGCTGTCCAGATTTGTAAATCTGGGGGATTTCAAAGGTCTCCACATATGGTCCTCCTAAGTGTCAAAGATGTCCTCTGCTGTGACTTGCCATCTCTAGTTATCATCTGGTTGTCTTTTTTTTTTTTTTTCCTCCAACTAAATTATATGCTCCTTGAAGGTAGGTTCTTAGTTTGAAACTGTTTTATCTACACACCTAAAGTGTCTAATTAATTAATTCCACCTTGAAGACCCTTTTGTTTGCACCATCAGAGGGATTGTGTGAAGATGGTGTGCAGTGGCTAATTGTTGGTGTCCATGATCACCCACCAGCGGGGGAGTAGTTTCTCAAGATGTAAGTCCCTGCCCTTCCCCAGGGGGAGGCCAGCCTTCCTTTTCCGCCTTCCTGGCAACTAGGGTGCAGGCATTGTGATTTGCAGCTCTCCAATCAGACGCACCCTTGTGGCACTTTAATTTGGAAGAAAGCACTGAGAGGAGCACAGGTGGCTCCCAGAATGCCATTTTCAGGTGCCGGGGCAGCAAGGCCTCCAGATTTCAAGGGTAGAGGGTGGAGCGGGTGGCCCGCAGAGCCTGGGTTGCGGTGGGAGCTGCAGTGGCCGTGCCGGTGGCCGTGGCAGTGTATTGCTAGAGCTGTCCTGCAGCCTGGCTTGCATGTGGCGTGGACCCTCAGCCTGACTCTAGGCCTCCGGGAATTTCTGTAAGCGACCTAATATCCTTTAAGAATTTCCTTTTCTGTGTGCACTGCTGGAATGCCTTCTATTTCTCTCATCTAAGAACTCTGATGCAGGCAGGGTAGAGGAAGCAGGGACACTTTCAATTAAGCACTAGGGTTGAAAACCAATCAGGAATTCAAAATAAAACCTCTGCAAAGTTATAATTTAAGCCAGTGGGGGGCACGATAGCTGATTTACAAAAATTCAATTTGCCCACAACCTCTTGGAGAGCAAAACTATTGAGAGAACATTGCTTTAAAATAGAAGGCAGGTATTTGGCAGTCATAAACTTGTAAAGGCATACTGATTGTAAAGTACCCCTGTGGGACGGTGCCTCGGCATTTAAAATGAGGCTACTCTCTCACTTAACGCTAGTACTAGCACACTGCTTAATGGTATTGCATCCTTTTCCTATGTGAGCTGTTTTCCAGTCACCCTCAGACCCCCAAGCACGCAGAGTGGCACAAGAGATTTTCTACACTGAATTTTTGGAAACCAAAAGGGAGATTTTTAATTACTTGGTAGAGCTGTTATTCTTGTGTTGTAAACAGTTCAGTTTTTTAGGCTGCATATTTTTATATTTGTTCTTTGTTTTTATATAATCATGGAACTAAGTATTACCTAGTGCTGCCAACTGGGTTCCAGAGGTAAAATCTAGTATCAACTCTGGGTTAAGCACCGAGACAGAACTAATCCTTACTGAATTCCATCGGTAACTCTATACGTAAAATATTCTTACTGCTATTTTACAAAAGAGGAAATTTAGACTCAGCGAAGGAATGTTACTTGCCTAAGTACTTGGGTTGTGAAACAGTATAGCAGATCACCAAGAGCATTTTAAAAATTAATAGAAAAAAAGAACAAAAATCAGAGTACATTGCCCTTTGTAAGGGTATTATTTTAATTTTTAAAATATAAACGTGACTGTGAGTACTAGGCTGTGATGTAAAATATATTTCTTATTGTGAGTTGCAATAAATAATATTTGGAGCTAATGATTTTAGTCCAATCCCTACCTCTCACAGATGAGGAAATCGAAACATGGAAAGGTTAAGTAACTTGGCCAAATTACTCGGCTATTTAGAAGTAAAGCAACGAGGCTCCTGCTAGTCCATGTGCTTTCCTATCTTCATGTCAAAATGGGTACAGTGATACCTGTCTTGTCTACCTTTCAGAAGTGGTATAGAGTTTAAATAAAATGACTCAAAAGCTTTTTAAAAACCATAAACCATTATATAAATAGAAGATATGTGTTCCCATCTGTCAGGATTATCAGTCCTAAGACAGAAACTGCTCTAGGTACTCAAAAGGAGCAGGATTCATTAGAGGAATTATGCTACGGAATCATTGGAAGGGTCGAAGGAGTAAAAGGCAGGAAGGGACGATGTTATCCAGAGTCCTAAAATGCAGAAAGCTGCTGCTGCCGCTGTGGGCGCCTGGGCCCTGCCTTCTCTGCTGCTAAACCTCTGCCGGAGACAGAAGAATGGCTCCTCCTTTCTTCCCACCTTCTGACGGGAGTGAGTGCCTCCTGTATGTGGACCTCCTGTATGTGAGGTGGGGACGCGGCTGAGGACCTCAGGCAACGCCCAGCACCATGTTTAAGTTTCTCAGTCTGATCTGGGGTCATAGTAACAGGAATGCTCTGCTCTGCCCGTTCCACGGTGCCGGGGCCCTCAGCTCTCTCTGAAGCACCCTGCTTTTCCTGTGGGCTCCCTGGAGTGCCCCCCTGGTGCCTGTAAACACACCGCTCTTGGTGCCAGGTGACTGCTGATGGCATCTTCTTCTTGGGGACCCTGCTTGGTGGTTCTGAGGCTGGTGCTCTCCAGTGGCTTTCCCATCAGCCTTGCTGCTGAAGGCCTGGCACCCACTAAAGCTGCCGTGCCGTGGTGGCACCTGCTGCTTCAGGTGTCGCCCTCATCATGCACAGGAGCTCCCAGCTCCACCATGATGTGTCAGCTACAGGTGACAGCACCAGCTACTAAGGCTGCCTGAGCCACTGCTGTAGCCTGAGGAAAGGCGCCACCGCTGCCATCTGCCACGTCTGTGTGCCCTCGGGACGCAAAGTCACCATATGGCACAGCCACTGGTGTTCTATGGGCACACGCTGTGCATGGGCAAAGCTGAGCTGTAGACAGACGCACAGACAGCTCTATCCACAGCATCGGGAGGGAAGGCAGAGGGTATGGCCCCAGGCACTGCCACCTTGGTAGATGTGCTGGTGGGAGCATGTGAGAGGCTCTTCTAATTGTTCCTGTGGTTTCAATGAAATAAACAAGGTAACTGGCTGAGAGTGAGCAGGGAGGAGCTACAGGAGGTTTGAGGAAAGAGGAGAAAGTATGAAGTAATTTTTGGGTGAGTATGAGATGGGGTTGCCAAGCAGTGGTCGGGGTCCCTTGGGGGTCGATGAGGAACAAACGTGAGACCAGTCAGCGTGGCTGTGGGCTTTTTTCCAGCCACATTCAGCAAGCAGGTTGGGGGCAGGAGCAGAGGAGGTGGAGGGTTTGCAAGGTACGTATAATGGCGAGAGAGAGTCAAAGGGGAGGGGTTGAGGGTATGTGCGAAGGAATGACGGTGATGAAGGATGTTAGATCTCGCCTGGCAAGGGCCCAGCTGAGGATATGAGGGTGGTGAGGGAAGTGGAAGAGAGGGTAGGGCCGATCAACTGGGGGTGCCAGCAGGGTTCATGTTGGGCTCCAAACTACATTCCACGTCCTACTTCCTTCTGTGTGTATGGACCCAGCCTGTGATCAAGGCCTTTTTGCTCTGACAGACAAGTTGTTTTTCAGGAGACCCCTCATGCAAACAGACTCCTGGCACTGTCACCCCACCAGACATGGGGTAGGGCTGGGACCCCTGCTCTGAAATTTTAAACTCAGGATGACCAACTTTAAGTGTTCTAGCCGACATGTTAAATCTGGGTCTACCTTTAGGTCCTAGGTCTACCTTATAAAGACTTTTTTTTTTTTCTCCTGTGGCCCCAAATACCTCCTTATAAGCAAGGTGATTCACCTGAGTTGGCTGACGCATGTCATCAAGGCTTTAAGAACCAAACTGCAGTGTGAAAAGGGTGCAAGCTCAATTTAGGTGCCAACTCATTGAAAACTTGGCCCAAATAGACTATAATTAGGAGAAAGAGCCCACAATCAGTTCAAATGGAATAAGGGAGCAGGAGAGGGAGGTGAGGGCCAGGAGCTTGGAGAAGAATTATCCACACAAGCTGTACCTCTCAGAGGCACTTATTTTCCCTCTTCTGCTGTCGTTTCGGCCAGTGGGAACCTCTGCTACTCAGGACCTGCCTTCACCTTTGTGGTCTCTCCTTTGACTCCTTCAGGTGCAGTGGGGGTAGGGACAGAACCTAACGTCATTCAGTGCTGGTGTGTGGGTGTGTGAGGGTGAGCCTGGAGCCCTGTTGAAAGCATAGGATAAAGCATAATGGGAGCCTCTTCTAGTCCATCTCCCCTTCGGCTTCCAAGATTTAATCCAAAGCAAAGGAGGCTACACTGAATGTCAAGGTGAGGCTTCAGAAGAAACAGAAAAGGGAAATGCCCCCCCAAAATAGGAGTGGAGGTAGGAGCCTCCTAAGAAGGGGTTAGCAATCCAGCCCACTTGCTGGGCAGGGAGGGAGAAAGGTTAGTCTGGAGGGCCTGGCTGTTCTGTGGTCATGAATGATCTGAACGTCAGGTCTTTTGTAGTAGGTGTGGGGAGGGGGTATCAGTACTCAGCGGATACTGCTCCGCCCACAGTCACAGTGGGGCAGCGAGCCCAAAGCCTCCCAGCAATTGCCACATGCTCCCAAGCCCCATCCCCGTGTTACTGAATCCCTGGCCTGAAAGGGGCTTTGAAAGGCATTGGACACTGTGGTTAAGAGAGAATGCCTTTTGATTTTTGGCCAAGGATGGGTTTAACTCCTGGCTTTGATGCTATGTGAATACTGGTAAGTTAATTTTCCTTGCTGAGCTGTTTTCTTATCACCAAAATGGTGATAAACTTTACTACATAGACTAACTGAGATAATGTGGCTGACCTAGCGGAGGCTCCAAAAATGTGAAAACTCTTATTACCCAGCTCTTTGCTCCCATAGCCATAAAGCATCAAACCACTGAGATGGCAATTAATTAATTGCCATTAATTGTCTTTTTTTTTTCATTTTAAAAACAATTTATTGAAGTATATTGTTCATACATGAACATATATAAACAATAAGTGTTTAGTAAACATTGTGAACTTACAAAACAAACATGCATAAAATCATACAGGGCTCCCACACATCACTTTACCACAAATACTTTGCATTGTTGTGAAACATTTGTCAACAAATTATGAAAGAGCATCGTCAAAGTATTACTACTAATTATAGTCCGTATCTACTTTTAAAAAAAGATTTATTTATTTATTTACTTTTATCCATTTTTACATCCCCACCTCCGTTTTTGCTGTTTTTGTGTCCATTCGCTGGGCAATTCTCTGTGTCTGTTTCCTGTCCTCTCTTCTCATCCTTCTCCTCTGGTCTTTACCGGGATTTGATCCTCAGAAACGCCTGTGTGGGAGAGAGGCATCCTACTGCCTGTGCCACCTTAGTTCCTGGTTCCTGGGTGCATCTTGTCTTGGCTCTCCCCTGAGTCACTCTACTGTTATGTCATCATCTTGCTGCGTGGCTCAGCGGGGCCTGGCGGCGCACCCACACACAGGACCTGGAGGCCTGCGCACCCTCTCTATTTTTCTTTTTTTAAATTTTTACTGGGGGGTCCTGGAAATTGAACCCAGGTCCCTCCACATGGGAGATGGATGCCCAACCATTTAAGCCATATCTGCCCCCCTGCTATATCTCTTAAGACACCTAGAGATAGCTAAGATACCAAAGATACCTAGAGTTACAGTCATTTTCCATACAAGATGATCATATAATAAATCAGGCTTGTTTTATCACCAGCATTCTAAAAACCAGACCTAGGGAGAAAAACTAGGTCTGGGGACACATGCATGGTTTCTAATATAGCGAATGTTTAGCTTACCCTGATTATTACAAAATCAGGACAGCGAGAATATTCGCAACATTAATTATCTTTTAACAGCTTGTCCCTCCTGAGCTCTCAGGTCCTGCTGTTGGGTATACATTGGCAGAGTCCTTCAGGAAAGAAATCTGACAATATTTAGTAAAATTAAGAGTGCACCTATCTTATAACACAGCAGCCACATCCCCAGGTGTATATGCCAGAGAAATTCTTGCGCAATTCCACAAGGGGACACACACAAGTTGTTTATTGTAGGTAGCCGAGTGTCCCTCGTAGCTGAATGGATAAGCTCCGTGGGGTGGGTGCACACTCCAGAGTACTATGTAGCAATTAGTAGCAACAGCTGAGAAATAACATACAGTAGTACAGATAGTCTTAAAAATACAGGATGGAGTGGGGGGAAAAAAAGGTATTACATAGAATGAGATCTATAGCATAAATACCTTTATGTAAATAAAACACATATATACCAAACAAAATGACTTGCTTTACATGAATACATATATAGCAAGGGCATGTCAAACACAGTAAGTAGGTGTTTATTGATGGGGGGGAGAGGGGCCTGGTGTGGCTGGATGGTGATATTGTGCCATGGGCCGTGCCAACCCCTGCCCACTGCTATCTTGTAGAGAGCTGACCCCAGCCATAGTGCCTGGCATGCAAAGAAAATATAGGAGTTGAAGAGAAGCTTGCCCAGGAGCTGCTTTGTTCAAGTCCCAAACATGGTTTTCACCTCATTGTATTTAATTACTCCATCCCCAGCCTTAGCTCTGAGCAGAGATGGTTCTAGACTAGTTCTTGGTGTTCAGTACTTCCAGAGGGTTCCCTCTGGAAGCGGTGGTGGCCCACGAAGGGCAGGTGTGAGACATGGAAGGTAAGCCCAGTTTTCCCTTAGCACCTCTGCGCATGGCACTATGCATCTTTGATTTGCAGTTTAGTAGTTGATAAGAGAAATGAGTTCAACTTCTTTACTCCCCAAACGAAGGAAGCACACCTGTAGGCATCCTGCCATTAGGGATTAGAGGAGACTGTTGGTTCATGTCTCATTTTCTCCCTTGTGTACCTGTCGGCATTGGCGTTCAGGTGGTCTGAACTGCTAGTGGTTGCTTCTCCTGCATCTCACCCTTGCCAAGGAGGGGTCCCTTCAGAGAAGTGAGGCAGGTTTCCCAGGCCAGACCCCACTCTAGAAAACAAAGAAGAGGCATCTGGGGCTGCAAAATAAATCAAATCTTGCAAAGAAGTGCTAAATTGCATTGGGTGCCATGTCATCTCCACACCCAATAGTATCCTAGTAAATGTTTAACAATTGGCAACTTAGAAATTAAAAAAATAAACCCTGATTTGTAGCATGTGCCATTTCCATGGTATAAATAGTCCCACCATGACTGATGTCAAGTTTTATAATATGAGGCCACTGAATACAAAGTTGAGAAGAGGTGTGCACAGTTGGCTCTTGTGATTTGGTTTGAGCTGCTGGAGAAACATAGCACCAATGTTTCACCGCCAGAGATGTGAGGGCAGATGGACTTCAGGTCTCACTCTACTTAGAGCAGTGGTAGGACTCAGAGAAGCAAGCGTTGCCGCCATGTATGCCTAGACGAGTCAGGCAGAGGTACATTCCTCTACGTGAAAAAGGAGGGAATATAATGAAACACTGAGATCTGCAGTGAGGCTGTCATAGGATAAAGTCAGAATCTGCTAATGAGAGGGCAGCTACATCTAAATTCATCTAATCTCTTATTTATTCAAATCAATAATTACTAGATGGTAAGTGCTATGAGAGCAAGAACTTTGTCTTTTTGTTCACCACTGTACCACCAGGGCCTAGGAAATTGTCCAGCCCATGGAAGGTTCTCAGTAAATACTGTTTGAATGGTTCTCTACCATCTCTATAATGTGCTGACACAGTGTTGTCCAATAAAACATTCTACAATGATGGAACTGTTCTATGACTGTGTTGTCCAACATGGTAGCCACTAGCCACATATGACTTTCAAACACTTGAGAAGGGCTACTGCAATAAAAAAACTGAATTTTCAATTTTATGTAATTTTAATTAATTTAAACTTATATGGCCACATGTGGCCAGAGACAGCCATAATGGACAAAACAGCAAGCACCTCATGGTTTCACATAATCTGGGAATTTGTTAGAAATGCAGACTCTCAGGTTCCACCTCAGACCTACTGAGTAAGAATCTGCATTCTGTCCCCGTGTTTGTACACACATCAAAGTTTGAGAAGCACTGCATTAACTAATATTAGCGCTTTCACATACTTTCTTTCATTTGCTCATAAAAAAGTCTGCATTGTTGGTATCACTCTTCCCATTTTATAGATGAGGTCGTTGAGCCTCTGAAAGCTTAGGTGACCTGCTCAGAACCACAGAGTGGAAAGAAGAGCCTGGGTTTCCAAGCCCACCATTTCTTCTGTAACTTTTTCTCTCCTGGCTGTTGGAGTGGAAGGCAACAGCCTACATCCAGGCAGTTTTGGTGCCACCATTTCTTTCAATAGTGTTTTTAAATGAAATGAGATCACAGCAATTTATTGCTGGAAACATGAGCTCTAGATGTGAGCAGTAGTGGAGATGGGCTGTTGATTGTGTTAGAACTGGGGGCCTGGGAAGGGAATTAGCTATTCACTTTCAGTCTCTTCCTCGAGTACGTGGAGTGAAGAAGAATTAAGATATGGTCCATATTTAATGTAAGGCTTGTTTTAAATCAGAAAAAGGGACCCTTTGTTGCTCAGGATCTATCCATATACAAAAGAAAGCTGCAGCTATTTTTTGTTATTGCATCATATGAAAAAGGTTGGAGAGATTTTTTAAACAAGTTTGGAGATTAAATTTTGTTTAGCTTGATTAAAAATTCCCTTTGGGAAGTCTTAGGACTGAGGGTAGAGGAATGGACAGTAGTTTCAATGATGAAGCCCAAATCCAAAAAGGTCACAATGCCTGACACTCCAAATTATGAGGGTTTCATGGAGGCATTTTTCTGTAGCAAGCTCCAAATGAATAGTAAATAAACAAGTAAATAATTTTAACGATGGGAAATGAGTCTTCCAAGTAAAGTTATTGAGTCTGCCATAACTATGTGCTGGTCAGTCACTGCATTTCCAGCATGGCCACGGTCTTCTTTAGAATAAACCATCACCTGATGGTCCTACACTATTCCATTGGCCTTGTCTTTGCAGAAATCAAACCAAGTGAAAGGCGTCATGACAAAAAATTACAACTAAAACTAGGTTTTAGTTTAGTACTGATTTGCAAACCAGTACTAAAAAAGAAGCAAAGAAGCAAGTGAACAAATGAATGAGAAAAAAAAGAAAACAAATAATAAAATTTAGAGTTTATCGGCTATGCCTTGAAATAACAGGCATCACCTCCTCCTAGCCCGCCTACCTACTTCTCTTCTCTTGCATGGAGAATGGCTACTTTCCCACCCAGGCACCTGAGCTGGCAGCCCTGAAATTATTTTTTGACTCACCATTGCAGGCCTTTTTTTCCTTACCACAATCCCTCACCCTTTCAAATCTGATCAATTCCAACTTTTCAATAACCCAGAAAATCACCTTCACAAGAAAATCATGGTCATCACATTAGAACTTCTTCACATTCCTTCCCTGGAGCTTGCACATTTACTTCTCTCCGTGTATCATATTTTATTTTCCTTCTTCTCTTCTGTTGACTTGAATCTGTGCTTTGGATTCTGCCTTGCTCCATCCATCAGTCCCTCTCCCCTTCTTACCTCTCTCCTATTGTTAATTAAACCTGTCCCCTGACTACTTTGGGAAATTGCTACTATTCTACCCCTCCCTTCAGATACTTTTTTTAAAGAGCAGTGTATCCTACTGGCTCTTCTTCCTCACTACCCAACCAGACTTCAACTGGCTGCAACCTGCCTTTGTTTCACTGTTCCACTGAAATACTCTTGCTAAGGTCTCCAGTGATCTTCCTATTGTCAAATAATACATAAGAATCATAAGATTGTCTGGAGGTGATGCCCAGTGTTACCCTAAGCCAGCCCCACAGGGCGTGTCTCAAGCTAGAATGGCCCCTTAGAATTGACCATGTTGGCCAAGAAAGCCAAGCCTTTGTTTCCCTGCATTGAGGAATCATTGTATGTGGGTGAGGAAGCCCTCTTCTGAAGCAATCCCTGAAGGGTTAATAGCTAAAGGTAGTCGCCAAAAATTTCCAGCATTTGGGGTAACAAACTCCACCACCCAAAGAAGGATTGGGTGGCACTTCACAGTGTCCACTACAGTCCAGCCTTTGTGCAGTTGATCTACTTCATATGCATTCTGGAAGCAGCTCCTCCTGCTGTTCAGTGGACCTCTCTCCCGGGAGAAACGTAGAAGAGGAAGGTTAGTAGGATGGACTAGAGCCTTTACCACAGGAGCTGGTTTTGGAACCACAACTGATACTCACCAACTTTCTCCTCTACCATCCATTCTAGATTCCCCTCATTCTTGGCCGGCATCTCTGCCGATCTTGATGGCTTACCTGGTGGGGGGACCCAGATCCTCATTCCTGAGGTATCTGAGACCCTGGTCACCATGTCCTCAGGTTGGGGTTGCTCCTTTCATCCCCCTAATGTAAAAATGGTACCAGTATCAGGAGGCATCCAAGTGGATCACCTGGGTGCTAAACTTATTCTTCATTGCCCCCGCTGTGTAACAGCAATACCAAAGACAATTTTGTACAGAAAGAAGCTAATACTAAACCATTCCCTGACTCCACCTTCTCAGATAACCATCCCATTAATTCTATTTCCTTTCTGTTGTTCAAACTAGGCTTATTTTTAAAATTCTGACTGTAATTATATGTATGTGTATGTTTTAGTGTCCTAGATTGTTCAAGGAAATACCATGACATGGGTCGGGTTAAACAATGGGAATTTACTCACAGTATTTTGAGGTTAATAGAAAGTCCAAATCAAGATGCCATCCAGGAGATGCTTTCTTCCTGAAGACTGTGGGTTCTAAGGTTGCCTGCCAATGATTCTTGGTCCTTAGCTTGTCACATGGCAAGGCACATGGTGGCATCTCTTGGTCTCTCCTTTGTCTTCCATGTTCTGTTGAGGTTCAGCTTCTTGCTTCCTGTGTCTTTCTGTCTCTGTGTCTGAATTTCATTTATTTATAAAGGACTCCAATAATAGGATTAAGACCCATCCTGATTGAGATGCGCCACACCTTAACTGCAGGAAACTTATCAAAAGGTCCTACTTATAATGACTACATACCCACAGGAATGGATTAAATTTAAGAGCATGTTTTTCAAACCACCACAGTTACATAAGTGTGTATTTATATTTGTGTGTGCGAATGTATGTACCTATAGAAAAATATTGGAATAAAAGAAAAATCACCTAGAATCCCACCATCCATTGGGAAATACTGTTAATCTTCTGGTGTCTTTCTTTCCAATCTCTTTCTCAATATTTATTTGATATTTGCGAAGGGAAAAACTATATATGTGCATATATAGATTTGTATCCTGTCTTTTTTTTTTTTTTTTTTTTTTTTAACTCAACAGCATACTGTGAATATTTCCCAACCCCTCTATCTTTACAGTGTATTGTACAGGGCAAAGGAATTAGGCTGATAGTGATTACTTCTAGGAAGCATTATTCAAAGTAATTTCATGGTAAGAACTAGTGGACTTTGAATTTTTTCTTTTTAAACAAAGAGTTTTATCTTTAGAAAGCAAAAAGCAACAGAACAGGGCACTAATAATAATAATAATAACAGGTACAACAAGTGCATAATTTTGTTTAACTCAGTAGACTTATGAATTTGGTGTATATAATGATCACTGCTAAAGGTGAAAAAGTAGAGGCTCAGGGAGTTTGTATCACTTGCCAGTGTCACACAACTAGAACCTAGAAGTGGGGCTGTCAAGCCCCATACTGTTAACTACTACAATTCCCTCACACAAGTTTGCTGCATTGAGGAAAGCCCAGGAGACATGGAAGAACATGGGGACCTTCAATGCAGGGACAGGCCAGAGCGGGGTGGAGGTTGGGGGTCGACATTCAGAGGGTCCACCTGAGGTCCTGGGAACTCTGACCTGCAGGTGGGTACAAGAGGGCGTGACAGCATCTAAGCACGGGAGCTGGAGATCCAGGGAAAAGTCACAGGAACACACATGGGCAGGCAGCAGGAAGCCAGCCACAGGCAGGGACAGGGCAAAACCCCAGGTCCTGAGCGAGGAGGTGGAGGAAGGTGGTTGAGGAGGAAGGAAGGTGGGAGCCGGAAATGAGGCACTCCGGATTCCCTAGCCTCCCCACTTGGGTTTCCCCTACCTCACTTTGAATTTTGTTAAAAAAGAGGGGAGACAAAGCAACTGTACAAAACAAAACAGATTACATAATGTTCATCGAAAGACATGTACAAGCAGCATTATTCACAATAGTCCCAAATGGGAAACCACACAAATGCCCAGGCAATAGGGTGGATAAATTGTGGTATGGTCAGACGGTGGAATACTATACAACAGTGAGAGTGAATGAACTACAGCTTCCTGCAGGAAAATGGATGACTCTTACAAATATTAGATTGAGTGAAAACAAGCACCAAATCATGCATACTGTAATATTCCATTTATGTAAAGTATCAAAACAGTCAAGACTGCCCTGTGTCCTTACAAGTCAGGTAAGCTTGGGGATGTGGTGTGACTAGAAGGGGGCAGGACAAAAGCTGGGTGGCTGATGATCTTATCTTTTTAAAACTTGGGTGTAGATTGTATGGGTGTGTTTATCTTGTGAATATTCATCAAGCTGTACACTTATGATTGTATACTCTTCTGTATGTGGGTTATTTTTCAATAAAATATGTACTTTCAAAAGTTAGATTTCCAACTATTTTATCTAAAACTTGAATATATTAGATTAAAAAGAAGAAACGTAGGAGAAAGAGACATAAGCAAGAACGGCTATAACAGGATAATCCAAATTAGAACAGTGATGAAAACATTTAATTTCGCTCAAATTCCATCTATGGGTAGAACATTTGTTGGACGTTTTGTTTCTACGCAGTTACCCCCATAATTGTCCGAGCCCAGTGATCCCAGGAGAGTTGGCAAGGGAGAAGCTTCATGCTGTCAAATAATTTACAATTGCTCTCAACCCACATCTGACGGTTCACAGCGAAGAGCTGCAGGGAATGGTTCTAAGTCACTTTGAAGTCTTACTGCATTATTTCTATGTAATGCAAATTGACAAGGACTGTAGATTAGGCAGCTAACTAGAAAATGAGGTCTGAAAGCCTGCTTTATTAGCAACCCAGGGTCTGGTCTGAAAGACATGTCTGTTTGCGGCCAGGGCGTGGGTGGGGATATTATCTTTTCCAAGCAAGGACTAGGGATGACAGGAAGAATGGGAGGACGTGGGTGGGGCGGTAGGGGTGGGGAGACCAAATGTAGAAACCATGGAATAGATCTGGGGGTGAAAATCTTTCTGGGATTTATCATTCTCTAAGTACTCACTCTATGGATATAGACTTGCTTAGTCCTTGAAACGAACCTATGAGGTGAGTGCTGTTATCACGATCCCCCCATCTTTTTAAATTAGAGCAGTTGTAGGTTTACAGAAATATCTTGCAGAAATACAGAGTTCCCATATAACCCCCTCTCAAATGCACAGTTTTACCTGTTATTAACATTTTGCATTAGTGGGGTACTTTTGTTACAACTGATGAAACAATATCATTATAATTATGCTCTTACTTTAGCCTAATTTTACATCAGGGTTCACTCTCTGTTGTATAGTTCTATGGGTTTTTTTTGTGCGTGTGTGTGTAATTTATATACAACCTGAAATTTCCCTTCTTATCCTTTTTCAAATATACAATTCAATGGTGTTAATTACATTCACAAAGTTGTGCCACCATCACCATCATCCATTGCCAAAACTTTTCCATTACCCCAGACAGAAACTCCATACCAATTGAAAAATAATTCCCCATTCCCTCCCCATCGGGCCCCTGGAAATCTATATTCTAGCTTCTGATTTTATGAATTTGCATATTCTGCTTATTTCATTTAAGTGAGATCATACAGTATTTGTCCATTTGTGTCTGGCTTATTTCATTCAGCACAATGTCTTCAAGATTAATTGATATAGCATGCATCAGAACTTCGTTCCTTAATATTCCATTGTATGGATATACCAACATTTTTAGATCCATTCATCTGTTGATGGGCACTTGGGTTTCTTCTTTGGGCAATTGTGAATAATGCCACTGTGAACATAGATGTGCAAATATCTGTTCAAGTCTCTGATTTCAATTCTTTTGGGTATACACCAAGAAGTGGGATTACTAGGCCATAATTCTATACTCAACTTTCTGAGGAATTGCCATCTACTTTCCATAGTGGCTGCACCATTTTACATTCCTACCAACAAGGTACGATTGTTCCTCTTTCTCTGCATCCTCTTGAACACTTTATTTTCCTTTTTTTTTTCATTAGTAGTCATTCTAGTGGCTGTGCAATGGTGCTTTAGTTTCCTGGCTGCTAAAACAAATATCATATGGTGGGTCGGCTTCCTCCTTCCATGTCCAATGTCCTTTGCTTATAAGGGCTTCAGTCATATGGAATTGTTTTAGTTTCCTTTGGCTGCTCAAGCAAATCCATGAAATGGTTCTGATTAAACAATGGAAATTTATTAGCTCACAGTTTTGAGGTTAATAGAAAGCCCAAATCAAGGCATTATCAAGGCAATGCTTTCTTCCTGAAGACTGGCATTCTGAGGCTGGCTGCCCAGGATCTTTGGTTCTGGGTTCTTCTGTCACATGGCAATGCACATGGCGACCTCTCCTGGTCTTTCTGTTTTCTTCCGGGTTCCACTGAATTTCAGCTTCTTGCTTCCTGTGACTTTCTCTCTTTCTGTCTGAATTTCATTCTGCCTATAAAGGAATCCAGTAAAAGGATTAAGATCCACCCTGACTGAGGTGGGCCACACCTTAACTGAAGTAACCTAATCAATGGGTTCACTTCCACAGGAACAGATTAAGTTTAAGAACATATTTTTCTGGGGTACATACAGCTCCAAACTACCACAAGATTAAGGCATGCTCTCATTCAGTTTGGGCATACCTCAACTAATAACATCTTCAAAGGTCTTATTTACAAATGGGTTCACACCCACAGGACTCGGGGTTAGACATGAACATGGCTTTTGTGGACATGATTCAATTCCCAACAGATGGTATCTTTTTCTGCTTTTGATTTGCATTTCCCTGATGGCTAATGATATTGAGCATCTTTTCATGTATTTATTGGCCATCTGTTTATCTTCTTTGGAGAAATATCTATTCAAGTCTTTTCCTCAATTTTCAATCAGCTTGTTTGTCTTTTTGTTGTTGAGTTGTTGGAGTTCTTTTTATATTCTAGATATTAATAAACTTATCAGATATTTGATTTGCAAATATTTTCTCCAATTTTGTAGGGAGGAAATATTTTACTTTCTTGATAAAGTCCTTTGATGTATAAAAGTTTTTTTTTTAATTTTTGATTAAATTCCTCCAATGTATTTTTTTCTTTTGTTGTTTGTGCTTTTGGTTGTGAAATTCTGAGACCTCTGTTTGACACAAGGTCCTAAATCTGTTTCCCAATGTTTTGTTCTAGGGCTGTGATAGTTTTAGCTCATATATTTAGGTCTTTGATCCATTTTGAGTTAATTTTTGTATATGGTGTATATTAGTCAGCCAAAGGGGTGCTGATGCAAAATTCCAGAAATCTGTTGCCTTTTATAAAGGGTATTTATTTGGGGTAGAAGCTTACAGTTACCAGTCCATAAAGCACAAATTACTTCCCTCACCAAAGTCTATTGCCACGTGTTGGAGTAATATGGCTGCTGAAGTCTGCAAGTGTTCAGCCTTCCTCTTCCTCTTAAGGCTCCGTGGTCCCAGCTTCTTCCAATAACAGCTGTAGGCTGGGATAAGTCTCATCTCTCTCCCGGGACTCATTTGTCTCTGGGCTCAGCTGCTCTGTTTTCTCCACAAGGTCAGCTGTAGACTATCAGGCTCTCTAGGCTTTGTCTTTCTCCCCGGGGCTCAATTCCCTCCAGGCTCAGCTGCTCTGTTCTCTCCCATGTGTTTACTTGCCAGGTTCTAGCTCAAAACTCTAACCTCCCTTCTCTGCAGTGCAATTTTTCTGTGAGTCCCTTGGTGGGTGGGGACTCAATGTCCCATGGACATGGCCAAATCAAAGCTCTAATCATTATTTAATCAAGTAAAAGTGAAATCTCTGAATCCGATATAATCTAATATGCCCAGAGGAGCAGACCAGTTTGCAAACATTATCCAATATCTATTTTTGGAATTTATAAATAATGCCAAACTGCTACATGGTGTGAGGTAGGGGTCCATCTTCATTCTTTTGCATATGGCTGTATTAGTCATCCAAAGGGGTGCTGATACAAAGTACCAGAAGTTCATTGGCTTTTATAAAGGGTATTTATTTGGGGTAGAAGCTTACAGTCACAAGGCCATAAAAGAGTAAGTTACTTCCCTCACCAAAGTCTGTTGCCATATGGTGGAGCAAGATTGCTGCCAGTCTCTGTGAGTGTTCAGCCTTTCTCTCCCTCCTAAGGCTCCATGGTCCCAGCTTCTGATCTCAGTTGTAGGCTGGAGGGGCTATCTCTTTTCCCAGAGCTTGTTTCTGCCTGGGCTCAGCTGCAGCTGTAGACTATCAAGCTCATCTCTCTTCCTGGGGCTTCTGCCATGTCTAATGAGTTGTCTCTGTTCCACTTTGTTCCTCTTCTGTGTATCTACTTCTGTGTTTTCCTTCTCCATTTATTTACTTCCTGGTGCTCCAGCATCAAAACTAAAAATGCTCTCCTCTGTCATTTTTCTCTGTGAACCCCCACCCTGGCCTACTTATATGGCCAAATCAAAGCCCTAATCATAATTCAATCAAGTAAAAGTGAAACCTTTGAATTTAATACAGTCTAATATGCCCAGAGGAACAGACTAGTTTACAAACACAATCCAATATCTGTTTTTTTGGAATTCATAAACAATACCAAACTGCCACAATGGCTATCCAATTCTTCCAGCACCATTTATTGAAGAGACTATTCTTTCCCCATTAAGTGGATTTGGCATACTTTGTCAAAAATCAATTGACCAAAGATGTGAGGGTTTGTTTCTAAACTTTCAATTTGATTCCATTGGTCTATATGTCTGTCTTTGGGCCAATACTGTGCTGTTTTGACTACTGTAGCTTTGTAATGAATTTTAAAATCAGGAAGGGTGAGTCCTTCAACTTTGCTCTTCTTTTTAAAGATGGCTTTAGCTATTAAGGGCTGCTTATCCTTTCATATGAATTTGATGACTGGCTTTTCCATTTCTTCGAAGAAATCTGTTGGAAGTTTGATCAGAATTGTATTGAATCTATATATTGCTCTGGGTAAAATTAACATCTAATAATATTTAGTCTTTCAATCCATCAGCTCAGAATGTTTTCACATTTATTTAGGTCTTCTTTAATTTCTTTCAGCAAAGTTTTTCATGTATAAGCCTTTACATCTTAGTTTAAATTTATTCCTAGAGTTGCTATTGTAAATGGAATTTTTTATTGATTATCTAGATTGTTCATTACTAGTGTATAGAAACACCACTGATTTTTTACATGTTGACATTATACACTGCTACTTTGCTGAATTCATTTGTTCCTACAGGTGTGAGGTTAGGTCTGTGATTTGAATTTTTTTCTTTAATAATGTAAGCATTTAGAGCTATAAATTTCTCTCTGAGCACTGCCTTTGCTGTGTCCCATAAGTGTTTTCACTTTCATTCATCTCAAGATATTTCTTGATTTCTCTTATGATTTTTGCTTTGACTCATTGATTATTTGAAAGTGTGCTGTTAAAGTTCCACAAATTTGTGAATTTTCCAGTTCTCCCTCTCTTATTCATTTCTAGCTTCATTCCATTGGGTCAGAGAAGATATTTTGTATAATTTCAATCTTTGAATTTATTAACAATTATTTTGTGATTCAATATATGGTCTATCCTGGATAATGATCCATGTGCAATTGAGAAAAATGTGTATTCTGCTGTTTTGGGGTGAAGTGTTCTCTATATTTCTGGTAGGTATAGTTCATTTATAGTATTGTTCAAGTTCTTTGTTTTCTTATTTATCTTCTGTCTATATATTATATCCATTGAGGAAATTGGTATATTGAATTCTCCAACTAATATTGTAGGTGTATCTATTTCTCCCTTCAGTTTTGTCAATATTTGCCTCATGTATTTGGGGGCACTGTGGTTAGAAGTATAAGTGTTAATGACTGCTATTTCTTCTTGGTGGATTGACCTTTTTATTAAGATATAGTGTCCTTCTTTTTGTCCTGTAACAGTTTTTGACTTTAAGTCTATTTTGTCTGATATTTGTATAGCTAACCCAGTTCTCTTTTGGTTATTATTTGCATGGAATATTTTTTTGATCCTTTCACTTTCAATCTATTTGTCTTTGGGTCTAAGGTGAGTCTCTTGTAAACAGTGTGTTGTTGGATTTTGCTTTTATATCCTTTCTGCCAATCTTTATCTTTTGATTGGGGCATTTAATCCATTTACATTCATGTCATTATTGATAAGGCAGGATTTACTTCAGGTCATTTTGTCCTTTGTTACTTATATGTCTTATATATATATTTTGCCCCTCTTTTGCTTTATTACAGCCTTCTTTTGAGTTGCTCTTTTGTCATGTAACTAATTGATTCCTTTATCATTTCCATTTTTGTATATATTTTAAATAAGTTCTTTGTGGTTTCCTTGGGGTTTGTATTAGCCTATAACTTACTAGTTTGAAAAGATACCAACTTAACTTCAATAGAATAAACAGTCTCTGCTCCTATATCCCTTCATTTCCCTTCTTTATGTTTTTTAAAAAGTTTTAAAATATTTTTTTAACACTTTAGATTTCATAAATGTTACATAAAAAATATAGGGGATTCCCATATGCTCTACTCCCTACCCCTCCCACACTTTCCTACATTAACATCCTTCATTTGTTACAATTGATAAACACATATTGGAGCCTTGCCACTAAGCATGGATTATAGTTTACATTATAGTTTACACTCTGTCCCACACAATTTTGTAAGTTATGACAAAATATATAATGGCCTGTATCCATCATTGCAACGTCATTTAGGACAATTCCAATATCCTGAAAATGCCCCCATATTACACCTATTTTTCCCTCTCCCTCCCCTCACAACTTCCAGTGGCCACTGCCTCCACATCAATGATAAAAGTTCTTCCATTGCTAGAATAACAGGAAGTCTACAGTAGAATAACTAAGTCTACTCTAGTCCATTGTTCATTCCCCAATCCTGAAATTTCCGGGATGGTGAAGCCTACTCTGCCTTTAATTGAGGAGGGGTTTAGATCCCATAGGGCAGATGGATGGGATTATCTTGCTTGCAGTTGCAGACTCTCTCTGTTCCTTGGGAACAGAGATAATTGTCCTAGGTGAGTCCAATGAACTGGAGATTAGGTATTGCAACTCTGTTGAGATTCAGGGCCCAGCTGGCACATGGACAGCACAAAGATTTAAGTCTCTTGGACATGTACCTATCAAGTCTAGTACTAACTATAGGTTCAAATAGAAGGGGCAGAAGAGCTATGTGTAGGGAAACCACAAATGATTCCAACTCTGCCACACTGGGGCACATAAATTCCAAAGTAGGACCCACTGGCAGGGTGCCAAACTCCTGAACTATCTGCCCTGCCTATAGTGTCTGGATGTCTCCAGAGCCCTCAAGAGTCCTGCTATTTGAGGCAATATTTACTTTGGCAGTCAATGAGATCCTGCTGAGACATGCATAAGCATAACCTCTGGAATGACCTCCCAACTCACTTTGAAATCTCTTAATCATGAAAACTCATTTGTATTTACCCTTTCCCACTTTTGGTCAAGGTGTTTTTCCAGTTGCATTGCCAGTTAGTGCTTGGTAATAAGCCCTCGGTGTCAGGGAAACTCATCCCCCGGAATCATATGCCACGCTGGGGGAAAGGTAATACATTTATATGTTGCATTTGGCTTAGAGAGAGGCCACATTTGAGCAACAAGGAGGCTCTCAGGAGGTAACTCTTAGGCGACCTATAATACTAGGCTAAGTTTCAATTTCAAAGGAAAAGGTTCGTAAGTAGAGTCATCAATATCAAGGGCCCATCGCAGTGGTCCAGTCTCCTTCACTAGGCACTGCCCCGGTACTCAGGGGATTCTTGCTGTCCCATTAGAGAAGGTGGCAGAGCTCCCCAGGATGGGATGTCAATATTCTTTTGGTTATTGTGTGGCTCTCCACCCACCATGACAATGCCCCATGAACACATTCACATGCCTTAATGGTATGCTGCAGGTGAGCCTCCTCCCATGCATCCCCCATCACTGACACCCCACACCAATGATCCTCCTCTGCCACAGTTGTAACCTTCTGTGATCCAAAACTTCTTCAATAATGAAACCAACAAAACAACCAATTAAAATTAATAAGGAAATGAAATAACGATAGTTTTTAAAAAATACAAAAAAATTGAAAAACTTTGAAATAATAAAAAAATATTTTTGACATTATGTCTTTCATCACGGTAAAAGCTGTTGTCTTGTATGTACAGTGACATTTTCTTCCTTATATTCCCCCAGTGTCTTATTTTTTTCATTTTATCTTCAAAGAAGCTTTATGTTACAGAAAAGATGTGTACAGAATATAGGGGATTCCCATATACCCAACATCCTCCCCTTTTTCCCCTGGATGGATGGTACATTTGTTACGATTGATGTACAAATATTGAAGCATTGCTACTAACCATGGCCGATGATTTACATTATGGCTTACATTTTGGATACTGGCTTGTATCCATTGTTGCAAGATCATCCAGAATAATTCTAATGCCCTAAAAAATGCCCTATGTTCCATCTATACTATTCCCCCCAGCTCCCAGAGACCTATGATAATTACTAAGTTTCACTTTTTGAAGAATAAGATTCATAGTTACTTGCAATAATATTGAGGGCTTGACATATTGGTCTGTTTTCTTTTATTAGGCATTGTCTATGTTCTTGAAAGACTCTTGCCCCTCTATTTGAGAACATAGCATGAGTCCCCAGGATGGGAGTTTAATGTTTTCTTGTTTATTGTGTGGGTCTCCACCCACTGATGTAACACACTATGGCGAGATGAACACTTACATATTCCATAGAATCCTGCCCCAGGTGTGCTCTGTTCTGTATGCCCCGCCCCAAAACCAACACCCTACACCAGTAACCGTTCCCCGCCATAGTTGCCAAAAGAACTTTCCCAAAGTTATAGTTCTAACCACAGACCTGCAAATCCTCAGAGTTCACTTACTCCTTCCCCTGATCCACCCTCCCCCCAAGTTCCATGTATAGTCCAACCCAACCTCCCACCCTACCCCCTTCACAGACCAGCATCACTGAACCCAATAGCATCACTGCACCATTGTCATGCCCATCCACTGTACAACTATACCCTTCCACCTTATCATAGATTTTGCCCATATGGGCATTGGCTCACAGCCCTCCACTCCCTTTCTGTATTCTGTAAACCTATATTCCAGACTCTAGCTCTGTGAGTCTGCTCAATTTGCTTAATTCATATCAGTGAAGTCATGTAATATTTGTCCTTCTGTGCCTGGCTTGCTTCACTCAACATAAGGTCTTCAGGATTCATCCATGTTATCCTGTGTGTTAATGCTGCATTCCTTCCTACAGCTGAGTAACATTCCATTGTATGTATATATCACAGTTTGCTTATCCATTCATCTGTTGACGGACTATTGGGTTGTTTCCATATTTTGGCAATGGTGAATAATGCCACTATGAACATTAGATTCCATATATCTGTTTGTGTCCCTGCTTTCAATTCTTCTGGGTATAAACCAGCAGTGGGATTGCTGGATCATAAGGCAGTTCTATAGTTAGCTTCTTGAGGAACTGCCAAACTGTCCTCCACAATGGCTACATTCCCACCAGCAGTTTGTAAGGATTCCCTTTCCTCCACATCCTCTCCAACACTTGTAAGTCCTCTTTTTTTTTTTTTTTTTTTTAATAATCACCAGTGTAATGGATATTAGATGTTATCTCATTGTAGTTTTGATTTGCATTTCCCTAATAGCTAGTGATATTGAACATCTTTTCTTGTGCTTTTTAGTCATTTTTTTTTCTTCTTTGAAGAAGTGTCTATTCAAATCACTTGCCCATTTTTTAAACGGGTTGTCTTTTTATTTTTGAGATGTAGGGTTTCTTTATATGTGCTGGATACTAGGCTCCTATCAGGTAGATGGTTACCAAATATTTTCTCCCATTGAGTCAGCTGACATTTCACTTTCTTGACAAACTTCTTTGAGGTGCAACAGTTTTTAATTTTGAGGAGGTCCCATTTATCTATTTTTTTTCTTTCGCTGCTCATGCTTTGGGTATAAAATTCATAAAACCATTTCCTACTACAAGATCCTGTAGATGTTTCCCTACATTGTCTTCTAAGACCTTTATGGTCTTGGCTCTTATATCTAGATCTTTGATCCATCTTGAGTTGATTTTTGTTTAAGGTGTGAGATGATGTTCCTCTCTCATTCTTTTGGATATGGATATCCAGTTCTCCAAGCACCATTTGTTGAAGAGGCCATTCTTTCCCAGTTGAGTGAGCTTGGTGGCCTTGTTGATCATATATATCAGTTGATCATATATGTGAAGACCTATATCAGAACTCTCAGTTCTGTTCCATTGGTCGGTATGTCTATCCTTGTGCCAATACCATGCAGTTTTGACCACTGTAGCTTTGTGGTATGTTTTAAAGTCAGGTAGTGTGATTCCTCCAATTTCATTTTTCCTTTTCAATATGTCTTTGGCTATTCAGGGCCCCTTGCCCTTCCAAATAAATTTCATAGTTAGCTTTTCCAATCAGTAAAAAATGCTGTGGTAATTTTTATTGGGATTGTGTTAAGTCTGTAAATCAGTTTGGGTAGGCTAGACATCTTGATGATGTTTACTCTTCCTATCCATGAACAAGGATTATTCTTCCATTTATCCAGGTCTTTGATTTCCTTTAACAGTGCTGTATAATTTTCTGCATACCAATCCTTTACATCTTTAGTTAAACTTATTCCTAGGTATTTGATTTTTTAAATTGTTATTGTAAATGGAATTTTTTCTTGATTTCTTCCTCAGATTGCTCATTATTGATGTACAGAAATGCTACTTATTTTTGTACATTGATCTTATATCCTGCTACTTTACTGAACTCATTTATAAGCTCTGGAAGCTTTGTTGTAGATTTTTCAGGGCTTTCAAGGTATAGGATCATGTCAACTGCAAATAGTGAAATTATTACTTCTTCCTTTCCAATTTGGATGCCTTTTATATCTTTTTCTTGTCTGAGTGTTTGAGCAAGTACTTCTAACACAATGTTAAATAAAAGTGGTGACAGTGGGCATCCTTGTCTTGTTCCAGATCTTACAGGGAAAGTTTTTAGGATTTCACTACTGAATATGATGTTAGCTGTGGATTTGTCATATATACCCTTTATCATGTTGAGGAAGTTTCCTTCTATTCCTATCTCTTGAAATGTTTTTATCAGGAAAGGGTACTGTATTTTGTCAAATGCTTTTTCTGCATCTATAGAGATGATCATGTGATTTTTTGTTCTTTCAATCTGTTTATGTGATTTATGGCATTGATTGACTTTCTTATGTTGAACCATCCTTGCATACCAGAGATGAAACCCACTTGGTCATGTAGATAATTCGTTTGAGGTGTTGTTGAACATGATTAGCAAGTACTTTGTTGAGGATTTTAGCATCTAGGTTCATTAAAGATATTGGTGTATAATTTTCCTTTCTTGTGGCACTTTGCATGGCATTGGTATTAGGGTGATGTTGGCATCATAGAATGAGTTAGGCAATGTTCCCGCCAATTCTATTTTTTGGAAGAGTTTAAGCAGGATTGGTGTTAGTTCTTTCCAGAATGTTTGGTAGAATTTACCTGTGACGCTGTCTAGTCCTGGGCTCTCCTTAGTTGGAAGGTTTTTGATGACTAATTCAATCTTGTTACTTGTGATTGGTCTGTTGAGTTCATCAATTTCTTCTTTCATCAATGTAGACTGCTTGTGTGTTTCTAGGAATTTGTCCATTTCCTCTAAGTTATCCATCTTGTTGGCATATGATTTTTCAAAGTATCCTCTTATGATATTCTTTATTTCAGTGGGGTCAGTGGTGATATCCTCTCCCTCATTTGTTATTTTATGTATTTGCATCTTCTCTCTTTTTTTCTTTGTTAGTCTAGCTAAGAGTTTGTCAATTTTATTAAACATCTCAAAGAAATAGCTTTTGGTTTTGTTTATTTTTTCTAGTGCTTTCTTATTTTCAATTTCATTTAGCTCAGCTCTAATTTTTATTTCCTTCTTTCTACTTGCTTTGAGATTAGTTTGTTTTCTTTTTCTAATTCCTTCAGGTGTGCAGGTAGGTCTTTCATTTTAACTCTTTTTTCTTTTTTTAATATAAGCATTTGTGGCTATGAATTTCCCTCTCAGGACTGATTTTGCTGCATCCCATAGATTTTGATTCGTTGTGTTGTCATTTTCATTTGTTTCAAGGTAGTTACTGATTTGTTTTGCAATTTCTCCTTGACCCACTGATTGTCTAAGAGTGTTGTTTATCTTCCATATCTTTGTGCCTAATCTGGTTCTCTGTCCCTTACTGATTCCCAGCTTCATTCCATTGTGGTCAGAGAAATTGCTTTCTATGATTTCAATCTTTCTGAATTCACTGAGAGTTGTTCTTTGGCCTAGCATGTGGTTTATCCTGGAGAATGATCCATGTCTGTTCGAGAAGAATGTATATTCTGCCGTATTTGGGTGTAATGTTCTGTATATATCTATTAGGTCCAGATCCTTTAATGTATTATTCAAGGTCTCTGTTTCTTTACTGAACCTCTGTTGAGATGTTCTGTCTAATGTTGATAATGATGTATTAAATTCCCCTACTATAATTGTAGAGGCATCTATTTCTCCACCTAGTTTTTCCACTGTTCACCTCATGTATTTTGAGGTGCCCTGGTTAGGTGCATAAATGTTTATGATTGTTCTTTCTTTTTGTTAGATTACCCCTTTTATTAATATATAGTGGCCTTCTTTGCTTCTTACAATAGTTTTGCATTTAAAGTCTATTTTGTCCAATATTACTATAGCTACTCCCACCCTTTTGTGGTTATTGCTTGCATGTAAAATTGTTTTCCAACCATTCATTTTCAGCCTCCTTGCATCCCTGGGTCCAAGGTGAGTTTCTTGTAGACAGCATATAGACGGGTCATATTTCCTTATTGATTTTTTTAATCTATGTCTCTTGACTGGTGAGTTTAATCCATTAACATTCAATGTTATTACTGGCATGGAATTACTTATATTAGCCATATTTTCTTTAGGTTTATATAAGCCATATGTTGTTTTTTATTTCTCTTTTTATCTTTTTAGTTATTCTTACACTCTCTTCTAACTCTCTCTCTCCTGTTTTTTCCTTTCAACATGCAGAACTCCCTTTAGTATTTCTTGAAGGGCAAGTTTCTTGTTGACAAACTCCCTTAATTTCTGTTTATCTGTGAATATTTTGAACTCTCCCTCATTTTTGAATGCCAGCTTTGCTAGATAGAGAATTCTTGGCTGACATTTTTTTTTTCTTTTAGCACCTTAACTATGTCATACCATTGCCTTCTTGCCTCCATGGTTTGAGATAAGAAATCAGCACTTAACTTTATTGAGCTTCCCTTGTATGTGATGGATCTCTTTTTCTCTTGCTGCTTTCAGTATTCTTTGTTTTGAGCATTGGACATTTGATAAGTATATGTCTTGGGGTAGTTCTGCTAGGATTTATACTGTTTGGGGTGTGTTGTGCTTCCTGGACATGGATGTTCATGTCCCTCAAAAGAGTTGGATATTTTCAGCTATTATTTCCTCCAACACTCCTTCTGCCCCCTTTCCCTTCTCTTCTCCCTCTGGAATGCCCATAATGCCTATGTTTGTGTGTTTTGTGCTGTCATTCAAACCCCTAAGTCCCTGCTGTTTTTTTTCTATCTTTTTTATCTGTCTGTTCTGCCATCTTTCTGATTTCATATGTTCTGTCTTCCACATTGCTGATTCTTTCCTCTACCTGATCAAATCTGCTGTTATGTGCTTCCAGTGTATTTTTTATTTCTTGCACTGTGCAATTCATTACCATCATATTTGTTATCTCTTTATGTATGTTTACAGTTTCTTCAGTATGTTCTCCCAGTGTTGTCTTAATATCCTTAATCTCTTTTTTCACTTCATTAAGTTGATTCATGATATTTGTTTGGACACCCCTGATTAGTTGTTCCATATTCTACATCTCTTCCTGTTTTTCAATTTGTTCATTAGACTGGGCCATGTCTTCTTGTTTCTTAGTATGGCTTGTAATTTTTTGTTGGTGTGTAGGCATCTATTTATCTTGACGGGCTTATTCAGTTGGCTAGCTTTTCTTTCTACACTAGGGTTTTATCTTGTTGTTGTTTTTGTGTTTGTGGTAAGGTTTCACTTTGACACTTCATTCCTCTTATCCTATTCCCTTGCTCTTTTCTGTGCCCTTGGAAAAAAAAATTAGAACCAGAGAAAAGAAAAGACGTAGAAAAAGAAAAAATAATAGTAATAACAAAAAAGGTAGAAGAGGAACTGTACAAGACTTAGGAAAATAAGTAATTAACATGAGTAAAAAATCATAAGAAGTACAAAGGAATAAGAATAAAAAAGTGGAATAGAAAAAATGAAACAAGAAACAAAATAGAGAAAAATACATAGAATGAATTAACAGGCCAGAATGATGAGAAGAGAGGAAAAGAAAGAAGAGATAGAGAGAGAGAGAGAATACTGAAGACCAAACAAAAAGAGGTAGCATGAAAGAAAAACAACAGAAAACAGAAGATAGAAAAAATGAAGGAAAGAAAAGAAATAACATAGGTAGAAAAAAATAGGTGAAAGGGGAAGAAAAGGAAACAAGGGGGAAAGACAATGAACAAGAAACAAAACAGCAGCAACCAAAGAAAAAAACAATCAAGGAAAAGCAGCCTCCCTTCTTAGGCCCCTCAGGAGCTTCTCAAGTTGCCAGTGTTCCTCAGTCAACCACTCTGCCGCCTGCCCTCCACAGGTAATGTACCAGGATTTAGTGAGTAAAATAAGGAAAAGAAAAAAAAGGAACCTTTAAAAATTAAAAAATAACAGATCCAAGAAAACCTAAAACAAAACAAAAACAAAAGTCTATATGTTCCCTGTCATAAGGTATCAGTTGGGTGCTGGATAACCCAGTGGATCACTCTCTGGATCACTCCCTAAAGAGACCCAGGAATCTAACCAGGGACCTCATATATGCAAGGTGGGAATTCTTTCACTGAGCTAAACTGTCTACTCAGGTTAATTAAGCTTCAGAAAGCTTATCTGGCTCTATCCACTCCCTTTCCATCAGGAAGTGTTAAACTGCTACCAGTTTGCCAGAGCCCTGCTGATTAGGTGCCTGTCTTGGCCCCCTCTCTGATCTAGTTCCTCTCTCTCCCAGGGAGGCTGGGTGTGACAACCTGCCTGAGTAGATCTCCCCTCCACTCTCTCCATCAGTTCGGGGTCCCTTCCAAAATTTAAAGGGGGCTCAGCTGGCCAAACTCACTGCAAAGAAACCACTCTCTACCCTCTGACAGACCCCTCTTCCTCCCAGGGAATGCTCTCTTCCACTCCGTTGGCAGCAGTGAGCCAGAGGCTCTTCTGAGGCTACTTGCCCTAAGGGCAGGGTATATGTGCCGTTTCCAGTCATAGGGGTGAGCAATTCATGGGTTTCCTTTGGCTTCTTTATCTTTCCTTTTCTATATATATCTAAAGCAGCTCCCTCAGATAGATCCTTGCCTTTTCTCCACTCTTTTTTGTGAGAGATTCGGACTCTTTCACAAAAAAGACTACCTACTTCAATGCCATTTTCCTGAAAGTCCTCTATGTTGTTTTTGTCACCTATTACCTATTTATAGTTTGCATGTCCATAACATGGCAATATGATTATTTCTTATTCAATTGTATTCTAAATCTTATAGGAAATAAAGAGTAGAGTTACATACTGAAAATACCATACTATTGGGTTTTGCTTTCATTTGTTTAATTTTCTTTACTGGAGATCTTTACTTCTTCATACTGCTCCAAGCTACTATCTCCTGTCCTTTCCTTTAAACCTAAAGAACCCCCTTTAGCATTTCTTGGAAAACAGGTCTCTTGGTGAAGTACACTTACAGTTTTTATTTATCTGTGAGTGTCTTAAACTCTCCCTCCTTTTTGAAGGACAGTTTTCCTGGCTAAAGAACTTTTGGCCGACAGTTTTTCTCTTTCACTCCCTTAAATATGTCATACCATTGCCCCTTGCCAACATGGTTTCTGATGAAAAATTGGCACTTAATCTTATTAAGGATCCCTGGTAAGTAGCAAATGACTTTTCTCTTGTTGCTTTCAGAATTCTTTCTTTGTCTTTAGCATTTGATATTTTGATTAACATGTGTTTTTGAATAGGTCTATGTATTAGCCAGCCAAAGTACCAGAAATTTGTTGGCTTTTATAAAGGGTATTTATTTGGAGTAGAAGCTTACAGTTACCAGGCCATAAAGCATAAGTTACTTCCCTCACCAAAGTCTGTTGCCATGTGTTGGAGCAAGATGGCTGCTGAAGTCTGCCAAGAGTTCAGGCTTCCTGGATTCCTCTCTTCCCGGGGCTTGTTTCTCTCCAAGCTCAGCTGCCCTGCTTTCTCCACAAGGCCAGCTGACTATCAGGTGACCCGCTCTGTCTCTCTCTCTCCAGGACTCGATTCTCTCTGGGCTCAGCTGCTCTGCTCCTCTGTATGCTTACTTCCCAGGCTCCAGCTCAAAACCCCAATTCTCTTCTCTGCCCTAAAGAGTCCAACTCAAGGTTACTTCCTCACCAAACTCTGTTGCTATGTGTTGAAGCAAGATGGTGGGCGAAATCTGCCAGATCTCTCCTTCCTTCTTTCTCTTAAGGCTCCATGGGCCCAGCTTCTTCCAATCTCAGCGGTAGGCTGGCATAGAGATTAGCTGCTCTGTTCTCTTCAGTTGCAAACTATCATGCAATTGGCTAATCTCTCTTCCTGGGGCCACAGGATCCTCTTGCATGTTTATGGAGCTCCCTTCCTTTTTCTTGCATATCTGCTTCTGTCTCCTTGATCGAGTGTCCATTTATATAGCCCACCAAGGTGGTGGGGACTCAACCCTGCATGCCCTAATGACATGGTTGAATCAAAGCCCTAATCTTAACATAATCAAGTAAACGTAAAACCTTTGAATTTAATACAATCAAAGGATATCACACCTAGAGGAACAGACCAGTTTACAAACATAATCAATATCTTTTTTTTGGAATGTATAAATAATATCAAACTACTACAGTCTAATAGGGCTTATCCTGTTTGGAATTTGTTGCAATTCTTGGGCATGTATATTTATGTCTTCTTCTTTTGTTCATACATTATCATTCTTATATCCTTTAGTTCTATATCCAAACATAGTTTATTTCTATCCACATTTTCTTTTAGCTCCTTGATTTGATTTAAGAGATTTGACTGAACATTTTTGATTCGTTGTTCCAAAGTCTGTGTTTCCTCTGAAGTTTTGATTTGTTACTTTGACTGAGTCACTCTTCCTGTTTCTTTGTATGGCTTGTGATCTTTTGTTGATGTCTGGGCATTTGACTGTTTTGATATACTAACACTGGAAGTCAGTTTCTCTCTCTTGCCTAGGGCTTTAGTGTAGATTGGCTGTGTTTTCAGGCTCTTCTTCACTGCTTGGTCCTGTTTATACTGAACCTTTAGAGCAGCCTGTGTTTAACAGTTCAGATTTCTCTCAGGTCTTTCTGTACCTGTCTCTTGCCCTGGGCATGCACAGTAATTGTTAGTATTATCCTTTTATTTGTGACTGTTTCCCCTCCAGGAGATGATTTCTGTTCCTCTTTTCCTCCTCAAAGAATCTTTGGCTATTCTCTTTGTTTTTATACAAATTTTCCTCCTCAGTGCTATGATTTTCTCAACTCCTCTCCTATGCTCCAGGCTGCCTTTTCATTCTAGCTTTTAGCCCTGGGTCTGCCCTGCTTTACTAAGGTTCAATTCCCCCTTCCATGCAGCTTTTCTGCCTCTAGCAAATTCCTCATTAGGGGATTTAGACCCATGGAGCTGGATGGGCTCAGAGCCAAAAAAACACTTGATTTTTTCATTTAGGTACACCAGCACTTGAGGATTGGCCGGGGAGTATGGACAGCTTGCCAATAGTTCTGCTGTGGTCACTCTGATTTCAGGGAGACCGTGTTTTATGCTCACATGCCAACCATGAGTGCCCCTCGTTGGGACTATGGGGCCTTTGATCCCCATGCCTGAATGTGCATGGGACTCCAAGTCGCTGCTGTGGGTGGCTCTGTGGTCAGCGGCCACAGTAGGAGGTGCCCAGGCCAGAGCGCTGCTGCTGTGTGTCTCAAACTGTGTGGGACCAGGTGTTGGGGAGGGGTCTGGCCTGGGAGGTCCATGCTGCGGCCCTACCTCTTTTTTTGTGCATGTGGGCTTTTTCTCCTTTAACTCACCTTTGTGGAGTCTTTCTCCAGTCTCTATCATCTTCTAGAGTTCCAAGAGAGTTTAATCCGCCCATTTATTTAGCTGTTTCTAAGGGAAAACATTTCCAGAGATGTCTTACACTGCCATCTTGATGGTGTCACTCCTATTTCGAGCCCCCTTTTAAAGGTGAGGAAACTGAAGCACAGAGATTTAGATGACTAGTGTACAGCCACACAGATGCTAAGTGGCAGATCCGGAATCCAAACCAGATAGGCAGGCTCTGGCTTTGTTCTTAGCATGGAGCTATGCTGTTTACCACCAAAATGGTAGCTCCCTCAAGACTCCAAAGATGAGGACCTTGCTTTTCCTCTCTGACTTCCTCAGCAGTATACCTGGCATCTGCCTGCATGCTCTGACTGAAATATTTCTAAGAAGATTCTCTCCTCTCCCTTCTGCCCCTTGCTCCCCAAATATCTCTTATATTGAACTATTGCTAAAGCCTGAGCTTCCATCATTTGGCATTTATTCTTTTGAGTTAAACACTGTACCCACAATGTTCCTTATAAAAGTGAAGATACCCCTGCAAGAGGTCTGTAAATCAGCAAGAGGTCTGTAAATCAATACCTGGGAGTAACATTTCATCTCTCTTTCTGGGAACAGGAGAATGAGACACTTGAGGCCTAGGAGGTAAGAAGACATCCAAAGAAGTGGTATGTCTGAAGGCCAATTTCACTGATCTTCCCTTTCTGTCTTGAAAAGTGGGTCATTTGATGACTATGGCACATTTCTTAATCTATCTATTCATTCCATATGTTTGAGTCCTTAATAGATGAAAGACCCCATTCTCGTGCCATGTAGGAAATGATGACCGCATCATCTTCATTATCCCTTACGTGTTGTATTTTTAAATTCACAAAGCCCTTTCTCATTCAGCCCTTCAGGGTGACTGTAATTGTTCCCACTTACTCATGAAGAAAGCTAGGTTCAGAAAGCATTTGTGAGTTGTCCGTGGTCACACAGCTCATTATGGCAGCTAAGTCTTCCATTCATCTCAGTGGAGTAGCTGGGGGAAAAGTTGGGGAAAGGGAGGGGAATAGTAAAGTGTTTGTAAGATCAAGTATCAACATGAAAATATTTAAACCCATGGTGAAAAAAACTTAGAAGAAGTAGCATTGTGAAACATAGGTTCAGTCTGACCAGTAAATGATTGATGGTCTGATTAGGGATCACACCATACTCTCAAGGGATGAGACTTTTGGGGAGTGGCCAGAGCATGGTGCCTTCCTTCTCTCTGTCCCCTCCCTGGACTTTCTCCTCCTCATAGTAGAACCAGGCAATGCCTCTGACACCTAGTTCAGTGCCCTTTTCTATGAGCATCTTGTCCATCTGAAGATATGGACCAGGACCCCAAGCACTGCCCTGGACTTCTTGGCAGAGGACCAATTCTTAATCAGTCCCAAGTGGCTGACCTATCAAGTGCAGCCTAACCCCAGCCACAGTGCACAGTCAGGGTCACAGAAAGTGGAATTCCCTCAGTTAAGTCACTACAGAGCTCAGGCTCCAGATTAGCTGTGCCCAAAGGCTGCTATCCACGTGAACCACAGCAGATTAGGAAAGAATGTTAAACAAAGCTGGCCCTTGAAACTGCAAGAGGAAGAGAAAGAAAGTAATGATTTTGCCTAACCCCATAGTATCTAGAATGGTCAAATTTTAAGACTCCCATTATACACACTCTGAGCCCTTTTCTTGACTCAAACTCAAGCCATTTATGGTGTAAATCAGCCACGATCACACTTCCCATTTCTGCCTTGGCCATGTAGCTTGGCAAAGAGGAACGCATCTTTTTTCATAACCACAGACTTTAATGGAGAAGCTTGGCTGGTACAGGAGCATGCAGCCCACAGTAGGAATGGAGAAGGGGGATATGGCTCAGCCCACACCAGGGGAAGATGCCAAACACATTTTCTGTTGAGAGTCAAGGGTGCCTCCATGACTTTATGAATATCCTCTGTTCATCTGCTTGGTCACATGAGTGAGTGTAGACTCATGGAGGGCAGGGATCATACCTATTGGCCTTACTTCATCCTGGAAGGACTGATTTTGTTGACTTGTCTTATGACAAGACTCATTCTTTGTAGCATCTCAGTGTGGCAAAAAAGGACACAGTCTATAGAACATTTCCCTTTTGATTCAGAAGTCCCAAATAATCACTTGCTTGGGCCTGGTCTTTGGTGTACAAAGGCTGCAGAATCGAAGCCAGAGCTCAATTTTTCCTTTTCCTCCATCTCTTCCAATGTCTCAGAAGTGGATCATCTAGAGCCTTTTATGAATCATCAAGACCTTTCTGCAAGCAAAGGGAAGCCCACACCAATGCCAAGGAACCAGGGAAGGGGCATCGTCCAGTTGAGGGTCAAAGGAGTAGGGATCCAAGGCTTTGTCAGAGCAGCCGGGCTCCACCCATCTCTTCATCTCTCCACTGTTCTGTTCTGTGGTGGAAATACAGTTCTTTGGAATCAGCAGATAAAATAATGGGCCAGAAAAACATTATTCCCAGTGGCATTTGTGGTGTAGGAATGGGATCATGACCCTGCCTTCTATGAAATCCCTGGGCTTGTGTCTGTGGCTCTCGTTAGTCTTCTAATTTAACGTGGAGGGGTGGCTGACGGTCACGTCCAGAACGTGTGTTATCAATACTGTCCCATCCCAAGCCAAACAAAAGTAACATCGAGGTCAAAGGCAGATGGAGCCTCGGTAGAAAGCGAGATTTAAATAAAAGGTGGAAATAATACTTTGAGAAAGGGCACTTTATTTTTAGAAAAGAAAAGGAATTAGGAGAAGATAATGGTCGCCATGGTAACAGCAGAGCACTGCATATATTCTATAAGCCCAGCTTTAAACGTGATGCAAGGAACAAAACTGATTCCCCAGTGACTTTCTGAGAAAAAATAGAGGGAAATAAAAAGGCTGCCCAGGAACAATATCTCACATTAGTCCCCCTGCCATTTCACTGCCGTTTTATAGGCTCCCTATTCCATAGCCCTGTATTAACTTAAAAACCCAATTTAATGTTGGACACAAATTCCATGTTAAATGAGAATCTGTATTTCTTATTTTCTTCTGAATTCCTGCTGTGCTTTAAGAATTGAACCTAGAGCAACAAACCCAGAAGTATGGCTTGGAAACCTATGATTCTCAAAGGGTGGTGACATAGGCAGCAACTCTGAGTGTCCTCTGAAAGCCTTTGACTTAACCTAGAAGGACAAAACGAATTGATTGCCAAGATTTAAACCTCTGGAGATTGCACATAAAAATCCAAATTTCTGTCTTCTCTTGGAAATTTAGAAGCTATGACTACCCTGAACCCTCCTTTCCATGTGGCAAAAATCAGCCAGAGTTCACTCATGTCCTCATCACATTCCCCTCTAACACCCAGCTTGCTTCACCTATTTATATTATTGCCTGGTCTCTTTGGGCATTTGAGTTTGGCACTCCTATCTGGTTGTAGTCAAAGTCCACCTTCTAGGGCAGTGGTTCTCAAACTTTAGCATGTATTAGAATCACCTGGAGAGTTTATTAAAACATAGATTTCTCAGTCCCACCCCCCAGAGTCTCTGCTTCTGTGGGTTTGGGGCGGAACTTGAAAATGTACAGCTCCAAGAAGTTCCTGGGTGACACTCCAGGGACCACACTTTGAGAACCACTGCTCTAGATTAATGGTTCCTAAACTTTTGTCAGCAAGGACTCCTTTCTTGATGATTTTCCTCAAAGAAATGAACATTTAAATTAATAAACTTGGAACATACTTTATTCATTAGAGTTCCTCAGAGGAAGAGATTCATATTGGGGAAATATTATGTTCTGGCTACAAATGGTATTGGCTAGACTGCTTTGCTGAGACAAGGTGAGAAAAGAGAAAGAAAAGGGGGCGGCGGGGAGAGTGAGAGAGGAAACAGGGTGATAGTGTGAAGTCGTGGGAGGAGTCCTTGCCTGTGACCCTATTCTTGTAACCTAAACCTCAGTAAAGTCAATTATACCCACAAAATATATGGTGTGAGTGGATCTTGTGTGTGTAAATGGCAAAAAGGCTCCAGTTTGAAGTGGAGCAAAAGAGAGGAAACATATGTGCCCATGTGACCCAAAGGCTATAGGCACTTCAAGAGAGCCAAATTCCCAGAGGCCTGCAGAGGCCTTAGCAAAGACTTTGGACTTTCTCTAACTCTGAAACCAAGAGATGTGAGCCATTTCCTCAGGTCTTAGAGGACTAGGGAGGCTCCACCTAACATCCAGGTTCCATAAGAAAGATTTCATCTGAATAAAGTTATTCATTTTGCTAGTTTTTAATCAGCAGAGACACATGAAAAAGAAGCTGAGCTTCTGCTCGATGTGAGGTAACACCTGGGCTGATTTAATTCCAGACAAAAGCAGCAGCTCTAGACATTTGAGCCAGGCTGTGCAGGTCTATAAAGGGAAATTTTTCTTTGCTGATCTTTTCTTGAAATAGTGATGGTAGCTCTTAGATCGCCATTATTTACTTTGAAGACCTTTGAGGATCTGGGGATAAGTGGAACCCATGGTTCTAGGTCACATGGCACCCCAAATTAGGATGATAACCTTTTAGAGGACTTTCTAGATGCCTTCTGGGCTGATGTCCAGTCTAACATGGAGGGGGCTTTTGTGAAAATGGGTCTTTGGAGGGCTGAGTCAGGAGGCCAGGGTCTAGAAATATTCAAAATATGTTCCCAATAGGCTTTGTTATTTGAGCGCATACAATTGCACATTTGAAAGCATTATGGGGATGGTAATGTGTTATTCAAATATCTTTTTGTTATTGAATGTTTAATATGTGCCAGATACTTTCTGGTCACTTTTCACTATTCATGCCAACTCTGAAAGGTAAATATTTTACAGAAAGAAAATGTGCTCAGAGAGGTTTAATAGCTTTCCGAAGGTCATTCAGCTGATACGTAGTGGGACTGGGATTTGAACCCAGATCTGACTCCAAATTCCTCTTAGTTCCCCTGCTTTTCAAATGAAAGATATTGCCTTCATTGTTATTTCTACAGCTTTGGAATGTGACAAGCAATATTGTGGTTTATTTATATTTGTTGGATGTTTAAAACCTATACCTCCAACCCCAAGAAAGGTATAAAAGAATTTGCACTACATTCCTTTGATTGGTAGCATTGCATACACAAGCTTAAACCCCAAAGGGGTCTTCTCTGTAAAGGTGGTATTTGAAAAGGGCTGCATTTCCCCCACCCTCTGAGAATTTTCAGTGAGCACTTCCAGCAGAACATAGACTTTACAAGAAATTTCCAGTTGGCTCCCCAATATGCACATTTAATCTCTCAATTTTCCTCAGTTGTTTTGACAAGCTAGAATGAGATTCAAATGAGATGCTATGATAATGACCAATTTTCCCTGCCCCCTTCTTTCATTATCCTCTCTCACAGCTGGGTTTCATTTATGTGCTCATAAACCAGCTCCTCTTTGCAACATAGGAGTAACTATGAACTGGGAAACTGAGCTAAACCAAAAATAGCAGCCAAACCCTCCGAGTTTTTCTTGCTCTGCTCAAGTTGCCATTTTGTTTGAAGAAAAGAAAAATAAAGTTCATTTAGAAGGCAACTGTTCATTTTCTCTCTTTGTAGAACGAGAATTTTGTGATTTTACCACCAGGCACTGTGCATCCTGATGACCAGAATTCCCTATTCATCACCATTCCTGCCGGTCTAGAATAAACTATTGCAGATAGTCATAATGTTGATCCTGAAGAAGATCTTGAAGTATTCTAATAGTTCCTCACCTGGCTTCTTTGTCAACAGTCCCCACCCCACCCTCCATCCTAAGATCTCTCTCCACAGATGCCATAGTGATCTTTCCAGAACAGGAATCGAAGCAAGTCACACCCTGGTTTCAACTGTTCTCTTAGACGGTATTTCATGTGTACCCTTGCTGATTTTTCCTGCTTCTCCATGCTGTGGAAACCCTGCCTCGAATCATGTCACCCTACTGCTCAACGCCGCTCCGCCATCCAGGGCTTTGCATTGCACGTGGAATGAAATCCTAGGTCCTTGTGTTGGTCCAGGAGATCCTCTGCAATCAGCCACTTGCTTTTCTCTGATCTCTTACTGCGCTTTCTTGCTCTCTGGCTCTCTGGCTCTCTTGCTCTCCCCCCACCCCCTGGGATACACTGGCCTCTGCACTTTGCACTTTCTATTCCCTCAGCTTTCCCCCTAGATATCCACGTGACTCATTTTTCCCCTATACCTCCAACCTAAACCTCTAACCCCAAGAAAGGCATAAAAGAATTTGCACTACATTCCTTTGAAAGGTAGCATTGCATAAATAAGCTTAAATCCCAAAGGGGTCTTCTCTGTAAAGGTGGTACATGACTCACTCCCCTGCCCCTTCAGGTTACAGGCCAAATGGTACCCTATCAAAGAGCCTTCCTGGCCTCTCTTTTCCATGAGAGCAGCAGCCCCTGTCACTATTATCCTTTTATCTTGCTTTAGTGGTCTTCCCCATCACATCTGAAATTACATACTTGTTCTTTACTTTTCTTAGTGTCTGTCTCCCCTCCTTAAAATGTAGTTTCCATGAGGTCAGTACCCTTTGAGTGGAGATTACTGTGTGCACACTTAGTACTTAAAAAAACCAAACAAACCAAAGCGTTTTCTTTTGAAATATTTTCAAACTAACAGGACAGTTGCAAAAATAATACAAACCCCATACAGAGAATTCCAACATATCCCCATCCCGCAGATACCCAGATCTACCAATTGTAACATTTTATCCTTTCGCCTTAACTAACTTACTTTCCCTCCCTCCCTCCCTCCCTCCCTTCTCCCTTCCCCCTCCCTTCCCCCTTCCTTCCCCCTTCCTCCCTCCCTCCCTCCCTCCCTTTCCCCCTTCCCCCTTCCTTCCTTCCTTCCTTCCTTCCTTCTATCCATTTTCTGAACACTTCAGAGCAGGTTGCATGGATCATACTCTTTGAACACATAATACTTTCATGTACCTTTGCTACGAACAAGGATACTTACTCCTGTAATCACCAGAAGTGCAGTTATCTAGCTCAAGAAATTTAATGTTGATATAAAGATTACATTTTATGGGAAGCGGCTGTGGCTCAATCAGTAGGGCTCCCGTTTACCATATGGGAGGCCCGCACGGCGTGGTTAGCTGACCCAGTGAGCACAAGCAGCAAGGGGGGGATAAATGAATAAATAAATAAAATCTTTAAAAAAAAAAAAAAAGATTACATTTTATATCCCAATTTTTCTTATGTCCCAGTAATGTCTTTTTGAGTCTTTTTTCCCCTCCACTCTTAGATCCCATCTAGTATCATGTATTGCATGTAATTGTCATTATCTATTGAGTTTCTCTTTCTTTTTTAATTTATAGAAATATATATATACAACATAAATAAATGTATACCATCCAGTGGGATTAATTATTCACAATGTTGCAGTACCCTCACCATCATCCATTACTATCACTTTCCCTTCACCCCAAATAGAAATCCTATACTTGTTTTGCATTAATTCTTCATTGCTTCTGCCCCCCCAACCCTGGCAACCTGTACTCTACTTTCTGTCTCTATGAATTTGAATATTCTCTGTGTTGTTATCATGGGGCTTAAATTTAACATCCTAAATTTGTAACAATTTCATTTGCTTTGATGCCAACTTGACAACTTCAATAGGATATATCAACTATGTTCTTATACCCTCCTTCCGCCCACCTTTATGTAGTTCTTGTTACAAATTACATATTTATATGTTGTGAGTCCAAAACCACTGATTTATCCTTAGGTTTTGTGCATTTGCCTTTTAGGTCCTGTAGGAAGTAAAAAGTGGTGTTACAAATAAAAAATACCAGTATTTATATTTAGCTGTGTCATTATCTTTACTGGAGATCTTTACTTCTCTGTGTGGCTTCAGCCAACTGTCTAGTGTCCTTTCCTTTCAACCTCCAGAACTCTCTTTAGCACTTCTTGTAGGGCAGGTGTAGTGATCACAAAGTCCCTCAGCTTTTGCTTATTTGGGAATGCCTTAATTCCTCCCTCAATTTTGAAGACAGTTTTTCCAGATTCAGAATTCTTGGTTGACATTTTTTTGCTTTCAGCAGTTGAAATGTGTCCTCCCACTGCCTTCTTGCCTCCATGGTTTCTGATGAGAAATCAGCCTTTAATCTTATTGAGGCTCCCTTTTATGTGACATGTTGCTTCTTTCTTGTGGCTTTCAGAATTCTCTCTTCGGCATTTGACAGTTTGAGTATAACATGGCACGGTGTGGGTCTGTTTGGATTTATCCTGTTTGGAGTTCATTGAGCATCTTGGATACATGAATACGTCTTTTGTTGAATTTGGTAAGTTCCAGCCATTATTTCTTTGAATATCTCTCTGTCCCTTCCTCTCCTTCTCCTTCTGGGAATCCCACAATGTGTACATTGGTATTCCTCAGCCTAAGTTCCCTTTTCTTCTTTCTTTATTCTCTTCCTCAGACTGCATGATTTTAATTGTCTTATCTTCAAGTTCAGTGATTCTTTCTTCTGTCACTTCCAATCTGCTGTTGACCCCCTCTAGGGAATTTTAAATTTCTTTTACTGTGATCTTCTGTAAACTGTTTCATTCCTTTTATATATATATATATATAATTTCCATCTCTATGTTGATATTCTGTTTGTGTTCATCTGTTGTTTTCCTTATTTCCTTTAGTTCTTTGTCCATGTTTTCCTTTAGTTCTTTGGGCATATTTAAGGCTATTTATTAAAAGTCTTGTTCTGGAATGTCTCAGGTGTGAACCTTCTCATCAGTGGTTTCTAATGCTTAAATCTTCTCCTTTGCCTGAGCCATCACTCCATATTTCTTTGTATGTTTGTAATCTTTTGTTGAAATCTGGATATTTTGATATTTTAGGGTGTTACTATAGGAATTTAGACTCTAAGGTATCTGGTCCTTAAGATTATATTCAGCTAGAGTTACGACAGAGCATTCTTAAATACCAGGATTCAACAACAACAATAAAAGAACAGGGGGGAAAAAAGAAAACATCTGTCCTAGTCTTTGAAGATTGGCCTGTGCAAGTGCTCTCCTTCAGGGCTTATCCCTGAATTTGGAGACTAGCTCTAGGCAAAATCTTTCTGTGCATGCCTCTTGTCTTGGGTATGCATGTGGCCTTAGGGATTCCCCCATTTATAGGGACATCCCCTCTTCCTGTGAGGAAAAACAGTTTTCTCACAGTCTGGCACCACACTGTATGCCCTATAGCCAGCAGTCCCTTGCCCCAGGCATCATGGTTTCTGTAGGTAAGCTCCACGAGATGCTTTCTGCACACAGGACAAGTTCTAGGACCAGGAGTCCCTCAAGCCAACACCAGGCAGATTGGGCCAGTCGTACACATTCCCAGACTGTGCTGGAGGATAATTCTGTTCCCTCTAGAACCAGAACCAAAGATCTGCACTGGGAGTGCAGGCTGGCTCTGTGCCAAGCTGGTGAGGGGTAGGGGAGGGGCCAACCAGGGGCCACGAAATCCTACCTCTTTTAAGTGGCCTTTTTCTTGATTCAGATTCAGCGCTTATCCTCTAACTGTTTCCTGGAGCTTTTAAAAAGGTGTTTCTGCAAGTTCTTGCCAGTTGTTTAAAGTTTTGCAGGGGGCCAGAGCCCAAAATTATCTTGCTCAGTGTCAGGCCTCTTGAGTACTTTGTACTTTTTAAATGATTGAATCTCCTCTCACATATCCCTCAAGCACGCACTCTAGTAAGTCCAGAGTACTTACAATCACTAAACTTGTCAAGCAGCTCCTCACTTGTGGGCATAAAAAAATGGTTTTGAATTGAGGAATAACATAGTGAAGTGCAGAAATACTAATTGCATAGCTTGATAAATTTTTACATATGTACCTACATACATATCCTACCCAGATCCCCAGATCAAGATATAGAACTTTTCTAGCATTTCTGAAGGCTCTCTCTTGCCTCCTCCCAAGGATACCCACTCTTCTCAACAACATCAGTGTAGACTAGTTTTGCTTATTGTTGACCTTGATGTAAATGTGACCGTAAGTGTATACTCTTTCGTGTCTGACTTTCTCTCAACATTGTATGCATGTATTAGTAGTTTATCCTTTTTAATTGCTGAATAGTATTCCACTGTATGAATATATGATAATTTATCCATTCTTCTGTTAATTAACATTTGGCTTGTTTCCAGCTATTGGTTATCATGAATTGAGTTGCTATGAACATTTTGGAACAAATCTTTTGGTGGAATTAAGCACTCATTTCTGTTGGGAATGGAATTGCTGAGTCATAAGACACAAATATATTTCGGCTTATTAGGTAATACCAAAATTTTTCCAATTGGTTGTTCCAGATTACACTCCCACAAGTAATACAAGAAAGTTCCAATTGCTCTACATTCTAGCTCACATTTGATGATATTAGCCATTTAAAAAGAAATGGTATCTCATTTTGGTAGTGGTGCCCTGTGATTTTAATTTGCATTTCTGTAATGGCTAATGATGTTAAGCACCTTAGTTTTTAAATAGAGCACCACCATCACAATCGGGATACAGAACAGCATCATCAACCCAGAAAATTCCCTTATGCTGTCTCTTTGTGGTCAAATCCTCCCCACTCTTAATCCCTGGCAACTGCTGATAAGGTCTCAGTTACTGTAGTTTTGCTTTTTCCAGAATGCCATAAAAATGCAATCATACTGTACATGTAAACCTCTGACACTGGCTTCTTTCTTTCTGCATAATACCTTTGAGAATAAACTTAGCTATTGCATGCATCACTAGTTTGTTCCCTCTTATTGCTGAATAGTATTTCATCACATAGATATATCACAGTTTGTTTATCCATTTGCCTATAAGGATATTTGGATTGCTTCCAGTCTGGAGTGATTAGAAATAGAGCTGTTATAAATATTAATGTCTAGATATGGTGCCTGTGTGTGTGTGGGTAAAAAAAGTTTTATTTTTTGAGAATAAATACTTGGGAGTAGGATAGGGCTATAGATTTTAATTTGTATTTCTGTGATGTCTAATAGTGGCAAGCATCTTTTCACATGTTTATTGGCCATTTTGATATTATTTTTTCATAAATTATCTGGTCAATTCTTTTGCCCATTTATTCTATTTCTTATTGATTTATAAGAGTCTGGATACAAGTCCTCTGTTGGATATAGGCATCTTCTTTCATTTGGTGACTTGCCTTTTCACTCTTTCATTGTTCTGTTTGTTTTTGCCAAAGTTCTTAATCTTAATTAAATTCCTTTTATCAGTTTTTTTAAAAAGGAATCTTTGCTTACCCCAAGGTCATGAGGATATTCACCTATGTTTTTTTTTCTACATTTTAATTGTTTTTACATTCAAATTTAGTTCTATGATCCATTATGAATTAATTTTTGCGTATTGTGGGAGGTAGAGATCAATGTTAAAATTTTCCATATAGATATACCATTGACCCAGCATCAATTATTGAGAAGACCATCCTTTCCCTGCTGAATTGCCATAGGGTTTTTGTTATAATTCAGGTGTCCATATATATCACCCCTCTGTGCTTTTTCAAATGCTCTTCCACCTGCCTGATAGGGCTCCTGCCCTTGTCTATTGTTTGAGCCCTTCTTACCTTCCAAGACCCCTCCTAAATATCATCATGCCTGTGAAACCTTTCCTGACCTCACCACCTACACTGCTCCCCATGCAGTTTTTTTTAAAAAACACTTTACTGAAATATATCATTCATACATGAACATACATAAACTATACGTGTTCAGTAAACATCGTGAACTTACAAAACAAACATGCATAACATCACACAGGGCTCCCACACATCACTCCCCACAAACACCCTTCATTGTTGTGAAACATTTGTTAACAAATCATGAAAGAGCATCGTCAAAGTATTATTACTAACTATAGTCCGAATCTTCCTCCCCTATACATTTTTTTAAGATTTATTTATTTGTTTATTTATTTATTTACTTTTATCCATTCCCTGCCCCCCCCCATTTTTGCTGTTTTTGTGTCCATTCACTGGGCAACTCTCTGTGTCTATTTCCTGCCCTCTCTTCTCATCCTTCTCCTCTTGTCTTTACTGGGATTCGATCCTCGGAATCTCCAATGTGGGAGAGAGGCATCCTACTGCCTGTGCCACCTTAGTTCCTGGTTTTTCGGTGTGTCTCGTCTTGGCTCCCCCTTGTGTCACTCTCCTGTTACGTCATCATCTTGCTGCATGACTCATGGGGACTGGCGGCGCACTCGTCTGCAGGGCTTGGCGGCGCACCCTCAGATGGGGCCTAATGGCTCACCCGCTCGTGAGGCCTGGTGGCGCACCAGCACACGGGACCTGGTGGCCCATGTGTCTTCTATATTTTTCTTCTTTTTGTTTTTACCGGGAGGTCCCGGGGATCGAACCCAGGTCCCTCCATGTGGGAGAAGGACGCCCAACCACCTGAGCCACATCTGTCCCCCTGCTATATCTCTTAAGGTTGACCAAAGATATCCAAAGTTACAGTCTTTTCCCATACAGGATGGTCATATAATAAATCAGGCTTAGTTTATCACCAGCATTCTAAAAACCAGACCTAGGGAGAAAAACTAGGTCTGGGGACACATGCATGGTTTCTAATATAGCGAATGTTTAGCCTACCCTGATTATCACAGAATCAGGTCAGCGAGAATATTCACATCCATGCAGCCTTTAATGCCATCCTTCGACCACGTTGCCTCATGCACACCTTGATATCGCAACCCATTTTGTCATCATTTGCTTATATTTGTTTGCTGCTGCATAAGACTGACAGCATCTGGAGGGCAGGGTCTGGTTGTACTCATCTTTGTAGCCTGTGCCCAACACTGTGCCTAAAGTAGATGATCAGTAAGTGTTTGTTGAATGAATGAACCTGGAGGACATTATATTGAGTGAAGCAAGCCAGACACAAAAGGACAAATATTGTCTGATTCCACTATTATGAACTAAATATAATGAGCAAACTCATGGAATTAGGAGCTAGAATATAGGTCACCAGAAGATGGAATGAGGATAGAGAGAAGAAACCTGAGGCTTAATCTTTGCAGAATTGGTTTTAAAAAATAGCTGTTTGTAAATGTTTGGAAATGAATAGAAATTTCTAAAGCACTGTATAGTGTTTGTAATTAGCAGCATTAATATTTGGATATGATAGTGGTTGAGAGGGAAAGTTTAAGGTCATGTATATCACTAGAAGGAAAGTTTAAAAAATGAAATATAGGGCTGTATAGCATAGTGAGCCTGTGTGTGGAAAATGAGAATGGTTAATAGTGCATATATAAGAATGTTTTTCTTTGAAATGGAACAAATATACACATAAGTTCTCTTTAATGGTGCTTGCTGGCCAGTTCATTTTTCTCTCCTTTCCTGTGACTGGAATGCTGATGTGGTTGTATTAGTCAGGGTTCTCTAGGGAAACAGAACTGACAGGAGATATCTGTAAACAGTGAGAGATTTTATGAAATTGTCTCCTGCAACCGTGGGGATGCCCAAGTCCAAATTCCATAGGGCAGGCTGCAAGCCAGGAACTCCGATGAAGGTCCTGGAGGTGTTCTCCAGGAGATGCTGGGTGACTGAAGTAGAGATGGAAATTCTCTCTGAATGCTGAAATCACTTCTCCTTTTAAGGCCTTCAACTGATTAGATGAGATGTCACTCATTGCTGATGGCAATCTCCTCAGTTGATTGTAGATATAATCAGCCATATATGTAATCAACTCACTGATGTTTAAAGTCCATGAAATGCCCTTGTATTGCAATTAGCCCAGTGCTTGCTTGACCAAATGACTGGGCACCATTACCTGGCCAAGTTGACATATTAGCCTAACCATCACAGGAGTTTTGGTGGTAAGTCAGTTTTTGCCATGTGGATGAGGAAAACACCCTGGGCTTTGGGAGTTGGCTGAAAGACCTAATGGAGCAGAACTGCCTATTTGTCCTAAATGGTTACTACAAAGAGGAACAATTGCTATTATTTGAACCAATGTATTTTGGAGAACTTTTGTTTTATCAGCTGAGCATCTACCTTAACTACCACAAGCATCATATATCTTTTCTGCCTTTGTGTGTGCTGTCATCCACCCTTGCCAAAACATTCTTCCCCTACTCTTTTATCTAGTTAACTCTTTCTCTTCTTTCAGATATCAATTCAATTGTCTGTTCTTCAGGGAAGCCTGACCTGGTTAGATGAGTTAAAGTCTCATACTATATGCTTCCCTAGCACCATTTTACTCTTCCAAAGGAGAGGCCTTGTTACAGTTGAAATGTTACATTTAATTGCATGTTGTTTTTTGTTGTTTTTTTGTTTTGTTTTTGAGGCACTGGGGGCCAGGGCTCAACCACTGAGCCACATCGGCTCCCCTGAGTTGGTTTTTTCCTTTGTTTTGCTTGTTGTTGTTTGTGAGGTTTGTTTTTTTTTTAAGAGGCACTGGAACTTACCCTGGGACCTCCTATGTGGGAAGCAGGTGCTCAACTGCTTGAGGAACATCTGTTCCCTGCTTGTTTCTTTGATCAATGCTTGTCTCCCTCACTATACCATAAGCCATATGACAGCAGTGACCATGTCTTAATTTATATATCCTAGCATCTAGAAGACCTAGCACCATACATAGTATATAGTAGGCACTCAATAGGTATTCACTGAGCTAATGAAAAAATCATCAATATATCTCTTATGTCCATAGTAATAACCGAGTCTCCTTGTCATTGCTATTCATTACTCTCTAGAGCACGGAGTGGGTTAAGTGACCAAGAATTAAGGGTTAGGCAAGGCCATTGGCCTATCATGCTCTAGGTCAGGTGGAGATTTCCTTTTGCTCCCTGCCTAATTCCTAATTTTAAATGCCAGCGCAGTGGGAAGCCAAGACTGAGGCTGATAATTATATCTATTGCTATGTGAGATGGCTAAATAAGTTCAGAGTGTGGCATCAAGCTTCACTCTGGCCTAGGAGCCCTGCATCACTGGTTGGAATCTGGTAATTTACTCCCTTGGTATCATTCTGTATCTAAGTTGACTGATTACTAAATATCTGGCCATTTCAGACTTTAATCACTTTTTTCCTTGGCCTTAACATCATTAGAACAAACATCTAAGGTGTCTTAGCTAAATTATATGGCTGGCTATCTCTGAAATAAAAATATTTACCTAGAGATAAAATGCTGGCCATTGTTTCTGCTCAATCAGGTTTTATGTTTTTGTTTGTTTGTTTGTTTTTAATGTTTCTTTTGAAGTCTAGGTCAGCCAGGCAGTGATAGCAACTACCACGCTCATCCACTTCCTGTAGCATTGTAAAGGAAGAAGCTGCAAATAATGGGATCTGTAACATAATTTCACTCAGCATTTGTCTACACATATCATTTTTGGAAGCATGGGGCTCCTGTCTTCCTTATCATCTTCTTGAATAACCCTACCACATCCTCTGTAAACCAATTACATTCCAAGTGGCCTGCCTCTGATGAGATGGGTTGTATTTATAAATAGTTTTCTCAGAATAAAAGACTTTCTCTATGATGTTCCTGGAAGTAATGCCGCAATATCTCTAGGATAGGCTTCCAGAAACCAGCAGCACCTGAGTCACATTACAAACTCTTGAGCCCAAGAATCAGACTAGTGCTTGTACCTGGCTCCTGCTAAAAGCCCATTTTTCTGCATTATAGTTCATGGGGGATCATTTTGGTAATCTGGAACTCTTCAAAGCTGCCTGCTTCATCAAGAATCTCAGGTTGCTTTGGAAATATTTGAAGTTTGTGAAAACCCAAATTTCATTTGCCTTGAAAAGTTCCATAAGAATTTTTCATGAGAATTATAGGCTGGGTTACACTCAGGGGCTAGAGTTACTTAAAGGCTTTATGTAGAACCACCAGTCCAGAGAAGGACATCATGAGAGCAATGAGTAAATGGTGGCAGACACTGTTGGCTGCCTCCCCAAAAGCCATCACCCTCTTTCTTCCTTGCTTTGTGTTTTGGGCAAGTTTGGGCCTCTCCACAGACCCAGAGCATGTATCTTGGTTAGATTAAGCCAATCATACTAATTCCATCCCCTTTACCAGTATTTAGTTTAAAGACAATCGTGTGACTCAGTTGTAACCACTAAAACATGAGAAAGTTTGTCTTGTTGTTTAAAAAGGCTTCAGGAAGAGGCATTCACTTCTTTCCTTGGATATTTGTTGTATCAGGAGCAGTTTGGAGCTGCTGAAGACATCTTGTTACAATGAGAAGACCAGATAAAGACAGTGTGCCGAGGATGGCAGAGCAGAAAGATGGAAAGCGTGCGCCTCCTTGATGAGTCAGGTATTGCCTTACATCCAGACTGCCTATTATGAGACCTAATAATTCCCTTTGTTGTTTTAGTCATTGGTTCTAATCATATGCCAGTCAAGTGTATTTTCTAATCATATGCCAGTCAAGTGTATTTTCTTAAAAGCTCTGCAGTTGATTTGAATGTAGTGTTGAGAACCATGGGTGGAAGGCAGTTGGAGTTGGAGCCAATAGCATTCCAACTGTTGCAAATAACCTCAAGCAATCTGCAAGTGTCTTGGGGAGGATGGGATCATCATGGCCACTGACTGTGGGAGTCAGAAAGAAGGACCTTGTCTCCTCCCAGACGCTTAGTTGATTCAGAGGGTTTGGGCTCATATATTTGTGCTCCATATTCTTGAAACAGGGCAAGCCCCCAACCTAATTAATTGGTAAGGGAGAGGCTGTAGCTTTGAGTGGGAAGATTCTTTATAAGGATGCTGATGGATTAGGAGATGCTTTAAGACCTCATTTCAGGGACTGTACTCCAGAAGTAGCTATATGGCACCAAGAGACACTTTCAGTCTTAAACCACTGTGATTGATGAGAATGGGTTGAATTATTCAAGGGGGTCAAGGGAGAGAAAAGGGTAAGAACCATTGCCAAATTTGTGCCCTGCCTATAGTATATAGAGAGATTTCATGGCATTCATAAAGAAATAAGCCTTATTCCTGTCTCCATTTTATGTCCCTATTTGTGCCTTTCCTTTTCCTTTCTCACTAATTTCTATGAATATTTCCTTGTTATGCTGGTTATTTACCTACTATATTTCAGTTCTAAGCCCACCCTTCTATATTGTGTTCTGGGATAATGAAAACTGCATTTCCCAGACTCTCTTACCAGTCTTGGAAAGGTGTATCAATGAGAGGCACTAAAGGGAGATTGAAAGACAAGAGGGGAGGAGAAGGGACTCTTCTGATTTTTAGTTTCTATTAGTGTCTCTCCAATAGCAGCAGAAGTTATGGCTCCAGCCTCCAGCTTCTTTCAACACACTCAGCACAAGCCTTGTTACACTCCATTAGAAATACCAGGACCAGCCTTGTCCATTGGGCTATGCCCTCTGGGCCTTGGCAGGAGCCATCAGACTCTCTCCTTAGAGATCTGAGCACCAGCCACAGAAATCCAAATATTAACCATGTGAGGGCACCTTGGCATTCCAACCAGCCTGCCAGAGGCCTGCTCTGAGTATCTGAGTTCTTACAGCACCTTCCTGGCTTCCCTTCCCCCACTTTGTTCCCCTAGTAGTTGCAGTTGCTTCATTTACTAATCCCTGGGTTACTTCAGTATTCTGATTTTGTTCTTTCAGTTTAACACTTTGTAAACAATTCCCTGTATAAAATCCCCTCTGTTTGAAATACTTGGTGTGGTTTCCATTTTCCTTTCTGATACTTGCTATGTTTTACATTTACCCATGAAGCCATCTAAAATCTATTTGCAACCACAAGGCATAGTACAACAAAATAAATAAAAGAAAAATGATGGGGCTTCTTGGGGTCTAAATGTACCACTCTACTGTGCAGAACTAGAAAGAACTAAAGCCGTGCTGACCATATTTTCTAATCAAACAAACTGGAAGGTGGAGTCTGACAGTCTGATAATAGAGGGAATATCTGAAATCGGGATATTCTAGGAAATCTAAGCCATATAGTTTTTGCCGCTAGACCAAGCACTAGAAAATGTAACATTCCTTACACAACACAATGAATGGGCAAGTGCATAGGCCAAGAGTGCCAAAATGCAGGGAGAAATCAAAATCGCAGGGCTTTGCAATGTATGGATGTGGTGAGGGCAGAGAATATAGTGGGGAGTGAGGTTGAATGGAAAATAGTAGCCTGATTCTGACATGAAGGAAAAGTGTGGAAACCAAGGCAGGTAATGGGAATTTATAGCAAAATCCTGGTGATAATGATAATAACAGTAATTGAGTACTTTCAATAAGGAAGGTTGTGTCCATAAACTAAAAAATGCCTATAATCTATGACACTTTCCAAAAGAACAGCTGTCTCAGAATGTAGATTCTAAGAAGACAAGGCCAGCTCTAAGAGGTGAAGGGGATGACATAAAAAAGAGGATAACTAAGACACAGATCAAGCTCCAGGCTACTGAACTATGATGTCCCTGGGAGGAAGAATTAGAATTCATATTTCAACTGACTGTTGTAGAGTTGACTCAGATGTCATTGTGCATCTATCCCATTAGAGCTTGAAGGCAGGAAATGTATCTTTCTCATCTTTGTATCCCTAGGACCTATTACAATGCCTGGCACAAATAGGAGCTCGAAGAAAGCTTTTTTTTATTTTTTATTTTTATATATTTTTAAAGATTTTATTTATTTATTCATTTATCCCCCCCCTTGCTGCTTGTGCTCGCTGGGTCAGCTAACCACGCCGTGCGAGCAGGCTTGCCCTCACCAGGAGGCCCCGGGAACCGAACCCCGGGCCTCCCATATGGTAAACAGGAGCCCTACCGATTGAGCCACAGCCGCTTCCCCAAAGAAAGCTTTTTGAATGAATCCTTAACCAGTTAGACATTAAATCTAAATGTTTAGTTCTTTGAACTAATACCCACCATGTGCAAGACATTTTGTGGTTAGAAGTTTATTGCCATCGTTCTTTTTCAGTCATTCTCTAGTAATCTACTCCCAACACTTTTATCTCTCATTTTGCTCCGTAGCATTTATTGCTGTCTAACAAATATAGTGTATGTTTAATTTATTGGTTTTTGCTTATTGTCTTCCCAAAAGAATGTAAGATCTATGAGGACAGGAAGTTTTGTCTGTTTTGCCCATTACTTGTGGTGGCCCTGACAATGCTTCCCTCGGATCTCCAACTGTGACGAGTGTCACTGGCCAAAGGCCCTGGCTGCCATGCCCTGAGATCCACTGCTGTCTTGGCACCAAGGCCACACGGTCGTGGGTAGCACTCAGCATGGCATGGTCACTAAGCGAGGATGCTCCTGGAGACGCAGGACTCCTCGGTCGCGCGACTCTGGCTGGGGACTCCCTGATGACTTCACTCAGTCTAAGATGCTGCCACCCAATCTTCCTCCCTTCCCTCTCTCCTTCACCCAGGATCAGACTTGCGCTGAGGTCTCGTGGCTCTCCTAGCCAATCCCTGCATCCCTCTGCCTCACAGGGGTGCTTCCAATAAATTTTTGCCAGCTAATCTCATTTTGGCAACTGTTCCTCAAAAGACTCAAACATTACTATATCTCCTGTGCCTAGTAAATAGTACACACTCAATAAATATTTGCTAAATGAATGAATGAACCCCCATGGATGTGAGAGCAATTTAGCTGTGACCTGTGACAATCCATTGCTCAGCAGGATTGATTCCTCTCCTATGGCTGACAGGGGGCTGTCTCCATCTTCCCTTTCATTTCCTTGAGTTCTCTTTTAAAAACAAAGTCTTAAGATTAAAGAGAATGACCTATGCTCCCTCCATCCCTTCCTTCCTCCCTTTCTTTCTCTTTCTCTCTCTCTTTATTATTTTTTTCTTTCTTTATAAAATCATGTTCACCAAAGTGAATCCAGTTGGTTTGAGCATGCCAGGAAGGGAAAAGAATTCCAGAGACCTGTAACTTTCACTGGAAGTTCAACTATCTGAACCGTTTGAAGGGGAAGGCTGTCCCAGACTGTGACCTCTGCACAGCTGCTTGGGGAGTGAAGCAATCTGAAAGGGCGTCTCTGGGATGTGGCTCATACTTGGCCTTTGAAGCCAGACTTCTTTGGCACCGTATCTTCCACTCAAGATTCTGCCCTCATGGAATAGAGCTGTGCAAGGGCTGAGACATTCCAGAAGGGAGCACAGCCCTGCCAATACCTTGATTTTAATCCTGTGAGACCATTATTGGGCTTCTAACCTACAGAAATGTAGGAGAATAAATCTGTGCTGTTTTAAACCACCAGTTGTGTGCTAATCTGTTACAGCAGCAATAAGAAAGTAATGCAGTGATCCTAAGACCTTCTCGGTCTTGATGTTTGACAACTGAAGAAATAATTTTTGGAGAGGGAGACAGGGTGCTGTGGAAGCAGAGGGGAGGGAGTGAAAGCACACTTCATCTACATTCTGGGCCAAGGCATGTGGACGTCCTGCTGGTTGCAGGAACTTAGTAGTAGTTGCTCTGGGAGGGACTCTGATGAAAGCAGATGGGAATTCTCAGAGGATAAATATACAGCCCAGTGGATGGTCCAGGAATCATTATTGATAGCTACCTCCTTTTGCTTACCTCCTTTTGTCCTCTTTAGACAATAAATTTTATGTTCATCAGGTTCTGTAAGAGCCTGTTTCTCAAAATGTGGTCCAACAAATCTTTCATTAGAGTCACTGGTGGTGCTTGTTTAAATGCAGATGCTTGGGTCCCATCATAGCCCACTGAGAATGAGAATATCTGGAGTGGGGCCCAGGAACCTGCATTTCAAACAAGCTCCCCAAGGGATTAAGTACCCTGAAGTCTATCAACCACTGCTGCAGGAGCTCCAGCCTAAGCATCAGGCTCCTGCGCTTTATCAGCCAGGGCTCACCTGAGGGGTAGCGCATTATCCTGAGGGCAAGATAGCTCCCCAGGGGAATTGTCAGAATCTCCAGGGAGGTATGTGCAGGTTTTTTAAAAGCATTCTTAGAGCCTTCTGTTTCCATCCCAAGGATGAGTGGTTCTCCCTCCCAGTTGAGAAACACAAATCTGTTGCATAGCCTAGAAAATCAATTGAAATACAATATTTACATTTTAAGGAGAAATTGCACATGTTGAAGGCAGTGGAGAGTGGTGGAGAGAGCAGAGGCTCTACTGCTGCATCCCAGCTCCCACAGTTTCTAGCCGTGAAACTTGGGCCTAGCATTTCCCCACCCGTGAGGCTGCCTGGTAGGTAGGCTGCCCTTGTCACCCTATTAAAATAAACCCTGCCTCCTCCAAGCCCTTGACCCTACTTTATTTTTGTCCACTGCCCTTACCGCTTCATGGCTTTAAATTATTTATGCATCTGTGCACCTCCTGTCTGGTCCAATGGAATGTAAGCTCGCTGAAGGCAGCAACGTCTGCTCTCCTGTCCACCATGGTATGCTTAGAATCTAGAACACTGCCTGATACATAGTAGGTTCCCAGTAATTAGTCGTCTTAGAAAAAAATGTAATAGAAAAAAATAGGTAATGTGCTTAGCACAGAGCCTGTGCATTGCGAATGTTCAGTAGGTGTTACTATCTTATCATTGTCATCTCATCATCATTTTTAGCAATAGTGTTAAACAGGCAAGGATAACTTCATTCAGGGGCTGCTATAGCTGGGGAGAGAGCAGAGCTCGACTCCATAGGGAAAAGGGCGCCAGCTTTTTAAGGGCTGGGAGTGGGTTGGTGGAAAAGCCTTGGAAGACAATCAGGAAGGGTTGAAAACGGGTGTGGGTGAGGGTTTCCTGCGGTTACGATAAGCACCATGTTTTAGTTTCCTTGGCTGCTCAAGTAAATACCATGTAATGGGTTGGTGTAAACAATGGGAATTTATTAGCTCACGGCTTTAAGGGTGGGAAAAAGTCCCAATCAAGGCATCATGAAGGCGAAGCTTTTTTCCCAAAGACAGGCATTCTGGGGCTGGCCGGTGGAGATCTTTGGTGCTCGGCTCTATCACATGGCAATGCACATGGAGGCACCTCCTGGCCTCTCCCCTCTCTTCTGGGCTCAGCTTCTTGCTCTCCAGGGCTTTTTCTCTCTCTCTGTCTACATTTCATCCCACTAATAAAGGCCTCTAGTAATAGGATTAAGACCCATCCTGATTGAGGTGGGTCACACCTTAACTGAATTAGCCTCATGAAAAGGTCCTTCTTACACTGGGTTCACCCTTATAGGAGTGGATTAAATTTAAGAACAAGTTTTTCTGGGGTACAGACAGCTCCAAATCACCACAGACCACTTGGTCTGGAAAGCTTTCCTTAGCAGTAATTACCTGCCTGGGGCCTTTAAGGGCTGGGAGAGGGGAGGGGGAATTAAGGAACTGCCACTCCCTCCCAGGAACCTGGGCAGACAAGTGAGAAGGAGAGGGGTGGGAGAGGTCAGGGGAGAGTTTGATCAATATAGAGTAGTTAGGGTCAGTAATTTCTTTTTTCCTTCAGTCTTAGTTGTCTTCCTCAGCAGTCCTACAGCTTCAAGATTGATTTCAAGGTAGTCAGGTTGGGGGAGGGAGCAGGGAGGGGCATGCAAGAGGTAAGGCTGACAGCTTGGTCAAGAGAAGGAAAACAGTCTTTGTCACTAGAATCTTGCAATTTGCACTTCTGAGCTGGAGAAGCCTAGGCACAATGGCCCTACCCTGAGGGTGCACCCTTCAGGTCACGGCACCTCCCGACAACCTCATCCACCCCCTCGTCCACTCCCTCCTCCCCCTCTGCAATCTGGCCTTCGCCCAGCATCTGGTTCATCCGCTGAGCCTGCCTCAATTATGCTGCCAGCCTGAGTCAGCATCATGCAGCTGTCCAGGACACCTGCTGAGGGCCAGCGCCCCAGGACAGAGCCTCGGCAGCCAGAATGGCCCTGGGAAACCCTCTGTGTGCTCCAGGCAAGGATGGTCCAGGCAGGGAATTTGCCTTTGGCACGTGGGCAAGGCACGTGTGACTGTGCTCTTGGTATAGGGTCCTCGGTTCAGAAGGCGTCGATGTGTGGTTTAATTCTCTGCTGTCACCGTCTTGAAATTCTTAATAATGTTACCTCTGAACTTGTCTTGTGTAAGTGCAGTGCAGTGGGACAATGGAGCATGCACATGGACGGATTTAAGTGCAATATTCACGCCTCCTATTCGTTGGGGCCACATTTGCATAGAGTGTTTGCTGCCCCAGGAGCACAGAATCCTGGTGGACCCACGATGTGTGGGAGATCAGGGATCAGTAGAAGGAAGTGTGCTGTATCTACGACTGTGTGAATGGGGATGCTGAGAGGCCCAAGAGGCCACACTTCTGGTTCAAACCAGCAGTTGCTTCAACTGTACAAAGAAGGCAATCGTGGGTTGTTGTTTTATTAACCCCACCCCCCATGGCTCCCTTGTCTGTCTGCTCGTTGTTTTTGCTATTGTTTGTACTCTGTCTGCTCGTTGTTTTTTGCTATTGTCTGGTTGTTATCTGTTTGTTTTTTCCTAAGAGGCACCAGGAACTGAACTGGGACCTCCCATGTGGGAGGCGGGCACTGAACTGCTCAAGCCATATCCACTCCCAATGGTGTTTTAAAAACACTAATGACCAAGGGACCAAGGCTCGCACCATCCTGAGAAGCAGCTTTTGTAACTACAGAGGAGGAAAGGGAAGCTCAGAACATGGATGTGACTTTCCTAGGGTCAGATACCTCTGAATTCTGCAGACAGATTCCCGATTTCCCAGGTGTTTGCTCATATCTCCCCTTCTTTAAGAGGCCTCCTCTGATTACTCTATTTAATAATGCAAACTGCAACCTGGTTGTGGCACTTCTGGGCACCGCTCACCTATTCTGCTTTTTCTTTTTCTCCATAGCCTTTATCACCTGCTAACATACTATATAGCCTACGTTTAAAAAAAAATGTTTATTATTTCATGTGCCCTCACTAAAATATAAGAACCTCAAGAGCAGATACTTTCTTTTGTTCTCTGATATATTCCACAAGCCTAGAGCTGCCAGGTGCAGAGTAGGTGTTCAATAAATATTTATTGAATGAATGACTGATATTGAGTCTAATTTCTGAGATGGAAACCCCCTTTCAACCCCTTTTTATGTATACATCGTCTTTCTTAGTTCTTAAGACTGCTCCTAAGGGCTATTATTGTCCCCACTTTATAGACGAGAAAACAATGGTTCAGCAGCTTGCACTAAAGACACAGAACTAAGGTCAAAGATGAGGTTTGGACTTTGTCAGTATACGAAGTCCACGCTTTCTCCCCCAGAGCTGTTCCTCCGAGGTGCTGAGTTTGGTTTCCACGGGAAAGTCAAAGTCTCTGTTTAACTGCTGACTTGGCCCTGATCCTCTGTGCTCCTGGCAGATGTGCTGGCCTCACAGCCCTTCACACGGCAGGTGGTGAGAAGGCCTCGCAGCTGAGGAAATGCTCCTCAGCAACCAGAGGTGCGACCTCCAGGCCAAGGTTAAGAGGACGCCGCCATCCACGGATAAAGGAGCCAGCACCGGCATCGACGGGGCCCACCAGGTGCCTGGCTGCTCTCTGGTGTCCGAGGCAGCAAATCCGCATCAGCATTTTCTAAGACCGGCCGACTCCTGTGGAGGAGCCCCCAAAATGGAAAAGAAGACCCAGTCCCTGCCCCCAAGGAATTCACGTATAAAAATAGCTAATAGCACATGGCAGCTTATGCTTTGAGAGCAGCAGAGACCATTGTCCAGTCACTGAGTCGTCAGGCATCTGGTTCAGAGGTTGGCATGCTTTTTCTGTGAAAGGCCAGTGAGTCCATATTTTCCACTGCAGGGCCAGATGGCCCTCGTCACAACCACTGCTCTCTGCCACTGCAGTGTTAAAGCAGCCACAGATGATGTGTAAATGAATGAGTACGACTGTTTATTAATAAAACTTTACAGTCACTGAAATTTGAATTTCAGACTTTGTGTATGTTTCAAAATACTATTCTTTTGATTCTTTTTTCCAACCATTTAAAAATGTAAAAAACATTCTTAGCTCGCAGGCCATACCAAAATAGGCAGTGGGCTGGATTTTTCTCCTGGGCTGTAGTTTGTTAAACTCTGGCCTAGTTTAGGACCAGGCGCTGGGCTGGGCACAGGGGGGTACAGCGATGAATAGGATGCCATCCCTGTTGCCAATGGATCAGTGTCCAGTGGTGAGCAGACAAATAGGCCGTGACCATTGGTGGGATGAGAAGGAGTATGAGGAGACCCTAAGCAGACCCCAGTGGAGGGGCCCCAGGAGGTCGGGAGCAGCTGAGGAGAGCTTCTGAGAAGAGGGAAGTGGGACTCAAGCTTCCAGAGTCGGAGAAACCAGGGAGAAACCTGCCTTCCTGAATCGGGTCTCAAAGGTGAGCTGTGTCTTGCAGGATGAGAAGTTTCCACTTGAAATCTCTGAGTCGCTGTAAAAACTCACCTCTCTCAGGTGTCTGCTGAGACTGAGCCCTGTGATGAAAGGCATGCAGTGCTCAAGAGGCAGTCCAGCTCTGTTCTGCACCAGGCAAGAGGAAAGCCAAGCAAGCAGACACGTCCTCCAGGCAGACGCTGGGGAGTGGGTGCATCGCAGTCTCAGCGGGCCAAATTCAGTGGATCCCTTGTCACCCCACACTGTGGACTAGGCAGGAGAGGAGACCTGGCCATGGCCAGACAGGCACAGCCATTCAATTCCTGCTCAAACAACTTCAAACACTGCAAGTACCACTTCCTTCTAGATTCTTACCACAAAAGCAGGAGACAGCTTGGATAGCTCCTCTCTGGGTAACTGTATGTTCTGACATGTTTGTGTAATTTAGCAATCAATGTGTAGATCATTTCCCTACTATGGTTTTCTGTTTCATATCTGACTATTTTACATTTGTAGACATTTTCATACTTTGAGGATGGAGCTTACAGTTTAGAAGGAGAGACAGTAAACAACTAAAAAAATCTTTTAAAAATCATAGATCATGGTGATATGAAGAGAAGAGTAGGGTGTTGTCATAGAGAAGAAGGGTAAACAAAATGTTATTTTGACAATTATTGCCAATTCACTGCTTTAATGTTTTTCTGCCTTGTAGGGTTCTCTACTTTTTGCCTGATTAGTTCCAAGCTTTAGACTGGTCTCTGAAAAACTATGAGCTTCTTAGGGAAGGGCTATAAACCATCTCCTTGCAAATTACTAGGTACATGGAAAACTCCAGCAATATTAGCTGAACATGGGCAGGCAATGAGCTGGGGAGGGGATGAAGATGGGTATGGAAGGGCAATGAGGAGCCTTGAGGCTTCCTACAATTCTTTTCCTTTATTAAAGTAGTTGGGCATGGAATACAGGATTCTTATACATCATCCCACCACCAACACCTTGAGTTGGTGTGGAACATTCGTTACAGTTGATGACAGCACATTTTTATAATTGTGCTATTAACTAAAGTCCATGGTTTAACTTACAGTTCATTGTGTGGTATCTATGGTTTTTTTTTTATTCTGTTACCATATATATACTCTAACATTTCCCCCTTTTAATCATGTCAGATTATATTTCAGTGCTGTTAATTACATTCACAATGTTCTGCTACCATCAACACTATCCATTACCAAAACATTTCCATTATTCCAAATAGGAACCCTTTGCACGGAAAGTCTTAACTTCCCATTCCCTACCCTCACCCTGTACCCTGATAACCTATGTTCTAGATTCTGACTCTATGAGTTTGCTTAGTCTAATTGTTTCAAATCAGTGAGAGCACACAATATTTATCCTTTTGCATCTGGCTTACTCAACATGATGTCTTCAAGGTTCATCCATGTTGTCCCAGGTATCAGAACTTCATTCCTTTTTACAGTTGAATAATATTCCATTGTATGTATATACCACGTTTTATTTATCCATCATCAGCTGATGGAAACTTGGGTTGCTTCCATCTTTGGCAATTGAGAATAATGCCACTATGAACATTGGTGTGCAAATATCTGTTCGAGTCTCTGCTTTCAAATCTTTTAGGCATATATTTACTGGTCAGGGTGCCAGGTCATATGGTAGTTCTATACTTAGCTTTCTAAGAACCACCAAACTGTCTTCCACAGTGACTGTACCATTTTACATCACCATCAGCAAGGAATGAATATTCCTGATTCTCCACATCCTTTCCAGCACTTGTTATTTTCTGTTGTTTTGTTTTTTAATAGCAGTCATTCTATTGGGTGTGAAATGGTATCTCATGGTTTTTATTTGCTTTTTCTTAATGGCTAGTGATGTTGAGCATGTTTTCATGTGCTTTTTTGGCTATTTGTATATCTTCTTCAGAGAGATGTCTATTCAAGTCCTTTGACCTTTTTTTTTTTTTTTTTTTATTTTTTTTTGGGGTAAGATCATTTCATTTGTTTGTTTTTGTTTTTAGGAGGTACTGGGGACCAAACCCAGATCTCCTGTATGGGAAGCAAGCACTCAACCACTTGAGCTACATCCCTCCCCTCTTTGCCCATTTTTAAATTCGGTTGTTTGTCTTTTTGTTAAGCATTTCTTTAAATATTCTGGATATTAAATCTTTATCATATATACAGTTTACAAATATTTTCTCCTACTGTGTATGTTATCATTTACTTTCATGATCAAGTCCTTTGAGGCACAAGTTTTTAATTTTGATGAGGTCCCTTTTAACTACTTTTTTCTTTTGTTGCTTGTGCTTTGGGTGTAAAGTCTAAGAAACCATTAGTTTCTTAGACTAACAAAAGGTCTTGAAAATGTTTTAACTCTTATATTTAAGCCTGTGAACAATTTTGAGTTGATTTTTGTATATGGTGTTAGGGAGGGGTCCTTCTTCTCTTTTCTGCAAAAAGAGATTCTGTTTTCCCAGCACCATTTGTCGAAAAGACTATTCTTTCCCCAGTGAGTGGTCTTTGCGCCCTTGTCAGATATCAGTAGGCCATAAATGTGAAGGCTGATTTCTGAGCTCTCAAGTTGATTCCACTGGTCTATATGTCTGTCCTTGTACCAGAATGTTTTAGTTTGCCAAAGGGGTGCCAATGCAAAGTACCAGAAATGTGCTGGCTTTTATAAAGGGTATTTGTTTGGGGTAAGAGCTTATAGTTCCAAGGCTGAGAAAAGTCCAGCTCAAATCGCCATAAGCTGCCATGTGTTGAAGCAAGATGGTGGGCAATCTCTACAGCCTCTGCCTTCCCCTCCAGCTGTACCATCTCCCTGAGCGCAGCTGAGGACAACCAGGCATAGTGCCTGTCTCTTACAGGGCCTTCTCTGTCAGGCTCAGCTGCTCAGTTTTCTTCCCGATTTCAGCTTCAAGCTATCAGTCATATATGGCTTATCTCTCCCTGGGGCCTAAGTTCCTTGAGGCTCTCCTTTCTGTCACATGGCAGGATAAAAAATGGAAGTGTTCTCTTTTCCCGTGTGTCTCCATTTTTTTAAAATCAGACCCAGGAAGAGGGCAGAGACTCAACCTGAGTACACCTCACTGAAGTAGTCCAGTTGAAAAAGATCTCACACCCACAAGAGTGGGCCAGCCCACAAACATAATCTTTCCCTTTTTTGGGGATTCATAAAATAATTTCAAACTGCCACACAATACCATACTGTTTTGATCACTGTGGCTTTGTAATAAGTTTTAAGATGGGGAAATATGAGTCCTCCAACTTCGTTTTTCCTTTTTAGGATGTCTTTAGCTATTCAGGGCCCCTTACCCTTCCATATAAATTTGATGATTGGCTTCTCTATTTCTGCAAAGAAGGTTGCTGGAATTTTGATTGGGATTGCATTTTATCTATAAATTGCTTTGGGTAGGATTGGTATCTTAACAATATTTAGTCTTCCATTCCATGAACACAGAATGTCCTTCCTTTTTTTTGGTAGATCTTCTTCAATTTCTATAAGCAATGTTTTGTAGTTTTCTGTGTACAAGTCCTTTACATCCTTGGTTAGATTTATTCCTAGATATTTGATTCTTTTAGTTGCTATTTGAATGGAATTTTTTTCCTGATTTCCTCTTCAGATTGTTCATTGCTTGTGTATAGAAACACTACCAATTTTGGGGTGTATCCTAACACTTTGCTGAATTCAGTTATTAAATCTAAGTGCTTTGTTGCAGATTTTTCAGGATTTTCTATATATAAGATCATATCATCTGCAAATATGGAAAGTTTTACTTCTTCCTTTCCAATTTGGATGCCTTTTATTTCTTTTTCTTGCATAATTGCTCTGGAAAAAACTTCTAGTACAATGTTGAATAACAGTGGTGACAGGGGGCATCCTTATCTTGTTCCTGATCTTAAAGGAAAGCTTTCAGTCTTTCACCATTAAGTAGGATGCTAGCTGTGGGCTTTTCATAGATGCCCTTAATCATGTTGAGGAAAGGTCCTTCTATTCCTAGTGTTCTAAGTGCTTTTATCAAGGAAGTGTGCTGGATTTTGTCAAATGCCTTTTATGCATCAATTGAGATGACCATGTGTTTTTTTTAACCCTTCATTCTCTTCATGTGGTGTAGTTCATTAATTGATTTTCTTATGTTGGGCCAACTTGGCATACCAGGGAAAAATCCCACTAGATCATAGTGTATATTTCTTTTAATATGCTGTTGGAGTCAGTTTGCTGGTATTTTGTTGAGGATTTTTTTCATCTACACTCATAAGAGATATTGCTCTGTAGTTTTATTTTTTTGAGGCATCTTAATCCAGCTTCAGTATGAGGGTGATGTTGGCCTCATGGAATAAGTGAGGTAGTATTCCAGCTTCAATTTTTTGGGAGAGTTTGAGCGGAATTAGAGTTAAGTCTTCCTGGGATAATTGGTAGAATTCCCCTGTGAAGCCATCTGGTCCTGGGCTTTTCTTTGTTAGAGGAGGATTTTGATTAGTGATTCAATTTCTTTACTAGTAATTGATTTGTAGAGCTCTTCTACTTTTTCTTGAGTCAATGTAGGTAGTTTGTGTGTTTCTAAGAATTTGTCCATTTCATCTAGGTTATCTAATTTATTATCATACAGATGTTCATAGTATCCTCTTATATATAGTCCTTTTTAGTTCAACAGGGTTGGTAGTAATGTCCCCCTTTTCATTGCTGATTTTCATTATTTGTATCCTCTCTTTTTTTCCTTAGTCAGTTGAGCTAAAGGTTGGTCAATGTTACTGAGCTTTTCAAAGAACCTACTTTTGGTATTGCTTATTATATTTTGTAGGTTTGGTTTCTATTTCATTTATCTCCGCTCTAATCTTTGTTATTTCCTTCCTTCTGCTTTCTTTGGGCTTAGTTTGTTCTTCTTTTCCTAGTTCTTCTAGCTTTGAGGTTATATCTCTAATTTGAAATCTTTTCTCTTTTTTAATGCAGGCATTTAGAACTACAAATTTCACTCTCAGCACTGCCTTCAGTGCATCCTATAAGTTTTGGTATGCTATATTTCATTTTCATTCAACTCAAGAGATTTCCTAATTTTGCTTATGATTTCCTCTTTAACACACAGGTTGTTTAAGAGTTTGTTGCTTAATTTACACATATTTGTATATTTTCCTTTTCTCCCTCTGACATGAATTCTAACTTCATTCTGTTGTGGTCGAAGAATGTACATTGTATGATTTCAATATTTCTGAATTTATTAAGCCTTGTTTTGTGACCTAACATATGGTCAATCCTGGAGAGTAATCCATGTACACTCAAGAAGAAGGTCTGTTCTGTTTGTCTTGGGTGAAATGTTCTATATATGTCTCTTAGGTCTAGTTGGTTTAGAATATCATTCAAGTCCTGTACTTCCATTGATATTATCTAGATTTTCTCTCCATTATTGAGAGTGGTGTATAAAAGTCCCCTACTCTTAATGTAGAACTTTCAATTTCTCCCTTCAAAGCTGTCAGTATTTGCTTCATGTATTTTGGGGTTCTGCTGTTAGGTGCATATATATTTATAATTGTTACAGTGTCCTGATGAATTGTCTCCCTTATCAGTATATAATGACTATCTTTGTCCCTCATAACTCTTTTTGACTTAAAGCCTGTTTTATCTGATATTAGTATAGCCACCACAAATCTCTTTTGGTTGCCACTTGCATGGTATATTTTTTCCATCCTTTCAACCATAATCTGCTTGTATCTGACTTTAAGGTAAGTCTCTTGCACACAGCATATAGTTTGGTCATGATTTTTTTATGCATTATCCCAATCTCTGCCTTTTGACTGGAGAGTTTAATCCATTTACATTTAAAGTCACTACTGATAATATAGGACTTTCTTCTGCCATTTTGCTATTTAGACTTTGTAAGTCTTATACCTTTTTTGTCCCTCACTTCCCTTAATACCTACTTTTATATTTATTTGATTTTTTGTGTTATATCATATATCTGGATATATTTGTCATCTATTTTCCTTGTGGTTACCATGGAGTTAAAATTTAACATCCTAAATATTTATCAATCATATTTGGTTTTATATAAAATTTCAATAGCATGCACATAAGTTTTCCTATACTCCTCTGTCCCCCTACATTTTTTTTTTTTTTTTTGGTACTTGTTTTATGTATTTGTACATTTTACATCCAAAAACATAAATTTATTGTTACTTTTCATGCATTTGCATTTTAGCACCTATAGGAAGTTAGAAGTGGAATTACATATCAAACAATGCACTACAATAATACTGGCATTTAAAATTTCCCAAATGGTTACCTTTAGCACGGGTCTTTATATCTTTATGCTGCTTTGAACCACTGTCTATTGTCCTTTCATTTCAGTCTCATGAACTCCCTTTAGAATTGCTTGTAGGTCAGGTGTAGTGATGATGAACTCCCTCAGCTATTGTTTATTGGAGAAGGTCTTAATCTCTCCCTCATTTTTGAAAGAAAGTCTCACTGGATATATAATTCTTGGCTGGCAGTTGTTTTCTTTCAGCATTTTAAATATTTCAACCCACTGCCTTCTTGCTTTCATGGTTTCTGATGAGAAATTAGCACTCAGTCTAACTGGGGCTCCCTTGTACATAACATGTTGCTTTTTTCTTGCAGCTTGCAGACCTCTCTCCTTGTCCTTTTTATTTGATAGTATGCTCAATATATGATGGGGTATATTTTTCTTCGTGCTTATCCTATTTGGTGTTCTCTGAGCTTCTTGGATGTACAGATTCACATCTTTTGATAAGCTTGGAAAGTTCTCTGTCATTATTTCTTTGACTCTTCCTTCTGCTCCTTTCTCTTTTTCTTCTCCTTCTGAGACACCCATAGTGCATATATCAGTGTACTTGATGGTGTCCTAGGCTATTTTTTTCTTAAAAAAATTTTTTTTTCTTCCTTCTCCTCAGCTTGGCTCATTTCAAGTGTCTTGACTTTGAATTCACCGTTTCTTTCTTCTTCCAGCTCTAATCTGCTCTTGAAACCCTCTTGGGCATTTTTTTCATTCCAGTTATTATGGTCTTCAACTCCAATAGTTCTGTTTGGTTTTTTTTAAAATTTCTATTTCTTTACTAAGACTCTCATACTGGTCATTCATTGTTTTTCTGATATCTTTTAGTTATTTCTCTGTATTTTCTTTCAACTCCTTGAGCAGTTTTAAGATAAAATTTTAAGGGCTTTTAATTTTAATCTTTCTGGGCCTCTGTCTTGTTCTGGAATTTGGCTTGTTAGTTATTTTGGAGTTCCTCTGTTTACAGAAGTTTGGTTTTCCCCACTGTTTCCCAAGAGACAGACCTTCCCCTCTTGGGTGTTTGAAGCTGAAAAGGCCTCTGCCCCAGACTGTCTGCCTCTATAGTTTTTGTGTTTTTTTTTTTAACACTCCTTTCATGTCTTAAGCTGCTTTTGCTTGGAGGGTAAATTCTGGGAGAGGGTCAGGCTAGAGAGTACTTTCCCAAGTCAATCTTTCCCAGCCAGAATTGGGCCAGGAACCTACGAAGGGGGTGCAGACCAGCTCTAAACTGCCCTGGGGAGGGGATCAGGAAGGGCATCAAGAGCTTTTCCTATGGCTCCCCAAAGCTGAGCTTTCCTGGCCTGCCCAACAAATACAGCCCTTCAACTAATGAACTGTCCTCCACAGCCCTGAGGAAGCACAGTGTCTTTAAGGCTCCACTGCCACTGCCCCTGTCCTGGGTGGTGTGAAGCAATGGCAGCTGCTGCCCTTGTCTGAGTTGGTTGAAACAATGGTTGCTGCTCCTTTTGTCCAGAGCAGGTTCAAACTATGTCCACCCTCAGAGCCAGGCCCCCCATGATCCAAAGTCGCTAATCAAAAGTTGTAATTAGTGATTGGCAGTGACCACCCCTGGCCTTGGGGAAGAGGATTTTTATGTCCCTTTGTGTTACCAGTGAGCTAGCCAGGGGCTGGACCCCATGGTGGCCTGCTGTGAGAAGGAGGGATGAGCACTGGAGAGAGCAATTTACCATTCTTTGCTATAGTTTATCCACCTCTTCCTCCTGCTCTTCCCTGGATGCTGCTCAGTATTCTTCTGTCCCCCAGAATTTCAAAGGAGTTGTTTCAGACAGTTCCTGCTTGTTTAACAGTTGTTTTGGTGGAATAACTGAGTCCTGGGGCTCCCTATTCTGCCATCTTCCTACTGTTTTTAAGTTGCCCTTTTCTTGATTTGGCACTCCCTCAGTTACTGCAGCCCTTTAACTGTTTTCTGGAACTCTGGGAAAGAAGTTTTTCAGTTTTTGCTTGTTTAAAAATTAAGTGTCGGGGGGTGGAGCCTTGGAGGGTCTCAGTCTACCATCCCTGTGACATCACTCACCCATTTAGCAATATATTGTGAAGGCTTTTCCATGTCAAAAAATAATCTTCTATAATTTCCTTTTTAGCATTCAAAGAACATTCCTTTCTATGAATGCATGCAGTGTTCCTGTTATACAATGCCTCAGTAACTGCTTAATTAATAGGAAAAAACTGATGAAACTGTGGAATCCTAGAAAAATGATATTTACATAACATTTTGCATCAAACTGAAGCCTATATTGTAAATATATATTTGCTCGCTGGTCTTTAGACATAAAGCCCATAAAGCTTTAAGAATGTGCTGGTTAGAGTGTCAACCCTGTTTCTTGCCTAAGCCACTCCCAAAACACATCGTCTGGTTTCCAGGTTAATTTTCTTTAAAGTAGAGCAATAGCTTAAAGACATAGCAATGCTGATGCAAAATCCTCATAATTTCCCCACACATTTATACTTGCCTCATCTACATCTGAATCCACAGCAATTTTTGAAGCATCTCTCCATGTATCTTTCCAAGGTATTCAACTTAAATTTCATAGAAACAATGCTTTCTCTCTGTACCCATATTTCATAAAATCATGTTATATTTAATTATATTATAGAATGAAACTAACAAGTTCAACTGTCATAAACTAGTTTGGGACAATTCCAACAAACTCTTACTAAACATACCCATTGGGTGGTGGAAGCAGGAGTTAGTGAATGTACTAATTTACAGGGTCTACAGGTAGCTGAGAAGTACCACCTCCTCAGGCCACAGGATTTGTGGGAAAAAGGAGGTCAGTTCAGTTTAGGTAAGTTAAGAGAGTTTTCATCTTACCGTGATTGATTCATCCCTGTTATTGGACAGTTTGGTAGTTTCCTGTTATATTTTTGTACTATAAACAATGCTGCACTAAACATTCTTGTTACTAAATCTTTGATTTTGTATTTAGTACCTAATCAATTATTTCTTAGGATAAATTTATAGAAGGAGAGGTACAGGGTCCAGAGAACTGCATGTTTTTAATGCCTGGGTTAAGATTTGCCACAGACAGTACCATCAGTGTTCAGTGCATTCTCCACCTCTTCTCCACCCCTTCCTCAACTCTGGGTAGCATGCGGGAGTTGCATCACACCCATATTTAACTTTGGTGAATTCAACTTTTTGTGCTCAGCCAAGCCTCAGTCAGTCGATTCCTCAACCAGCTTTAGTACAAGCCAATATTTCAGCGGCTGTTCCAGCCTTGTAGGAAAGGCCATCTGTGGAGATTTTTTGAGAGCTGGTATGGTGACCAGTTCATGTAGGTGGCCCCCAGGAGGCCCCTTGTTCCTCCCCACAGAGTCCTTCGGGTCTGAGAGTTCTCCCCATTACTACAGAGCACAGTAAGGCACCTGCCCAGTCTCACAAAGCAGCCATCACCTCTCTGGGGTCTTGCCGGTCCTACCAGGTAGCAGACCACTGGGCCCCCTCTTTGGGAAACCCACCCCCATCCCACATCTGTACCCTTATCCCTTCCCCTCCATTTGCCCTTCCACAGTCAAGGCAACACTTGTTTAGTCTTCGGGGAAAACCTCCCTCCTTCCAAACATTTGGCCAAGTCCTCTTCAATACCCACCTAGGGCTTTAGGCTTCTAGAAACAAAAACCAAGAGGAGGCTTCTGGGTTGTTGCTACAGCCCTTGTGGAATAGCCTGGCTGCTTGAATGAAGGAAAAGATCAGGAAAATGGAGGTTATTATTAAAACAAAATTATCCTGACCCACATCTCTCAGTTTACAGCAAACTATAAATGCAGTCTGCTCCTTTAGGAAATTTAGCCTGTTCATGGAGGTCACAGTGCTAACTACATTATCAGTTAGAGCCTATTATTTTCGGTGACCTAAAGTAAATTTAGAATATTGTATAAAAGAATCCTTCACTCAGGTAGTATTTTCTCACAAAATTATAGAATCTACAGGCTTTGCTGCTTTGAATTTAGGATAAAATTAACATGACTTGAATTCTTATTTGATTCAGAAAAATTTTATTGCCCAACAACTATATGCAAAAATCTGGGCTAACCCTAGTGGGGGTTACAGAGATAAAGAGGACACTTCTCTTATCCTAAATAGTATGCAAATTGATCTTCTTAATTAGATTAATTGAAAGAAGCCAATTTAAATTACTAAAGGTAAAAAGATTAAGTTTTTAGAAAAAATATGCAATAAAAACACTTTTAAGAGAAAAATAGAAAAGGATCACCTGGTTGTCTGCTTCCCTCAATCAGAAAGGCAGCATTCTAGGACCTCTTATGAGAGAACGATTTTGAATATTTTGCTATTCTGTCTTCTGTCTTCAGCAGCCCAGCTAAAACCAATGCTATTTCAGAAAGCGAGACACAGACAACTCCTCAAAGCATTTTAAGTTCTAATTTGGACCAGGTCAGACCACCTAGGGTGCATACTTGTACCTCATTAATTTTGCCCTTGCACAAATGTCTTCACTGAGCCAGCTTAGGTGGGTACAGTAACAAGTAATGGAAAGAACACTGGGAATGTTTGGAGAGTCAGACAGACTGGGGCTCCCATTCCAGCTGCTTTGCCTACTAGCTGTATAATCTTGGGTAAAGAACCTAGTGCTGCCTCTGGGAAAGCATCCCTGAGGCCTACGTCTGTTGGGAATGAACCAATCCCTCCTCTTCATAATACAACTATTGCAATACTTATATCTGACCTTGGCAGCAGGGAACATGGCCAAATTGTGCCTGTATCCCCAAGACCTAGCACAGAGCCTGGCACATGGTACCTGTAGGAAGAGGCTCTTTTAGCCAATGGTCTGAAGAAGATGCCCCACCATTCAGTAGTTCTTGTTGGGCAGCACTGCCACTGACCTACCTGAGTGTGACATGACCTCTGATAGCATTATCCAGTATTGCAGAGGTCAGAGTAATGGAAGGCTAATGATGCAGACCAGCCTCTAGTGCTTGAACCCCCTATTCAAAGAACTGCTGTGCATCTGTCTTTCTTCAGCTCACCTGTGATGTGAGTTTCAATTCTCTGGTCCCTGCCTGGTCCCTGCCCAGTCCCTCCAAGCCTGAGGCAGTCCTAGAAGGGAGTCTATTTGGGCACCAGAAGACCGTGATTAACAGGATATTCACATTTTATTAATGAATAAATACCATCTTAGTGGGAGAATGCTAGAGGTTTGTAAGCAGAAGTGCTTGGGCAGTTGGTTTTGTGTGAGGCTGATTTGATCGGATTTTTCAGGCTCATAGACTCTAGCCTTATTCTCTAACAAGTAGGTGCTTCCCTTTGCCTCTATAGCCATTATATAGATCCCAAAAGTTGCCCTTTAAGTGTTCTGAATCAAAACCCAACCTCTCTGAGTTTCAGTTTCCTCCACTGTAATATGGGAATACTATTTCCCACCAGATTTATTGCTTGGATTTAATGAGAAACTATAATTAGTCAGTGGCTGACGCTGCAGGCCCTCAGCCAATGGAAGCCAGTAGGCTCTTACGCTAGGCTCTTGGCATTTATGGAAGGGCATTTGAAGACTTTGCAGACTTCAGGACCATAGCCCCATAAGAACCTGGATTGCCTTCTCAGAGTTAGCCTGACAGAGAAATACATGATGAAGATGAGCAAAGGATGAAAGTTCACCTGAAAGAAACAAAATCCTCTCAGGTAAGCAAGGCATGAGCTATGCTAATTAATTGTAGTAACATCTTTAAAGAATGCTGTGGCCCAGAGGGGGTTTGGGCAGCCATGAGGGCCTAGAAAAGAAAAGCAATGGGATGAATGTTGGCCATGCCCACTCAGACACTGTCTAGGAGAGAGGAATCTCAGCCAAACTGTTTCTATGATATCCAATCTTTAGGCAAAACTATCCCGTCTCTGAGATGTGGTAGTTGGTGGTCATAGTTTGATGCTATCAAATGTTTAGTGTATCACTTAATTCCCCTTAATTCATTTCTTTCCAAGCAACCATTGGATTTCTGTGTAGATATACCTGTAGTAGAAAATAAACTAATTGTAGGAGTTTGCCCCGCCCCGCCCCTGATGTCTCCCTCATCTGTCTGCTCATTGTTTCTGCTCATTGTCTGCTCATTGTGTCTGCTTGCCTTCTTTAGGAGGTACCGGGAACTGAACCCAGGACCTCCTATGTGGGAGGCTGGCACTCAACTGCTTGAGCCATATCTGCTCCTCTATAGGGGTTTTTGAGTGACCCCTGTGATAGAGATTTCTCATGATAACTCCAAGGTGTGGTTTCAGATTTGGCATCCCAAATATCTTAACTGGAGGAAGAGAATGCATAGATGGTGCCAATGAAAGCACTCTTGGTCTTTGTAGCAGTTATCTTACTTAGTATTGGTGCTTGTCTCCATTTCATGTGCATTTCAGTTAGCACGAGTCACCTTCCCAGACTTGATCGTGCCTGGCACCAGCACGGCCTCCAGGCCTATAAAACAGAGGCCTGGCAAGGATGACGCTAGTATGTTGTTTCTGGCTCACCCCTTCTACTGCTTTCCACAAATCCACTTGTTGCGCTGACTGCAAAACCCGTCAAGAACATTCATTTATACCTTTCACTGGCATATCCATGGTGGCCATGTTTTCTAAAACAGAAATTGAACACACCGGTTGAGTATAGATATGGAGAAAAATGAGATAGATATGTAATAATGGGAATAATTTTAAAAATTCAGAACATGTGGGTATTATGCTTGTATATGGTCTCAATGAGAGAAATAATATAGAATTTAACTCTGGGAATAAACTTTAACTCTACTGAGGAAATGATATATTTGCTTCTTTACTTTAGTGAAAATCATTCTTTCCTTTTGTCCTGGCTGTCATGAAGTTCAACATTAAATCTGTTATTTAACCATAACAACTGCATACATTCCTTTACATTCCTTGCCCTAATTTTCTAGTTCTACCCCTCTGATTATACCACAGTTTTAGCTGGTCAGGAGAGGTTCCACCCCCTGTCCATTCTCCTCTTCTTTATTATCACATCAAGGTGTGGCCATGTGACTAAGGTTTGGCTAATCAGCTGTAAGTGAAAGTTTTGTGTGGAATTTTCAGGAAGGCTGTTTACAGGGTGCTGAGCCAGCTCAGAGGAGGACTTGTTCCTGTTGACGAGATAGTTTCACCAGCCTACCATTAGCCATCTTGGACCAGGAGGTATCCCAAATGATCAAAGCCAGCCCTAGGATGATGGAACAAAAGATGGGCCCCTGGAAAGTCACTGGATCAGTTCTGGCTTACTTAGCTACAAATTTCTCCTAGGTGAACCAGAAATAAACTTTCACTTTGTTGAAGTTACTGCTATTTGCAGTGCTTCCTAGACCCTTCAAAATGAATTTCCGGATTCACCACATATTTTAATTCAGAATCTTTAAATATCCTCCAAATTTGTCTCAATATTTTTGCATGGTGTGGTAGTCACATAAAAACTTAATTTTGTCTATATAAGTATGTCCTTTTTGTAGGCTGCTTCAAATCCTTTTGGAAGAGGGCAGAATATTAATAAATAAATCAGAGTATAGGTAAGCAAACTAGAAAGTATTGTCAAGTGATACTTCCATCAATGTTCTTTAATGAAATATTAAAAATTTTGAAATTTGTACTTGTATGTAAAAGAAAATGTCTGATAATTATTTATTCTGTTAAGTATATGGAATCTTACATAAGACCTTATTTATGTAATTTACTTGCAGAGTAAGTCAATTTTTCATAGATTAAACCAAGATAAATACCAACCCACTCTCTATCCAAAATGTCATAAATTTGTATTGAGAAACTAATGAGATTTAATAAAGTCCAAATTAAGCCTTATAATACTTTGGAAAGACTCTTTCTTTCCTCTCAACCCTAGGCCTATCCATTCATCTTCAAAGGAAGCATTAATGAGAAACAATAAATCCCAGTATGATCATGATTAAATTTCATGAATTAAACAGATACTTTTGCAAAATGGTAAATTCAATCAGTAGAACAGATATCTTTCTTTCTCAGACAAACAAAGGGTCAAATGTTTCTCCAACTCTTGGCATAAATGATGACATTTTGATTCTTTTTATAAGGGAGTATAATGTTTTTTTAAATAATTTCAGGAGTAAATTGCAAAATTTTAACTCCTGCCTTTAAAAACAGGGCTTCACTCTGTCTTTTCTTCCCTTCCCTACAGCGCTGCGCCGCCGGTGGCCCCCCCGCCCAGCCAAACTAATACAGTGCGGTGACTATTTGGGCAACACTGAGGGATAATCAAGGCCCTGAGTATAGAATGCAGCTTGAAAAATCTGGATTCTGTATTAAGAGAAAAGCACCGGTTTGGAAATTATTTACCCTAGTCCCTGTAGGTTTTCCAGTGTCTTAGCAATGAAAAACAGCAGCTTGCTGACAGCATTTTAAATGACCTACATTTGTGTGAAAAGCCATGTGGTCCTACCCAGCAGGATTGGAGAGGGGCAAGGATGCTCTGGCACTGATTGCTTATCAGCCTCCAGATTCTTTCAGCTTGGCTTTTCCTTCTCACCATCTGTATAACTGCTGATTCATTAGACAGGTGCCTCTTCTGCTGCTGCAAAGAACATTTGTTCCCTATAATTTGCCACTTTTCCAAGTGGTTAAGGGAAATTGGACTCATTGCTAGAAACCAGAGAAAGCAAGGCTGGGAATGATGTGGGTAAGCTAGTTCCAGATTAAATGCCAATTGTGGGAGTCAAGGCTCAAATGGTGAATGACTTCCCAGCTAACATGGAGTGGACACCAACAAGAACAACCAGCATCCATCATGAATTTTATAGAATGGGACATCCTATTGTCCCCATATTTGTCAGACTATGTATATTGAAATTTGATTTGGAAAATATTGTCACTGCATTCAATGTTAAAATATATTGCTCTAATAAGTGCAAGTCTAATAAGTGTATCCAAATCATTATAATTCAGAGGCCAGGGGGCTGGAGGGGACAATGCCACACATTTTCAAGGAGAACTGAGGGGACTGAAAATATCCTACATTCATCAGTGGCTAAGAAAATACTCATTAGATTCCTTTTGCCTTAATGTTGGCCAAGGGTCTCCTCTTCACTCTTAGTTTATATCTGTCTTACTCCTGGTCCTGTACCTCCACCCCATCCTCTAGACCAGGGATATGACTCAAGATGAACCAATCATAAACCTAAAAACCCCTGGCCACTGAGATTTCACTAAGAGGTGGCCAAATTGGCATAGGGTCCTTACCTATTGCATGAAGAAACCATTCATTCATTCATCAAATATTTACAAAGTTTCTATTTAGACACAGGCTATGCTGGGGGGAGCTGGAGAAGTAGCAATGAACAAGACAGAAGGGATCCCTCTTTTTATGGCATTTACATGATGTGTGGGATGGGGAAGTAGGGAGGCAGTCAATAAAAAAATAAATGCACAAGATGATTTGTGAGAATATTAAGTTTTATGAAAGGTGTCAACAGAGGAAGTGATAGTGAACAAGGCTAAGACCCAGAGAAGAGTGGAAATTGGAGAGGAAAGAGATCCTAGGTATACCTGAGTTGCTCGCTCTAGTTGTTCCCAAGCTCAGCCCACTCCTGGGTTTTCCTGGGTTTTTATATCATGAACCAATTCATTCCCCATCAGGGTCAAAACCAGATCAAATAATTGGCTAATACATTCCCTAACCACTCTTCAATATCATAAGACCTTGGCTTAAGAACAATCATTGAGCTTCTGGTCAACTAAAATGGTGGCATAAGATGCTCCAGGTTGCCACTTCCCCATGGAATCTTTGCATAACTAGCAAAAACTGGCAGAGCCATCTTCCTCAAAACTCCAGAAAAGAGTTAAAGTGTTTCAGTAATGGGGCCAGGGACAAATCAAGAGAATTAAACTTTAAAAATGGTAAGGGAAGCTTGTGGTGCCCTTGCTGACCCTTTTTCCTTTCCTTTCCTAGAGCAGGGTGGAGCCAGCCTTCACTCCCATTGTAGTCACTGATCCTATTCTGGAGGGAACAAAGTAACTCCTATATGCTTACTGGTGTTCCTGTATGTCCATGCCAATCTATCAGGTGGCAGCCTGAAAGACTGAACCAGAAAACTCCTGTATGGCTTGCCCTCTCAAAATTTTCTCTGTAGGCAGAAGCAGCTTGCAGAGAGCCAAAGCAGTGTAAGAAGCAATTAAGTCAAAACAGCCTGGGACAAAGGATTACCCACTTTAAATCATACAACAGAGCACTTGGAGGGGGAAAGAGTCTATTTCATAGGGAGTAGACAGGGCATTTGAATTCCTATAAACAAAGGAATTTCTAGGCCATGAGTAAGCACAAGCACAGGGGGTAAAAAACAAACAGGTTCAGGAAATACAGAAATACATAGAGGGCCCTGAACTTTGCATTCACCTTGAGCTGATCTTCTTAATAGGAGTGCTAAGCTTGGAAAGAGACCACCAGCCAAATCAGAGCTAATTTGAAAAGACTGTGAAAGGTGATTTTTGCTTTAGTTTGTTTTGGTTAGCTCTTAGCACTCAAGACAATCTCTGTCTTATCACTATCTGGAAACAAATAGCTCAGGGACTAAATCCCAGAGTTAACAATTTAAATATTAAAATGTACACTTTACCACTGTACAACAAAAGATTACAAGACAAAGAAATAGGAAATGATGACCCATCTGAAGGAAAAGGATATAAATCCAGAAAACATCAATGAAGAAGACCAGACTGTGGACATACCCAGCAAAGACTTTCAAAAATTGATGTTCAGTATGCTCAAGGAGATAAAGAAAATCACAGAGAAAGAACTAAAGGATATGAAGAGAACAATGAATGAACAATATGGGAATTTTTTTTTGTGATTCTCAGTAGGAGCCAAACAGAAATACTGGAGATGGAGGACACAAAAAAGAAATGAAAAATTCCCTAGAGAGTTTCAATAGCAGACTGGAACTGGCTGAAGAAATAATCAGTGATATTGAAGACAAGACAATTGAAGTGATTCCGTCTGAGGAACAGAAAGAAAAAAGAATTTAAAAAAGCAAATAGTGCCTAAGAGACCCGTGGAACTCCATCAAATGTAAAATCTGCAAAAGGGTGAATTCAAGACAATCTAATTTAGCTTTAAATGAATAAAGTCAATCCAGCTGATATCAGGTATATCTCAAGAATATTAGGAGGCAAATGTCTGAGTCTTAGGAAATTTCAGTTATAAGTAACAGAAAACTCAATTTCAAACTTCCGTAAGTGATAAGGTTATTTTATTAACTATTTAGTTGAAAAACCAGCAGTTAAGCTAGCCTCAGGCCAAACTTGATCCAAAAGTTTAATGATGTCCCCAAGACTGAGGTCAGTTCAATCTTGGCCTGACTCCTCTATGGTTTCAAGATGGTGGCCAGTAGCTCCAGTAGCTGCATCCTTCTTGATTCATATCAGCCAGAAAGACTGAATATCAGTCCCAACATTACCAGATAGAATCCTTAGACTTACTATGGCTGGACCAACTTACTTACCATAACCATCCCTATTTCCAATCTACTCGCTATAACTGGCCTTGACTGACTTAACCTGAGTCAGTACTCCATTCGTGGAGCTCCTGGAGTGGTGTCAAATTCCTCAGAACCACTTGAATCTCAAAATGGAAATTGGTTGCAATAGGGAAGGGGCAGAATAGTAACTGGAGAGACAACCATTACACATTCATTAACTGACTGCTTTAGTTTGCTAAAAGCTGCTGGGAGCAATATACCAGAAATGGGTTGGCTTTTATAATGGGAATTTATTAGTTTAAAAGCATATACTTCTGGAAGTGACTGTGGCTCAAGAGGTTGCATGCCTGCTTTCCATATGGGAGGTCCCAGGTTCAGTCCCAGTACCTCCTAAAAACAAACAAACGAAAAAAAGAAAAAAAAAAAAAAAAAAAACCCCAAACAAACAATAAGGAAACAAATGAAAAAACCAACTCGGGGAGAGCTGATATGGCTCAGTGGTAGAGCACTGACTTCCCACATACAAGGTCCTGGGTTCAATCCCTGGTACCTCAAAAATAAAAATAAAATAAAGCTTACAGTTCTGAGGCTATAAAAATGTCCACATCAAGGCATCATCAGAAATGGTGTCTCACTGAAGGTTGGCTCCTGCCATGAGGCAAGACACAATGGTGGTTCTGCTGGTCTGAGTGTCTGCCTTCTCCTCATCTCCCCAAGCTCAGCTATGGCAATCAGACATATGGCTCTTCTTTCCTCTCTCTTCCAGGCTTCTTTCTCACTGAGCCTCTCAGGACCCTCTTTCCCAGGCTCTGTGCTCCATTGATTCCAGCCTCCAGCCTCTGCCTCTGCTGCTTTTTTCTGTTTGTCTACTGCTTTTGGGCCTCTGTTTATAAAGAACTCCAGCAAGAGGACCAAGACCCACCCTGGGTTATGCCTCACTAAAGTAATCCAATCATATGCCCCCAACTGAATCTAATCAAAAAGTCCCACACCCACAGAAATAGATTAGCTTCAAGAACATGATCTTTTCTGGGATCCACAAAAAGTTTCAGACTGTCTCCCTGACCCAAGGAAGTCAAGATCTCAAATGTATTACTAGACCAAATAGAAATTACTCTTAGATCTTTCATTGCTTTGACGGCTTGTGGTGTGGCTCTTTCTCATTAGCACAGGCATGGTTAGAGTTGAGAATACTTCATGAGATGTCAGCATTGGAAAATGCTCTGAGGTCACCCAGCCCAACTACCTTATGGTACCAGTGGAGAAACTGAGGGGCAAAGAAGTTAAATAGCTTGTCTGAGTTCATCCTATTGAATTAATTATCTATATCTTGCCTCATCCCAAAATTAATCTAAGATATCTTATCTATAAGCTGAAAGAGTATATGCAGCTTCAAGACATCTTTCATAAATATTATTTCTAGAATTGGGGCTTTTGATAAGAATCAGATAGCAGGGAGTTCAAGGGTATGCCTTGATAAGCCCTGGTAAACACCTGTTTGATGGTGCTGATTAAGTGCTGAGCCATCAGTTCTAACAGTCAGCCAACCCTTGGGGAGGGTTGACATCCTTCTGTCAAAATGGAGCCCATAAACAGAAGCCCATTCCATCTCCACACACCTCACTATGAGTGTGTGTCCTGGATTTGGTCAAAGTTCCCTTAGAAAACATCTCTGGGTCAGTGCTATACTGGACAACTGAATGGTTGAGGGCCTCAGTTTTCCACCACAGAAAATAGCTAAGGTCATTTTAACTTAAGGAATTTTCCAAACTAACAGCATCTCAGCCATAAAAATAAAGCATCTCTAGGGGGTCTAGGATTGAGCAGGTAAATCCCACAAGACAAACTAATGGCAGAATTCACCAATGTGCAAATAAATGAATTAACTTTCTCTATGGGATAGAGAGCTATGAATCAAATAAAGGTTGGAGAACATCTACTCAAAATGAGCAGTTTTATTTTGGAGTAGTTATTTTTTGTCATTATTTCTCACTTATTTTTCCATGAGACAAATAATTGACCTCTCTATGCCTTAGTTTACTCATCTGTAAAATGGATCTATCATAAATAGTGCCTGTGTCACAGGGTTGTTGGAAATATTAGATGAGTTACTCCATATGAAGGGCTTAGCACAGTACTCAATAAATGTTAATATTTCATTTCAGCAGGGCTAGTTGCCTATTAAAGTCACTCCTATTTCACAACAATAAAATCCTGTTATCAGTATGTAAAAGTTTGGATTGAGGGGTGAGAATGTACCCAGCTCATGCTAAAGAGGTCGAGGCAAACTTTAGTCAAAGTGAAGACTAAAGCTAATTATCTGGATAATGTGGGATGCTTACAATCAATTCAGCAATATTGGGGTGACAAAGTTGAATAAGAAACAATCCCTGCTTTTGATGTCTTCCCATGTAGAAAGAAGGTATTAATAATATTATTAATAAATAGATCTCTTTCTCTTACAGAAGAAAAGTTTGCATTATTAAATTGGATATTGACCCCAAGATCAGTGAATTAAGAACCACAATTTGCTTTGCTGTTTGCCATTGGTAACAATAGACTTGTCACTGGGGATCAGTCTCTGATGAGCAAGATGATAGTTTCTGGGGACAAGTGCCTGGAGACACAGGGGGAGTGACAGCCGCTTCCTTTGTACGCCTGATGTGCTCTTCTCTCCACTGTGTGTCAGGAACTCTAATAACAGCAAAGTTGTGAGGTCAAGGCCAAAGTTGAATGAGATTTGGAGAGGCCCATGGATGGTGGAGCAAATGAAATGTTTAGGTCCAATTTTGTCTTTCATGGTGAAGCAGTTTGATATTTTAGCTTGCAATGACTAAACACACATTGATGGCTACACTGCCCCCTTAGTACTGAATATCCTGCAGGAAAACTGATTTTGTTATTGTGAGACTGGAATGCTCTAATCTCAGTCCCTTTTATCTCTCACTGATTCAATCGTTTTTATAATTCAATTTTGATAAAGTAAATTTTCTTAGAAACTTAATTATCTTTGTCATAGCATATCAAACTATATAAGATGCAATGCAGGAGCTGCTACAGCAGAGGAGGAATGCATAAAATGGGATGGTGACCCAAAATAATTCTGCCTGGGGTGAGTGGGTGGGTAGAGGGAGTGTTGGGGGAAATCTATGGAAAAGAGGTGAGATTTGAGTTGGATATTGATGATTAAGTACTAGTTCCCCAAGTGGATGGGATAGAAAGGCTGTTCCTGGCAAAGGAATAGCTTGAACAACAAAGGCATGGAGAGATGAAAATGTGTCATATCCAGGGATCAGTGAGAGTGCTGCAATGGCTAGTTAACCTTTGTGGGCAAATATATACCCAAATATTTGGCAGACGCTGTGCTAGGTGACAAATGGCCCCTTGCTGTAAAGAACAGCAAACACCTGGCACCGGGAGAAAGGCCTTCCAAGGCCTTGTAAATCGTTGCTTTGGAGTTTGCATTCATTTCTGACAAGAATGTGGAGCTCTGTGCAGCCTCTAAGCAGAGGAATGGTCTGATGAGAACAAAGTAGAGAAAAAAGATGCAAGCAGAATTGTAAAGGGTAGAAAAAAGAAAGGAGAAACAGGAAGCGGGGAATCCAGTTAGTAATTAGGCTGGAGTAGTTGCTGGGGGGCAAGGGGGACAGTAGTGATGTGGGATTTGAGGGAGCCCCATCACCACATCTGGACCTATTACCTGGCACCCACAGAATCCATCTCCCCTGCTTTCCAACTCTTCTTGTCATCACCTGCTCTAATTTTCAAGGTATTTTTTTTTAAAACCTAAAAAGCTAAATTGGGCTCTCTTTCCCAGAGCTGAAATTACTTTAGCAATGATAATGGTTTGTTTTAGTTTGCAGGGTCTTGTCTTCTCTTCCAAAGGTTAAAAATAGAAAACAGATTAAAATCCTGAGTATGAATCTTAAAAAGGATTTCTACTCCCTCCCTGGGGGGTGATAAATTTAAAGGGCCCTGGGATCTAGGAACTGCCTGAGTGACACTCTTTTGTCTTTTGCATTATATTTTTAGTGGAGCTGTTTATACAGTCAAAGATAGCACCATGTGCTCTATCTTAACAACAATGACAGAACTGGCCATTGTTGTCAAGTGGCTCATTCTCTTGTGCAAAACAGACGGAGCTCCTAATAACTTCCATTATTATTTCAGGCTAGGTGGGGGTGGGATGGTGAGAAAGGAGAAGAGGGAAGTCTATTTTAGCTGTTGCTTCCAAAATTAACTCAATTTCCAGTGATGATGTCTAGTCAATCCTTTGGGGCATGCATGAAACAGCAGCATCTCTTTTCAGCTCCCTCAAATGCTCCTCTTTCCTAGACTTTCAGCCTACTTTGTGCTGCTGTCCCCTCAGCTGGAGCCCACCCTGACAGAGGTACCCCAGGGTCACCACTCAGGTGCCTCTGGCTGATGGCTCTAAGTGGGCCCTTGGGTTTAACTGGGTGAGTCAACTAATTCAGCCTGGAAACAAAGAAACTTTGTTCTCAATGACTCTCTAGAAATCTCTCCTAAGCCTTCTTAGCCCTGGCCTCAGGGAAAGGGGCAAGGAGGTTCTGGGCCATTTAGCCTCAGTGGTTATATGTCAGGAAACAAACTCCAGTACACCCTAATGCTGGGGGTGGGGTGGGTGAAGAGCCTGGTAGATGGTGGCCCTAATTCCTTGGGATCCTCACAAGTAATACGACCTTTTGTTGGAAATGACAAACCTCATCTCAGCATCCTTAAAGTCTCCATTTTCATGCTTTCTGAAATTGCTAATATAATCACAAATTGTCATTGTCTGTTATCTCAGGATTTTGTTGTTTTAAAAAATAAGTTGTGTTTGCCTTCACTTTCAAAACTTCTCTGAAGCCTTTTTATTATGATCTCATTTTATTTAAGCCCAGAGAAAAGTTTTCTTTGTCCTTAGAACCATAGATTTTCAGGCCCAGAAGCAGTCTATTTGGGGTTGCAATAGCAATATGTTTTTGTTCCTGCCTGGCATCCCTTCCTCTCTTTTGAAGGTAGTTGGTCCTTAATTTCCCTTTGGAAAACCAAACCATCTCACATATCCTTACTCTCAATCCCTAAGGCAATTTTCAGACCTTTCTTCCAAATAAAATACCAATTCTATGCGGAATAGCAGAGTGTAAAAACCTGCTAGAGATGGCCGTGTGCCATAAGTCTGGCCAATGAGCTCTACATGGAAGCCCACTGAGGGCTTCTGGGAAGGCTTTTATATTTCCTGAGAAAAGGGAACAGATACCCTGGAGAAGGCCTTTCAATCTTCTTCCTCCTTTGAATGCAGTTGTGGTGGGTGGAGCTGCAATATTCCATATACTGGAAAAGACCAATAGAATCACAGTCCATTGACCCTTGATTTCATTGGATCATTAATTCAATGCTGGAGACATACCTATCTCCAGATATATTATTATGTGAGAAAATAAACTTATGCTGTATAATCTGCAGTTAGCCAGGTAGTCTGTTACTTGCAGATGAGTGTACTTTTAATATATCTGAACTTACACTACCAGGAAATCAGCTGCTAAAACAGTGCAGCTCCCAGAAGGGCAAGTCACTCCAATGTCCTTCTCACCTGTCTATGGAGGGCACCAAGGAAATCCTGGTGAACAAAACCCAAGGGAATCAGATTGGCTAGTCAAGGAACTTGTCCTGCTATTAGGGCAGAAAGCTTTACCATCCTTCTCCTCCTTCTCCACCAGGATATGATATATGCCATGGACTAATGATCACTAGTTGTTTCCCTTTTTCAAATGAAAGTTTTAAAATCTGCTGTTATTCTGGGTTTTTTTTTCCCCACCATTAGCATAAGTTGCGTATGTTGGTGAATGGATGGTTAAATACACCATTTACTCAATAGCTGCAGATCATGAAGTGCCACACTCAATCTGATGGAGAGGATGCACAAAATCAAGAAATCCTGGCATTGCAATGGATGCAGGACTCACATAAGACTTTGGGTTGTCTCTCTTTGGAGCAGGGGGTGACTGAGTTTAGGCTGCACATGGAGCAGTTGCATTATGTTTAGCAGGGTACTTCTAAAGTTAAATTTATGGTAAGATTGGTGAATGGGATATGAGCAGCTAAGGGATGGACTCTACCAGACATCTACCATTTTTGAGTTCTCAGCACCCATTGCCCTTCCTCTGATAGCAGTCCTCTGACTGTTCTTTAGAGAACCATCTTCCATTCACAGTTAATATGTTTTGGTGGGGCTGGCCATATCCCCAGCAGCAGGGAAGGGCATGTGATGTAGTCCAGACAAATCAGAATATTTATTCTGGTCACTGTGATTGATTGGTTTAAGGATGAGCTCATGCCTCAATACAGCCTAATGAGGGTCAGCACTGAAAGTCTGGCTGACTTAATTAGGAAGAAAGCTAGTCATTTTTATTTACCAAGCTGATAGGATGAAAATCTGGAGCTGCTGGTAAACATCTTTGACATTGATTGGAATAAAGCCAACACAGAAGGAAAAAAAAAAACAAGAGACAGGAGACTGGTATTTGATGATATGAGTTTCTGGATCTGATTGACCTCGACTCTAACCTTGGATTTTCCAGTTACATAATGTAATAAATTCCCTGTTTGTTTAACATATTTGCGTGGCATTTTAGAAGAAAGAACCCTAATTAGAGAATTACCTAGTTTCACAGTCTTGTTTTATAGATGGAGAATATAAAACTCACAGAGGGTAAATGACTTACTTTAGACCACATAACTCTTTAATGACAGAGTCAGAAATATAATCCATGTCTCCTAACTCATGAACCGTGAAGCTCTTTTTCTGCCATCAGTTAGTAAATGGCCCAGAACTGTATTGTTCACAGGAAGAAGAGGTGATATCCAATTGAGATGAGCAGGAAATATTTCCTAGAGGAAATAGTAGGGAACGTTTGTAGGGCCCTGAGTTTTCACATCAGTTGTGAAGGTGAAGGACATTCTGGGAAAGGGAATGGTATGTGGAAATAAGCAGAGATGAGAAAGCAAAAAGGATATCGGGATAGGCAATTGCAGATTTTTTGGAGCAGAGGTTTGTATAGGGGAGTAGTTTATTCATTTCAAATGAAAAAAATAGTGAGAGAAAACAAAAAAAGGATAGAAAAAGCACAAGGAAGGAAAAAAGAGAAGGTAAAGGAGGGAGGGAAAAAACAATAAAGGAAAAAGGTAGTCAAAAAGAAGAGAATAAAATTAATATTGAAACATCTATTGTGTGTTCCAGATACACACTGAGTTAGATGCTTCGTGTTCAGTTTTTAATGAGAATTCAAAACCTCATGGAATAAGTGTTTCTATTCCCATTGTATCAACGGTGACAGGTTAAATGACTCGACAAAGATCACACCATAGAAACCCACATTTGAAGGCCAGGACTCTGCCCCAGGTCTGCCTGCTTACAAAGCCTTCCTCACTCCATCACTGGAATCTTTGGCCACAGAGCTCAGGCTGAAGAAAGAGAAATGTCATCCCAGGCAATTCTACAAGAATGGAAGCATTTTCAACAGAGTTAACCCAGGTTAGTGATTCACCAGATTTGCCCTTTAGAAACCAGAAAAGAAAAAAAAACACAAAACACTATTTTAGTTCCAGGCACATCCATAATTTATTATTTTAACACAGCAGAAACTCTCTCTTTACCCTTTGGAAATTTATGCTCTTACTTTCCAAGGCAGAGGACAAACAGGCCAATAAAAATATAAAGGACTTTTCTGTAGCAGGATTGAAGTTTTGTCTCAGAATGCTGAAAACTGTGTTTCCATTTGAAGACCTTCTGGGACAGCCCCTGGAAATCAAGCCATTGCATTTTCTTGTGATCATAAAAGATCTATCCGGAAAGGATAGGATCTATCCTCCTCGCCTGTGGAGGGCTAAAGAGGACCACACATTCTCTGCCATTCCTTTCATTGAGAGCTGAAGTCTGTCTTTCCCCCTTGAATCTGGATGGTCTCTTCACTATTTGAACCAATAGAATAAGCAGAAGTGATGCTGTGCCAGTTTCCAGGCTGGAAGAGGTGGCAGCTCCCACTTTCTGTCTCTGGGCACAAGGGTTTTTGAGCCTTGAGTTGTAATATAAGGCATCTGACTGTCCTGTTGGAGAGACCACATGGAGGGGCCTTGAGATGACATGGAAAGGGAGAGGAGTCCAGTATACCCAACAAGGACCCAAACATGTGAGTGAAGCTTCTTGGACCCTCCAAACCAAACCAGCCACCAGCTGAATACCCAGATGGAGCAGAAGATTTGCACTGCTGAGCCCTGCCCAAATTCCCCCATCGCTCATGAGAGTAATAAAATGATTATCCTGCTACACTTGGGGATTTTGCTCCATAACAACAGATAACCAGAGCACCACCAGACAGCTAAGTCTTTTCTGGAGAGGGACTTTTGAGGAGTCTCTTCACTGAAAGGAGGGAAGCAATCATTCAGCTCCTCCTTGAAATAGTTACAGAACCAAAAGACTCCAAGAAAGGTGTAATTAGTGGCCTCTCCACCTCCCACCCTCACACCCAGCAAGGCAGAGTAATTTGGAAAAGAGAAAGCCTAGCTGGAGTTGTCTTTGAAATGAGCAATGTCAGCATGTGGGCTGAGTGAACTTCAGTGATTTTGAAATGGCCCCTCCCCCTGTGCCAAAAAAATGACTGGATGGAACACCAGGCTGGAGCTTCTGCCACTCTGTGAGCTGAGCAGGAGTCAGGCCTTACTGCTCCATCTGGATGAATTCCCTCAGCCCCTGCAACCTGCAGCAGGGATGCTTAGGACTTCGTGAGAGAAGGTTCCGGAAGGGACCAGACTAAGCTTTGCATACACAAAAAGAGGATGTAGATTTTGATGTGGAAAGTTTTTGGAATCCTGGACAGAGATGGGAAATAGTCTTTCTACAAAGCTATCAAAGTGCATTATTATTTCTCCCTTCCTGCTTACCTTTTGCCCTTCCTCTTCCTTCCTTGCCTTCACAAATATGTACTGAGCCAATAGCTAAGGTTACCAGGACTTATTAGCACTCAAGCAATTATGTTTCCTTTTAAAGGCGTACATATACATACACACATACACATACACACACACACACACACACATACACATACACATACACATACACATACACATACACATACACATACACATACACTGTGATGGTTTGGCTAATGTATCAACTTGGCCAGGTAATTGTGTCCAGTTGTTTGGTCAAGCAAGCACTGGCTAATTGTAATACAAGGACATTTATGGACTTTAGTCATCAGTGAGTTTTTTGCATAGATGTCTGATTACATCTACGATCAACCAGGGAGATTGCCGTCATCAATGAGTGAGGCTTTATCCAATCAGTTGAATGCCTTAAAAGGGGAAGTGATTTCAGCATTGAGAGAATTTTCCAGCTTGTCTTTGGACAGACAAGGTATCCTGGGTACTCATCAAGGACCTTCATCAGACCTTCATCAGAGCCCCTGGCTTGCAGCCTGCCTGCAGAATCTGGACTTCTGCATCCCCACAGTCACGTGAAAGATTTTATAAAATGTCTTACTATTTACTGATATCTCCTGTGGATTCTGTTTCCCCAGAGAACCCTGAGTAATACACATACTAAAATGAATTTGGAGGAAATGATTGGATGCCTGGGATTTGCTTCAAAATTATCCTGGAATGGAAGAAATGAGTAGAGATACAGATGCAATAAGACTGGCCATTAATTTACTAATCATTGTAACTAGGAGATGGTTTACATGGGCTTTCATGAAACCATTTTCTCTACTTTTGTATATGTTTGAAATTTTTCATAATAAAAGTTAACATCAAAGCTTATGAGCAAGGTGCATATGATTCAAACTTTCTTTATGTGATGGCCTAAGTGGCAACCAGCCCATCATCCAACTAAACGGCTTCCTATGTCCACTCTTGGCCACTCCAGCACATTCTCCATGGGCAACCAGAGTGGAATTTTAAAAGGACACATCTGATTGCATCCCTCATTTTGTCTTCAGAAAGACCAAGGTCAAAGTCCTTTCCAAGATCCTGAAAGCCCTACCCTCCCTCCTCTCGAGCCTGCTGTCTCCCATTCCCCTCTCTCCACCAACCCCCTCCCCTGCCTTCTGTACTCCAGCCACTCTAGCCTTCCAGCTCTTCATCCTCTGTCCTGCCTCAGGACTCTTGCTCATGCTGTTTCCTCTCCTGGAAGGCTCTCCCACCCTCCAGCACTGGCTTCACTCAGTTAACTGTTTGTGGGTCAGAGGTTACTATCTCAGTTACTCTGTTTATCTCAGTGTAATAAACAGAATAATGGTCCCCCAAAGATGTCCACATCCTAATATCCAGAATCTGTGAATACATCACCTTATATGGCAAAGGAGACTTTACAGCTATGATTAAATGAAGACTGGTGATGGAAAGATGATCCTGGACTGTCCAGGTGGATCCAGTGTAATCCCAAGGCTCCTTATAAGTGAAAGAGGGAGGCAGGAGGTTCAGAGTCATAAAAGGAGACGTGTTGAAAATGAAATGGCCACTTGTGTTGGGTGTTGCCGGGTGGGACCCATTTTCAAGAAGGGACTTTCCAGAAGATAAAAACAACTGACCTACAAGGGCACTCTGAGAAAATGGACTGCACCCTACAGGGTTCTAGATAAGCAACATGTGCTGATAAAGCAGTGTTGATCCAGGAGAGATAGCTTAGCAGGATGGACAAGCAGACCACACTAATCATTGTCTATCTGCTCCCCACTTTGTAAGAAATGGAATATCAGCCAATCAGAACATTTCCTCGCTTGCTTTTGCATTTGCCTTATACAAGCTCCCCTTTTCCACCCTCACAGCAGAGCTTCCTTCGACTTTCTGAATGGGATGCTGCCCAATTCATGGATTGCTCGATAAAGCTGTGAGATCCTAAATTGCATTAAATATTTTTCTTTTAACAGATGTGACAGTAAAAGTAGAGGTAAAGGTAATGTGACCCCTGCCTTTGGATGTGGAAGGAGGCTGCGAACCAAGGGATGCAGGCAGCCTCTAGAAGTTGGAAAAGACAAGGGAAGCAATTCTCTCTAGAACCTCCAGAAGGAAGGCAGCCCCACTGACACCTGGACTTTAGCCCAGAGAGACCCATTTGGATGCCTGACCTCCAGAACTGTGAGAGGATAAACGTGTGCTGCTTTAAGGCACCAGATTTGAAGAAATTTGCTGCAGCAGCAATAGGAACCTAATACACTTGGGGAAGCTTTCCCTGACCCCTGACCCCTGACCTCCACCTTCCCTCCCCCCAGATCAGGCATCCCTCTTACACGCAGTCATAGCCCTCTCTGCAGTTTGTAATTGTTTCCTGGTGACTATGCATGGTGTCTCCGTTAGATTCCACTAGACTTTGAGCTTCGGAAGGGCAGGGACGCTGGCTGTGTGCTCACATTACATACCCAGAGCACAGCCCTTGCTCCATCAAGGGCACCCCAGGGGCTCACAGTGACCGGCCTCACCGATGAGCCCACTGAGCCTGATGCTCCAGGTCTGGCCAGTATGTTTCCTCCCTGTTTCTCTGTGGTCAAGTATCTGAGCTTTGTCTCACATGTACCCAGTTCTTCTAAAAGTGAAGTCATGTCTGTCTCCTTCACCACCCCAGGGTTTCCCAGGATTGTAGTTCTTCTCCTACGCCTGGAACCCATACTACCTGGAGGCTTTGGGGTCACACCAGCCTGCGACCATTTACTATCTGTGTGACCCTGGACAAGTCCTTTGCTTCAGAAAGGTTTCTCCATCTGTCAAATGGGATACATTACCTCTTATGTGGGTTAAATAAGAAAATAGAAGTAAAGTGCCTAGCACAGAAGCCAAGCAGAACAGGTTAACTGGGGCGTTAGCTCCTTTCCCTTTTCCTGATACTGGGTTCTGCCTATCTACTGGGACTGCCTTATGTCACCCAATGTGATCATTTCTGATGACTCCCTTCCTTTGTCCTCCCACCCCCAATTGCCCGCCCAATCCAACCCTGGCTTCTGTTAGCCCTGAAGGCCCAGGTACCTCCAGGAGGCCTCGGTCCAAACAGTTTCCGTGATGTGGGAAATGTCCGTTAAATTCCAAGGCCCCAACCCAAGTGAACCCCTGAGCAAAGGATCTACTAATCCATCAGGCACATTTCCCAAGTGCAGCCACTCACTCATTTCCTTTCATTCAAAATACCCATTGACAAAGGAAAGAAGAGAAAGGAAGCAGCCTTATTAAAATGACCAGGATTAGACCTTGGATTCGGAGTCAGACCAAGCATCTATTCCAGTTCCCATCTGTCCTTGAATGAACTCAGCCACATGAGCTGCCTCTGACTGCTGCTGTCAGGAGCAATTGGGATACAAATCTGAGGAAAGCTCCACCAGCGAAGGAGAGGCAGCGTCTGGTCAAAGAGTGGGCCTGGAGGTCGGACAAGTAGCCATTATTTAATAACTAGACTCACACAGCTGGTAGTGGTGTGGTAGTTGGTCTGTCATCACAATTTCTGATGTGGGAAATGAGGAGAAATAAATGTCCCAGGATCCAGCCAGTTAATGGCAGATGCTGGGTCTTCTATTACCCAGGCCAAGGCTATTTCCCACGGCAACTCTTTAGGTTGCAAATAAAGTAAGTGGTTGGCTTACAAAACTGAATTCCTTAGGTGCATTAAGTTCAGGCATGGCCGGATCTAGAAATCAAGTGGTGTTTCCAGTCTCTCTCACTGTGACGCGCTCTCTCTCTGTCTCTTGGCTCCGTCGTCTCTTTTTCTCTTTGAATGCTGACCTCATTCTCTCCTGCCTTGGAGAGAATCTCTTCACAGAGCAGAAAACAGGGTTATAGTTTGAGATCCAAATAGGAGAGCAACTTCTTTCTCCCAGTGTCCACACATCAGATCTCTTAGAAGAGCTCTAATTTGACCTGTTGGGTCTCATGCCCACCCCTTGAACCAATCTCAAGGAACAGGATGTAAGCCACCAGGATTGCTGGGCCCTTTGTCCAGCCCATGACTGAGGGTGGAGGGACACTAAGATTGGCTGCCCCACCAAAGTACGTAGGAGAGGAGAGAGCAGTTCTCCAGTGGCAGCAGGAGTACTTGGCACACTGGAGGGAACAAGGTTCTCTCCAATCCCTTTGGTGGCCCTGGCTGGACAGAGCTGACACATAGTTGCTGACAGCATGAATGAAGACTGTCCCTTATAGCTCAACAGATGCCCCTGTGACCCCAAACCTCAATCTCTCTAGTGGTTTCCTCTCTGGTCCACCCACCATATCAATCCAGAGCTCTTTGGGGGATGGCCTAAAGATAGCGCTCCTTTGAGGCCTCTTCACCTGGGGAGGCCCTTCTCCCACAAAGGCTGAGGAGGATGTGTTTTCTAGGAGGAGCCCGCAATGGAGGAGGGTGCTGGTAAAAGCAGGCAGGGTGGAGCATACCCTGCATGTGGCGGATTACTACTTTTCTCATTTTTAAGATAGGATTATTAGTGTTATTTTTTAAAATATGGGTACCATGTATTTCACTGTTTTTTTAAAAAAATTATTTAAAATAAAAGTGTTGCATATATCTGGTTTTTTAAAAAAATCAAATAGTGTAGGGTGATATAAAGAAAATTTTTAAAAATTTATCTTCCCTTCTTCCTTTTATCCCCTAATCCCACTCCCTAGAGATGACACTATTAACAGTTTCTGCATTACCCTTCAGAAATTTTTCTACTTATAAATGCATACCTGTTTCCTAAAAATACAAATGGGATCATATTATATACATTGGCCCTAATTTAACTATGTTTAAGTCATTATTTGCTAAATATATTTGCATGGAACATTTTTATTAACATTCTTAACATTCTGAAAAGCAGTTTGTGAAACACCAGGTTCATTTAGTAAACAAACACCTGCTGTGTGCCTGGTAATACAAATGAGTGAGACGTCTGTTACCTGTTCAAGGACAGGCTATCTACAGAAGAACCAGAAGTGAACAAATGGAGCTGTTAGAGTGTAACATGTGCCACAATGTAGATATGCACTGTGGACAAGATCCTGGAGAGAGGCTCACTGTGCCTGGAGGGAGAGCAGGAGGCTTCATGGAGAAGAGGCCTTTTGCACTGAGTACTGAAGGGTGAGTAGGAGCTCAACCAGCAAGTTGGGGGGTGGATGTGATTGGAGTTGTGTTTTAGAAAGATTAATCAGCTCCCAGTTTGGAAGCTGGATTGGGGAGGGGAGGCCAGGAGAGTGGCTGGGAGGCCATTGTAATGGTCCAGGACAGAAATGGTCAGACTTTATTTAGCTAAGGCGATGGTAGTGGAGGGGAAGAGGCTGAGACAGTTGGGGGCCTTTTGAAGCTATGTAATGGGTAAGACTTGGTGACTGATTTGAAGGAGGTAAAGAGGAAGGAAGAGTGTGTAGTACTTTGAGTTTTCTAACTGTGCAATAAGTGGATGGCAGCACCATTAGCAGAGGAAGAGACAACAGGGAGGGAGACTTAGGGGCCTGGCTCCCCTATGAGCAGCATCGTTTTGCTTCTCTGGGCCCCCTGGGGGAGCCTCCTGGACAGTGACCCGTCTAAGGGCAAGTGTCAGTCCTTTCTCGTCTTTGCAGACCTTCAAATTACCCAGGGCAGAATCGTGCACAGAACTGTGTACCTGTTTAATAAACGAGGGGGCTACAGCATTCTCTCTTACTAAATGGACAGAACAATGGACCAGGATGAAATGGCCAGAATAAAACCCAAACTCCTGCTTGGGCCAACAAGACCCAGCATGGTCTGACCCCTTCCTGCCTCTCTGACTTCATCTCCCTTGACAAGCACCTTCCAGCCACATTGGCCTCTTGCTGCTCGTTGGAAACTAAATTCATTCCCTTCTCAGGACCTTTGAAATCGCTGTTCCCTGTGCCAGGTACACCCTTCCCTTCACTTCAGTCAGTTCCTCATGGAGACCTTTCCTCAGTACTCTAAAACAACCCCCCAACTATTTCCTGCTGTGTTTTCTTCCTAGTGCTAATCACTCCTGAATGTTTAGTGTATTTATCCTTTTACCATCTGCTTCTCCCACTAATTTACAAGCCCCATGAAGGCAAGGCCATCATCGCTTTTGTTTCCTGCTCTATTTCCAGGGCTGAAACTGAAGTTGGCATGCAGTAGGAATTCACTAAAAATGTTGACCGAACCAGAGAATGGGAAGATTCATCATGGTAGTCCCTACGGTTCTTTCTAGGAGTCTTTTCTTTTTTCTCACACTCCCCACTATGCCTTGTACCCAGGAGTTCTTTATATATTTGTAAAGTTGACTGAAGGCTAAACTCTGGGCTCTGAAAAATTAAAATGAATCTATAAGTCTGTTTTGGCTCCCTGCATGGCTGTTGATATTTCTTTTTATTCCAAAAAGTATCTTTCCTCTTAACTCTGCATGGCGTGCCTTAAGAATTTATCAAAGAGAGCCTGGTTGAGCTGCCTTGCATTTTTCTGCTCTTGTAGCCTGAGTGAGGGCTGAGGAAGGGCGGGGAGGGGAGATTGTTTGCCTGGACTTAGCCCTGGTCACTGGCTATCAGTCCAGGTCCCAAACAGCTGGAAACTGGTGTTTGCCTTAAAATTCATGCCTTTGTCAACACTGCTGCTATCCTGTGGCAGTTTGGTGTTGTTTCTGAATCCAAAAATAGATATTGGATTATGTTTGTAAACTGGTCTTTACCTGGGCGTGATTAAATTATGATTAGGGCTTTGATTGGGCCATGTCAGTAGGACGTTGAGTCCCCACCCCCTTGGCAGGCAGGGACTCACAGAGAAAACTACATGGCAGAGCAGAGGAGTGAGTTGGAGTCTTGATGCTGAGTTTTTGAACTGGAGCCCTGGGAAGTAAGCATACAGAGGAGCTTGTTCATGAGGAAGGAGAGAAGGCCCCAGGAAAAGAGTTGAGCCATTTGCCTGACAGTTCACATCTGGCCTTGTGGGGAGAACAAAACAGCTGAGCCCAGAGAGAATCGAGCCCCAGGGAAGAGACAAAGCCTAGAGAGTCTAACCGTGGGGCATTAAGAGGAAGAGGAAGGCTGAACATCCACAGCCATCCTGCTCCAACACGTGACTACAGACTTTGGTGAGGGAAGTAACTTATGCTTTATGGCCTGGTAACTAAGTTTCTACCCCCAAATAAATACCCTTTGTGAAAGCCAGCAGATTACTGGTATTTTGCTTCAGCACCCCTTTGGCTGACTAATATACCTTCTCTCCCTCTCATTACCGTTTTCATTATCTTCCCCTAATTTGCATAAGCAGTTGAACTTTTCTGATTTCTTTTAGTCTATAAATCTACTCTGTGTGTTTTAGCTGGTTTATCACTCCAGCTGATTTCCAATCTTGCCAAATTTTAGTAGGAGCTTCTAAGCAATTCCTTATGCAATTTTTCTATTAAACAAACAGTCAATTCTTATCATCCGTGATAGTTATGTTCTATAAAGTCACTGCAAACAATGAACCATTCTTATTAGAGGAAATACAGGGTTAGGTTCTGGTGAGCCTCTGGTCACAGCATTTTCATCAACCCATCAATACATAACCTTGTTTTATGTCTGTTTCACTTTAAAGGCACCTTATTTAATGTATATTGTTGATTCATTAACATTGGATTCCAACAGCACTATAACTTTTGCCTGAATGAAGCTTATCTAACATCTGTATTTTCTCTGCAAGGCACATCACAGCCTTATGGAGAACACTGGACAACACTTCAGCACTACAGCTGGGGGCCATTTTAAACAGCAAAATCACCAAAAAAAGACACAAAAATACAAAAGCTGGCACTAAATATACTGCTAAAAGGATACTTATTTATAGCATGAGAGCTGAAACACGAAGGCAGAGACTCACCTTGTTTGACCTCAGCTAGGAACATGTGCATGGGGTGACACAAAATTTTTGCCTCTCTGCATATGTCCATGAATAAGCACCACAAGTTTTGATTTTAGGGTTGCAAATAAATCGTATCGAGCAGGAGAGTTTGCAAATACAGAACCCGTGAATAATGAGGACAAACTGTTTCTTTTTTGGATTAAAGGCATTGAGAGATTTTAATGTACATAAAGAGCATCAGCTTTGGAGTCAGCCAGACTTGAGTGAGAATTTGAATTCCACTGCTTTCTAGCTATATACTTTGGCCAAGTAAATTAGTCTTTATGACTTCAGCTTTTGTTAAAGTGTAATTTTTAAAAACATGATTCTCATATGTTCATTCAAATATATAGTGAGCATATGTAAATGATGCATTTTGCTCATTAAGGAGGGAACCTACAGGATAGTAAGGCTGGTTAAAAGAGCACACAAAAATCAGATACTTATTTTAGATATTTAGTCAGGAAAGGACTGCTGAATAAAACTGCTAAGTTATATCTAAAATTGGTTAATGTCTTTTAGGGCAACAAAACTGTAATCTTTGGGGCTCATTATTCTTCTGGACAGAAAGAATTTGCATCTCTACTGAATAAAATTAAGATGTAGCTTATCAGTCTTTCTCAAGATAACATATAACATTGCAGAGTCTAGGTCCTAGTTAACAATAAATAACACATAGTCAACCAAGCAAAGGTACGTTTCCCTAGAGAATTAGGTAATCCTTGGAAGTACCTATTAGACAATGCCCCAATATGGCACTAAAATTTATGCAACATCCTTTGCCTCTTTTCAAGTTTTGAATAAAAAATTTAACAGTGCTCTTATCTATAAAATAGGGGTACTGTAAGCTATATTGCATAGTATAGAGGAGATAGCCTATTGAACCACATACTAGGTCCTTCCATCTTGGTCATCTAGACCCAAGGTGTCCCCAGTCATTAACTTTTAAATATCTATCAGTAGCATCATGAGGCAGGGAAGTGCCCCTCTTCCCATCCTGAGGGTTCTTAAGACTCTAACTCCTTCTCTTTGTTGCTCCAGCACCAGGGTTGCAGGTTGTTCCTGCAGTTACTATATCTGAGTTATCTTAGGGCTCCTTTTTAGCTTTTATAATTCTTTCTACATCTGTTTTTATAAATTCCCTGTATTGTATTTTCTTTGTTAAAATAATGAGTATGGCTTCTGTTTTTCTAATTAGACCCTGACTGTTACAGGTGGAGAAGGAGCCTATATTTCATGAATGTCCCAGAGATAAAGAACTTTCCTATTGAAAACATAATATAACTTCTAAAATTACATTAATTGGCACATTCAGAACTGTTACTTTTACTATTTCTGGAAAGTAATTGTTCAATTTTTTTCCCACAAACGACATACTCTCAAAGTATTTTGCATACATTATCTTACTTAATCCTCAAAACAGTCCTATGTGCTAGTTATAATTCTTACCGTTGCTTTAAAGATTGGGAAACTAAAGGGAAGGGAGGGGGCGGGAGGAAACCTATGAGCTGTGGGAGCATTTGACAGGAATCATTGGGGGCCTGGAGGTAAAAGAAACAATGTGGGGCGGGGGGGGGGAGGGGGGGAGGTGGTGTCTGTGATTTTCAGGACCACGGACAGCAAACACAGTGCTCCTCCAACCCAAGGCAATGCAAAAATACATTTCTTACTGTATCGTGCTGTAGGTCATGTCCTACATAAGGGTGCTTGGCTGAAGGGTTGGGATGGGTTCTGGTTTCCAGACTGCGCAGCCTGATGCAGGCCTATGGCTTCCCGGGAAAGGGCACCTTTTCAAAGTTCTCTCACAGAAGCCCCATGGGCTATGGGTCATAGTCAAAAATTTAAAAAAATGATTCTGCAGTTCAGCAGCGGCAAGCTGGACATAACAGGAGTGAGACCCATGAGCTTTTTGTATAAGGAGCTTTTGTGAGGAGAGGAGGGAGAAATAATATTTGGGATTATTTGGAAGGTAAATTTGAGAGAGCTTTGGAAAACACAAGATTGTAAGTGCTTGAGAAGAAAGGAGGGTAAAGAAGAGAGAAGGCTGCTTAGTGGAAGCTAATTATAACAGACCTGAGGATTTTGCCGAAGGTTAGCCCCAAACTTTGATCTGAGATGGTGAAGAGAGACAAGGATTCAGAATCAGGATTAAATTCCTGGCTTCACAATTGCTAGACTCTGAACTTGAAGACAGAGATTGTGTATAATTCATCTTTGTACTCTTATCTCTGAGCACAAGGTGCAAGGTAATTGGCTAGTGAACCAAACTATCTATAGATTCTATGCAATCTTGGACCAATCCTCCCAAAAATGACCGAGACACAGTTTCCTCACCTATAAAATAGGATCCTGATTTCTACGTAGGTTTATTATTATTATTTTTTTTACCGGGAGTTCCCAGGGATCGAACCCAGGTCCCTCCATATGGGAGATGGACGCCCAACCATTTGAGCCACATCCATCCCCCTCTACATAGGGTTATTGTAAAGATCAAATGAATAAGCAATGTGGACAAACTTTGTATAGTGCAAAGTGATAAATATTTGTTTGTTGTTTAGCCGTTAAGATGCAAATTGACTGGTCTCTGTTTACATTTATGGAGAATAGAAGGTACTATGGCATCCACAGGGAAATAAGAGTAGACTTAAAAGAACTTCCACTACAAACCAGAATTCTTTACTGAAAGACAAAAGTTTGTAAGGTATTTACATAATTAAAATGTAAACACATGCTATTTTATAAATACTTTGTTCAGCTTAATAAATGCAACCTCTGCACCTTCAGAAAGAAAGCTTTTTCCTCCTACATATTTTATTTGTTTGGAAAGTCACTAGTTGACACTCCTTCAAAATCCTGCATTTAAAACAAACCCAAGGCAATCTCCAACAGACAATGCCACTCTTGATCTCCAATTCCAGGCCAAGATATTAACAAGCTGAAGAAATTATTTCAAAACTATGTAATGATGGTGAGGCTGTGGCGGGCGATGAGGAAATAATAAAGGATGGAAAGGGAGAGAGATAAGAAGATCAAAATCTTCCCAAGTGCAAACAAATTTGGAAGCTTTTACATTTCAGGACACCTGCCGTTAAGATTAAAATATCCATTCTGAAGCTTTACACAGATCAACGTTGAAGTGACACCGCTGATATTACCCTGGAAAACATTGATTCATTAGGGTGTTTTTCACAACACACTTTCCAAAGACTTAAATGTTTTTTGTTTCAAATCTGGAAAGGGATGACACCACTCTAAGCCACATTTCCCCAGCTATTCTTTTTACAGCATAAATTAACGATCTCACGGTTTGCATTGACAGATACCCAGAGGTGTTTAATCAGCTGTCTCTGATGAAACATAGCATTTTTAAGGCTAGCACATTTATGAATAAAGAAAAAACAGCCTGTAATCCCTCACAGATAGAGCCAGGGCTCAGCTCCATTTGAAGAAATGACATTATCTTGAGCATTTCCTCATGAATGCATAAACAGGGTTCAGCTTGGGAATTTCAGGTACATGCATAAATATTGCATGGGATACATTGGCCAGGCCCCACAAGGAAGGGCACTTTGACCTTCCTATCCCAGTTAAAAGGAAGGAAAAAGATTGCCTGTTTGCTTCCCATAAGTTTAGGCCATGCAGAGAGAAAGCACAGGAAGCAGGGGTGGGAGAATGGCAGTAATAGAAATAGACATTTTCTTGAGCAGGGAAGCATCCATGCATGTAAGAGATGGATAATTGTTATCTGTCCTGATTCTGCTTCCTTGGAAGCAAAAGGATAAAACTCCAGAAAAGGCTTCAATGTCTCCTTGTGCTCGGCCCAGATATTAGTGGCAGTCGATGTGTAAATATAAAAATTAATGAATGCCCACCATGGTAGATTGAATTGTGTACCCCTATTTAGACATGTTCTTAATCTCAATATGCACTCCTGTGGGTGTGCACCCATTGTAAATAGGATCTCTTGAAGATGTTAATTTTAGTTAAGGGGGCCCAACTGAATGAAGTTGGGTCTAAATCCAGATTCCTGGAGGCCTCATAAAGAGAAGAAGAACTGGAAGCCAATGTGAAAGAAAGCCATAGAGAAAAGCTGGAAGTCAGCAGAAACTGGAAGAGAAAGGAGAGGGCATGTGACAAGAAGCAGAAAAACAAGCCGGGGAACACAGAGGATTGCCAGCAAACCAGCACCACAACGCGACAGATGTGGGGACAAAGCTTGGTTTTGCCAATGCCCTGATTTGGCCTTCTGGCCTCTGAAACTGTGAGTCAATATGTGCATGTCATTTAAGCCAACCCATTGCGTAGTATTTTTCACAGCGGCCCAGAAAACTGGACACTCACTGTGTGTCAGGAATTGTGCCAGGGACTGTGGGGACAAAGGCAATGAAGATACTCTTGCCACTGAGATGCTCATAGTCTTCTGGAGTAAGCCAACAGGATGCTTGGTTGCAACAAAACCCAATTCTGGCTAAGTTAAGCAGAAAAGGGATTTATTAAAAGGGTATTGAGTGGCTTGCAGAATCTGGTGCAGAACTCACCTGAACAGCCAGGACAGATGCTTGCAATTGTGCCACAGAGCTGGTTCTGTGATGGCACCACACTGTACAACAGCACAACTTTCACTGCTGTTACCACTGACAAGGGACCCCAGTGAGGCCACTAGAAGAGCTGCGGTCAACCTCACCAGAAGGGGGTCTCCAGGATCCCTGCCTTTTAGTGCACAAGCTTTTGGGTCAGAGCTGGATAAGGTTATCTGATTAAAGAGCCGTCACTTTAGCTGAAAGGAACACTGGGATAGTGTGTGGCTCATGTTCTCAGTTTCTGTAATAGGAAGTAGGCCCTGCTTATAAGACATGGAGGATGCTCCAAACATCAGAAGAGGGTTCAGATAGGTAGCCAAAAAATAATAATAAATGTCCATGACAGACCAATAAAAATATATTTCAGAATATTATGGAAAGTGTGCAATAGAGCCATGCACAGGGGTTTTATGACCACTACTTTGGGGATCAGGGACCTTAGGTCAACTGTTGCTGAAGGGAAGGCTTCTTGGATGCAACGATGCAGAGTCTGAGTGAGGAGTAAGAATGACCCCAGTGAAAACAGGGGAGGGGAATCTAGGCAGGGAAGAGCACAGGGAGTTCAGTTTCCAGACTCTAGAGGGTGGAGTGGGGACCAGACAGAGGTGAGCTGCAGTGCTGCATAGGAGCACAGAGAGGACCTTGTGTGCCATGGTGGGAGCTTGGAGTTAATTTATTGACACTAAAAATCACGGGATGGCTATTAGTTGGGGAGTGATATGTAAAAATTTGCCCGTTAGAAGGATAATTTAGACAGCAATATGGAGGGTGGATTGAGGGAGGCAAACGTAAGGGCAGGGAGGTCAGTGAGGAAACTGCTGCAATTGTTTAGATGTAAAATTGCATCTGAGTTAGGGTAGAAAAGGAGGGGGTGAATTTGGAAAATACTTGTGATACCAAAGGAGAAGGGATTATCCTTGAGTGGTTGTGGAGGGTGAGAGAGGATCCCTGACAACTCTTAAAAATCTAGCCCAGGTGATTAAAGAAGTGGCGGGGCCATTGGCCAACAGAAAGAAGTAAAGGAGGAAGAGGCGGTTTGGGAAGGGGGATAAAATAGATTCAGTTTTGGACAGGTTGACAAGTCAGCAGTTGGACACAGGAGTCAGAGTTCAGGAAAAAGATTAGAGTGAATATGTTATTTGAGGCATCTCCTGGTAGTCAGGACTACAAGGTGACCATGGGCTTTGCTGAGTCAAGTATGTAGAGGAAGAAGAGTGAGAGTAGACTCTTTGAGGACAAACACCATGTTTAATGAGTGGACACTGGAAAAGAGTCCAGTAAGGACCCTGAGCTAGAATATAAGCCCAAAAACTGTGCCATCCCAGTGATGTGAGGGCCACAGTGTTGCCCACAGCTGAGGGAGAAGCAGGAGCTGGACTGAAAATATTACCCTTTAGATTAAAATATATGAAGGCACTGGGGAGGTCAAAAGCAATTTTAAAAGAATGGGTGGCAATGAAAGCCAGATTTCGGGATGCTGAGGAGAAAATGGGAAGTGAGGAAATGGAGACAATGAGCATCAACTGCTTCTGTAAGAGACTTGGCAGAGAAGGAGCAGAAAGAGAAAGAGCAGTGGAAAGAAGGGTTCCAAAGGTCACAGGTTTTCTTGGAGGGTGTGAGAAGCATGAAGGGACGACAATTTATAGGCTGAGGGAACACAGCCAGTAGAAAGAGGGCATATAAAGATTTAAGAGAGAGAGGGGATACTCACTGGAGCAAACTCCTGGGGTAGATGAAAGGGAAGGGATGAAAAGCAGAGGTAGAAGAATTGGCCTCTGCAGGTAGAGGCACAATCAACCTCTGAGACTGGTGAGAAGTAGGCAAGAAAGAATGCAGATAAAGATAAATGTGGGGAAGCGGCTGTGGCTCAATCAGTGGGGCTCCCGTTTACCATATGGGAGGCCCCGGGTTCGGTTCCCGGGGCCTCCTGGTGAAGGCAAGCCCGCCCGCACGGCGTGGTTAGCTGACCCAGCGAGCACAAGCAGCAAGGGGGGGATAAATGAATAAATAAATAAAAAAAATCTTAAAAAAAAAAAAAAAAAAGATAAATGTGTAGGTGAAAGGTTGTTAGGGAGAGGCCTAAGCTGCTATAACAAAAGGACCTCAGAATTCAGTGGCTCAAACAAGGTAGAAGTTTGTTTTTCTCTCATGTGACTGTCCAGGGAGCATAGGAAGGCTTTGTACCGTCAAATCATCCAGGGACCCAGACCAGCAATGTGGTGCTGCCAATGTGGTGCTCAAGCTTCCAAGGTTGTTCTTGGCCAATGAGAAGGAAAGAGATAAGCAAGTTCAGGGTGAGGTCTTTAAGAAAATGACTTGCACTCATGTCCTATGGAGAGAACTTAGCCACCTGGCCACCCCAACCTGCAAGGCAGTAGAAAATGTAGTATCTAGGTGAGCAGCCATTTGCCTAGAAAAAGAGGGCAAATAGATTTGGGGGGACAAGAGTGAGAAAGAAGGAAATTTAGATATTTCATGACTGATAGCCTCCAATTTTCTCCTTAAATTAGATAGGAGGAGAGAATGGGGAAGGACAAGTGACTTGAAGAGGGTGGTGAATATATGGCATGGCCAGTGAGGGACATAGGAGGACAACTCAAAGACTGTTGAGTCTCTAAGAACCCATTTGCCTTGTGGTGGTGCCATGTGGTATGCCAATTTGTGCCTTTACAGCCTCAGCAGAAGGCTGATGGTAGCACTGATCCAGACTTGGAGTTTTGACAGTCAGGTGTAGAGAAATAGTGAGACTTTAAGAAAAATAGAATGAGGGTTCAATGCAGCATTGAGACTCCAAAACAGACAATTGGTAAGTATTGTGGCTATGTGTATATTAGTGCATGTCTAGTGGAGATAATTATTGCATAGACTAGTGTTCTGGGCTAGAGGGAGAAGCATGTGGAACTAGGAATGGATACGAGGAAATGAAGTAATCAAGTGCCTACGGGTGTCTTGGAAGTCAAAGACTTCTCATTTCAGAGAGAGGGTTCTGAGATGGGGAAGGACAGGAGATTGTGTTCAGAGTGTGGGATCCTGGAGTTTTAGACTTTGGTCGTAGGTCAAGGAATAACAAGGTCCAGGGTGAAGGGCATGTTGGCTTAATTTGAGGGAAATGGAGTTTATTGAGGTTGAGGCAAACAGAAACCAGGGAATTGGGTGATTAACATTATACAGGATGATGGCATGAGGTAAAAAGGAAGAGTGAGGTCCAGGTGCCAAAAGGCTAAAGAAGTGGTAAAGTAGTCAAGAGGGCAGGATATGCTAGCAAGGAGGAGAACTGGGGGCAGGTGTGACCTTCCAACCAGGAGGGGTTTTACAGAAGGGTGGAAGCAGTGCAGAACTCACATCCAAAGGAATGCTGAGCCTACCTCCAGGCTGTAAATAGTGTGAGGTCTGGGGAAATGATCTCTGTTTTAAAGAGGACTGCAGGGGAAGGTGCATCCTTGGGGAAAGCCTGTTTTAGCTAAGCCATGAGATGAAGAAGTTGAGGCTATCAGGGAAGTGTGGTATTTACCAAGGAAAACAGATTCAAAAGGGCAAATGGAAAGATTGGTGATGGTGATGGTGGGGAAATAGGAGGCCCAAAATAGCATGGAGAAAACATCACTGAGGAGGAGAGATGGCCAGTGGAAGTCTAAGGCTAACAGGGATGCAGAACCTGGCTGGAATGACTGCCTCGAGGTTCCCAATGGACTCTGGTGTCTATCTCAGGTCCAGCCTTAAGAGGACTCTGCCTTGAGGTGCCCTGGGGTTCCAGGATGGGAGCCTCTGGGCAAAGACCCAACAATCCTGGGTTTGTCCTATCAGAGCCAAGGGGTCCTGATGGCAGTCTCCATCGAAGTACAGCATCTGGCTTCCTGGATTTGGGCAAGGAGCTTTCCATGGCAGCCTCTGGGAAGACACTTTGGGTCTAGGGCTGAATGGATGAACCACACCTGGAGTCAAGATGTTTTTTATTTTCTACTCTTTATGGTGTTCTCTTTGAAAACATCTGGCAAGACCTCCTAGTCTGATATAAATTCAATGAAAACTTTTTCATATATAGTGCCTTTCTAACAGAAGCTCCTGCACTAGTGAGACACTCACACAAACACACACAGGTATATCCAAAGTAGATACAAATTATACATGCTCGGAGTCTATTACTAAGGCTATAATACTGCATTGACACCCACTTCAATGTTTGCCAGAGTCACCAATGCTTTGTTCCATTAACCTCAATTTCATTTTTGTTACTTACATCTTACTTTAGTGCAAACAATGAGAACTCAGGATTTTAGAAAAGTGTAACTACATCTGAGCATCATTGTTACCTGGAGATGATGGTGGAATAAGATCAGGTTCCTATGCCTGGTCCTCATACCACTGGACTGGAGGACCCTGGCTTCATTCCATCAGGACCAGGGTGTTAATCTCCATTCATTAAGAAATCCCACTGTACCTAGGCATATTCTGCAAATCAGAGCATCAAAGTATTTAGAGCTGGCAAGAGCCTTGTGGATCGTCTTGTACATTCCTCATTATCCAGAGCATGAGAGTCTTATGTCCTGATCCCAGTTCAGGGCTCTTTCCACTGGGAATATGATTTGGCATCAGATTCTCTTAAATTCCCACATCCTATTGGGTAAATCTATTCTATATCAACAACTGCTATTTTTCGTCAAGATGTTCAGACTCCAGGTTGAGTTGTTCTTTGGGTAAGACTATATTTCTTTTACTTTTTAAAAAATTTGGCTGGAGGAGAAAAATGGTATCAATTTTTCACAGAAAAATATGCTCCAGTGAACTATAGTAAACCCAGACACAATTTTTAAAATATAGACAAATCACTTTGAGGTTTCAAAACAATTGTCAAGCATACTATATGAGCCCTTCATCCTTCGTCTTTTACTGCATGGTCCTTTTGAGTTAGTGCAGGGATGGCAAATTATTTTCAGCTTGGATTGATTAGTAGTGGCTGCTGAAGAGGACTCTAGGTTGCTTGCAGGTTCAGTGAAAAAGGTACTTTAGTTGATTAACAATGCCTGCTTGCAGGTAAGCACAGAGAGTGACACAATGAGTACCATTTACTTGCCATCCCTGATCCAGAAGAACTAGCAAAGGTAAAGTACACATCATTAAAACCTTGCTCATGCAACAGAGCAAGAAAGAAAAGGACTCTGTATGAACAGTATACCTGCTATTTGCCATGCCCTCTGCCAGGTGCTTTACATACTCTGTGTCAATTAATAGGCTACTGAAGAGTGGGTATCAAGTTGGAAGGCCATGAGAAAATCAAAGAGAAGAGAGAGATCTCTATGGGCAGCCATATCGCACAACCTCAGAGGCAAAGTTCACTTTGATTACAGGTGAATAAAAATTTTGCAGCCCCATTCTGAATGGCTCTCCAACCTGTACACATAAATAAACATATTCATGCTTGCACATATGAAGGTGCAGATTTACCCTATATAACAACCGTTCCCTTAACAACTTTTCCCCATAGCTGCTCTTGAAAAGTTAGTTAACAGCTGCCCATTTTTCAGTATAATGCCCTTTTCATCTTCAGCCACACTAAACACCCTCTAAAACATGTGTTTGTTTGTTTTTTATATTTATTTTTAGGCATAGACACACTTACCAATTGACTGGGCACAGCAGTTTCTGGTCGCAGGCTATCATATGGAACAAATTTAAATCATGCTCCATGTTGGATGAGCCCCAGGTGTTTGCACCGCGAACATGTGCATCCATATGTGCATACATGCAGAGGAAGCATCTTCTATGTCTCCAGGCTGTTATGCACATGTGTCTTTCAAAGTACTCCTTGTGTTAAGTCTTTATTTTGCCCTAAAAGTATTTTTCTGTGCTAGAACTTTATTTATAAGTGCAAAACTGTGATGAGGTCCCCCAAAAGTTGGAAAATTGGTGAAGAAATGGTGGAGAAAAAGAATTACCTTCTAAGGTATGTCTCCTTCACCTCTCACCACCCACAATCGTTCTCTTTTTCCTTTGGTAGGGGTGATAATTGCAATTCATTTTGTACAAACTGTACTTTTAAATTGTTATTCATTACTTATATAACCTTATTTTGATTGTTCGATTTATATCTCTTTCTATCTGTGAAAATTGAATATCTTGGGCTGGGATTGAACACAAAATTTTTCCCCATTGAAGTTAATGTAAATATTTATCATGTAATGGATTTTTATTTTGTGGCAGGGTTTTCAGGAATGAATTAAAGTCATTACACGAGGGAAGGGTGTTCTGTACACAATTCATACAAAGGATCAGTCTTATTGAAGCACCAGTTTCTCCTCATTAGAAATGGAGAGAATCTCCTAGCCATAGGAGGCTAGAGGTAAAGTTTTAGAGTTTTAGTTCCAGAACTCTTTGGCACCATGCTGGACTGATCAGTTAGTTTTAATTAACTAGACAATGGCTAGGTTTGCCAATGGTCAGACTTGGCCAGTAGGTGATATCTGCAAATATCACTACACCTGCGCTCTGATGCTCTGGGGAATATAGGAAGACGAATGAGGGCTTATCATCTGCACACATTCTTCAAGCAGACCTTTCACTGATTGCCTGAATTACCAATGCTTAGGCTCAAGACTGTAAATGAGAACATTCTGCACAAGTGGCTACAGAGTGTTTAACAGCTTCTGACCCGACACCAAGGAGTAGACATGGGAGCATTGATGCTCAGGGCCGCAGGTAACAGCCTTCTCCCACCCGCTCCCCACCCCCAATAAAGCTTTCTCCATCTCATTTTTGTGCTAATAATTTCTTTAATAGTGGGTAAACTCGTTCAGGAAGAACCTGGAGATCTGAGAGAAGAGAGAGAATTAAATTTACGTAGACATGTAAATGACGAATGGAACCTTTTCTGAAGATTTGATTTCATAGAAGTCAGTGAGGAGGGAAGAAGATGCCACGGAAAGGAGAGGCTGAGGCATATGATTTCCCAGTTTTGTGCTAGCCATGTCTGGGAAACTTGGAGAAGGGATTCCTGGTATATTCATATGGCCATTCAAGTGGGGAGATTAGCAGGGGCTTCACTGGTTAGGCCAGGGTGGGAAAGTCAAAGGGTGGGGCAGGGCAAGGCTGCCCTTTAGGGGAAAATGTCAGTGTTTTATTCCGGTCTGTTCTTGGGGCATCGTGTGTGGTCCTCCATGTGCTACTTAGGTAGGGTGGCATACCCACCATCTTGGAACTCTACCTGGTGGCCTAATAGTCAGCGTGCTGGGCAAAGACTAACAAGATTTGGTCTTAATTCTTCCTTTGGACTTGTCTGCCCCATTTGCATTCCACAAGGCTTTGGTAAGAAATAAATATTTTATTCAAGATTTATTAAGAGAGAAGGAAAGGAGTGTTACATTACACTGACAGCAAAAAAGTGCCCATTAGATGCTCTTATCTTCCCCTATTGTGTCCTTCTGAACACTAGTCTCCTCATTCCCTCTTCCTGTATTCTGGAAACTTCCTTCCAGGGCATGCATTTCTCCATCTTTAAATTCTGACAAATTTACCTCTTTCTCATTCCTCTTGGCTTGTATTGTCAGACTCACCCAGCTCTGCAAACAAAGGAGCTTCTTTAGAGTCCTACTTTTTGGGAGGCAGTAGATTACAAATAAAATGTTTTTCCCCTTATTTATGAGTCATCTTTAATTTGGTGTGTACTAGGAAGAGCATGTTGGAGACAGGAGATGGAGGATGAGCAGGCTTTAGATAAAAGGCACCTCATTCAAGATTTTCCATTATAAGCATTGTATGTGAAAGTGCCTAGCACACAGCAAATATTGGTTCCCACCTTGTTTCTATCCTCCACCTTCTTTCCATTTTTTAATATCACAGCTCAACATGCACCTCAATCAAGAAGTCTTCTCTGCTTAACTCCGCCAATTCAGGGATAGCACAGAATCTGAAGGCCACACAGTCCAACGTCCCACCCTTTACAATATCTTCTTGGAGTCATTCAGTCTAACTGTGAATCAACCTTGGTCTCAATTCCAATTCTCAGATCCTGCTGTGTACACATTAACTTTCACACTTCTCTACTGTCCTGCCCATATTTCTGTGGGGTGTGTTACTGGTTTATATTTAAAGTGCTCCTCTGTTGATTGTGGTCCAGGAAACTTTATTAGAGCAGAAACCTGAAATTTTCATTTTTCTGTTCTGGCCCAGAGCCTGGAACATAGTAAGCACCCAACAAATGCTTTCATACAATTTAATATGCTCCAATTAAAAGACAATGAGTTTCAGATTGGTTAAAAACAGCAAAAGCTAAACTTTATTATTTACAAAAAACATATTTAAACACTTAAAGATACAGAAAGGTTGAAAGCAAATGAATGGGAAAAGATGCACCAGTTGAGTACCAACCCAAAGAAATCTAGCGTTGCAATATTATTATAACAAAACAGTCTCTATGGCAAAGAGCATTGCAAGAAGCAGTATTATGCATAATGGTAAAAGGAACAATTCTTCTGAGGAATATAACAATTCTAAATATATACATATTTAAATATATACATCCCTAAATAAATATAATATATACACATAAATATATAAAAAACCACAAATTCTCCATCATGGCGGGTGACTTTAACATGCCTCTCCCAAAAGCTGATAAATTAAACAGGAAAAAAAATAAGGATATAAAAAATTTAAACAACACAATCAGCTTGATCTAATAGACATGGATAGAATCCTATATTCAACAGTTATCTAATACAAATTTTTTTCAAGCATACATGGAGCATTTATGAAAATTGACCACATACTGTGCTATAGAGCAAGTCTTGACAAATTTCAATGATTGATTTTATATAGACCTAAGATATCTGATCCTATTAAAATTTATGTTAAAAATCAGTACCAAAAAGATATCTAGAAGGCCAACATATTTCTTAAGATTAAGAAACACACTTCTGGGAAGCGGCTGTGGCTCAATCAGTAGGGCTCCCGTTTACCATATGGGAGGCCCCGGATTCGGTTCCCGGGGCCTCCTGGTGAAGGCAAGCCCGCCCGCACAGCGTGGTTAGCTGACCAAGCGAGCACAAGCAGCAAGGGGGGGATAAATGAATAAATAAATAAAAATCTTTAAAAAAAAAAAAAAAAGAAACACACTTCTAAATAATCTACAGGTCACAGAAGAAATCAAAATGAAAATTAGAAAACAATTAAACGTAAAATATTATGAAGATACCATGTATTCAATCTTTGGGGATATAACTAAAGGAGTACTTAGAGGGAAAGTTATAGCCTTAAAATGCTTATATTAAAAAAGAAGAAGAAGAAAGCCTAAAAATAATGAGCTAAACAAATATCCTGAGAATTTAGGGGAAAAAAAACAGTAAAATAAATCCAATAAAAGTAGAAGGAAGGAAATAATAAAGATGAGAATATGAAATAATAAAATAGAAACCATGTAATATGAATGAATGAGATGCCATATTATAATCTTTGTTTATATTATTCCCCACAGTTTTTCTTTTCAATCCTGCAATTCTTTCTCCTCTCCTCTGTAAGAGAAACTTTCCTTAAATAGGCAAACAGAAAACCTTTCCCAGGAAGACATAAAGATGAGCGAGCTCTTGAAAGAAAATAAGGCAAGTGTTGGGAGTGTGGCCATCCCACCTAGTTTAGAGGCACCCCCCTGGGCTTAGCCCTCCTCTTCTCTGCTGCCTGCTTCTCATACCCCCTGCCCTTGCCCCCTCCTCCAGGGAGCACTGTGTCCCACTGTCTCAGACACATTTGTAAATAACATTAGATAGATTCCTAAACCTCTGCCTGTCTTCTCTTCACACAACTAGATGAGGCTAAAATATTCACCAGCTTGAATCTTAAAACAAAAGGAAAAAGAGAACACACAAAAAGTATAGATTCAATTAAATGTCAACTGTGTGAGTGAATTAATCCTTTCCAGACAATTCCTGCCCTTATTGGAGTGATTGCTGAAACACTACTTCCTTACCCCTTCCCGCAGAGATGAAATGATCTCCCTCAAGCATCAAAGTTTTACTTTCAGACTCACTCTCCAGCCACCCACACTGTCATCCCCTTGTCTTTGAAGTCGTCTCTCTGCCTGAGCTCATGACTCTTCCACCTTATTACCTGAATTCCCTGACCCATGGCCTCTGCTGGTGCCACTCACCAAAACAAAGCATAGAAGAGGATGAGTGTTTATGAAGAAGAAATTTAAGTTTCGGGCCTGTTGACTTTGAGGCGTCTATGGGTCATCCAGGAGGAGATGACCACTGGGAAGCTGGCTATCCTGGAGTTTAGAAAGGAGATCATTAGTGCTGTACTGGTAAACCTGCTCTCTGAAAGGAAAAAACCCTGATTTGCAGCACTCTCCAATGTCCATGGTGTAAATATGGCTACCATGACTGTTTTCATGCTACCAATCTAAATCTAAACCTAAATTGATTTAAATCTAAAGATCAGCTTGTGAAATTTCTGAATATTTAATAATCAACTCGAAGGAGTCTATACAAATGAGCTCCGACAAACCACGAGAGTGTGAGAACAGAGATAAGATTCTAGTGATAAAGTGGAGAGTGCATGGCACAAAAGGAAAAGAAGATTAAAGGGCCATCCGGCGCCCCCCTCCACCTTGTTCCTGGAGTACAGAGCAACCTCCAGGCAGGAGAATGAGGACAATAGCATGGGGTTGTATACTCAGTCTGCTGACCTTTACAGTCAGGAGCCCACAGAACTTGGGCGTCAATGTCAGGAAAAAAAATTTACTCCGTGAGAAGGAAGTTCTAAAAAAGTCAATAGCAGACATGAAAACAGCTCCCTAGAGGTTTCCCACCTCATGAAACAGTCTGTGACTGTCTTGCCGAGGAGGTCTGGAAATGGCTGCTCCAAGTGGGGTGGCCCAGGAATATTCTCAGGACCTAGATGTAGCTGGAGCATGCTTCCACTCAATAGCTAGATGGCAGCCGGGCAGGTCTGAACAAAATGCAGAGAGGAAAGGCCTTTGTCCGTCTGTCCAACCTGGCTGGCCAGCACCCATGTCTTTATTCCTGCACTGGATATGGTGGCTTTGGGCTATAAATAACTTATTATCATTCCCCTTAAAGATCAGCTGGCTCTCTATGCATGGCTTGTGCAGTCACTGATCCCTCATGCAGAGTTGCAGGACGCTGTTGGACTTGAATATTCTAGGCTACTTGGCAGACGTATTTCTTATCATCAGCACTCGGGTTTGTCAGTTGGTCAGCGTATTAGCTTCTCCAGAGAAACAGAACCCACAGGATATATGTATGTAAATGTTAAGAAATTTATTATAGGAATTGGTTTATATGACCATGGGGATTGGCAAGTCCGACTACCACAGGGCAGGCCGAAGGTTGGGAACTCCAGGAAGGTGATGTTGAATTCCCTAGAAGAAGCTGTCTGTCTGGAGTAGTGATAGAAATTCTTTCTGATTGCTGGAATTCTCAGATCCCCCCTTCAGGCCATCCAGATGATTGGATGGGACTTTTCTCGTTGCAGAAGGCAGTCTCCTCTGTTGAGTGTAGTTGTAATCAGCTGTGGGTAAAACCAACTGACTAAAGAGTGATTGAGACCCGCCAGCTGTCCTCACAATAACAATCAGGCCAGTGCTTGCTAGGACCACAACCTTGCCCAGCTGACAGATGAACTTAACCATCCCAGTTACCACCTTGTGAGTTAGGTGTGTCAGTTCCCCCTGGAGTCTAATATACGCTGGATAAATGACCACCACCATCATTGTGAGCTTCTACTACTGCTAAGCATTTGCTTACCACAGGAAGTATCAGGCACTGGGACAAGCACCTGAGATAGATTACCTCAACTTATCCTTATGACAACTTTGTGAGATAGGAGTCACTAACCCCATTTACAGACTAGGAAGGTGAGGCTCAGAGGGTGTAAGTAACTGGGTAGTCCAAGAAAATGAAATCCTGAGGATAAGACCCTGGGCCATGGTGGAGCAGGTGCAGCTCAGTGGTTGAGCAAATGCTTCATGTGTATGAGGTCCCAGGTTCAATCCCCGGTACCTCCCACCCCTTAACATCACACTTTAAAGGCAGCAGGAGCAGGTACAATTGCTCTGGGCCTGGGCAGATGGCCTCCATTGCCTCCCTCAGGGGCACAGTCACACAAAGCAAATGAAGAAGTTTTGGAACAATACGTGATGAGATGCTGATAAACAAAATTATTCTTAATTATAAGGATGACGCTCTGTTTAAGCAGAGCCCTTGAGCTGTCTGTGTCTGACTTTGTTTTCCCAAACCATCTGAGAGTTGTTATTGCATTAGGCATCCCTTGGACATTATCGCCATTCTAAGGGCATCTGGCTTTCTTCGGAGCTAAGATATACTGACGTGCTGGCGGGAAGGGAATAGAACTAACCTAGGTTTCCACTTGGAAAGACATCCAAGTCTCCATAGCAGTAAGGAGGGATGATCTGGTCCTGGGATGGGTTGGGCATATTAACAGTAATAGTAATGGGTGTAGTAATAGCCATGGTGGAGAGGAGAAGTAAAAGGAGAGAAAAAGAGATATGATTTGAGGAGCACATGCTAAGTGCCGAGTTCTGTGCTGGGGACTCTTGGCATTCACAGCTCATCCAGGAAGTCCTGGGTACCTCTGATGCCCCAAATGGGACAGGAAAAATACAGAATTCCATGGTTCTTTTTCTTCATGAGTTGTGATGTCCTTCAACTGATTATCATAGGAATTTTCCTTTCTCGCTGGCAAAATGCCAAGGGTAAGAGCTACAGACATCCAGGGAGAGTGTTAAGGGGTCATCTGGAGAGCACTGCAGCCAGTGAGTCAGAGAGATGAGATAGGTGGCCGAGCTCCAGCTCTCTGTCCTAACTGCATTAGCACCTTGGCCCAGTTCACGCCCAGCCTGTGTGACAGGCCAGGAATGGAAAGGCCTGATTTAATTTCAACCAAGATGGTGCCCTTGGCCTCCCCGTGATAAGACCAGCAGACAATTTGAGTTCCAATCTGTCTCCCTCCCAGCCTGAAAGCCCGTGATTGCTCTCAAGGACGACCCAGCAGTGGCCCAGGGACAATCTTGTGTGCCGCACACACATGCTTAGATCTCAGTCTCCTGGGGCTTCCTGACTCCCAGCCACCAGGCATCTCTGCCTTGGGGAGTCCATTCCACTTGCCACTGTGCCTCTCAATGTCCTCCCACACACAGCCTCACCTGGTGTGCTAGTAAACGCTCCTATTAAGTTAATCATTTGGGTGGTTTTGCAGGGAGAAAGGGATTTCCTAACTAGAAGATAAGTTGTTTGATCCTTCTTTATATAACCTTCAACAGCCTCTCCCCAGAGCCATTCTTTCTCTGGTATATGTGGGAGAAGGGGATTTGTCTCACACCCACTTCTGGATCTGGTCCATGACTCAGCCACTCTGTCCAGCATTCACAGCTCCATTTTGGGCCTTTGCTCACTTGGCTGGAGCCACCTCAGTCCCTTTCCAAAAATGCACAGACTCAAAGCTGGGTGAGCAGCTGCTTTACTGAGCATTTGGTTGTACACTGAGTGCCATCTTTTCACATCCAAATGACTCTCTAAGCATTATGGTGAATAAAAGCCCTTTTAGTCTGGAAGAAAACCATGCCACTGCCTTAAAGAAGCCATGTAGCTGCAGGCATGTGTAGTTGAGTCCTCTCTATGAAATCACTATCTTTCCTGCTAGGTAACAATATGGGTGCAAAGAGAAACCCCAACAAATACTCGTCATTTCATTGGACTCTCTTTGCTATCATTGTTTTTTCTCAGATCCCTGTGGACCAGTTAATAAGGCGAAGGTGCTTATGTGTTTGTCCATCCTAGGCAGCCCTCTCTGTAATAAATGACATCCCACATCGCAGTGGCTCATTGTTAGTTTGTTTCTCTCTAACATATAGCTCCATGCAGTCATTCAGGGACCCAGGTTCTTTCCAACCTGTGGAACCATCCACTTCCAGGATCTCAGAGTCCTCTCTATTCAGTAGGCAGAGAGGTGAAGGGAACAAGGATTACTTGTAGGAGATTTCTATGTGCCGTACCTGAACATGGCAGTCATCTTTTAGGTTCATGTACCATTGTCCAGAATTCAGTTTCATGGACACCCCTAACTGCAAGGGAGGCTGGGAAGTATCGTCTAGCTGTCAAGGAAGAAATATAGAACTGCTGCTGAGCTCTAGCACCAATCTCCACTCCATTCTTTTGGGGGTAGCTTCTCTCTACTCCAAGTTGGATCTCCTTCCAGTGGTCCATCCATGTTTAAAAAGAAACCCTGGCATCTTTCATGGGTAGAAGAGTGGCCATAAAGCTGGAGCCTCCTGAATCTTTTTCTGGACAACCCCTTTGAAGTCAAAGGCAAAGGGACAGGCAGAGACCATGTATCCTAATGTTAGAAGGAGGGACAAGTCGTTACCAATTTTAAAAATTAAATATGGCAGTCACATAATTTTGATGACTTGGCTTCTTCCTCCCATTTTCTTCCAAACATGGCAGAGAAACAGGCATGTATTCTTTCCCCTCTGCTCTCTTACATATGAAAGTCTTGTCTTCAAAGCTTCAAGAGAGACTACAATCACTCCCAAATAAAAATAAAAACCTTCGTGAAATCATAGCTCCTTAGTGGGAGGAGAATGAAATGTTCTCAGCTATCTCTTGCTACTGAAGAGGTGAAGGGAATATAAATAAACGTAGACAGTGCATTTTACTTTGCTGAGGCATAAAAATTATAGAGTTTCAATTTACAGAAAGAAACTGGAGAGTTTTTTTTGACACTAGATGAGTACGTTGTGTGCAGTTGGCTCCTGATTCTTCCCTGGAGAGAAGGCTTGAATCCAGAGAGAAGGAGTGCCTGGGACAGCTGTGGTTCTCCCAGCATAGGCACTAACTGTTCTTTACTCTCAAATGTGTCCCAGTTGGGATGCTAAATTATATGGTAATATGGTGGACATTTGAATACAGAGCAAAATGGTTTACACTTAATATCAGTATGGCAAAAAGTATGGTGGTAAGCAAATCAAGAAAATGGTTAAGTGAATCATGGCTTATCCCTAAGGAGGAAGCTGCCAAATGATGATCATGTACAACATTTTAAAACCCATTTTAAGGACCCACAGTACTGTCAGTCTTCTAAATGGTTTGCTTATCTCCAGTCTTGTCCCCTCTAATGTCTTCAGGGCCACCATGCACAGCGGCAGAGATTGTACCCTGCCCAACTCCAGAAGGCGCCATTCTCTTAGACCATGATACTAAAGATGTCTACACTAGAGTTGTGTACTACCCAACCTGCCCAGCTGTACAGGGCAGTCCTGAATGTGTTTCTCACACTGCAGGCTCAATAAAGAACACACCAAACATGCCATTTCTCTACGGCAAAGTTGAATGTTGCCCTGTGATCCTGGGAAAGAGCAGTGGTTAAAGAAACCCTCCTACCTTTCGTGCTCCTGGAAAAGGGTTACTGCAAAGGAAAATCCTTCCTCATATGTCTTAGCGAAGATTCAGAAATGCCCACTTGTCTACTTAAGACAAGGCCAGGCACATACTCTCCAAATTCCCATTCTTTGCCTCAGAAATTGTTAGCTGAAATGCTTGTGCCCACTGACCAATCAGAACAAAGTGCTTATTAATCAAACTTGGGTTATGTTTCTCTCCTTCCTCTAGGTCCCTGAACTTTGACCCACCCTCAGCCTGATGCTGGAAGCAGCATGGCCTCAGGGTAGAACATTCTCTAATCCAGCCATTCATCCCACTTTCCCACACCTGGTTTTTTTCAAGCCTTGTTTACCCCTCCCTATAAAAGAACACTGCTTTTTCCTAAGCCTGGAGAAGGCTGCAGACCTGTGGTCAGAGTTTTCTCCCCATTGCAATAGACCCCCTCCCCCTATTGCAGTAGTCACTTTCCCCACCTTGTAATAATCCTTTTGAATAAAGTCTCTCCTTACCAAGTCTGGATTTTTTTTTTTTTTTTTTTTTTTTTGACACCTACTTAAAACCATTCTGGACCCCTCCTCTGACCTCAGAAGTACAGAGTCCTTATTTTGGCTAACAGGGCAGTGCATGCTAATCTTTGGTCCCCGCCAAACTCCCTAGGCTCTCCCCTTGCCTTTCCTCTTCATGGAGTCCAATTTCCCACCGAGCTGAATTATTCTCATGTCCTCCAAACACCATGTTCCTTTTCACCTCTGGGTCTTGCCCATGCCATGAAAGATTCTCTTTCCTCTGTGGGAAAAGAACATTCCTCCCAACTTGTCTTCACCAAGCTCACTCCTACATATCTTTTGGGTCTCAGATAAAAGAACACCCCTTTCAGGAAGCCTTCCTTGAGTCCCCCATCCAAGTCAATGTTGATGTCCCTCTGCCGGGCTTCTGTAGCCCCAGCCGTACACTATCATATGCTCAACATACTGCATTGTCCTCACTGTTTGTCATTGCCTACCTTGTTCTCCATTGAACCCCAGGTATGTAGCACAGAGCCTGACGATGTAATCCATACACTGTAAATTCTTCTTGAATTTAAGTTGAAAAGTAGAATATAAATAGTATGCAAGCTCTGGTTATAACTATGTAAAAACACAAATGGAAAATGTTTAGAAGGAATTACACCAAAATGACAAGAGTAGCAGTTGTGTTTGTGTGGTGATATTATTAGTTTTGTTTTTCCCAAGATTTTGGTAATGTGATTATATTCTTTTATAACTTTAAAAAACATGGTTTAAAAATACACTTGGCATAACATTTTCATTCTCAGCCTGAAGCTGGCCTGTTTCAAGTTATATTCAAAGGAAACCCATTTCCTTATGACAAAAGATTCTGAACAGTGCCTTGGAGTTGTCCCTGCTGGGATTTGACCTCTATGTTCTTAACTAGGGGATGTCATCTCCCTGGAGAATGGCTCATAGCTGCTCTGTGGGGTTTCAGTAATGAGCATGATAGTCACCTTGGCAGGTAGGAATTCCCCAGATGGTGAGACTGCCCTGGGGATTGGCATACAAAGATGTCCAACAGAAAGAAGACTTGTGAAGCCTGGATAGCTTTTATTGAGGCAAGGCTACATGCCATTATTCCCTGGTTCTTAGCTTCACTGAAGGGGAGAGAGGAAGCCAAACACCTGAGGATATTTATAGCCCAGGCTAATAGCCTCTGTGGGTCTATTCTGCAGACTGGCACACCAGCTGGTGTTTGTAACAGAGCAGCCAAGTCATTTCTGTGGTCTTGGGAGGGGGTTCTGGGACAGAAGTTAGAATTACTGAAGGAAGGTGAGGGATGATGTGTTAGGCTTGAAATGGTGGGATGAGAGGATAAAGGGAAAAAGCAAATAATATCTACTGAGCTCTTATATGTGGCAAGCATGTCCAGGGCCCTTTAATAAATCTCTCTGTGGCCTCCCCACTAGCACCTACCCAGCAGCTCTTTCCTTGCCACAGAGCCCCTGCCATTGTAAAAGCTGAAAACACCAGTAACCTGCATTTTCAGGCTCCTTTGTGGTTAGAACATCTGACTCCATCTTGACCAATGGAACCTGAGGAGAAGAGAGTTGGGGCTTCTGGGAAGTTTCTCTCCCTGAAAAAAAAATGTGACAAATGGAAGGAAGTGTTTCTTTCTTTCACCAGACATTGTCATGTCTACATGTGATGCCTGGAACTGTGGCAGCCATCTTATGACCATGAAGAAACATGCCTAAGTCCAAAGTCAAAATACTCTGGGAATGGAAGGGCAGAAATGTGGGAAAAGCTTAGCCTTTGATGATATTGTCAAGCTGATGAGCCAACCCTGGAAATTTTCTACTCCTGAATTTCTAGCTATGTGAAATAATAAACCTCTTCTAGTTGGGTATTTTGTTGCTTGTAGCCAAAGCAGCCAACACTCTTTTAATCCTCATGAGAACCCTATGGTGATTGTTTTATCATCCCTATTTTACAGATGGGAAGTTGTAAGCTCAGAAGGTCATCTGGTACCAAAACCTGTGCTCTTTCCACCATACACCTTGCTTATTGCATTCTACTAAGAGTTGGGAGCTGTTTATTGGAGCAGCTTTTCTTTCCTGATTATATAAAGGCCAAAGATGCTCTTAGGAGAGCACTTTGTGAACTGGTGCTATAAAGACTTTAGCAGTTAAGAACCCCTGAATTAAAGTGAAAACTCTGGAGGTAGGTCCCAGGCATCAGTGCTTTTAAAGCCCCTTTGATGGTTTGAAGCTGTACGGACCCCCAGAAAAGTATGTTCTTAAAATTAATCCATTCCTGTGGGTGTGGACCCATTGTAAGTAGGTTCTTTTGGTGCAGTAGGATCTTAAGTTTAGATGTGACCCACTTCATTCAGGGTGGGTCTTAATCCTCTTACAGAGTTCTTTATAAGGGATTTATCTGTCAGGATCAAGTCTCTAGAAACTGCTGCTGATGCTCTGGCTCTGGCAGGTCCCAGAGATTCACTTAGGTCAGAAGGAGAGGCAGGTACTTCTCAGCACTGGCCTACAACAATTTGAAAATGGTAGAGTTATGATTTGAATCCAGGCTGCCTGCTTTGAATCACCCCACTATATGTTTAAGAAACATCCCACTCTGTGGATTAACTTTATATTTTAAAGATAAAATATAAAAACCTTTTGCCAATGGAAGAAATTACAACATTGATGTGGAGCCAGTGGCCACTGGATGCTCTGGGGGCAGGGAGAGGGAAAAACAATTGTAATAGGGGGACTTTTTCGGGACTTGGGACTCATCCTGAGTGACGTTGCAACAACAGATATAGGCCATTTTATATCATCACACAACATGCAGAACTGTGTGGCAGAGAGTGTGGTCTACAGTGTGAACTGTGGTCCATGCTTAATGGCAAAGCCCCAGGATGCGTTTATCAACTGCAACAAATGTGCCACACTAAAGAAGGATGTTTATGTTGGAGGGTGTGGGAGGTGTGGGAGTGAAGCATATGGGAATCCCTGTATCTTTTGTGTAACATTTACTTAATCTAAGTATCTTAAAAATAAAATAAAATCAACCTTTTGCCATTAAGAAGTCTCTCCCTAATGGTTGTCATAAGAATATCTTTGAGATCAAACTAAGTTAAGGAGCTGCTGCTCCTGACTTACTCTTCTTTGTCTTCTAATAAGCACTAATTGAATGATGCTGTAAGCAGGTCTGGCTTATGGAGCCAAGTCTGCTATTATGCCAACTAATTTAAAAATGTATGGATCTTGTTGCTTCAGACCTGAAGCCATTGAGGCCGTATTGATTCTGGAATATGCACGGCTAATTGCTGAGAGCCTGCTGCTAGGAAGAATATAAAGGGAGAAAGCTCTCATGTCAATATTTGTTACTAACCTTGACAAATAAACATTTTAAGTGATGGTGACTTTTTCCTCTTTTAAAGCTTTAATTACTGGCTTGCACATGCTGCAATCATTTTGTTCTTGTTTGTGTTTAATAGTCTGTAATCCATTTTAATTACATTCTTTGCTTATCAAGATTAGACTCCAGAACACGGATGGAACAAAATTTAACTTCTGCCCCCTTTTCCCCACCCTCTCCTTTATCCAGTGCCTGAAAAATGTTAGCTGGGATTTGAGAACATCTTAAAGAAAAAACTTGCTCTTTAAGCTTAAGGCAAAGAAACAAAACCATTAAAAGGCCATTTCTCACTACCTTTTCCAATGTCAGTTCACTGACTAAAGAGGCTGGGCAGACCGGCTTCCTACATTAAACTTAGAGTGGGAATCTTGTCAAGAATCTTGCGAGGGCATGTGTTGAGAAGGTGGGGAAGGGGGCTTCGAGGACGAGAACGATGGTCTCCTTCTTGACTTGGATGGTGAACATGTGGGTGTTTCCCTCTAATAATCCATTGACCTTGTGCATTTATGTTTTGTGCAGTTTTCCATATGTGTATGTTACATTTCTATTAAAATGTTATTTAAAACATCAAGCATAGCTGGGAGCTCAGGGCTGTTTTGTGCTTTTGTTGAAGGTACTCAAAGACAGCCAGGGCTGGTTTTTTTGTTTTGTTGTGTTGGTTTTTTTTTAACCACTTCTGGTTCCTATTTTCATGGATTCTTATTTAGAAGAGTAAAGATTATAAGCAACAATACCTGCAATGCAGAAAATGCTACTACAACATAAATCCTTCCCCCTCTCTTCTTCTCTCCTTCCACCCATTCACAAATATTTTATAAGCCTATTCTATGACCTACCCATGGTAGATTAGATTATTGTTTCCAATTCCTCACTCCCCTCTAACAGGATTATACATCTATGCCCATTACAGTGTAATTTGCCCATTGAGGGCAGGACATACTCCCCCAGTAAATTGACTTTGGGCTTAGCCATGTCACTTGTTTTGGTCAATGCAGGGTTAGCAGATGAGATGCAAATAGAGATTCTAAACATGCTTCCATTGTTTGGCTGGCTTCTTGCATGTCCTAGGTAATCACTCCCCCCTGCACTCTGTTCCACAGAATGAATGCATATGGAGCAACTTACAGTCTAGGCAAAACTTACAGACCTGCAGCCTGAAGCAAAGCTACCCAGCTGAGCCCAGCCCATATCAGCTCAACAGTAGTTGTCCTGCAGACCTAAGAGCATAAAACTAAATGTTTGTTGTCCCACTGAGATTTTGAGGTTATTTGTTTTGCAGCAATATAGCAGCAATAACTGACAAATACATTACTTTCACACATATTTGTACAGATCAATGATTCTTATCAGGGACAGATATCTTGAGAATAACTGCATCATGGGCCACTAGTACTGATGGAAGAGTGGAATGGAAACAAGGTTGAAAACACTGCTATGAAACACAGGCATAAATTTATAACAATTAGAAGAAGTGAAAAGTTCACTTTGCATAGTATACTAAAGGTCACTTTGCATGGTCTACTAAAGATTATCTTGTAACTTGTTCTAAAACTCATGATTTTCTCTAAACTCTCTTGTTCTAAGTAGTTTTAAACATGTTTGAAAATAGAAAGGTTAGAAATATTTGTTAAACTGTGATAAAGTAAGGTTTATAATTCTCCAAGAAGGAATAATGGAAAGGGAAGGAATTTTAAAATTAGAGAGCTCATCCAAATAAAAGCCCTGAAAATCTAGCAATTGATATCCAGGGAGATAATACTGGAAGAATGAATGAGTTCATAGACAAAGTATTTGTAATATTGATTTTTACAGGAAAAATTATAAACTGAATTATTAATTTAAACTGAACTCTAGCTTAAAGCAAATTCTTATTTACCTGGCAGTCTGCAGATAGGTAATATTTATTGAGCATTTTGCTAGGTAATTAGCACATATTATCTCATTTAATCTGCAAAACAATCTGAGGTATTTTTATGTGCCTTGTCACTTACTCAAGGTCACATGGCTAGTATGTATTTGTATTATTCAATATAACACCAGCTGAAGTAAGAAACCAACCTCAGGTGATTAATATAATATATAGAAGATACTTTTTTACTTGCCTAAAAGTCCAATGTGGGTGTTACTGGTCAGTGGGAGGACTTCCATACAGTGAATAAGAGATCAAGGCTTCTTTCACTGAGTAGCATCAGCATCCCCTAGGACCTCAGGGTCTTCTGTATATAGCTAATAAGCGGAGGAAGAAAGAATGAAGAAGGCGCACCTACTTCTTAACTGCCTTGGCCAGGAAGACTTATGCACCATTTCTTCTCACACTCACTGAGAAAGCTAGTCATGTGATTCCATCTAAACATGAGGAGAGGCTGGGAAATGTAGTTCCTGATGGGGCAGCTACTTCCCAGCAACAGAACTGTGTCCATTATTTCCTCCAAGAGTCAGATGCTTAGATGGATTTGGATTCCAAGAGTTTTATTGGAGGTTAACACCTCTGAAAGATAAAAGGTGAGGAAGCAGGATTGGGCAGGGAGAGTCTTTAGACTATAATATAGATAAGACAAAATTTCCACCAGCCCAATGGAAAGTTCCAGAGCAAAGACTGCCCATTAGAGGAGCCCTGGTTGGTCAGGAATGGCCAACTCTACTGTGTAGAGCTGTGTGCAGTCATTGGTGAATGCCCAAGAAGAGTGTGGCTTCAACCCAAGGAGAATTGCACTCCTTGCAGCTGAACAACAGTTATTTCTTGAAGGAGAGTTGAGCGATGCATTTCCATGGCTGCCACGAACACTCTATAATGGGAAGGGAAGCATATTTTTCTTGCTGTCCAGTAAGCCTCTTTACCACAGAAGTAGGGGCCATATTTGAATTTGACTTCAGAGCCATGTTGGTATAAACTCCTCATGTGCTGAGCTGCCTTTCACTGCCCTGAGATGTCCCATTGTCTCGTTATCACTGGGCCATTGTGGAGCCATTTTAATTTTATTCCATTCCCTCTTTGTCTAGTGATAGCCTCCAGTTTTTTGTGGGGATTAACACCTCACCCACTCGCATTCCATGTGGCTTGATTGGTGCTCTCCAGCCCCACCACACTAGTTCCATGGTTAGGTACATGACAAAGGTCTGAGTCAATCAGTTGAAGCCATAGTGAAGGTTTTAGTGTTGGGCACATGACCCAACCAAAGCCAATGAGATGTAGTGAGACTTCTGCTAGGCATACTGGACTAGAGTATGTGGGACTGGAGCTGTCAGTCATTTTGCCACCATGAGGAAAGAGCTTGTAGCCTTAGGGTCACCTTGGGGCATATGAGAGTGAAGCCAACACAGTGTGAAGCAGAGTCTAAATATGAGAGAAACCGAGTTTCAATGATTGTGTCTGAGCCTGAAATTTATCTGTATCTGAACCCAAACCTAGACTTCTCAGTTACATCTGCCAATAAATTCTTTTTTTTTTTTTTATTCAATTCAGTTTGAGTTGGGTTTTAGTCCCTTCCAATTGAACATGTCCTAACTAAAGTATAACCATCATACTGGAAACACATCCAACTTGGAAATATTTATTCAGAAAATCATTCAGGAAAAAATAAAACAGTATAGCTCTAGTGACCAAGTCATCTTGTCTCCCCAGTCAGGTTGCCCTGACTCTAGTGTTTGGCCACTGTAGTCTTCGAATCTTCTCCCTCAACAACATGGATTTTTGCTGTCTCATGGTTTTTGCTTACTGTCATCCCACTCTGTATTCTTAGCTTAAGGCTCTATTACCAGTTGATATCTCACTTTTTATTCCAATTCCTCTTCAGAAGGGACTGACACATTTGGCTGCTAACATTCCCACTGGCAAAGTTCAAACACCAGGCTACCTTATAAGAGGCTGACTCGTCTATGGATTGACTACCCCTGGATCCGCACCCTCACCTGAATTAGCAGCCCAGGCCAGGGTGGTGTTATCACATGGCAGAGAGAGTAGCTTAAGAAAGTACTTAGGAATAAATGGCTAGTTGCTTGACAAGGATGTCAAGACAATTCAATGGGGAAAAGAATAGTCTTTTCAACAAAGGTTGCTGGAAAAACAGGATGTACATAAGCAAAAGAATGAAGTTGGACTGCTATCTCACCCACTATGCAAACATTAACTCAAAATCAATCAAACACATAAATGTAAGAGTTAAAACTATAAAACTCTTAGAAGAAAACTTAGGTGAAATGTTTGCATCCTTGTTTTAGGCAATGATTTCTCAGATGTGACATCAAAAGCACAAGCAACAAAAGACAAAATAGGTAAACTGGACATCATCAAAATTAAAAATGTTTGTGCTTCAGAGAACACTATCAAGAAAGTGAATAGGGAAGTGGATATGGCTCAAGCAATTGGGCTCCCATCTACCATATAGGTGGTCCCAGGTTTGTTTCCCGGGGCCCCCCTGGTGAAGGCATGTGTGGCAAGCTGGCGCAACAAAAGAGACAAAGAGGAGAGACAATGAAAGACACAACAAACCAGGGAGCTGCAGTGGCTCAAGCAATTGAGTGCCTCTCTTCCACATGGGAGGTCCTGATAAAGAAAGGCCTGGGGCCCTAACCCCCCTCAGCAGAAACCCACAGCTTTAGGAAAATAAGCTCCCCTCGGTCCCTTTTCTCCCTGCCTCCCCTTTTCTCCCTAGAATCCACATCCTTAGGAAGATAAGCACTCTCCGCCTGCCCCTTTCAACTGGAATTTACAACTCTAAACAGATAATGACTCTTATCCTACCTAATAGCTCTCTGCTTTAGGAAGATAAGCTAACTTCACTCCTTTTGCTTTTGTAACCCTGCCTGCCCACTTGTTTAGAAATTTGCCCCCTTAGAGTTCTATTTAGTGGTCCTATATAAATTTATGAAAATCAAGACACAGTGCTCAGATTTTTGGAGACTTGACTGTTCTCTGGGCCCACGTGTAGTAAAACTTCATTCATCCGCCGCCTCAGAGTGCTGATTGGCTTTCATTCCATCTGCCGCAACATTTGGTTCCCTGACCAGGAAAACCCAATCGAGCGGGCACATTGTGCCTCTGGCTTAGGGCTGATGGGTGCGGCCGACGGTAATCTCCAAGTGAATGAGGTGGGCGCCACCCGTCCTCTTGATGGGACCCCCTTCTGAGGTGGTCCCCTTGGGCCGCGTCCTCACACCCCGGCCTGACTCAGTGGGGAGAAGGACTGAACAGTGCCGGAAGACTCCGGAAAGGTAAGACCCCAGGTGCCAAGTCCTCAGTCGGGCCCATCTCTGGATGGCAGGGGAGACTGATCACCTCCCGAAATCTCAAGTACCAAGATTCCAGAATAGAGCAATCTCTGTGGGAGGGACTGCATAATCTCGAGCGATTGTGTGTGTGAGTGAAGATGACAGAGGCTTGCCTGTGTTATTCCAGTCTGTGACTCCAAAGCTTTATGCTATGGAGCCCGTGTGGGCCCTAACCTGTTTCCCACAGCTACGTCATATGGCATAACAGCCAACCTGAACTCTGCCTGGGCACCTTAGCTAAGACAAGCTGAAGTTCTCATGAGAGACGCAGACAGGCAGACCTCTGAGTGGCCTTGAAAGAGGCGACTCCTTCCCTTGTCTGTCTTGAGCCACTGACGCAGGGTATGGGCTCATCACAGTTAAAACCTACAGTCTTAAACTGCATGCTCAAGAATTTCAAGAAGGGTTTTTCTAGAGATTATGGCATCCGGATGAATCCTGGCACCCTCCGAACCTTATGTGAAGTAGAGTGGCCCACTTTTAACATTGACTGGCCCTCAGAAGGGACCCTGGATATAGTCAGGGTTTGCGCAGTGTGGCTGGTTGTCACAGGAATCCTGGCCACCCCGATCAGTTTCCCTACATCGACTCTTGGTTAGAGATAGCCCAGACTCTGCTCCCTTGGGTTCGATGGTACGTTGGAACAAAGGGACAGAGCAGGGTCTTACTTGCACAGGGAACAGGGCTCCAGAAGCCAGTCATTCATCAGGGGCTCTCGGAGGAGGACCCCCACCCCCACCCCCACCGCCATATGCTCTGGCCAATCTAGCCTCTCCTCCTAGCCTGGGAGTGCAGGCAGATCTCCCAGAAACACCCCCACCTTCATTCCCTCTGGGAACATCAACCCCCTCTGAGGAAAGCCCTGGAACCTCAATAGCAAAGAGGCTCCGGTCAGCACAACCCACGTTACAGATGCCCCTCTGTGAAACAGAGGGTCCGGCCCAGATCAGCGAGGATGGGACCATCCAACCTGGGAGGCCTGTTTCATACTACCAGCCCTTCACAACTACAGACTCTTAAACTGGAAGCACCACATCCCCCCCCCCACTCGGGAAAGCCCCAGGCCCTTATTGATTTCATAGAAGCCATTTTCCAAACCCATCATCCTACTTGGGACGATTGGCACCAACTCCTCCTGACTTTGTTTAATATGGAGGAGAGACAATGGATTCTGATGAAACCCAAAAGTGACTGCAGGAGCAGGCCCCCACTGGCGTCTTAAACCCGGAAGATTGGGCATAAGAAGCGACACCAGAGGCCCAGCCAAACTGGGACTTCAACACTGATCAGGGACAGGCTGCACTCCAGCAATATCGGGAAGCACTCCATTGAGGGGTCCGAGAAGGGGCAAAACAACCCACAAACATGACAAAGACGACTTTAGTTACTCAAAAGCCCAATGAATCTCCGGGAGATTTCTATGAACGACTTTGTGAGGCCTTCAGAATCTACACCCCTTTTGACCCAGAAGCTCCGGAAAACCAGAGGATGGTGAATACTGCCTTTGTTGCACAGGCAGCAATGGACATTAAAAGAAAGCTCCAAAAATTAGAAGGGTTCGCAGAGATGAACATCTCTCAACTCCTTGAAGTCACCAACAAAGTATTCAGTAATCAAGATGAAGCCGCTGAACGAGAAGCCAAGAAGCGAATAAAACATCAAGCCTTCCTACTGGCAACAGCCTTGGGAAATCCTGACCCCACCAGAAGAGAAAAGCCACCTTGAAAAGGGGGGACAAGCACCAGAAGGGTGCCCCTGGCCAGAGACCAATGTGACTACTGCAAAGAAAGTGGACACTGGAAAAATGAGTGCCCCCAATAACTCACGCACATAGAGGGAACATCCCTAAAGGGAAATACCAGCCTGAACCCCAAGACCATCTGCTCAGGCTGGCAGGGCTCAGCCCTGAATAGGGGTGACTGGGCTCACTGGAACTTGACCCCCACAAGCCCATGGTCAAACAACAAATTAGGGGCCAGTGACTTTCATGGTGGACACTGGTGCTGAATATTCTGTGGTCACAACCCCTGTCGCCTCCTTTAGCAGAAAAACCGCTAATATCATAGGAGCGACTGAGGACCAGTCAAGCCAATGGCCTTTTTGCCAGTCAAGAACTTACCAGCTAGGTGGCCATGAAGTGACTCATGAATTTCTGTACCTGCCTGAATGTCCAGTTCCCCTGCTTGGTAGGGACCTCTTAACCAAACTGGAAGCCCAGATTACCTTCAAACCTGAAGGGCCAGCAAGCTTAAGCCTCAGGACTGGCCTCACTCTCCTCGTCACTGTACCCCGAAGCAAAGAATGGAGACTTCATGTGGAAGAAAGTTCAGGTCAGAATCCGGAAAAACTGCTGGAACTTTTCCCCCAAGTTTGGGTGGAAAAAACCCACTGGGAATGGCATGGAACCATGCACCCATCATCATTGACCTGAAGCCTGGAGCAGTCCTGGTCTGGCAGAGGCAGTATCCAATCCCCCGCGAAGTGCAATTGGGCATGGTCGAACACATACATCTCCTGAGAAAAAAGGGAATCCTAATCAGGTGCCAGTCACCCTGGAACACCCCATTATTACCAGTAAAAAAGCCACATGGGACAGGATATCAACCAGTGCAGGATTTACGAGCCATTAATAACGCCACTCTCACCTTACATCAGGTTGTTTCCAACCCGTACACTTTGCTAGGACAGCTGCCGCCTGAAGCCGCCTGGTTCACTTGCCTGGACCTGAAAGATGCCTTCTTCTGCCTGCAGCTGGACCCCCGAATCAGCCTCTGTTTGCCTTTGAATGGGAAGATCCCAAAACCCGGCAAAAAACGCAGCTACCCTGGACCCGGCTCCTGCAAGGCTTCAAAAACTCCCCTACACTTTTCAGGGAAGCCTTGGCAGCAGATCTGGCCACCTATCCCCGGGAGGACAGCAGGTGTGCCCTCTTACAATATGTAGATGACCTCCTACTTGCCAGTGAAACAGAAGAGGACTGCTGGAGAGGGATCCAGACTCTCCTACAACTTCTAATACAGACTGGGTACAAAGTGTCTTGGAGAAAGGCCCAGATCTGTAAACAACAGGTCAAGTACCTGGGGTTCAGCATCACACAAGGGTACCGGATACTCGGACCTGAATGAAAGAAAGTGATCTGCACCATCCCTACCCCCACCACAAGAAGAAAGCTTTGTAAGTTCCTCAGGGCTGCAGGGTTCTGCCGCATCTGGGTTCCCGGGATTGCAGCCATGGCCAAACCCCTTTATGAAGTTCTGGCAGGTCCAGAAAAAGAGCCTCTTGCCTGGGGAGAAACTCAACAGGGGGCCTTTCAAAACATCAAAAGACAACTCGGCCAAGCCCCTACCTTGGGGCCCCCAGATGTAACTCAAAACTTTAACCTGTTCGTGCATGAAAAGAACAAAATAGCACTGGGGATTCTCACACAAACAGTCGGCCCCTGGCAAAGACCCATCGCTTACCTCTCCAAGCAGCTGGACCCCATGGCTGCAGGGTGGCCGCCCTACCTGAAAGCCCTGGCAGCAACTGTAACCCTCGTCAAAGAAGCCAACAAATTAACCCTCGGACAGGCAATTCATGTTATGGTGCCACACGCAGTCACTGCCTTAATGAACTCATCAGGCATCAGTGGATATCAAATCCCAGCTCGCACATTACCAAGGTTTACTCTGTGAAAACCCCAGAGTGACAATAGAAACTGTGTGCAGTCTAAACCCTGCCACCTTTTTGCCAGATGAGGAAGGGGCTCTTGAGCATGACTGTGTTGAGGTGACCGAGGAAGTTTACGCCAGTCGCCTCAACCTCCAAGACAAACCGCTCCCTTCTCCAGATCAGACACTATTTACAGATGGGAGCAGTCTAGTTAAAACGGGGAAAAGCTTGCTGGATATGTAGTCACCACTACCGGACGGGTGGTGGAAGCGACATCTCTACCACGGGGATGGTCTGCACAACGAGCAGAACTCTGGGTACTGGTCCCAGCCCTGCAGATAGCTGCCGGGCAAGCGATATACATTTATCCTGACTCTAAGTACGCATTTGCTGCTGTTCATTCCACGGGGCAATTTATAAAGAAAGAGGTCTCCTAACTGCAGGGGGAAAGGAAATCAAAAACAAAGAAGAAATCCTCCAACTGTTAGAAGCAATCTGGAAATCAGACAGAGTCACCATCATCCACTGCTGGGGACATCAGAAAGGAATAGAAATGGTCGCTCAAGGAAACAGGCTAGCCGACAAAGCGGCTCGGCAAGCAGCTGAAGGAACCCATGGAATATGAATCCCAGAATTGACACCGCAGCTGTCCCTCTTAGGACAAGAGACTAATCAACTAAGCTATACCTGGGAAGAACAGGAGTGGGCTAAAAGAAAAGCGGGAAGCTGAACCCCTGAAGGAACTTGGCTGCTCCTGGATGACCGGATTTTTGTCCCAAAAGGAGCCGCTCATGCCCTTGTCCAGCGATACTACCAACTCATCCACCTAGGGAAAACTGTGCTAGAAGTCTTGCTCGGGAGATACTACTACATAACCCGACTGGCTTCTCTCTGTGCCACCATCAGCAGCCAGTGCCAAGTTTGTGCCAAAAACAACCCTTTGCAGGGACCCCGTGCTCCAGCAGGTGTCTAGCACATGGGGACAGCCCCCTTTGAAGATCTCACAGTAGACTTCACAGAAGTGAAACCAAGTCAAGGGTACAAATATCTGTTGGTGATGACATGCACCTTTTCAGAATGGGTCGAAGCTTTCCCCACTTGCACCGAAAAGGCAAGAGAAGTGACTAAGGCTTTACTTAGAGAAATCATTCCCCGACATGGGCTGCCACTATCTATTGGAAATGACAATGGCCCGGACTTCGTGGCTGCCATAGTTCAGGAGCTAGCAAAAATGCTAGGAATCAAGTGGAAGCTCCATACTGCTCACAGATCCCAGAGCTCAGGGAAAGTTAAATGCATGAATCAAACCCTCAAAGCCACCCTAGCCAAATTCTGCTGAAAAAACTGGTCTCCCCTGGGTAGACTTACTTCCCTTAACCCTTCTCTGAATTAGGTGTACCCCAGGACCCACAAGCTTTTCACCCTTTGAAATTCTATTTGGACGGGCACCCTCAATTATCCGGGCCTTCAAAGGAAATCTCAAACTTCTGGGAGAGGCTAACCAAGATTCCATTCTCCAGCAGCTAGGGAAAACTCTAGCTGAAATACATAAAACTGTCTTGTCCCGGAACCTCATCCCCCTGGGATACCTGGTGCACCCCCACCAGCCAGGGGACCTAGTCTGGGTCAAAGACTGGAAAAAAGAACCCCTTCAGCCTTCCTGGACAGGTCCACATACTGTGATCCTTGTAACTCCTACTGATCTTAAAGTTGCAGGCATCGTCCCTTGGATCCATCATTCCAGGGTCAAGAAGGCACATCCCGATAAAGAACAGGTCAGGTGGACAGCCCAACCTGTACCCAGCCACCCCTTGAGAGTGCGAGTCACCCGAGATCCCTGACCACCGACCTCGTCAAACGCCGGCTGAATGGCCCCCTGCTCCTGGTGGATCCTGTGCTTATATGCCCTGCTCGCCTTGGTATTTGGACTTGGACTCGCTGCTGTGGCCTCTGCAGACTGGACTGTTGTGAATAGAGCCCTAATTGCAATTGTTTACTGGTGTATAACAGGATGCTTCTGTGCCTTGACTTGCTTGGCCTTTCCTTCCTTGCCCCCTGCCTAGGAGCCAATACCCGCCCCCAAAGTCTACGGCAGCTGAGAGTTAGTCAAAGCTGGGGCAAACAATCCGTGCTGAATGCTTCAGTCCTGTTCTTGGCAGGTGCAAGTTCAGCCTCTGCAATATTTGACGCTTGCAGGGCAATCCAAGATCATGCTCCTTACACCTTGCTAGTTGCCCCATACCCCCACACCCCCATACCTGCCACCAGGAGAGGGTGTAAGGGTCACAGCTATGGGAGTTATGACAAATACCTCTGCTGAGACCCCCAAAAGAGCAGAGGATTCTGCAGCTCTTGGAGTTTGCTGGTAGGTGCCATCGCTCCCTGGAAGGTGGTCCCACCGACTTCTCCATATCTCCTCCAGAAAATCCCCAGCCCGGCAGGGTGTGGCATAGAAACCTTATTAAACATAACCACCGGATCAGAAAATGCCTTTTTAAAGGCCCGAACAGGACTAAAACTAGGAATCGGAATATACGACCCATCAGGGCCAGACCCAGGGAACCTCATCCTGGTCCAACTGATCCCGGTAACCCAACCCCCAGAGAAAGCCCTGATGAAAAATATCAGTAAAGCTGCCCAGACACTAAGAGCCAAAGTTAGAGCAGCCCCCCACAATGTCCTTTTGAACCAGGTTTGAAATTTCCACCAACTCCTAAATGGATCTCAGCCCGACATAGCTGCCTCCTGCTAGCTATGCACGCCCTCAAGTATAATCATCTTCCCATAGCTGTCCCAGGGAACATAACCCTCCTGACCCATGGCAGCCCTGCGGCGGGAACCAGGCCCCTCCCAGTCCACATAAGCAAACTCCCGGGAAAGCTGGCTAACTGTAAAAACAGGTCTCCTTCAACCATCCTCCCTCTTGGAAGGGTCAACTGTGACACCACCTGCCCACTCAGTGAGCCTAACTGATGTGCCTCAAACTCCACCATCTGGGTCTGTGGCACCAACGCCTACCGGTGCCTACCCCAGGATGGTCAGGGCATCTGCTACCTGGCTTGGCCAGTACCATCGTTCTCGGTGCATGGAGATGAATTGCCTGGAGAGCTCTCCCGAGCCAAACGAGCAATACAGGCAATTCTGATACTCTTAGGACTAGGGGTAGTCAGGAGTGCAGCAGTAGCAGGGGCCTCACTAGCATTTGGTCAGGAGGGCTTACAAACACTAGCACAGGAAACATCAAATGACCTCAAAGAAATATCAGGGGCTCTCAATGGGTTGCAAGACCAGATAGACTCTTTGGCAGAAGTGTTTTTACAAAACAGGCGAGAGTTAGACTTGCTCACCGCAAGTTCATGGGGGAATCTGCCAGGCCCTGGGGGAAGAATGCTGTTTCTATGCAAATCCTCAGGATAGTAAGAGATAGTAAGGGCCCTACTGAAAGAAAGAGCCAAAGACCGCTTAAACCATGTATACCAGGCATCTGCCAACGGGAACTACTTCCAGTATCTCCTTTCCTGTATTTTGCAATTCATGCCAGAAATAGCCTCAGTCTTCTTCCTCTTAATTTTCAGGCCATGTGTTCTGTGGTACCTAACACAATACATTACTTCCTGCTTAAATGCCTTAAAATACCAAGTGATGCCTCTTGTTAAATATCAGCCCTTGGGGACTACAGAAAAATCCCCATGTTAGCTGATGATGCCTCATAAAAAATTATAAGGGCATCAAAGGGGGGTGGGGATGATAAAGAAAGGCCTGGGGCCCTAACCCCCCTCAGCAGAAACCCACAGCTTTAGGAAAATAAGCTCCCCTCAGTTGGTCCCTTTTCTCTCTTCCTCCCTTTCTTCCCTGGAATCCACATCCTTAGGAAGATAAGCACTCCCCTCCTGCCCCTTCAAATGGAATTTACAACTCTAAACAGATAATGACTCTTTTCCTCCCTAGTAGCCCTCTGCTTTAGGAAGATAAGCTAACCTCTCTCCTTTTGCTTTTGTAACTCTGCCTGCCTGCTTGCTTAAGAATTTGCCCACTTGCTTAGGAATTTGCCCACTTAGAGTTCTGCTTAGCGCTCCTATATAAACTTATGAAAATCAAGACATGGCGCTCAGATTTTTGGAGACTTGACTCTCCTCTGGGCCTGTGCGTAATAAAACTTCATTCATCCGCCCCCTCAAAGTGCTGCTTGGGTTTCATTCGTCTGCCACAACAGTCCCAGGATCGATTCTCGGTGCCTCCTGAAGAGAAGACGAGAAGAGAGACAAGCAGACACAGAGAGCACACAGCAAATGGACACAGAGAGCAGACAGCGAGCACAAAACAACAAGGAGGGGGTGTGGGGAATAAATAAATAAAATAAATCTTAAAAAAAAAAAAAATGGTTTTACAACCCACAGAACAGGAGAAAGTTTCTGCAAGTCATATATCTGTTAGGTGACTTGTATTCAGAATATATAAAGAATGCTTACAGCTCATTTATAAAAAGTGAAATAACCCAATTAAAAAAATGGTCAAAGGATCTGAATAGACATTTTTTCCAAAGAAGATATGCAAATGGACAATAATCACATGAAAATATTCATCATTAGTCATTAGGGAAATGCAAATTGAAACCTCCGCCCACTAGGATGGATATAATCAAAGAGACAGATAATAACAAGTGCTAGCCAACACAACAGTATTATGCCTCACAGCCCAAACCTGAAAACCACCATTACCTGATGAACGAATAAACAAAAATGTGGTAGATCCATATGATGAAATACCATTCAGCTATAAGAAGGAATGAAATACTGATGCATGCTATGACATGGATGAACCTTGAAAACATCATGCTAAGTAAAAGAAACCAATCATAAAAGGCCAATTGTGTGAGTCTTTTTATTTGCAATGTCCAGAATAAGCAAATCTACAGAAACAGAAAGTAGATTAGTAGTTGTCTAGGACTGGGGAGCATGGGGAGATTGCGGGGAGCGGGGACGGGTGTGATGGCTAAAGGGTATGGGGTTTCTTTTGGGGTTGATGAAAATATTCTAAAATTGACTTCGGTGATGGTTGCCCATCTCTGGGCATTTGAACTAGACAATTTATATTGGTGAATTGTATGGTATGTGAATAGAACTTTTAATGTTAATAAATCTGTTTTTAAAAATCAGCAATATTACAAGAGTCTTTGGGAATAAAAGAAGCAGTAGCAAATTAAATATAAGCTTTAACCATAAGCTCCAACATGATTTTAGAAAGGTTGAAAAGTGTCCATTTGAAATTGAGAAAATGTGCTATTGTTCCCATTTCACAGATGAGGAAACTAAGTCTTAGAGAGTTTAATAACTTGCTCGAGGTCATCCAGTCAGTAAATGGTAGGGTCAGGTCTCAAGAGCAGAACTGCCTGACACAACCACAGTTCATGTCAACTCCAAGGGGAGTGAGTTCTTTGCTTCAAGTTTAGTCTAAGGAAACTGAGGGACATCTATCTCTGTAAAAGCTACGTGGCACCATGGACTCGGGGGGTGGTTTAAGGGGTGCCATCCTCCCTTGGAGCCTGGGCAAACAACGTCTGCCTTTGTTGGCATCCTGTCATGAGGAAGCTGCGGCATCTCAGGCCTGTGCCCAGTCGGCCCCAAACCACCCACAGTGGGCATGGGACACTCTGAGCCATCCACAGGTTATCTTTGGTTCACTTCCCAGGCCCTTTGGCCCATTGGCCAGGCAGTTTTATGTAGCTTATGATTGTCTTTTGTGTTTCTTTACCCTCTGGCTCTGGGCACGCAGTATTGCTGTGACTTTGGTGAGTGAGCAGAGAGGGGGTGGTTTTGTTTGAGTCGTTTATCAGTGTGGAAGTCTACTGGTGTTGGTTCAGCATCAGCAGTCAAGAGAAATAGGTCTCTAATAGACGTGGTTTCTGCTTTTTGTTTGAATTTAAAGACGTTCTCAATGTACCACAAGGCTCATTAAGCCCTGTAACACCTTGTCTGTTAACTTTATGTTTAATGAATTCTCTGCTTCATAGACTGGCAACCCAGGCATACAAACTTTGGGCCTATGTACCCCAATGCTGGGCAAGACAGCAAGGTAACCACCAGCTCTCAAGATCCTGTGCTGCTTACCCACTGCTGAGGCCTCTGCCTTCCACCCACCACTGGGGTCTGAGGGTGGGATCAGGACATTCCCAAGAAGGGTGTTCATTTGGGGAGTACTGTAGGGTTTCCATGGCACCAGCTCTTATATCCTCACTTTTTATTTTCATTCTCACCATGATCCTGTGTGGTTGGTGCTGCATACAGTATTATTCCCATCTTTCAGATGAGGAAACTGAGGCTCACAGTGGTTAGATGACATATTCAAGGTCACATAACCAGGATTTGAACCTGGAGTGTTCGAATTTAGGTTGAGATTCTTTTCCTGCCACCCCCTCTACACACACACACACACACACACACACTGCCTTGGTCAGTGGCCAAGGCAAATCACTAATATACCACCTTATATTTATCCCCCACACACACACATTATTTGTAACCTACTGAAATCAATCTGGCTTAAAAGCTTACACATGTGGGCCTCCGGGGAGAAAGGACACCGAATGGGCAATGCAACCCTATGGAGTGTGTGGGAAGAGTTGGGGGGACAAACCAAAAAGATTGGGTGCCCAGGGCAAGTGCATAATTTGTTAGCACTTTCAAACCAGTGTTCTCTTTCTTCGTTAACTCTTCTTTTTAATTGAAAATAATAATAATAATAATAATAATAATAATAATAATAATAATAATAAATGCCCATAGCAAAAAATTTAAAATCATTTCTATTCCACACCTTCAACCTCCAAGTCACCCTTTACAGAGCAGACAGCCTTTTCTCCATCTCTTTCAGGAATATTCCAGGCATATGCAAACACACATGCACACACAATTCTGTCCTTTTGTTTTCACAAATGTTACTCTGCACACTTATTTTATTCCCTTATCCTGAACACTCTTCCACACTAAGTCAATAAACTCTCTCACTCTCTTTTACAGTTGCACAGCATTTCTTCTTATAGATGCTCCTTAGTTTATGCAACCAGGCCCCATCACTGGGGGCATTAAAGTTGTTTGAAAATGTAGGCGATGATAAACAAGGCTGGAAAAGACCTCCTTGTGCATCCATCTTTGTTTAATTCTATCTGTATGATGAATTCCTAGAAGCTGAATTGATGAATTCCTGGTAGAAATTGCTCAATCCAAGGGAACATACACTTTACTCTGATAGAGATTGCAAGCCGTCAGCATCAATCTGAATTCTTATCCCCAGGGTGTGAGAATGCCTACTTCCCCAAGTGGATACCTTGACATAATTTTCAATTTAGGGCTATGTGGGGGACCTGCCACCTCCCCTCCTCAATCGTCCAGGGCAATTCCTTTCTGGTCTGCCCCCTTCACCCAGCAGAACAAAAGCCTTGCTGCTTATTGGCCCCACACTGTGGGGAAGGTGGCTTAGCCACCATCTGTTGCAAGCCGCATAAAAAAACATTTCTTCCAACCACTCAGAGTTCTCTATGAGACGATACCAACACCTAACATTTTCTTCAACTCATTGTGTTTCCAATGGCGTTTAGTATCTCTTATAGATCGGCTCTGTGTATCTCCTGGGTACACGAACCTGGGTTCTTGCAGCACAAGCTTTGCACCTCCAAAGCAATTCCAACTCCCTGCCCCAAAGCAATTGCAACTCCCTGCTCATTTTCCCCCAAGTAGGATGTAAGAGGGAGGCACCTAATTCTACCTAACCTCCATTCTGGCTCTAGGGCGCTGAGCGGTCTCTTTCCATTGGGGCTCTCTTGGCCTCTGGTGAGGAAGCTAGCCACCATTCATGGGAATTTTGTGGACTTGCTGGGAAGAAGTGTGGGCTGGGTGCCATCAAATGTGAAATTTGATATATGCTTTCAAAGCTTCAAATCTTGTTGTGGGGATCCCTGGACACAGGTTAGAAAGCAAATAGGTAGGCAAATAAACTCTGATTCAAACAAAGCCCCGAGCTGAGTTGGGGAATGTGCCTGTGGTTTACCAACAGATGGGGGGACTGCTCAACTGGAGTCCACCTTGGCCATTTTCAGAGGCCAGGAAAGCCCACTACCACCCCGCTCTTGGTGCTGGCATCCCACTCCTGCTCTGGGCCAAGCAGGGGAATTTGCTCCCTGAAGCACCTGTTAAAATACTCCTGGGCTCCTCCAAATCCCCCTCCCTGGCAAGCAGATCAGGCCAGGCAGCAGGATGACAGTCTAATTATCCTAACTATCAGCAACTCCTTCGGTGTCTGTAATCTACCTTGACAATCCGGTGGTTTGTCATTTTGAGGCCTTTTAATTGGCTGCATGATTGACACAAGTGTGGGGGGGGGGCTCTTATTTTAAGAATTGAGGAGAGCCTATGCCTTCCAAATTAGCTCACTTATATGATTCCAGAGACCTAGTTTGCACCCAAAATGGTCTAGAATCTGATTTCTGCAGATACTCTGATCCTAAGTAGCTAGCAAGAATGACAG
>JAKSZT010053819.1:8183491-8329821 GCA_026826555.1 Tolypeutes matacus
CGGCCAATCATAGAACTCTACTCTCCTGTCTCCTATGACTGGTCCAAGGAGAGGGCACATGATCCAAGCAGGACCAATCAGAGTCTTCCATGAATGCTCTGCTAATATGAACCCAGAGAGAGAGGAATCCGTCTTTTGGACTGTAGAGCTGTTATGATAACCTGCCCAGAGTAGTCAGAAGTGGTGGTTGTGAGCATGTGGAAAGCTGGTTCATCTCCCTGCTCTCAGGGCTTGGCGTGGGCAGAGGTCACTAGACTGTTCTGCACCTGGCCATGGAGCCCTCACTCACACAAAAGGAATTGTTGTTTCCTCCAAAGTGATGGTCATGGCTGGGACCTCCTTGGACAGGAGCTGATAAACAAAGGGAGGAAGCAGCAGTCTTTCAGTCTACCTGGGGGCCTCTTAACCACCTGCAGCCCCTTCTGGCCTGCCTTCCCCATTGTTTACCTTCCGAGGCAGTCCGGCTGCCACTGGCATGGCCTCAATTAGAGGGTCTAATTTGAGGCTGTGAAGACTTGGTTGTTTTCTTATCTGGGTCTTTTCTCAGCTCCAAAGAGAACCATTCCCTCGTTTGATTTTTCTCCCCTTTCTGAGTGTAACTTTTTCCCTGGCTGTGGTATTTAATGGATTCTCAAAACTGGAGGAGGGAAGAAAAGACTTTGGAAGCTTGTTTTCAAGCATATCAGCCCTTATTTGATTTTTGCTTGCTGCAGTCATAAAATATTTAAAGAACATTTACTTCCCAGTCGTTTTTTTTTAATGTATTTTTTAAACTTTATTTTGTACATTTAATAATTGAAAATGTAAACAATTAAATACTAAAAAGTAAACACAGATGAATAAATATATACATTTCTCAATTAAATGTAATGCATACATATAAAATTTTTTTTAATCAAACAATATATTCCACAATATATTTGGTTCACAGTAACTCATTCATACAGTATTTGTCCTTTTGTGTCTGGCTTGCTTCGCTCAACATAATGTCCTCCAGGTTCATCCATGTTGTCATATGCTTTACGAATTCATTTCTTCTTACAGCTGCATAATATTCCATCCTGTGAATAGACCACAGTTTGTTTATCCATTCTTCTGTTGATGGACACCTGGGTTGTTTCCAACTTTTGGCAATGGTGAATAATGTGGCTATGAACATCGGTGTGCAGATGTCTGTTCATGTCACTGCTCTCAGTTCTTCTGGGAATATAACCAGTAGTGGTATTGCAGGGTCATTGGGCAAGTCTATATTCAACTTCTTTAGGAACTGCCAAACAGTCCTCCATAGTGGTTGTACCATCTGCATTCCCACCAAGAGTGAAGAAGTGTTTCTATCTCTCCACATCCTCTCCAACACTTGTAGTTCTCTGTCTTTTTAATAGTGGCCATTCTGATAGGTGTGAAATGATATCTCATTGTAGTTTTGATTTACATTTCCCTAATCATGAGTGATGTTGAACATTTCTTCATGTGTTTTTTTGCCATTTGTATTTCTTCTTCAGAGAAATGTCTATTCAAGTCTTTTGCCCATTTTTTAATTGGGTCATTTGTCTTTTTATTGTTGAGTTGTAACATCTCTTTATATATCCTGGATATTAAACCCTTATCAGATATGTGATTTCCAAATATTTTTTCCCATTGAGTTGGCTGCCTTTTCACCCTTCTGACAAAGTCCTGTGAGGTGCAAAAGTGTTTAATTTTGAGGAGGTCCCATTTATCTACTTTTTCTTTTGTTGCACGTGCCTTGGTTGTACGGTCCAAGAAACCACCACCTACTACAAGGTCTTGAAGATGTTTCCCTACATTTTCTTCTAGTAGTTTTATAGTCCTGGCTTTTATATTTAGATCTTTGATCCATTTTGAGTTTATTCTTGTATAGGGGGTGAGATAGGGGTCCTCTTTCATTCTTTTGGTTATAGATATCCAGTTCTCCCAACACCATTTGTTGAAGAGACTGTTTTTTCCCATTAGCGTGGGCTTCGTAGGTTTGTCAAAAACCAGTTGACTGTATAAGTGAGTATATATTTCTGGATTCTCAATTCTATTCCACTGATCGATGTGTCTATCTTTATGCCAGTACCATGCTGTTTTGACCACTGTAGTTTTGTAATATGTTTCAAGGTCAGGCAGTGAAATTCCTCCCACATTGCTCTTCTTTTTTAGAATACTTTTGGCTATTCGGGTGCATTTACCCTTCCAGATGAATTTGATAATTGCCTTCTCTAATTCTGTAAAGTAAGCTGTTGTGATTTTGATTGGCATTGCATTGAATCTATTAATCAGTTTGGGCAAGATTGACATCTTCACGATATTTATTCTTCCAATCCATGAACATGGAATGTCTTTCCATTTGTCTAGGTCTTTTAAAATTTCTTTTAGCATTGTTTTGTCATTTTCTGCATATAGGTCCTGTACTTCTTTGGTTAAATTAACTCCTAGGTATTTGAGTCTTTTTGTTGCTATTGAAAATGGAATTTTCCTCCTGATTTCCTCCTCAGATTGTTCAGTACTAGTGTACAAAAACATTACTGATTTTTGCGTGTTGATCTTGTATCTTGCCACTTTGCTGAACTCATTTATTAGTTCAAGTAGCTTTGTTGTGGATACTTCAGGATTTTCTAAATACAGGATCATGTCATCTGCAAACAGTGAGAGTTTTACTTCCTCTTTTCCTATTTGGACACCTTTAATTTTTTTTTGTCTTGTCTAATTGCCCTAGCTAGAACTTCTAGTACAATGTTGAATAACAATGGTGACAGTGGGCATCCTTGTTTTGTTCCTGATCTTAGGGGGAAAGCCTTCAACCTTTCCCCATTGAGTATGATGTTGGCTGTGGGCTTTTCATATATGCCTTTTATCATATTGAGGAATTTTCCTTTTATTCCTATCTTTTGAAGTATTTTTATCAAAAAAGGATGTTGGATTTTGTCGAATGCCTTTTATGCATCTATTGAGATGATCGTGTGGTTTTTTTCCTTCAATTTGTTAATGTGGTGTATTACATTGATTGATTTTCTTATGTTGAACCAGCCTTGCATACTAGGAATAAATCCCACTTGGTCATGATGTATAAGTCTTTTGATATGCTGTTGGATTCGATTTGCAAGTATTTTGTTGAGTATTTTTGCATCTATGTTCATTAGAGAGATTGGTCTGTAATTTTCTTTTCTAGTGGAATCTTTATCTGGCTTTGGTATTAGGGTGGTGTTGGTTTCATAAAATGTGTTGGGTAATTTTCCATCCTCTTCAATTTTCTGGAAGAGTTTAAACAGGATTGGTGTTAATTCTTTTAGAAATGCTTGGTAGAATTCACCTGTGAAGCCATCTGGTCCTGGACTTTTCTTTGCTGGGAGATTTTTGATGACAGATTCAATCTCCTTAATTGTGATTGGTTTGTTAAGTTCTTGTATTTCTTGTTGTGTCAGTGTAGGTTGGTTATGTGTTTCTAGAAATTTGTCCATTTCATCTAGGTTGTCTAGTTTGTTGGCATATAGTTTCTCATAATATCCTCTTATGATTCTTTTTATTTCTGTGAGGTCATTTGTAATTTCCCCCCTTTCATTTCTGATTGTATTTTTTTGCATCTTCTCTCTTCTTTTCTTTGTTAGTCTAGCTAGGGGTTTGTCAATTTTATTGATCTTCTCAAAGAACCAGCTTTTGGTTTTGTTGATTTTCTCTATTGTTTTTCTGTTCTCATTTTCATTTATTTCCGCTCTAATCTTTATTATTTCTTTCCTTCTTTTTGCTTTGGGGTTGGTTTGCTGTTCTTTTTCTAATTTCTCAAGCTGTTCAGTTAAATCTTTGAGTTTAGCTCTTTCTTGTTTTTTAATATAGGCATTTAGGGCTATAAATTTCCCTCTCAAGACTGCCTTTGCTGTATCCCATAAGTTTTGATATGTTGTGTTCGCATTTTCATTTGTCTCAATATATTTACTGATTTCACTTGTAATTTCTTCTTTGACCCACTGAATATTTAGGAGTGTGTTGTTCAGTCTCCACACATTTGCAAATTTACTTTTTTCCTGTCTGTTATTGATTTCTAGTTTCATTCCATTATGATCTGAGAAGGTGCTTTGTATCATTTCAATCTTTTTATATTTATTGAGAGCTGTATTGTGACCATATATGTGGTCTATCCTTTAGAAAGATCCATGGGCACTTGAGAAGAATGTATAACCCACTGAGTTTGGATGCAGTGTTCTGTATATGTCTATTAGGTCTAATTTGTTTATCATATTGTTCAAGTTCTCTGTTTCCTTGTTGATCTTCTGTCTAGTTGTTCCATCTGATGATGTGAGAGGGGTGTTGAAATCTCCAACGATTATTGTAGAAATGTCTATTTCTCCCTTCAGTTTTGCCCGAGTTTGTCTCATATATTTTGGGGCACCCTGGTTGGATGCGTAGATATTTATGACTGTTATATCTTCCTGGAGGATCGTCCCTTTTATTAATATATAATGGCCTTCCGCATTTCTGATCACTTTTTTGCATTTGAAGTCTGTTTTGTCTGATATTATATAGCTACCCCTGCTCTTTTCTGTTTACTATTTGCGTGGAGTATCTTTTTCCAACCCTTTACTTTCAGCCAGTTTGTATCCTTGGGTCTGAGGTGAGTTTCTTCAGATGGCTGGCTCATGTTTTTTTATCCATTCTGTCAGCCTGTATTTTTTGACTGGGGAATTTAATCCATTCACATTCAATGATATTACTGAAAATGCACTATTTATTTCCTCCATTTTATTCTTTGGTTTTCATATGTCATCTTATTTTTGTGTCTCTTTTTACTCTTTTGGTTATCCTTTCTGCTTTCTTTCTTCTATACTCTCCTCCAAGCCTCTCTCTCCTGTCTTTTTCTTTCAGGTTCTAACGCTTCCTTTAATATTTCCTGCAAAGGTAGATTCTTTTTTGCAAACTCTCTTAGTTTCTGTTTGTTTGTGAATGCTTTATATTCACCTTCATATTTGAAGGACAGTTTTGCTGAATAAAGAATTCTCGGCTGGCAGTTTTTCTCTTTCAGTTTCCTAATTGTATCATACCACTGTCTTCTTGCCTCCATGGTTTCTGAAGAGAAATCTGCACTAAGTCTTACTGGACGTCCTTTGTACGTGATCGTTTGCTTCTCTCTTGCTGCTCTGAGAATTTTCTCTTTATCTTTTACATTTGACATTCTGAATAATATGTGTCTTGGCATAGGTCTATTTGGATTTATTCTCATAGGGGTACGGTGTGCTTCTTGGACATGTAAGTTCATTTCTTTCGTGAGAGTTGGGAAATTTTCAGCTATTATTTCTTCAAATACTCTTTCTGCCCCTTTTCCTTTCTCTTCCCCTTCTGGAACTCCCATGACATGTATGTTGTTGCGTTTTGTGTTGTCATTCAACTCTCTGAGCCCCTGCTCAATTTTTTCCATTCTTTTCTCTCTCTGTTCTTTTCTCTCTTCAATTTTAGCTGCTCTGTCTTCGGTATCACTTATTCTTTCTTCTGTCATTTCGAGTCTGCTGTTGTATGCCTCAAATGTATTTCTGACTTCACTTATTGTGTCTTTCATTCCCATGAACTCCATTACTTTTCTGTTCAGGATTTCAAATTATTCTTTGCATTCGTTCAATGACTTCTTGATGTCATTTATCTCTTTAACTATATTCTCTTTCATCTCATTAATTTGATTTTGGAAATTTGTGCTCATCTCACTGATTAGTTCTCTCAAATTCTGCATCTCTTCTGGGACTTGGCTGTATTCCTTTTCTTGGGTCATGTCTTCTATTTTCTTAGTATGACTCGTAATTTTTTGCTGGTGCTTAGGTATCTGGTTAGGTTGTATTTTACTCAGATGCTCTATCTCTTTCTCTTTTATGGGGTTTTAGTGGCAGGAGGCTGTGAGTTACCACAGCTCTTTGGTTTTTGGCTCAACCTTGATTGTTAGGATTGTTCTGCTGGTTGCTCAAAACTGGGCACTGGACCCAGTAATTGGTTGTAGGGTCGTTTCCTAGGGCCTTGGGCAGGGAGGCTATAGAGGCCAGGAAAAGCCTCTCCTACTTATTAATTTTCTTATGTGCACTTCCTTGGTCTGCAAAGAGATGGCGCTTGTTGGCAGGTCTCAACTCAATGCCTGGTCAGAGCGTATTTGTTGTGACACAAACCAGATCAATGTGATAGAGCTTCCTGTCTGGGGGCTAAGAGCCTTGTAATTCAAACTTTCTGAGACAGTTCTCCAGACTTCTCTGGTAGCGCCCCCCTTTTCCCAGCTAGGAAATATTTCCACTCCCTTCTGAGTCCTCAACAATCAGTCCCTGTTAGTAGAGGAGGAGATTGGGAGGTTTGTATATCTTTAGCCCATTGCAGTCTTCAAGGCAAACAATGGCACAGCCCCACCCGGCCTGGAAGGGCTCTCGGGACAGGGCAGACCAAACCTGGGAGTCTAAAGCAGGGTCAGCCCCAAGCTCTCTCTCCTCTCTCCCGTGGAGTCCTCAACAATTAGTCCAGGGTAGAAGAGAGGGAGGTTGCGAGGGTCGGATTTCTCCAGTCCTTCCTAGGCTCCCTGGGCAAACTGCCATTGTGGAAGGTTCCATAGGGCTCTGCAGCCCAAATTTAAAGGTCAGAACCTGAGTCAGCCTAAAGCTGTGTCCCTCTCTCTCCCCTTTCCGGGAGTGGTAGATCCCTGGAGCCCCCTTTGTTTGTGGTCACAGGCCCAGAGGCCCGAGAATTCTAAAGAGTGTGGGGGAGGGTTCTGGCAGCAGCAGAAGCTGCTACTTTCCATTCACGGTTCTGTCGTCACGATTTTCCTCTTCTGTCCCTCTCTCCTCTGGGTGGTGTGCAGCTGTCCTAAACCCTAGAAGATCTTTTTCGGGGCTGTTTCAGCTTGTCCTCTAGCTATTTTTCTGGAGAAGAGATTCCCGTGTTTTACTAGTCTGCCATCTTTCCGCAAGTCCCTTCCCAGTCATTTAAAGCTTCTTATACACATTTCACTTTAGTCAACATGATGAACCTTCCTCAGTCAGGGTTTTACCAGAGGCTTGGATAGAAAGACCCGTGGAAGTTACCTGGCCCATATCCCCATTGGAGGCTGGATTCCCTGCTACAGCGTCAAGAGGTTGTCAAGCTCTCAGCTTGACTGCCTCAAGGGATGGGGAGCTCAGGCTCTCTTGCTTGCTGATGTCATTGCCAGACCTCTCCAGTAGTTAGAATGTTCTTTATTTGGAGGGCAAATCTGCTTCCCAGTAGGTTTTCTTCCCTGGTCTTAGTTCTGCCATACAGAATTTTTCTCACCTTCTTCTGTAGCCATTTAAAAATTTGAAGATGGCTTTTATGCTCTCTTTCCTTTCTTTCTTAGCTAAAATCTTTCGAGCATTTACTTTGTTGTGTGCTGTGCTAACTTCCTGACATGCATATGCTTACTTAATCCTGACCACAATCTGTGGTATAGGCAGCCTTGTTATGCACGTTTTATAAGTGAAGAAACTGAGGCACAGAGAGACACCCAGCTGACTCGTCAGATTGCTTCAATGCCATACCTTATACTCATTGGCCCCAGGTGGTCTCACATTCCTTGGGAATTTAACAATATAAATTTAACAATATAAATCTTGGAAATTCAAGGTTCTCGGTAATCTGAAACCACCCATGATGGCCCTTTAAATCTCCAGAAGTGCTTGAGGATGAGGACAAGTATTTACAAGCAATGGAGAGAAATGTGGAGGACCAACTCAGGGAAGAGAAGGAGGCAAAGGCCAAATTGCATCCCCTGTTGGGACCTGGGTACCCACCATTAAGGGCAAAGCTGTCACAGCCTAGGAAGAAGGCATGGGAATGCAGTGATCATAGTCAGAGGGCCGGGAGACCTGGGTTTTATTCTAGGCCATTCCAAATAATCAGGCAACTTAGTTTCACCTTCTGAGAAATGGGATTCTCAGCACCACCTACTTTATAGAAAAATTGTAAGAACCTGGTAAGCTAATGAAAGAAGACGGGTTTTGAAGCCCTTGAGAAAACAGTGATAATAGATACAAGTTGACTTTTAGATAACCAGCCCACATGGGCCAGATTTTGAGGGCAATAAAGATTTCTGAGATGTGCAAAAAGTCAACCAGAAACCTGTGGTATGTTTGAGGATATAGTCTGTAAATCTTTTGTCTCCTATGAGGCAGTGATGGTGAAGGGCCTGGAAGAAGGGAGCGTTTTGTCTAATGAAATCACCCCCTCTGTGCCTTCTTATGTTTCACTGTCACTGCTTTCTTTGAGGATTCTGCACATCCACTCAGGAATGGTTTGTTGTGACTTAATGTACATGCCTGGAGCCATAAATGCCTCTGCTCATTACTATATTTGTTTTTTCTCCTCCCACTGGGCAAATTTAACTTGCTATAATCTAACCACTTAGCTTAGTGTGCATTTTCCAAGCATTCCTTTCACCCTGGTGTATTCCATGTCTCTTTACCTGCAGAATAAAGTATAACCTCTGCCTTTACAGTCTGTTTCTGTCCTGCCTTCCCAAATTATCCCCTACTTCTCTCCCACAGGAGCTCTTTGGTGCAGGCAGGTTGGTCTTCTGAGCCCTCAGCAAAATTGAGGAGAAAGGGGGAAGGCTTTAGATATTCTTTCCTCTGCATACTAGCACCCTTGGGTAAGTTGGGTTTAGGATGTCATTTAGGATTAGGATCTGCTCCATAAACCCAACAATAATAGAAACTTAAAGAAGATAGAAGTTTGTTTCTCTTTCATGTAAAAGAAGGCCAGTGGTAAGCAGTCCTAGGCTGATAGGGTGTGGCTCCATGGTCCTCAGGGACCTAAGCTCCTAGAGAGGCTGTGAGTTTACAAAGCAATCGTGCACAAAATACAGGATTCCCGTGCACCACCCCACCACCAACACCTTGCACTGGTGTGGCACATCCGTTACCACTGATGATAGCACTTTTAAAAAAATGATTGTACTATTTTAACAGTATTTATCTTTGTCATAATTGCTGAAATAGTATCAAAATAATTCCATCTGTTGCCAATTATTTACATTAGATCCATTATCCCATATACAACCTGTATTAGTCCGCTAAAGGGATGCTGATGCAAAATACCAGAAATCTGTTGGCTTTTATAAAAGATATTTATTTGGGATAGAAGCTTAGTCACAAGGCCATAAAGAGTAAATTACTTCCCTCACCAAATCTGGTGCCACGTGTTGGAGTAAGATGGCTGCCAGTCTCTGCAAGGGTTCAGCCTTCCTCTTTCTCCTAAGGCACCATGAGCCTAGCTTCTTCTGGTCTCAGCTGTAGGCTGGTATAAGGCTCATCTCTTTCCCCAGGGCTTGTTTCTTCCCAGGGCTCAGCTCCTCTGGTCTCTCCACCAGGTCAGCTGTAGTCTATCAGGCTCTCTCTCTTCCCAGGGTCTCTGCCGTGTTTATGGAGCCATCTCTATGGCTCTGTGTTCTTCTCCCGTGTATTTACTTCCCAGGGCTCCAGCATCAAAACTCTCTCCTCTGCTGTGTTGTTTTCTCTGTGAGACCTCACCCACAAAGGGGGCGGGGACTCAATATCCTACTGAAGTGGCTGAATCAAAGCCTTAATCATAATTTAATCAAGTAAAAGTGAAACCTCTGATTTTAATACAATCTAATATGCCCAGAGGAACAGACCAGTTTGCAAACACAAGCCAATACCTAGTTTTGGAATTCATAAACAATGCCAAACTGCTATACAACCCTATTATTACCACCTTGTATTAGTATGTACATTTGTTATAATTCATGAAAGAATATTCTTATACCTTTACTATTAACTATAGTAATATAGTTAATCCACAAGAGGGTTCAGTGTGTTGTATAGCCCTATGTTTTATCCTTCAATTTTTATTCTAGTAACATATACATCCTAAAGTTTCCCCTTTTGACCACATTCTTCCTTTCTCAGCATGTGAATTCAACCTCAACGTCAACTCATGTCCCCAGATAGTTGCTGGATCTCCAGCCATCACATCTGAGTTACAGGCCAGCAGAAGGAGAGGACAAAAGTACACCTCCCCCAATTGAGTCCATTCCCTTTAAGCAGTCTTATGAGAATGGCCACCAAAAAAAATCTCTTTATGTTTTATTGGCCAAAGGTAGTCACATGATCACATTTAGCTTGGGAGGCTGGAAAGTGTAGTCCTTTTGTAGAGTGCATTGCTGCCTTGAAACAAATTAGTGTTGAGTTGCTAGGAAAGAAGACAATAGATACTGTGTCGCAACTAAGCATTTCTTTTTTTATTTTTAACATCTTTATTGAAATATAATTCAAATACTACAGAATTCACTCATTTGAAGTGTACAATTCAGTGGCTTGTAGTATATTCACATATTTGTGCATCCATCACCACAATCTATTTTAGAACATTTTCATTAGCCCAGAAAGAAACCCCACACCCCCAACCTCTATATCCCCTCCAGTTCTAGGCAACTACTCACCAATTCATTTTCTTTCTGTATAGATTTGCCTATACTGAACATTTCATATAAATGGAATCATACATACAATATGTGGTCCTTTGTGACTGGCTTCTTTCACTTAGCATAGTGTTTTCAGGGTTCATCCGTATTGTGGCATGGATTTCCTTTCTTTTTCTTTTCCCATGGAAGTCTATTGCTTATCTCTTCATCACTTGGTGGACACTTGGGTTGTTTCCACTTTTTAGCCATTATGAAAAATACTGCTATGAACGTTCATGTACCAGTCTTTGCAAGGACATATGTTTTCCATTCTTTGGGGTACATATCTAGAAGTGGAATTTGCAGAGCCATAGGGTAACTTTAATTTTTTGAGAAACTGCCAGGCTGTTTTCCAAAGGGGCTGCACCATTTTACATTCCCACTAGCAGTGTACGAGTTTCTGTTTCTCCACATGATCACCAACACTTTTTATTATGTCTTTTTTTTTTTTTTTTTTTTATTATGGGTAAAAATCAAAATTCTCACAATACATACAAACATTTGCAAAATGATATATAAATATATATACATATATGTGTATTTGCTTACAAAAATGTTATTTATATATATATATACATATATTTTAAGAGGTGCTTAGATTACCCTAAATATTACACGGAACCCATTGGGATTCCCATGTTGCCCACCTTCCACACCTCCCACCACATCCCACACAAACATCTCCCACAGTGTGGCCCACCACCCTCAATGAACTTACACATCCTGGAGTCTTTTTAATTGTAACCATCGTAGGGTATGTGAAGACGTATCTCATTGCACTTTGGAATTGCATTTCCCTGGTATCTAATGATGTTGAGCATCTGAACCTCTTTTCTTGTTCTTATGGGCCATTTGTATATTTTCTTTGGAGAAATGTCTGTATGGATCCTTTGACCATTTTTAATTGGATTGTCTTTTTATCATTGAGCTGTAAGAGTCTTATATATATATATATAGGATATAAGTCCCTTGTCACATATATGATTTGCAAAACTTTTCTCCCAATCTGTTGGCTGTCTTTTTACTTTCTTGATGATATCCTTTGAATTACTAAAGATTTAAGTTTTGAAGTTGCCAAATTTATTTACTTTTCTTTTGTTGCTTGTCCTTTTGATGTCATATCTAAGAAACCGTTTCCTAACCCAAGGCTATGAATATTTTCTCCTGTGTTTTCTTCTAAGAGTTTTATAGTTTTAGCTCTTACATTTAGCTCTAAGGTCTATTTTAAGTTAATTTTTATATTATATGAGGTATAAGTCGAACTTCATTCTTTTGCATGTGGATATACAATTATCCTACTACCATTTGTTGAAGAGTATTCTTTCCCCTGTTGAATGGTCTTGGAAGTCTTCTTGAAAATCAATTGGCCATAGATGTGAAAGTTTATTTCTGGGATCTCAATTCTATTCTATTGATATGCTCTACGTGTCTGTTCTCACACTAGTACCACATTCTCTTGATTAGTGTTGCTTCATAGTAAGTCTTGAAATTAGGAAATGTGGAGAGAGAGGGAGAGGGAGGGGAGGGAGAGGGGCAGGGAGAGGGAGATTGATTTATTTCAAGGAATTGATTTACATGATTGGGGGAGGCTGGCAAGTCTGAAATCTGCAGGGCAAGCCAACAGGCTGGAAATTCTTTGGCAGGAACTGAGCTGCAATCCACAGGCCTGATTTCCTCTTTCTAAGGAAAGCCTCACTTTTGCTCTTAAGGCCTTTCATCTGATTGGATGAGGCCCACCCAGTTTATTGAGGATAATCTCCTTACTTAAAGCCAATGATTATAGATGTTAATCCCATCTCCAAAATACCTTCACAGTAACACCTAATTAGTGGTTTACTTTAATAACTGGGTACTATAGCCTAGCCAAGTCTTCCAGTCCATCAATATCTCTCCATTTATTTAGGCCTTCTTTTATTTCTTTCAACAATATTTTACAGTTTTCAGCGTACAAATTTTGCACTTTCTTTTTAAAATTTATTCCGAAGTATTTTATTCTATTTGAAGCCATTGCAAACAATTGCTTTCTTAATTTCATTTTCAGATTTTTCATTGCTTATGTATAGAAAGATACTTGCTTTCTGTATATTGATCTTATACCCTGCATCTTTGCTGAATTTGTTTGTTAATTCTAATAATTTTTAAATCAATTTCTTAGGATTTTCTACATACATGATCATGTCATCTGCATCTTCTTCCTTTCCAATCTGGATGATTTTATTTCTTTTTCTTGCCTAATTGCCCTGGCTAGAACTTCCAGTACAACTGGAGTAAAAACCACAAGAATGTACTTCCTTGTCTTGTTCCTGATCTTAGGGAAATAGTAATCAGTCTTTCCCCATTAAGCACCATATTAGTTGTGAGGTTTTTGTAGGTGCTTTTTATCAAGTTGAGGAAGTTCCCTTCTATTCCTAGTTTTTTGAGCATTTTTATCATGACAGGATGGTGGATTTTGCAAATGCTTCTTCTACAGACCTAATAGCAGATGTCTCCTAGAGCTCTCTAATGTTTGGTTGAAGAAGGGTCTTTGGACTACTTCACTAACTTTTAGCACTAGGCCCAAGCAAGAAGCACCTTAGTTCTGGCTTGTTGTTGATTCAGGGCACCTTTTTTGTTGTACTTTTAACTCCAATTGACCATTCATTTGGACTGTGGTAGGGGGCAGTCCTAGCACCATCTGCCACCTTTCCCTGGGACCCACAAATATATCCTATGCTCAGGATCAGCTATGTCAGCCTGGCAGGATAAAGCACAGTCCCCTGGGAGATAAGGGGCTGGCTGGTACATTCCTTCCCCTATGGTCCCAAGCATACATGATTATTCACTGGAGTCAGTCTGACTCTGGTGGGCATGATTTACAACATCCAGTTTATGCCCCTTGTTATATCTGTCTCTGGAGGGTGTGGGGTTCCTCCACTGTGGCAGCATATGGACACGAGAGAGGGGTGCTGAGTGTAGAATACCTCCCTGCTCCGGCCATGGATTGAGACCTCTGGCTATGGGGAGCCGGCGCCCACTAGTGAAGCTGACCTTGCTCTGTCTCTCCTTCCCCTGAGAAAGATGGCTTTCCACCAGGGACCCAGGCACCTTTATTGGAGTGGGCTGACATCTCTTTAGGTGTCTCCCTTCCTGACCAACATGGACCCAAGTTGAACTGTCTGCTAGCAGCTCAAATGAGGTGTGAGGGCTGCGTCCTGTAACTGTGGTGATCTGGCCCTGGAAGATCTAGAGTTGGTTACATGACCATCAGGTTCTTCCTTTCCAGTTGTGAGGTACACAGTTAGGATAGGAAGTTGTTCTGTTTTTGTTTTCTCATCATTCCTCACCAAGTCCTCATTTCTATTCATGGAACATACTCTCAACTCACTTCTTTTGCATGCTTTTCATAAGTTTTTATTTTGTCTTTGCAGTCAAGCAGTAAGCTCCTTGAGGGTAAAGAGCAAGCCTTAAGTTTCCTTTGAAACTTTCGTAGATCCTGGTTAAATGTGTCACACAGTGCAGACTTGGCAAGCATGGTTTAACATACTCTACCTGCTTGCAAAATTGTAGAGTATGAGGCTTGGCCCATGCACCACCTCATTCCCTGGTGTTTGGAGGATGCTAGGCAGCAGGAGAAAAAGATGCCAACTCTGAGACAAGACAAGAAGCTGAGACCCAGGGCCCTGGGTCACCTGAGTCCCTGGTTACAATCACCCTGTGTGTTTTACAGCTGCCTATGCATGACATGACAGGAGAGTTTAAATGAGCAAGCTGAATGTGGTGAGGAAAGAGAAGAAACATTGCCATGCCAACCTTCTTTCAAAGCTTCATTAGAAAAGCAAGACTGATAAAGGAGACTTTGTTGGTATCTAATGTCACAATGCAGAGCCTTCCATATGGTACTGCATGTCACCCCCAGATGAAGTTTGAAAAGAGATATTGACAGAGCATGCTACGATGGCATCATTAGATGGCACTGCCACCCATGCGTCCCCTCAGCTCGGAGAAGCCCATACGACCAAGAGTCTTCTTCTCACTGGTGATGACAACATGCCAAAAGTTTTTGGCTTAGGATATCTGGTCCTGTCCTTCAAACCTCCCTCCTAAACTCTGATTTGGGGGCATCCCTAACACAGAAACCAGAACCCACCGCTCACTAGTTAAAGAAAAGCAATACCTCATTTGATTGGCAAAAACAAAATCAATGTAAGCCACTTAGCACAGTCCTTGCCACTAAGTGCACCATGCACATTCGTTATTGTCTATTATTGTAACTGGTAAGGCGTTTTCAGGATATCTACCTACGAATCTAAGGTTGCAAGTTAGGCAATCCTTTGGGCTGCGATTCTTCAGTAAAGATGAATCAAGATTTCATGCTTTTGCTTCAGAGAAAAACCCAGGCTGGCTGTGAGTCCCCTCTGGGCACATAGGTAAATGAGTTGCTCATCAAAGCATGTATGTAGCTCAGGGACTCGGGCAAGGCACTTGCTAATCAATTTTAATTTCTGGAGAGAATGGGTGCCCATAATGTGTCAAGTGCCGATTTGGGTGCCGGGCATACAAATGTCTGTAGGACAGTGCCTGCACCTGAGGGGTTGGCAGACTAGCAGCGCAGGAGGCAAGAGGATAAATAAGCATCAGAGGGGCTGGCTGGAGGAGGGCTTCCCAGATGGGGTGGCGTTCGAGTGCCTCAAGAAGGATGAGTAACTCATCAGGCCGACAAGGCAAGAAACACTCTCAGAATCTGTTCTTTATCTGTAACTTGAGGATAAAGGGAAGAGCTTTCTCCCTGGAGGCAGGACAGTCTAATAGCCAAGGGCGAGGACCTGGAACAGCACTGAGGTGGATGCCTACTCTGTCACCAGGGAGCTCGGAGACTTTAGGGAAATAATAATGAGAGTGACAATAATGACAGCAGCCAACATTTAAGCCTCAAATGCTCATCAACAAAAAGATGGCAGTCATAGCAGAAGCTGCCTTACAGGGCTTTGTTGTGAGCATTGAAAATAGATGACAGGGGAGCAGATGTACCTCAGTGGTTGAGAACCTGCTTCCCATGTACAAGGTTCTAGGTTCAATCCCTGGCACCTCCTAAAAAAAAAAAATATATATATATATATATATGACTCAAGCAAAGCATTTGACGCAATGCTTGGTTCACATCATGCATCCACTAAGTGGTAAGCTGGTTTTACCATCACAGGGAGAACACCAAATGAGTTATGAGGTGTGAAAGTGATTGTTGCACTAAGGCCCTGGAATTATTATTCTAGGCAGAGTGTTAGCTCATGTAAAGTCAGAGAAGCTAACAGAGCGCTGATCGTTTCTCCAATGGAGAGTCATTGGGTGTGGGTGACATGAAGTATGCGTGATGGGAAGGGGTGACATTTGAACAGAACGATCTGCTGATCAAAGACCAAAAGGTCTTGCTTTAGCTAATCAGTTATCTGATCCAACATGAAACACAGAAAATCATAAAAGACAAAATCACTGTGTCCATAATTTTGAGTTGACAATTTTCCATCTTAAAACAATGAAACATTAAGATACATATAAATGACATAATATTAATATATAACAAAGGTAAGGAATATAAAGATTTAAAAATAATGATACCCAGGTATCCTCCCTACCCAGATGTAAGTTGTTAATATTGGGTTATTTGCTTCAGAGCTTCCTTTTGTTTTTTAAGTAAATAAAATGTCACAGATAACACTAAAGCTTCTCACTCATCCATTTCCTCTCCTTCCTTCCCCAGAGGTAAAGACTAACAGAAGTTTGTGTTTATCACTCCCCTCTACTTTCATACTATTACTACATGTATAGCTCCATAAACAAAACATAGCATTATTCTGAGTATTTTTTAAATTGTACATAAATGGTACCATACTGTGAGTGTCATTTTGCAACTTGCATATTTCACTTAACATTGTTTTTGAAATGCATCAGTGTTGTTGGGTTAGAAATAATTCATTCGTTTTAGCTGCTTTATAGTATTACCTTTGAGATGTACACTTTGGCCCAGCCATTCTGCTTCTTGATGACTCCCCTAGATTCCAAACCCTCAGACGCGTACAGAAGGCAACGTGCCTAAGGAAGTTCACAGCAAAACTGTTCACAGTAGTGAAAAAAAGTGGGAGCACCTGTTCCAGTTATCTATTGCTATATAACAGACCAAATCATCTATTCTGCTCATAAATCTGCAATTGGGCAGAGTTTGGCAGGGACATCTCTGTTCCATGTGGCCTCAGCTGGGGTGGCTGGAAGCCTGGGAACTAGAGTCAACTGCAGACTCACTCACATCTCTGGGGATTGATGCTGGCTGTTGGCTGGGACCTCAGCTGGGGCTGTCACTCAAAGCACCTGCACGTGGCTTCTCCGTGTGGCTGCTTGGCTTCCTCACAGTGTGGCGGCTGGGCTCTAGGACCAAGCATCCCAAGAGAACAAGGCCAATGTGAATGGCATGTTTCTGAGCCAGCTTCAGAAGACAGGTGCCATCATTCTGCCATAACTGATTGATCAAGGCAGACACAAAGGTCTACCTGGGTTAAGGGAGCAGGGATACCAGAGAAGTCTGTCCAAGCCCACCCAGGGTCAAAAGGAGTGTCATAGCTACATTTTAAGAAGATCACGTGGGATGGGGTGTATTGTGGTGGCCAGTTTTGGAGAATACAATCTGCCATACAACCTAACTGTCTGTGACACAAGACACATAAATAAACAATGTTTGTGGTTTATTTGCTGTTGTTATTTTCAAAGCTGTAAAAGGAGGGGTATACCTTTTCTCAAGGCATAACTATAACTCAATGCAGATAAAAAAAGAATGAAGCACTTGGGAAGTATGACAGTGAGGCTCATGTGTCAACTATGCAAGGTAACAGTGCCCAGCTGTTTGGTCAAGCAAGCACTGGCCTAATTGTTACTGTGAGGACGTTTTGTGGACTTAAATCATCAGTGAGTTGATTGCACCATGGCTGATTACATCTACAATCAACTGAGGAGACTGCCTTCAGAAATGAGAGATGTCTCATCCAATCAGTTGAAGGCTTTGAGAGAAGAACTGACGATTTCAGCAGTCAGAAGAGAGAGTTTTCATCTCTAGCCAGCCAGCCAGCTTCTCCTGGGGAATTTATCGAAAACCTTCATTATAGCTCCCAGTTCGCAGCCTGTCCTACGGAATTTAAACTTGTGCATTCCAACAGTCACATGAGATAATTTTTAAAAATCTCATAATATTTACAGATACCTCCTATCAGTTCTGTTTCTCTAGAGAACCGTAAGATGGGAAGGTCTCACATGAACTTTCCATTGGTCTCTGTATATGATGAAATCTTATAGTGTGAAATCTTCTGACCAGAGAATATCTTCTGCCCATAAAGAACTCTGGAACAGGCACAGGGGACACAAGGGAAGTTTATTTCATAAGTTGGGGGTGTGTGTGTTTGTTTTTTGCTTTTTTAGTCTCCTAAACAGTGTGAAGAAATCTTCCTGGATCTACAATCGGAGAACTTTGATAAAACAGTCATGAAAACTCTATCTCCTTGAGAGCTAGACCTTTGGTCTCTGGGGTCCAGAAAACCCCTAGAAAGATTCTGACTATTTGCAGGGGCAGCATGTGATTGAAGGGGCACCTGGAGCCAAGAAGGTGGATGTGTGGCTTTGAATTTCGGATCTGCCACTTGCTCTCTGTGTGACCCTAGGCAAGATACTTAACTTCTCTGTGCCTCAGTTTCCTCATCTGGACAATTAGGCTAATACTACTATTTATGTTTTTGTTTTTTTTTTTTTTTTTGCAAAAACTAGACATGTCCATTCATGGATCCAACTTAGAACAGAACCCGCTGCATGACAAGTGCTTGGCAAGTGCTTTAAAACCATTAGCTGTTATTAGCAATCAGGAGAGAGAGATTCAGAAAATCGGAAGTAACTGCCATCAAGTCCACATTTTATCACGATCACAGGAGTACCTCCAGAATCCTCCCAGGAGGCCAGCTGTTTAAGCTCAGGCGCTCAGTGGAAACCTCTCCTCTGTCCCTGTCCCTTCAGGTGGAAAGATTGAAATAATCAAGATAGAAAGCTGTAGGACAGAAGGATTCGGGTCAAAGGCAGGGGTCGGGAACCCACCTGTGATTCCTATTTTACAGACAAGGCAGCAGCTGGGAGCTCCTGCAGGGGGCGCGGTAGCTACCCCCAGCGCCTGTTAGTCCCATCCTCAGGATGGCACTAGATGGGAGTTTTCCTCCCACATCCCCAGCTTTCCCTGACCAGCCTCAATAAAGAGGGCCCACCCCCTTTGAAGACTGGGCATGGAGAAGCAAAAGGGACCTAGAGACGCAGGTAAAGTGGTGATGGGCTTGGGAGACAGATACACGTGGGTTTTCCCATCACTTATTACAGGTAATCTTGGGCAAATTACTTAGTCTTTCTTGGCTTCATTTTCCTCACCTATAAATTGTCGAACTAAGGGGAGTTTCGCCCATTGTCTGATCCGTGATGAGCCACAATAAATAAGAGCATAAAGTGGGCAGGAGAGGGGCGGCGGGAGCGTTCCCGCAGTAATGAGATTTTGCTGGCTGTCTTCCCTCTTCCATCAACCCAGGACCTCCCAGGCAAAGTGCTTGAAAACTCCGGGCTCTGGGGAGGGTAAGCGCTGGGGCAAGCCCGCTGGGGTGATTCCTGCAATCGCGGGCGCTGAGGTGTCGCTCTGGATTCCAGCAGCTCGGGACCCTCGGGATCCTACCCCAGCCCTGCCAAATCCAAGAATAAACGCAGAGCTGGACCGGGAAAAGGCGTGGAAGAGAAAGCAGCCCCGCACGCGCGGCGGGGCACAGCGACAAGAAAGTCCCCACGGTCCCGGCGAGAATCGAACTCATAAAATCAACGATCTAACCACTGAGATGTGGAGGGTGCGCGCCGCGCCGCTGGCGGCCACCTGCCCCAGGGGTCCTCCCCTCGGGAACCGGCCTGTGCCCGCCCAGGCGCCCTCTGCACCCTCATAGGAGGCGCTCAGGCCGTGCTGTACCCAGTGACCAGAACAGCTCTGCGAGAGGCGAACGCAAGAAAACGGGGGGCAGATGCGTTCCCCACCGCCCTCCCTCCCAGCAGGTCGCCTCCGTGGCCCGCGCGGGGGGCTCGGAACAGAGGCGCGAGCGGAACCGCGGCCCTTTGATGTCGCGCGGCCACGCGGTGGCGCTGCCGCACTGCCCGCTGGCAAAAGCTGCTGCGCGAGGGGCGCCCGGGACTGGGCAGCCTGGCTCCGGGACCGGGTGCCGGCCCCTGGGAGGCTAGTCGGGTAAGGGGGTCGCCTGTAGGGCCTGGAGGAAAGGTGTGGGTCATTTCACTTTCCTACCACCACGTCACCACATGATTCCCGGACATATTCCCGTAGATGGGCTGAGCTCCTAGGTCTTCTAGGTCAACGTGCCTTCCTTTACAAACAGAGAAACTGAGGCCCAAAGAATCAGGAATCCTGGGAGAGACCTCAGGCAAGCCACCGCCCTGTCTGGGCGGGGAGAAAGGAAGGAAAAAAGGGGTTCCACTAAGGGAAGAAAAGAACCAACATGGGATTTATTCTCAACCGTAATCGTAACCACTACAGCACCCACCCCCGCCCCCACCCCCACCCCCACCCCCACCCCGGGTTAAGTGGAAGCTAACGCGATTTTTGCATATAAGGAAATGAGGCTCAATATTGCCAAAAGCACAGAGCTCGGAGCCTGTGTTCAACCCTGGACTGGCTGCAGCCAGTCTGTGAACTTCCTGGGACAGCCCCCTGCCACCTACATTGACAGTGGCCTGCAACCAACGTCTCTGACCTCCTTACCCTATAGCACATGGGCGCGCACATGTGCACACACAGGTCTATATGACTGAAAACAATGTTTGTCCTTAATCAGTGTGATGCACTCCGTTTTATTGTTTAATTCTAGACTCCTCCTCCCCTGCCCCCTTTTCCCTCCTTTCATGCTGGTTGCCATGGGCTAGGGTCCTTAGCCAAAGTTTACAAAACACTAGGTGCTGGCTGGGGCTCTTCCAGCTCTAAAAGTCAAAGTAGAGCTATCTATGTCAGAGGCCAAGGTCAAGACCAAGTAAAGGGTTGGGAGGCTGTGCTTCTCAAGCTGTGACGTGTGCAGGAAGCGCCTGGGGATGTTGTCAAAGGGCAGAATCTGACAGGAAGGTCTGGGTGGTCCAGCTCCTGCATTTCTAACAAGCTCCCAGGTCATGCACACTCAAAGTGGCCAAGTCTCCAAAACTCCCCACTGAGTGGTACAATGAAAGCAATTCTGAGACCAAATTCTGCCATACGTACAGATTCAAAGTAGGCACAGAACTAAATCCAGCCTGTTTTTGTGAGGTCCCTGCTCTCTGTCCTTTTAAGCCCTTCAACAAAAACCTTGAGTGAAGAGTTCTGTGGCAGAGTGGCCAAAACCCTCTCCCCCTCCTTTCATGGTTAAGAGTTTAAGGTGGCAGATGCTGTTGAGCCAGAGACCTCACTTTCCTGCCTCCCTTCTCCCAAGGTGGCTCTGCGATGAAGTTGGAGCCCAAGGGATGTGGGCGGAAGGGATGTGTGCAACTGCCAGGCCACTTCCAACTTAAAAGACAAGCCTTGTGTGTGCGCGCATTAGTCAGCCAAAGGGGAGCTGATCCAAAGTACGAGAAATCTGTCGGGATTTAGAAAGAGTATTTATTTGGGGTAGAAGTGTATAGTCACAAGGCCAAAAAGCTTAAGTTACTTCCCTCAAAAAGTCTGCTGCCACCTACTGGAGCAAGATGGCTGCCGACATTTGCAAGGGTTCAGCCTCCCTCTTCCTCTTAAGGCTCTGTGGTCCCAGCTTCTCTCAATATCAGCTGTAGGCTGGGATAAGGTTTGTCTCTCTCCCAGGGCTCGTTCCTCTCCTGGCTCAGCTGCTCTGTTCTCGCCACAGTGTCAGCTGTAGACTATCTGGCTCTCTCTCTTCCTGGGCCTCTGCCGTGTCTATGGAGCTGTCTCTATTCCTTTGTGTTCTTCTCCTGTGTGTTTACTTCCCGGAGTCCAGCATCAACACTTCAACTCTCTCCTCTGCCATGTCGTTTTCTCTGTGAGTCCCCACCCCCTTGATGGGGCAGAAACTGAACGTCCTACTGACGTGGCCCAATCAAAGCCCTAATCATAATTTAATCAAGTAAAAGTGAAACCTCTGAAGTTAATACAATCTAATATGCCCAGAGGAGCAGACCAGTTTACAAATATAATCTAATATCTCTTTTTGGAATTCATAAACAATATCCAACTGCTACAGGTAACATCTCTGATGATATCTTATTTACAATAGGTCCACACCCACCAGAATGCAGACCAAGACCAAGAACATGTCCAAACTGGGCTGCGCGATTCAGTGCATCACACTCACCTAGAGATGTTCATATGAGAAAGAAATAACCCACTGTATTGGTGGGGGGAGATGTCAGAGCAAGATTTCTCAAGGCAAATGCAACAATATTCTGAAGGCAGAATCAACTCACTTGTTCAATTGGTCGGGTGACAGAATCAACTCACTTTTTCAACTGGTCAAGAGACAGAATCTTCTGGTAAGTGTGTGGGTGTTGGTGTTGGTGGGGGCAGTTGCCTAGGACCAAAGTTCTTGACCCAAGGCATTAGATTGATATGCTACTTTCTTGCAAGCCTGGAGATATGCCTGTACATCTTTCTACACTCATTTCACCAACGGAATTATTTTTAATACCTTTTAATTAACAAATCCTCTGGGGAAGATTTGGAAGCAATTTTTTTAAGCTTAAGGGCCTAGGGTCCTTCATATGTTTACTAATTGCTTCCCCTCTTGGATACCACTTAAAGGTACATACACATACACGTCCCACATCGATACTGAGGTCTTCTAAAGTAAATTACAGACCATAGTTTACCTCATAGTTTCTCATTCAGCGTATTGTTATAGCCTGAATGGTTAGTTACCACCCCATCATCATTTTCTTTATTACTTTAAAGAAATTTGGCTCATGCCCGACTTCATGTATGGTGGGAATCTACCCCTACCTATCTCCAGTGGCCCTCTATCAGGGGTCTGCGCTTTTCCTTGTCACGTCATACCCCCATTTTTTGCTTCTCTTGAGTTCTGCTCCACTTCGGGTCTCACGTCCTGTGGTTGTCCCCTCAACATAGAAGTCCCTTTTGATGAGGACTGGCAGGTAGTGGGATGGGGTGATATTACATTGCAGTGTGGTGCCGCTAATTGCAAAGTTAATATTGGGCATCCTCATTTGCAGAAGTCCTTCAGCCATCCTCACTTGGTTTAATTCTCACGGATGTGCCTCCTCCTTGGCTGGGAGCTCCCACCTCGTAATTGGCTGCTCTCTCTCTGGCTCCTTAGAACATATATGGTTTCTGTCCCCACCCCCCACCCCCCACTCCCTGGCCCCCTATCCAGAAAAAAATCTCTATCATCCCGCTTCCCTACTCCCTCATTCTGTGCTTTGCCCAGGGCATATCTTTTCATACCAATTGTGCCAGCGGGGCATTTTGCTTAACACATATAAACACCCAAACACAAATAAACACACAAAAAGGTCTCTTCCTGTCTGGCCAGGGCACCAAAGAACTTCTATCCTCTCCCCAGTTACGCGCAAACCTCACCAAGGTATTCCTGTGTTTAAATCCCTGCAGTAGCTCTTTGTTAGCCTGGGCGCATCGCCATTGCCATGGTTACGGGGCCCTCAGTTACCTGGCCCTGCCCCCTCCGTTTCCGCCTAACATCTTACTGCCTGCCCCCAGCCCCTCCTGTGCCATTCACACCCAGCTGCTTAGGGTTCCCTGAATGGGCCCCACTCGGCTTCTTGGCGTCCCTTGCTGCCTATTCCTAGATGCCCCCTCCCTTGACTTCGCAGTCAACTGATGCCTCCCCTCCCCTGGGAAGCTCTCCCTGGCTTCTCGGGCAGGGTGAAGGGTGAGGGGCTCCTCTTCTCTGGTCTCCAAGAGCCCCTCTGCACATGTCTACCTTAGCATGTAAGACTTGCCCCTTAGCTTTCCTCGTCTCCCTCCCCACACTAGCTGGGACTCCTCAGGAGCAGGGACACATCTGCCCACCCAGTTCTGCATACTAATGACGAGCACATAGGAGGCTTTGAATGCACGTTTGCTAGATGATGGACTGAACGTGTGAGACCCATCACTCACCTGGCTAGGGGAGACCTGACCAAAGGCAAGTCTGGCAAGAGAAGGGGAGGCTTGCTTGAGAAGCAGCATGCAGCTGCAGGGCTGTGGAGGGAAAGGGGAGGTTCAGGGCAGCTTGTCCAGGCTCAGCCAAGGACATTCATTGGCCTTTACTTGTCTTCACCACCAGCCGGGCCCCTGTCCTCTCTCGGGTTCTGTGTGTCTCCCCCTCCCTCCACCACTGAGTGCTGGGCTGTGCCGTGTCTTCCCTGGCATGAGCTGAACAAGGAGCACTAGAGGTAGGTTTGCCTCGACTCTGAGCCTCAGTTCCCCAGAAGGAGACCCCTCACATCTTAGGTGACCCTGGAGGGGGATCCCCTTAGCAGAGGGGCTTCTGAATGTCCAATGAAAGATATTGTTCTCCCAGCCCCTCATCCATATCCACCCACCCCAAGAAGAGTGTGTCCCCACTCCATGGAGGGACTGTATCAGCCAGGATGGGATGAGATGTAGAACCCCCAGCTGTATTCCTGTCTCCCGTAGCAAGCCCACTATGAGCCAGCAGAGACTAAGCACTGGAACAGCCACCATCTCAAACCAGTTCTTAAAAGAGACCCCTGGGCGAGCCCACACTGCATTTCCCTTCACTGGCCTGGAAGTGCTCACGTCACACCTACTCACAGCTCATTGGCCAGAACTAGTCACATGTCCCACCTAACCCCAAGGGACAGGAAGTGCCCAGAAGGTGGAGAGCTGGAAATCCTTAGTGCTCAGCCGCAGATGACTACCTCAGGGGGGTAAGAAAAGCAAACTCTAAGATAGAGGGCACACAGGGAAAATGGAGACTTTCTGAGAATTGGACAACTCTGATTGCCCTTGATTGCCCTTGAAGCACAACAGCTCCGCTTTTTGGCTGGCCTTGAATTGGGGAAGGCAACTGCAGGCACAGACCTAGCTTACTGGATATTGAGGAGGGGTGCTCATTGGACCCCCACATGTGTTTCCCCCTCCCCTAGAAATTATGTCAGCATTGAGCTCTTTGCCCCATCCACTGTCCACTTAGCTACCTAATCCTATTTAACCTGACTTCGTACTCGGGAGTGTTTAGCAGTGGTCTCCCATCACGTTGTTTTAGTTTCGTGTCTTCTTTCTGATGGCAAATCCTTTGAGTTCAAAGTCAACCTCAACTCTTTCCCTCTATCCCCCGCTGCATGGGGCTAGGCATTCACTCAGCCTTTATGGGGTCCTCTAATGTACTCCACCCTGGGAAGATAAAAGCCAACACGAAATATGAATTCAAAGGCGAGAGAAAAGGAAGGGAAAGATATGGCCCAGTCCTGTGGCCCCTCTCAGTCTACCAAGGTGCCCACTGAAAGCTTAAATTGAATCATATTGTCCTTTTGACACTCAAAACAAGCATCATCTCCAATTAAGCGAGGGCTTCATAGAAGTGACTCTCTCCTGTACAGTCCAGCCACGTGTGGCTACTGAGCATTAGATATGTGGCCAGTGAGACCGGGGCAACTGAATTTTTAACTGAATTAAGATGTGCTTTCAATGTAAAATATATATCAAATGTCAACGACAATATGAAAACAAGAATGTAAAATATCTCAATAAGTTTTTCTACTGATTATATGTTTAAATGATAATATTTCTGATATATTGGGTTAAATAGAATTTATTATGAGAAACAAAGTCACCACATCTCTTTACTTTTTCAAATATGGCTACTAGAAAATTGGAAACAACATCAATGGTTTGCTGTATACTTCTGTCAGGCAGTGTGGCAGGATCCTGCTTTCAAGGTGCCATTTCAAAAAGCTGAAAATTGTAACTTTGCTCAAACTCTATTTTGGAAAAGTCTCCACAATGATGACTTTTGAATGTTTGAAGCTTTTTTGTTTCTCTTTATTCACCTTTCTGGTTTTTTCCCCAAAACTTATGGCTATAAAACCAAGCTAAAAGCATCTTGTTTACTCCACAGACTGATATCCAAATCTTAACTCATTAGCAATTGCTGCTGTGTGTTTTATACACACACACACCCCCCATGCTACAGGGACCACATTTTCCCATGTGTAAAACGACATGTCTGATTGCTGGATTAAGCAACGGAAATTAATTATTACGGTAATTACTCAGCCACTAAATATTTGAATGCTAGGCCTGACACAGCCGTCTTGGGAGCCACCTTCAGCTTCCTGCTTGCATTAGTACCGACAGGGAAGCTCATGCAGATGCATTTTCAAAACCCTCCCTTAGACTGCACCTTGCCAGTGGGAGCCAGGGGCGTTGGTCAGTGGACGTCTGTGTATCAGGGAAAAGGCAGCTGGCTCCTAGCGTCCCTCACTCCGCACCAGAAGAATGTCAAACGCCTGAAAACTAGAACTTTCAGCCACCAGAGCGGCCACTCAGTTGGGTTCCCACATAAGCAGCACGAAAATATAGCTGGCAATGGCAGAAACCAGAAAGAAGGGGCAAAGATGGACTCATGGAAGGAAAGGATCTGTTGCCTGGGAATTCCAGTGGCAAGAAGCCATGCCGAGCTGCCCAGGGGCCGTCCCATAGGTTCATTCTAAGCCTTTTGTTTTCTCTTCCCATCATATCTTTGGCACATGCCTCCCCACTCCACCCCCAGGACATCACCTGCATTCTTCCCTGAGATAAAGTCTGTTCAGGGTAGAGAAGAGATTTCCTGTAGCAGTCATATACAGGCCAAGACCAAAGATTACAAAAAGCAGCTCCACACTCTGGGCCCTCCCTACCCAGGGACTAAGATGTCCCTCCTGCTTGCCACGTGCCTCTCTGTTTCTTGCTGCCGTGAGGCTCTGCCTTCATTCAGGAGTGGCATGACAGTTAACGCAGCTGAAATTGGCCCAAAGGGTTCAAAGCAGGGATTGACGGAATGAAAAAAAAAAATTTGAGCCACTTGTTCTTTTTGCACCTTGGGGTAGGGCAGGTGTTCTTAACCAGGGCTCCACAGATCCCTTGGGGTCTGTGGAAAGATTTCAGGGGGTCCATGGGCTTGAATTGAAAAAAAATCAACTTATTATCTTATTTTCTCTGACCCCTAACTGAAAGCTAGCATTTCCTTCACTTACGAATGTACGCAATAGATTACAGTGTTCATTTCATACCACATTACAGTTGTTGCATATGTTGAAAAATCACTTACGCTCATCCATACTTCGAAATTATAGTAGTTACACCTGACGCTAGGTGACTGTCATAAAACTACCTGCCACTGCATTCTTAGAAGGGGTCCATGGTTTTCACCTGGCTGGCGAAGAGGCCCGTGGAACAAAAAAGGTGAAGAACCCCTGGGATGGGGCTTGAGTTCAGGGGCATGGGGTGTCTTCACAACTTTTTGCACTTTTTTGGTAAGTGATCCAGCTAAAGCACCATTTTAGGACATTTGGGGCCAACAGGTAATTCTCCTTGACACCACCCATTGTTCCTGCTTTAAACTCATCAGTTCAACTCAGAGAATTACTAGGCTGCATATCAGACAGTATTAAAGACCATGGTTTCCCTAAAGGCCAAATGAGGACTTTGCCCAGATGTCGAAAAGGCTGGCCTCACTTAACAAGAGCTTTCACTTGTAGGTCAAGGCCAGAACAATTTCAACCTTCTCCGAAACAGTGAATCCTCCAAGCAAACACACAAGCCCAGAGGCTCCAAATGTACCCCAAATGATTCCTGTTCTTGAAAAGTATCATTGTCTATTAGGTAAAGAGAATACAGTAATATAAAAATAACTAATAATCATAATGGCAACAACTGTGTGCAGCACTTTATTTTCAGGTGCTGTGCTAAGCATTTTAGAATATTATTTTATTCAACCCTTATATATTAATTCAAAATGTATTCATTGAGTGACTCTGGTCTTGACAGGCTCCTCCTTCCTGAAGCTCTCATTCCATTCTAATAGCCATGGAAATAGTCCAAGCAGGCACGTTTTGTGCCCCGAGCCATATCCCCTCAGCCCAAGACTGACTTCCTGTGGTTGTGAGGGATAGGTCAAGCGTGGGCAGACAGAAACCACCTTCAGTGCTCTCTGATTCAGGGGGAGGTGGGAAGGGCCTTATCCCACGAGGAAGTGCAGGGAGTCTGCCTGGAACGCTGGGGTTGGGAAGGGGTAGATGTCCAGCCTCTCACTCTTTAGAGAGACAATTTGAAGCTGTGTTCTGTGCAACTCCTCTGAGATTCCCAACAGGATTAAGCCCCACTTCCCTGGCAGTGATGCACTCAGTAACACCCCTTTACTGGCTTTTCCTCTTTCCCTGTTTCACCACCTTGCTGTTTTCCTTCTGCCTCCTGTATCACCTCCCAAATAAAGTACCTGCACCCATGTCCTTGTCTCAGGCTCTTCTTTAGGGAAATGCAAGTTAAGACTGGATCATCACTCCCATTTTACAGACGAGGACATTGAGGCCAATTGCCTAAAGTCTATCATTCATCAACAGCAGAGCTGAGCTCCATACCCAAGTCTGCCTGGCGCCAAAGCCCGTGGACCCAAACTCGGTGTGATATCACCCCCTGCCAAATGCTTTAGTGCCTCCCGCATCTAACTAGAATGTATATTGATGAATTGCTGGCCCTGACTGGTACTTTGCAAAGGAGCCCATTCCATCACTGGGCAGTTCTAATAATTAGGAAGTTCTAACTGATGCTCAGCCCATAGCTACAGCCCTGGAGCTTTGTACCTTTAATTATTCCTCATCAGCAACTACTTATTCAGCAGCGTCTAGGGGTTGCACACTATGTTAGACATGGGGACTCAGCTATAATGAGGCCATGAGGTGCACGTGGTCCCTCTCCTTGCAGAGCTTTCTGCCTGGGGCTGATGAGATGGTGCCAGGAGAGGTGGGCAGGGTGCTGTGGGAGCCTGGCCATGATGCCCTTTGCAGCATCCCAGGAAGAAAGGCTCCCTCGTCTACACTATTGGCCTGCAGGGAGTAGCAGCAGGCATCCCTCCCCCGAGCCCCCTGCCCCCCCGCAAGCCTTCTGTTCTTCATGTCCATCAGCCTGCTTTTGGAATATTGTTTGGCAGTTAGAGTGCTGTGGCAGGCTAGAATGGCTTGGAAAAAAAAAAAACAAAAACAGCCACAAAAGCATGGAAATATGACTTACTTTAGATACAGTTTTCCCTGCAATGTGAATAAAATCACCCATGTCATTTCTGCTCAAAGTTTGTGTTCCTTCCTTTTGATCCATTAAGGTCTCATATTTTTTTTCTTAAATAACAACTTGGGAAATGGAAGTCTAGACCATTTGGTCAAGCCTCCTAGTTATCCTAAGCATGTGCTTGTCAATTTTTTTTTTTAAAAGATGTCCATGGCTCTTGATGCCAAGATCATCTTTGTGCCTTTCTTGCCTTGACTTACCCTGGCAACAGGTTCTTTTTTACATTTACCTGAACTCTCTCCCATCTGCTTTTCAGAGAGAAAAAAAAAAAGGATGGAAACAGAAAGACCTACTGAATTACCAGGATGCAAGGAACTTGTTCAGATCTCATTGAGCTTCTGCAATTTGTACAGCCTCTCAGTTTGTCATTTTGGAACTATTGCTCCAGGGTGTCTCTGTACCCAACAGAAGTAACTACACGTTTTAACAAGAGGAGCAAAACAAATGACCTTGGACTTTCAGAGTTTCTCAGTTTACAACGATTAGGTTTCTGCACATATCGGCCACAAAACAGGGTCTCTCTATCGCTTATCAAAGAGGTTAAAATATTTTGCCTACTTGGCCTTTACCTCCTCCCAGTAAAGGAGGTACGAGGAACCTCTTCCTCTATTGCTAGCAGGAGAGGAGATAATAGAGTCAGAAGAAAGTTGGGGACAGAACTCAGGACGAACAATTCCCTGGGTTATGAAGCAAATGAGGAGTATAATCCTGGTTTCCTGTGACCTGACCCAGACTGCATGGAATTAGACCCTTCCTGCCCCAACCACTCGGATAAATTTCTATAGTCTCCTGGCCTGGCCTGGCCTGGCTTGCCCAGACACGACTTTGAACGGTTTGTGGCCCCTGTGTACACTAGGGGGCGCAAGCAGGCTTGCTATCCAATGTGGCCCTAAGAAAATCTCACCAACCAGAAAGGACAGTCACTGCCAGGAGCCACTCTTTCCCTCTGGAAAGTGCTGAGAGCAGAAGGGTGTTTGGAATGGGGTCTGAAAAAGGAGAAAAATATCCTTATTAATTGCTTTAGGCTGTTTTCTGGTTTTATTTTGAGAGCAGACCTATCCTGGAGAGCTGGGGATAAACGGAAGGTGTTCCTCAAGGCAGCTGCCTGGGTGGGGTGGGTCACCACCTGGCAAATGGCATCCAAGGGCGGCTCTATCAAGCAGGCAGCAACTTTCTGCATCACACTGAGGCCACTGTTTGACCCATTCCCAGGCCAGGGAGGCAGTAGCTGATCACGTCCCTGGTTATGCCTTATGCCTCTTTCTGGCACCGAATCCATGGAAAGAGGCTCAGAGAGGCCCTTTCCAGACTTTAGTGGTGGTGCTGGGAAACTGGGGTAATACTCTCTGCCCCAGTGAATAGAGAGTTCATTTCACATAATAGACTTCTGCTCCACTGGCCTACTTTCAGCCTGGAGTGGAAGGAAGCCAGCTCAAGGGAGCAGAGCCTCTCCACCCTGCTTTCCACCCCATGCTTCCAGAATCTTCAACAGAAGCCTTGTTCTCTGAGGCTAGGGAACTGCAGATGGTGGCCATAGTTTCCCAGCCTATCCAGGGGGAAATAAGTTGAGTAAATCTGCACAGGGTTTTTATTGCTAAATATTTCTTTCTCTGGGAGGACAACACATTCAAACCGCAGAGTGGAGATTGGAGTTAGTCCAGTCATAAACCATCTTAATGAGCACTAATAGAGAACCACAATTATTGTTGACTTCAAAATGCAAACAAGAACTTTAGACACTGATCCCTATCAACTGGTTAGGCCGGCACTGTTTTCGCTGTTGCTTAGCAATGGAAAATGAACTGTTCCTGTCTCTTATCACTGGAGGTAGAGGTAGGACAATGAGCTTTATTGAACTGAATGGGTTTGAAATTAGTTTATTCTATTTCACTTGGAGAAGGCAATTGGCAACAAAGAGAGTCACTTGGATGGTGGGTGTTTTAGAGGTTGAGGGTCACTTTCCTTTCCTGCTATCTCAGTAAATTCTAACTGCCTTGTGTTTCTCTCTGAAGATAAAGTTTGAACCTTTGCTGGGAGTGTTCATCCCAAACTATTATTGGAGAAAATATCTATAAACGTGGACCCACAGACAAGGGCTGGGATTAGGGTGGGGCAAGTGAAGGCTCAGGTGCAAAATTGAAGTGGTGCCAAAGATATCAGTAATCACAATAAATTTTCTACATATACATATATAAAAAATTTTTAGGAGGTACGGGGATTTGAACCCAGGACCCTGTACATGAGAAGCTGGTGCTCAACCACTGAGTTCATCCGCTCCCTGGTGAGAGCTGTTTTTTTGTTGTTGTTGTTTATTTATTTTTAAGAGGTACCAGGGATCGAACATGGGACTTCATACATGGCAAGCAGGCGCTCAACCACTTGAGCTACATCCGCTCCCAGATAAATAATATTTTAATACAATATTTTTTAAAAATTAATGCAAAAATTCCATGGTGAACAAAATATCAAAATTTTAAATAAAAATGGCTGAATATCATTGATTTTTTCTTTGTTCTCAGGCTTCAATACTGTGCTGCCACATTCTCTGCCCCTGACTCACACACATGTATAACATGAAAGACTTTCTGGGTTGCTTTTTCCTCAAGAGAATGTTTGTGCTGTGTAGAAGAGGGTCTTGTGTCTGGGCAGAGGAATTCCCTTCATCTGTGGAAAAAGGCCCTTTTTGCAGTCTTGTAGCAGGTCAATTCCAAGACAGCAGGGAGATGAGCAACTACCCATGAGTAACACAGGAAGTGCTGAAGAACTCAAGGCACATATGACCCACTGGAAATGAACAAGCCCCAGGAGAGTGACAAGCCTTATCCCAGCCTACAGCTGATATTGGGAGAAGCTGGGACCATGGAGCTTTAAGAGGAAGAGGAAGGCTAGACCCTTGCTAGATATCAGAAGCCATCTCCCTCCAACACGTGGCAACAGACTTTGGTGAGGGAAGTAACTTATGCTATATGGCCTGGTAACTGTAAGCTTCTACCCCAAATAAATACCCTTTAAAAGCCCAGCAGGTTTTTGGTATTTTGTATCAGCACCCCTTTGGCTGACTAATACAAGATTAATGGTAATTTGTTACAGTAGCAACAGGAAACTAATACACTAAACATTATTTTATATACTTTAGCCTTTTTTTTTTTTTTTTAATTTTTACTGGGAGATCCCGGGGATTGAGCCCTGGTCCCTCCATATGGGAGACAGATGCCCAACCATTTGAGCCACATCCGTCCCCTTTTATATACTTCATATTCATTAAGAAATCTATAAAAATCTACCTCAATCTTCACATATTCTCTGGTATCTATCACCTTAAAAAATAAAATGACAAAACCCCTAGCATTCATGATTGAAAAATAAAATTGACAAACTAGAAATAGAAAGAAATTCCTTTAACCTAACAAAAAATATCTACCAAAAGCACATAGCAAACATCATTATTTAAAGGTGAAAAGTTAAAAAGCATTTCCTTAAAAACCAGGAGTAAGACAAAGATGCTCGTTATCACCACTTTTATTCAATAATGTACTAGAGGTACTAGCCAGTGTAATAACTTAAGAAAATGAAAAAAAGATATGAGGATTGGAATCAAAGAAGCAAAAAAAAAGACATTATTTGAAGGTAATATAATTATCATAATAGAAAATTCCCAAAGAATCTACAAATTATTAGAATTAAAAGAGGACTTAGTAAAGTTGAGAGATAAAAGATCAATATTCAAAGGCAATTACATTTCTATACATCAGCAACAAAACATTTAAAAATATCATTGAAAAACACAATTTCTAATTGCAACATCAACAAATAGATAGATGGGTAAATAGGGAGAGAAAAAGAGATAGAGAGAGAACAAATCTAGGAGTAGATCTAAGAAAAGATGGAGACTTTCATGGGAAAAAATATAAAATTTTAATTGAAAGGTATAAATAAATAGCTTATAAATCCAGCACAGTTTTCCAAACAACTTCTCAATAGGATTTTTCATGGAACTTGACAAGCTATATCTAAAATTTACATAGAAAACCTAAAGACCAAGAAGACCCAAACCCAGCATGGAGATTGCCCTAATAGATGTCAGACGTACTTCAAAGCCATAGTAATTAAGACAACTTGGCATTTACATAGATCAATAACTAGCACCAGTAGATTAGAATAAAGATCCCAGAAACAGATGGGCTCAATCTATATAAGTGTGAATAAGGCAGCACTGACATTGAAGATAACAGGGGAAGGGATAGATTAGTCAAGAAATGGGGAAAAATGAAACATTATATATCACATAAAGAAAAAATTCCAGACTGATGAAAGACAAAAACATGAAAGATAAAACTTTAAAAGTTATAGAAAATACTATACAGAGGTTTTTAATTAACCTGAATTCCACAGACCCCTAATGTGTCAGGGGGTAGAATTCAGTAGGTGCATGAACACAGGTGGGAAAAAAAATTAATCTTTATTTCTACTAATCTCTAACTATTCAATTATAAACATAGGTAACTTGGCAGTGCCTGTAACATTGTAACCAATAAAAATATAGATATTTTCTTATCACATTACATTTGTTGCAGGTATCTCAGAATATTGTTTGTGCTCATGATTACTTGGAAATTAGAAATAATTTGGGTTTTTTTTTTTTTTGCTAAGTCTTGTTATCTAATGCATTTTTAAAAAGCACATTTGTTAAAAAATATAAACTTTAAAGTTATTTTGGTAACTGTATTTCAATATAATTGGTTTTCTTTGTAATCTTATGGATTTTATTTTATACATTTAAAAATATGCCAAGGGGTCCACAGCTTAAAAAAGGCTAAGAATCCAAGCTATGGAAGAATATCTATGTGACTTCACGGTAAGGAAAGCTTTTTTAAACAAGACAAAAGCACAAGTCATAAAGGAAAACAGTGATACATCTTACTAGATTAGAATTATAAACTTTTCCAATCAAAATATACTATAAAGAAATCAAAAGATATACCAAAACTCGGCGATATTATCTGTCTCATAAACTTAACAAAGGATTAGTATCCAGAATATATAAAGACTTCTAAAAACAAGAAATGAAAGAAAACAACTCAATTTTTAAATGAACATAATAAAAGGCATTTCAGATGAGGATACAATAACCAACAAACATTTGAAAAGCTGTTCTAACCTCAGTAAACAGGGAATACTCATCACATTGACCCAAGTGAAAAAATGTCTGGTGATACTAAGTGTTGGCAAAGATGTGGAGCCGAGAGAACTTTGATGTATTGCTAGTGGGGATATAAATTGGTTTGACAACTTTGGGAAAATAGTTGACATTATCTTTGAAGTGGAAGATGCATATATCCTACAACCCAGCAATTCTACCTCTAGATAAATGCCCTGGAAAAACTCTTCCATGTATACACCCTAAAGTCACATACAACCCAAATCCCCCTGCCAATGGGAGAATGGATAAATAAATTGTGGAGTTACACAATGTAACAGGATGCTGCTGTGAAAATGAATGCACTACAGCCGCCTACCTCAACATGTATGAATCTCAAAGTGATGTTGAGTGAAGAAAGCAAGTTTCAGAAGAAAGTTTCAGATGAAATTCAAAATAAGCGAAACTAAACAAACTATTACTCAGGTGTATTAGTCAGCCAATGGGGTGCTGACGCAAAGTACCAGAACTCTGTTGGCTTTTATAAAGCATATTTATTTGGGGTAAAAGCTCTCAGTTACCAGGCCCTAAAGAGCCCAACTCAAGGTACCATAAGAGGTACTTTCTCACCCAAAGTCTGTTGCCACGTGTTGACTCAAGATGGCAGGCGATATCTGTGAGGGTTCTGCCTTCCTTCTTCCTCTTCAGGCTCCGTGGTCCCACCTTCTTCCGATCTCAGGTGTAGGCTGGCATGAGGGTTGTCTCTCTCCCCGAGGCTCACTCCTCTCTGGGCTCAGCTGCTCTGGTCTCTCCACAAGGTCAGCTGTAGACTTTTAGGCTCATCTCTATTCCCGGGCCATGTCTATGGAGCACTCTCTCTTCCTAAGTATCTGCTTCTCTTTTCTTCTCCATGTCGTTTTCTCTGTGAGTCCCCATCCACAAAGGGGGCAGAGACTGGACATCCTACTGACATGGCCAAATCAAAGCCCTAATCATAATTAAATCAAGTAAAAGTGAAACCTCTGGATTTAATACAATCTAATACGCCCAGAGGAACAGACCAGTTTACAAACACAATCCAATATCTATTTTTGGAATTCATAAACAATACCAAACTGCCACATCAGGTATACGTAGAAATGTGTAAAATTATAAATGAAGATATAAGAATCATAAACACATACTTTAGAGGCATGGTCCCCTGGGGTGGAAACAGGAGGCGGGTACTTAATTTCCAGTCAGGGCCTGCAAGGGGCTTCCATGGGTGGTGGGAGTACATGCTTGTTCATCTTATTCTCTTTTACATGAATGAAATAGTTTGTTATTAAAAGCAAAAATCAGAACAAGACCAAAACAAAACAAACAAGCCAGAAAATAGAATCCTTCTTAATATGGAAGAAGTCTTCCTGAAAAGGCTTGCCCTGTTCTTAGAAAAGCAATATTATAAACACACCAATTCTCATTCTATTTATCTACAAATGTCATGGGTTCCCACTAAAAGTATCAGAAGCTGGCTCCTTCCCATCTTTCAGGCCCTGAGCCCTTCCTTGCACTCAGTCTCCCTTGCCCTTCTCTTCCTTCTTTTCCTTCACTGCACTTACCCTGCTTGGTGATTTACTTGTATTAATCTGCTCTCCCCACCAAACAGTATCATCCGTGAGGGCAGCAACTATGTGTATTTTGTTCAACCTTGTGTAGCCAGCTGATATAATTATAAATGGCTTCAAATAAATGCTTGATAAATATTTGTGGGATAAATGATATATTTCATCAAATCAAGTTTGGTCACTTTCCCAGGATCAGCCAGCAGGAGATCCTCTCCAGGGATGGTTGAGCAGAAAGAGGGTGCCAGAGAGGACCAAAAACAATGGATTTTCATCACCAGATTCTCCCTGAGAGGCCGTTCCTAGGAACTACCCTTTTCCATGACCACCCTTCTCCAAAACAAATTGGAGGGTCTTCTGAGCACTGCAGCAAACAGTCGGCCTGAGGTCAGAAAACAGAGGGACCCAGCAGGCTTGTGGTGGTAAATTCTCTTCAACCAATGCACGCCCTGGGGTGGCCTCCATGCATTCAGCCTTGCCAGCATGCCTTGGGCGAGGGACAAGAGGAGGCAGGGCTGACCACACGGGCTCTCTCGTTCTCCCCTCTCCTAGGCTTTATGGGGCACCTTCGTCAGGGTGACCTGCTCAACCCCACGTGCCTGGGGCTTGCCCAGTTTCATTACTGAATGTCTGTGTCCTGGGAAACCCCAGTCCAGGGTAAACCAGGATGTTTGGTTATCCTACTTTTGATTTCCATGCTCATTTTACAGGAGACCCAGGGAAGGCCACAAAGATGTTAATTCCCAGGGGCTATATTTGAACCACATTCTCTACATCACATGTACCTGTTTAATAATAAAAATAAACAGAATAATATTAATAATACTGGTTAGCACCATGGAGACACCTGCCTTCCATTCAGGTTCAAATAGCACCTTCCCAGAGGCTTCTTTCCCTGCCCATCCTATTTAAGGAGTATGCAACCTCTGTACTCCATCCCTCTCTCTCCTCAACCTGTCTTACTTTCCCCCACAGCACCAAACACTACCTGAATCTGTACGATATCCATACGTTTTATTTGTAGGTTGTCAGTCTCACTCACCAGAATGTAAGCCTGTGGACAACGTGGCTGGACCCCAGGACAACCAGCTCAAAGGGGCACGTCATTGCAGCTCTGGGGCTTTGGGGCTGAGGTTTTCTGAGGGCCGGCTGGGTGCTGAGCCCTGCAGTGGGGCCTGAGCCGCCTCCTCTGTGGCTCTGGGAACGAAGGAATAACGCGGAGCTGAGCTTCCCTCACAGACGCCCAGAGCCATCGTGCTTGGCATGGGGCAGGCACAGGAGCCAGAGTCTCTCCCTCAATTTACAGATGCAGATTTTATTCACTTCCCATGGCTGCTGTAACCAATTACCACCAACTTGGTGGCTTAAAACAGAAATGGATGCTCTAAGGGTTCTGGAAGCCAGAAGTCTGAAACCAAGGTGGCAGGGCCTTGCCTTCTGTAAAGGCTCCACGGAGATTCTTTCTTTGCTTCTTCTAGATTCTGTGGCCCCCGGCAAGCTTTGGCGTTCCTTGGCCTGTAGCTGCCTCACTCCAGTCCCTTCCCTGTGAGTCCCTGTGGCCAAATCTCCCAATCCTTTCTCTTAAAGACACCAGTCATTGGACTTGGGACCACCTTAACCCAGTATGGTCCCATCTTAGCTTAACTAATTACACCTGCAAAGATCCTATTTCCAAATGAGATCAGATTCTGAGGTGCTGGGTGGACATGGATTTAGGGGGACACTATTCAACCCACTACAGATCTACGGAAGGCAAGGTCAGTTTCCCAAGGTCAGGGAGCCCAAGGAGGACCCGGCAGTCAAGCCCAGGTGTGTCCTGCTCCAAGCCTGCGCTCTCCATCACCGCCTATTACGACTTTCAGTTGTCTCCATTTGTGGAATTGAATCAGAGTTTTGATTCAGAGTTTCTAAGGGTTCTGGAAGCCAGAAGTCTGAAACCAAGGTTACCTTCAAACTGCTAGGCACAAAAATCCTAACAACATTTAAGGGATCTGGGCCCTGGAAATCTTGTTTCTGGAGGTCTAGGCCCTGCAGGGCCTGATGTTTTTCACGTTCTTCTCCAGATCTTTAAGACTGGTCTTCTGAAGGCCAACATGCTGACGTACCAAACTTCTTTCCATATCACACTTTCCGTCATATTCCCTTGTTAGATTTCGAGGGCTTGGTGTCTATATTAAACTCCCAAATAGGAACAGATGCTTATCATCAAATGTCTCATAAGAAATTTGGAAATATGGCACAGAGGCTCAGTTACAAAATAGTAGGGGGAAAAGTCCAACAAAATATCCAGCCAAGCCCATCCAACCTCTTTCCTAGGGTCAATCCATTATTCCTTCACATTTACCTAAAAAAACCAAGACCAGTTTTGTTTTCTGGATTATTTTAGTCAGCTTTGCCTGTCACTGTGGGGTATATATATGTATATATGCATGTGTAAATATATTTCTTCCTTCCCCAAGAAAAATTCTAAACAATCTAACAGAGCTTTCCTTTCTTTGGATGCCAATTCACCATCTAATGAGTGTCAATGATATCTGATATCACTAACAAAAAAAATTCTCTTCTATTTGAATAATTTCCCTCTGTTGTGGCTAGTCTGTTTACCAGCATAGCTAAACTGGCTACTAGTTTTAATGAGTTTGCCTCTTTTCTGTCCCCAGTCAAGCCAAGCTCACCTTTGTCTGGAACTCTCTTGCCCCATGGATTTTTATCCCCTCACTTCTTTCAGGCCTCTGCTTACATGTCAACTTTTCAGAGACCCTCCCCTGATAATTCTTACATGCAGCACAGCCCCACTGCCCCTTACCAGTCTCCATCCCCCTTCCCTTCCACTTAAGGCACCTGAGCTACCGTCTATTGATTTGTGTTTCGCTTATGCCCCTCACCTAGTTGTCAGCTCCGTGAGGGCAGGGCTGTGGTCTGTTCTGTTCCCCACTCTATCCCCAGTGGCTTGGAGGAGTAGCTGGCACATAACAACGCCTTAGTAAGAAATGATATCTCTGATATTTAAGTTAAACAATAAGATCCAGTATTTAAATTCTACCTTTATGTCTCTTCTTCCCAGGTAGGTCAAGGATGTTGCTTCATGCTGTTAACCTGGCTTCCCTTGTCAATGTTTTCTTCAAGGTCACACCAAAGGCAGTCACTCCACCAAGAAAAAACTTTGTCCATCATTTTTATCGAGGGTTCTTAATGGTTTTGGGGATGTTGTCCCCTTTTAGAGCTTGATGCAACTATAAAAACTTTTTTTCAGAAAAACGCGCACATTTGGAACATTTTGCACAGAGGGAAGGGGTTGTCATGAATGTCCCAAAGCCCTTTCTTGTGTGCTTCCCTGGCTCTACTGTGTCTACCCTGTCATACATATTTGTTGAATGAATGAAAATCATGCATGCTATCAGTTCCCAATGTGTTAGTTTCCTGCAGCTGCTGTTACAAACTCTCCCAATCTTAGTGGCTCAACACAACAGAAATGTATTCTCTCACAGTCTTGTAGGCCAGAAGTTTGAAATCAGCTTCACTGGCCCAAAATCAAGGTGTTGGCAGAGGTTCCTCCTTCCAGAAGCCCTAGGGGAGAATCCACTCTGGGCTGCTCCAGCTTCTGGAGGCAGCCGACGTTCTTTGGCTTGTGGCTGCATCCCTCCAACCGCTCAACCTCTGCCTCCATGGTTGCATCACCTTCTCTTCTGGTCGTCAGAGCTCCTCTGCCTCCCTCCTCTAGGGATGCATGTGAGAGCATTTATGATCAGAGCCTGCCCTGATAATCCAGGATAATCTTCCCACCTCATGATTCTTAACTTCATCACATTACAAAGACCCTTTTTGCCATATAAGGTGATATTTACAGGTTCCAGGGACTAGGAGCTGATATCTTTGGGGGGCCATTATTCAGCCTGGGACACCAATATAGAGGAACGTTAGCATACACGAAAACACACACGCACACCCACAGCTTATCTGGGGGTTTTCACTGTGTTTGGAATCTGGGCGTGACTAAATTTCCAGTAGTCACAGTATTTGGAATGAGGAAGCCAGAGTGTTAAAGGCTGCCAGCCCGTGCTTCCCCTTTCCAGTGGGGGTTTGTTGAAAAGTCACAGGGAGAATTTCAAGTTGCTTGGGAACCAATCGTAAACAAGAGGTAGCACTAGCGCTCTTTACAGGGCTCTATGACCAATTGTGTCCTGTACGGTCGCTAGGAGGGTGAAAGGAGTTTGTCTGAATGCACTGATGCCCAATTCCATCCCGAATTAACGGTATGGAAAGTGTTCCTAGCCTTCCCAATGCCCTGAAGGCAGCACTGAAAATAATCTACCTGCAGGATACTTTGCGGTTGTTTAAGAGGAGAAATGGGATTTAAAGCCACAGCTCTCAGGCAGTACACGGGAGCCTGACAGCATCTCTCGGGCAAACAGATCTGAACAACGTAGCAAACCTTTTCTTTAAAGGGTGGCGGGATTCCATTAAGTACTCTCTCTTACTTGGCATGTTAATTAAAATAACAAAGATAGAGCCATCAATCCAGGACAGTCACAGGTCATTTTCCTTCTTGGCAAAGTAATGGGGCCTAACATTTGTCTAAAGTCCATCCATCCTTTTAAATAAATGTATTATGTCATTTTATCCAGCAGAGTTCTGACAAGTGTCTCGTATCCCTAATTCCTTTAAGCAATAAATTAGATAACTTTTTTTTCCCAGCAAACTTTTCCAGAAGACTTGGTGGCTCTAGGTGCTGTACCTGGCACCACGATACTAGGTTTGGTGAAGTGGAAATAGGCCCTGCCCTCAAAGAACTCACAGCCTGGAGCAGGAAGCTCACACACACGCACACATGCACACACGCACGCACGCACGCACGCGCTTGTGGCTGCTTAGGAGCTAGCATGGAGAATGTGACTTTTCTGCATGGTTGGGATTCTGGTTAAAGTCTTAAGGGGAACTGCAGCCCAACCCTTGAGGATGACCCAAGAGGCAGAGCCTATCCTAACTGTCGACTCCATCACCCTCCTCCAGCCTGTAGAAAACAAGACTGGAAATGTGAAGGAAGCTTCATGGAAGTAAGGGGCGTGTAGATGGACTAATGCCCCCTCAAAGATGCCCATGGCCTAGTCCCTGGAACCTGTGAGCCTGTGACCCTACATAAAAGGGACTTTGCAGTATAGTTAAGGTTCAGGCCCTCGCGATGGGGAGAGCCTGCTGGATTTCCTTGGTGGGCCCCGTTTAATCCCATGAGTCCTGAAAACCGGAGAACCTTTCCCAGCCATGGTCAGAGAGGGAGAGGTGGCTTCAGGGGAACCATCTGAGAGAGGCAACATTGCTGGCTCTGGGGGTGGAAGAGGGCACAGCCAAGGAATGTGGGTGGAAGTGAGAAGAAGCAAGGAAACGGATTCTCCCCTGGGGCCTCCAGAAGGGAACGCTGCCTTGCTGACACCTTGATTTTAGCCCAGCGAAACCCATCAGGCTTCTGGACTCCATAACTGTAAGAGAATAAACTTGTGTTGTTTTCAGCCACTAGGTTCATGCAATTCGTTATAGCAGCAGTGGAAAACTAATACACAAGAATTGTAAGAGAAAAAAAGCACCTTGGATCTCTGGGGGAAACCCCCATCCCTGACCAAGTTGGGGTCCATGAGGCTGTGAGAAGGGAGCTGCTCCCCCTCTCCTCCCCTCGAGACTTGCCGAGCTGCAGAGTGACGAAGGAAGGTCCAGCTCAGAGAGGCAGAGGAAGACAATTCTTCGGGAAGCTTGATGGGTCCACTGTGGCGTGAACATGGAGGATAGTGGAGGCAGGAGGCTGGCTGGAGCTTTTGGAGGGGACGGGAGAGCAGGCCCAGAGGATTCCATGGGCATCTTAAAGGACCCTTCCCCAGAGCTGCTGCCAGGACAAGGGACCCTCACCATACAGATCCTGTGGGCACAGGAGGGTAGGTGGGCATAAGACTGCAGGGGTTGGCGGAGGTCAGAGAGAGGGGATACCAACCATAATATTGAAAAAATATTCCAAAATATTCACAAATGAGCCGCTTGAGAAAGGGCCAGCCTGCAGAGCACAAGTGTGCCAATGCTGTGAGTCTCTGCCCCTTTTCCTCTCATCCCACCTCCCCTTTCCTGACTCTGGAGATGCCGCAGGAGGGAGGAGGAGTGAGACTGACTTGTGGAGCTGGGGTTGGGGAGATTCATGGACCAGCAGATGAGACTGAAGTTCCGATCTATACTGGACTGGACTTTGTACTACCCCAGAATGAAACTGCTCTCATAGCCGAAAGTGACTGAAAAGCTACAGATCTGCGCGAGGAGTGGTTAACTGGTAAAGAAGGGAGAGAGCACAGAGCAGGTTGGGAGCAGTGAGGGGACAAAGCAAAGCTGTTTCCTCTGTACCCCATCGAGCTCAGCCTATCCGATAACCTGGTTTTGCTGCAACATAACATGGTAAGTGTTAGAACATCTTTCCTGGTCAGGAGACCAGACAGGAAGTTACACAGGCTTCTCTGCTTTGGGTATGTTTTTAAAAAAAGAAGAAAATGCCGAAAGAGAGTGACAACATTTGTGGGATTTCGAATATTTGTAGCTAATGATTTTAACAAAAAATACAATGCAATATGATTGTATCAGTCCTTACATCACCACAGTTTATTATTTTACACTGTCCATGGATTTATAGTGCACTATGGAAAATGTGGTTGGGTAACAAAAAGGCAAATGATGAATCTCTTTTCTTTTCAGTACAGTCAGTGTACTATTGGGTGTGTTTGTGTGTGTATACATACATCATTTGATGCAAGCCTCAAAAGTCCAAATATGAGACCATTCCTGAACATATGCCCAGGTCATGTGGCCCTCCCCAACCCCATTCCTCACCCTCTATGATTGGCCCTAGGAGGCATAAGGGGGTTGAGAAAAATGTCACCAAACAGGTGACATTTCAACAAGGTCTTAAAAGATCAAGATGATTTCTCTAGGTAATAAAAGACATTCCAAGCTGAAGAAACAGCTCTGCATGTTTGCAGAGCAATTTTCCTGTTGGTGTGGTGTGCGGAATAGAAGGAGGTGAGAATGAAGGCATGAAGAAGTAAATTGACAGACTGTAAAGGGCCTTGATCATTGAGCATGGGACTTAGACTAGCTCTTGGGTTTCATGGAAGCCAGGTGAAGTTTTAAAGCTGGAAAGGAGCAGGGACAAATAGTGTTAGAAGGTAACTCCAAGGTGGCATGGAGGCTGATGGCCCTGCTCCTGTCCCTTTCCTTCAAGAACCTCCCTCAATTTCTGAAGGCAAGTGTTCTGCCATCTCCTGAAAAAGGCAGCTCTGCACCTGCATTCACTAACTCATGTGTTCTCCTCCCTGACAAAAAGGAAGCTTAACCCAGTTAAAATCAATAGGGCATGGGGCCAGCTACTGGGAGGTGATGGGAAAGAGATGGTTGGTGTGGGCTGGAGGGAAGAGGGGAAGAAGGCCTCTAACCTCCCCCAGATCCCTCAACTTGGCTCCCTGTGCTCACTTCTCAATCTAAGGGCCACCGACATTTACCTCTGTGCTGGGTACCATTCTATGCCTTTAATCACCCCAACACCCACGACACAGCTGAAGCACAGCAGGGCGAGATGACTAGCCCACGGTCACACTGGAGAGGAGAACAGAGCTCACCCCTGAACCCAGGTCCACCTAAGTCCAGAGCCCACGATCTTAAACACGATAGTGCATTGCCTCCAGCTTTTCTAAAGCACTGGATTCCATGTTGTCCCTGGAATTGAAGAGGAGGCAGTGGGAGGTAGGGTGGGGTGGAGAGACGCCGCCCATCACTCTTGGTTCCCCTCTGCCCTCTGCCTCATTTGATGCATTTCATAGGGGAAGAACACGCTTCTTCATCGAGCCATTACTCAGAAAGTCACATTTTCCTGCATGCACAACCTTATTGTTGCTAGGTGTCTTTTTATTCTTTCACCTGGTTTAATTTTTCTGTCTAGCGACACTAGAGCCAGCTCTCATCAGCACTGAAGGCTGTCTACCCAGTCAGCTGAGCGTGACTCATGCGCCAGGTGTGCCCCCCGTTTCTCCATTTGGCTGCCGGCACTCACCTTTTCTTGAAGGTCACAGCCCCAGGCCTAGGGGAGCCTGCAAGGTTACCTTGAATTCCCTCCTATCAGCGCCGCCTCCGCCCCTCCCCTGCGCACAGCACTCAGACTGCTATAATTAAACAAACAGGGTTATTTGTGACATCCTGGTTTACACATCAACAAGTTATTTTCTCTGATTTTGCTATGGATGGATTTGCTCTGCTTACATTAAACAAAAACGGCTCACCCAAAAGTGCCGAGTAAGCAAGGCGAGGATATGTGGCCAGCAGCTGCCTCCTTCTCCACTAGAGAAGACCGAGCCTTCCCTTTCCCAGACTCCCTGCCTCCAACGATCCAAGCCAGGACTGGGGCAGGATGACCTGGCTGCACTTGGGGCCCAGCCCACCTCTGGAGGCAGTGACAAAAGACCTCAGACCCGCCGTGGAGGCGCAGAATGCTGAAGGAGGATGGAAAGGTCCAGAATCATGGAAATGTCAGATGGGAGTTGATTCGGCAGGATTGCCAACTAACCCGCCTAGGAGGGTAGTGGCAGTGTAAACGGGAGTCTGCGCAAGCGTGTCGTGTGCTCTTGGTTACCAGCAAATTAAATCACCAGGCCCGCAAGGGGGCGTTGCGCGATCTGTACCAGCAGGCAGGGCGGGCGGCGGGCGGCGGAGGGAAGGAGCGCCCAGGTCCCTCTCAGCATCCCCTCTCGCCTGCTCAGACTCCAGGCTGCCCGAATGCCTGCCTCCAGGCGTGCCCCCACCGCCATCTAGGCAAAGCAATCAGGTCCCTCCCCGATTTGGGTGGAGCCTCTTGGGCCTCCAAAGCCCGACTTCCATGAAACGGCTCTCTTGGCCCTCCCGATCCAGCTGCTGCCTGCCTCTGCAGCTTGGTCTCACCCCACTCCCACTCCCCACCCCGTCCTCGAGGTCCCAGCAGTAGGAACGTTCAGTTTTGCAAATGTGCCGTTTGCTCAAGCTGGTCCCTCTCCCCAGAGCACTGGCCCTCCAGCTCCTTTCCGTGGATTCGCTTCAAGCCCATCACTTTGCAGGGCTTTTCTTCACCCTTGTTGCAGCTCTGCTCTCACTGTGCTCTCGTTGCCTGCCAACTACCCCCCCCTCCACTATAGACTTTCAGTCCACGGGGGCTGGGACACGTCTTTGTTTACTGTCAGGTCCCAGTATGGGCCTATATGCTTGGCACATCTTAGGTACTCAACAGATGTTTGCTGAATGAATGAATGAATGAATGAATGACTTCCTTTTGTGCTCAGTTCCTCCTTGAGGGTAACTTGACCCTTTGCAAAGATCTGCTTATAAAGCAGAGGCTTCACTGTAGTTCCAACCTGGAAACAACCCTCATGCCCATCAACAATAGAATGGATAAATAAATTGTTGTATCTTCACACAACAGAAAACTCTACAGAAAATGAGCTATCTGTAACTGCACCCAAAAACATAATGCATTTCCCAAAAAAAAGGATCAACAAAAGAAGCCAGACACAAAGGAGTATATACTTTAGGATTCCATTAAAAGCACAAAAAAACAGATGAAACTAAGCTCTGCTGGCCGTCAGGCTAGTGCTCGGCCTTGGGGGTGGGGAAGGCCTGGAAAGGTGGCTGCTGGGGTGCTGGCAGGCTCTGTTTCTTGGTCCGGGTGCTGACCACATAGGCATTTTCAGCTTGTGAATTCGAGATGTACACTTGAATATGTACATTTCTCTGTATATATTATACCTCAATAAACGTCAAAAAAAAATATCTTAGAGACCCGAATGATGCTGGGGCTGAAGAAGTGGGCTCTGCTTTTCTCCCATCCTCCCTGGTGGGCCAGCCCCCAGGCATACGTCCCTCCTCCCAGGTTCCCCCTGCTGGAAGGCATGTGTCCTACCTCTGAAGACCCCAGCCTCACCTAACAGGGACGTCATTGCTACAACATCCAGCCTCCCAATGAGGAAATGCAATGGCGGGTCCTTGGCTCCCAGCCAGTCCCCTGATGAGTTTGGGATTGCAGGGAGGTCTCTGGATGTGTGGGAAGGGTTGCAGGAGAGAGAATGTGCTAAAAAAAAAAAAAAAAAAAAAAGGAGGAAGAAGAATTTGATTTCCCAGAGACAATCCAGGGGGGGAAGCGGGTGAGGAGCAGTGAGCAGCAGAAAGGGAGTCAACATTAAGCAAGAGGGATGCGGATGTGTCTCAAGCCATTGGGCTCCCGTCTACCATATGGGAGGGCCTGGGTTCATTTCCCGGGTCCTCCTGGTAAAAGCAAGTTGGCCTGTGTGGTGAGCTGGCCTTCATGGAGAGCTGACGCAACAAAAGAGACAAAGAAGAGAGACAGTGACAGACACAACAAACCAGGGATCTGAGATGGCTCAAGCGATTGAGGGCCTCTCTCCCACATCGGAGGCCCCAGGATCGGTTCCCAGTGCCTCCTGAAAAAGGAGACGAGAAGAGAAGATAAACAGACACAGAGAGCACACAGCAAACGGACACAAAGAGCAGACAGCAGGTGCAAAAACAAGGAGGGGGGGAATAAATAAATAAAATAAAAATTAAAAAATAGAAAGATTAAGCGGGACGGGGTGTGGCTGGGGCGCCACATGGGGTGAGGTGGTGGGAAAGCAGCCCCGGAGGGAGACTTTTTGATGCTAGATGCTAACAAATCAGCTTGAAGTTGCTGCATTGTTGCAATGGAAACTCCTTCGTATCCCTTTCTCCCCAAATCTTTAATAAAGTCTGCTACACACATGCATCCCTGTCCAAGGGGGGGTTTGTTGGGAATCCAGGAAGGGGCTGAGCTCCGAGTCTGGTTCATCTCAGGGACAGTGAGATGGTCCTTAAATTTGATCTGCCGCCAGAAGCAATGGGACACAAAACTGGACTGTGATCCTCCGGGAAGTCACACAGCTCTTGGGGGCGGTTTGGGGCATGCACAGACTACAGACTGAGAGCTCTGAGCAAATCTCTTTTAGATCATAAAGGAACGAAAGATCATGGCAGACATCAAGGTCACATATTTGTACATGTAAGTGGCTATTAAACACCTTAAGTCCCCTCCTTAATTTTAAATGCCCTGAAGACAGAAACTGCATATTTATCTTGGTGTCTCCCAAGAACCCAAGAGCCACTTCTGGAATGGATACATTTCTCGAGGTCCCTAGGAGGGAGGGGCTGACCACACACTCAAAATACTTTACAAACTGTATCCTTAGAACACTGCAAGCTGGTATCATCTTGTCACAGCGTCGGCCCAGAAAGAACAGCCGCGGCTCCCATCTGCGACTTTACAGCCCTCACAATATTTTCATACGTGCAACTGCGCTCAGTTTTCACAACAAGACTGGGAGGAGGGTATGTGGTGATGCCCGTTTTACCCACAAGGAAGCGGATTTGCAGGGAGGGGACTAAACGCAGCTAGTGGATGAGGGAAAGGGGATTTGAATTCTGATGGTCTGAGAGGAAACTGGAGGCTCTTGTCGCACCACTCAGGAATGCAGGTGGAGTCATTCTTTCTGTCGTCAACATCCTATTTCTTAATCACTTTCCAGGCACTGAAATGACTGTCCCGTCTATGGCAAGGCTTAAATCAATGACCCGGGCAGCCAGCAGGTGGAGACAAAGAGCGCCGAGGGGTGACTTCTGTTAGGGGCCCTTAGCCCCGCCTGCACCTCTCTGCCCTCCTCCCTCCGCGGCACCTTTGCCAGCAGCTCACCCATCACCAGGTGTGGGGGTGCCAGGGATCAAGAGCGAACTGAGCAGTCCACAGCCTTCTTAGAGTGGGACTGTCACAAAAATGACCACGCTGGGGAGCACTATGGGGACTTTCATTCATTCATTCACCCATGCACTCATTCATTCCTTGCATAAGTGCTGGTAGAGCTAGAGAGACCGTGCAGTGGGCTCTGAGGGAAAGGGGTGAACTAGACTCTCCCTCACCTACGGAGTTCTCAGTTTGGTGTGAGAGCTGTCCAAAGAGGAAAGGTTCTGATCCCAGTGAGCCCAGGAGGGAAAACCCTTCAGCTCTGGGGGGTCCCAGGGAATGTATCATCTCAACCCATATTGGAGGGACCGTCGTGGCTGGCAGGGAGAATGGGCAGGGGCAGCATGTGCCATAGCCTGACACCAGAGAGCCCAACACACGCAGCAAATGAAAACCAGCCCGATTTGAGATTTGATTGAGCTCGGAATGGAATCGGGTGGTGGGAGACAGGTGGGAAGCTTGAGGATGGAGAGTGAGGAAGTCCCCAGAGTCCCAGATCAAGAAGGTCAGTGTGCTTGACAAGGAGGCCGGGCTTTGCCTGGAGGTCAGTGGGGGAGGTGGGAAGGTTTAAACTGGTATCGGCACCATCAGCTTTGCATTTGGGGAAAATCCTTGTGGCTGCAGAATGGGGAGTGGTTGCAGGGCAAGAGCAGAGGCAGGGAGACCAGCGAGGAAGCTGTGACAGGGCTGTGGGCGAGATGGTCTGAAGAGGATGAGGAGCTGTGGGGAAAGAGGGAGAAGGAGCTAGAAAGAAAAGAAGGAATAGCATTGGCAGGACTGTGTGGGCCAATGGTGGGTGGGAGTGCTCAGAATAAGGGGGACTGAAAGCAGGATTGCGCTTGGGCAGGGGATGGGTGGAGATGGGGAGCTCCAGAAGGAGAGCAAGGCTTGTGCAGGGGACAGGGGAAGAAAACTGGATGTTCCTGTGTCTCACGCAGCAGCCACAAGCCACCTTTACCACTCTGACTGCCAACTAGGCAGGAAGAATTTCCCCCAAAGTCTCACTCCAAAAGAAATTCTGAGCCACCTTGGTTTGAAGGACTCTAGACCACGGATAGCCCCAAAGCACTCCAGCCACACAAAGGAAATTTATAGCTTTGTTCTTTTCCTTTGAGGTACTTGTGTCTCCAGATGTCCCTACTAAAAATGAAATGCCTTAGGATGGATAAAACCCTATTAGCCATTATCATCTTAGTATAAATTGGTGTATTGCACTGAGCAAACAAGTTTTCTTTCTTCTCCCCAGTGCCAGTTTAATTGCTGTTCTTCTCCAGGGCATGGGAGAAATTTAGAGCATGTCCTGTGACTTTTTCCTTTTTCTCAGACAAAAAAAAAGCCCCCTCCCAAGAAATCATCTCAGATCACTAATTGTCATGTCCAGCCCAATGTAATAACAATAACAACAATAATAATATGATGATGATAAACTTCAAACCCCAAAATTAAAGCTTCCCCCTCTCCCAGCTTGGTCATGGAGCAGCTGGCCACCTGGGGTGGGATAAGCATGCCAGAGGGCAGGGATTTTTCTCTCTTTTGATCTATTTCCACCACACCCCACCCCACTGAGCCCATGTGGAACATGCCTGGCCCAGACATTCAATACGTAATTGTTTGATGAAAGCAAGAAAGAAAAGAGGTCATAGTTGGTTTCTTCTCCTTCTCCCCTGCCTTGTAGCTTGCCCCCCTCCTTCTCCATCTTGCTAACACTAGAGGGGGTGTGACGAGGGCGGAGAGGAAGAGGACAGGAAAGCTGCCACCTGACTGCTACTGCTGCCAGATGGCATTGGTGCTTTAAAGCGAGCTTCTCCTCTCACAGGCCCTTCCAGGGTTTGTCAGAGAGCACCCTGTCTTAGCTGCCAGGTCTGCTGTTACAAATACCACACACTGGCTGGCTTAAACAATGGGATTTACTGTCTCCGTTTTGGAAGCTGGAAGTCCAAAGTCAAGGTGTGGGGCCATGGTCTCTTCTGGTGGTGGCTTCCTGGCACCCCAGAGCATAATCTCTGCCTCTGTCTGTCCTTCTGTCTCCTACGTACTCCAGCCTCCTACTGACTCTGCATCCAATTTTCCTCTGCTTCTAAGGACTCCAGTTATTTGGGACGAGGTCCCGCCCCGATTCAGTTTGGCTTCTTCTTAGCCAATAACATCTTCAAAGATCCTATTTGTAGATGGGCTCATTCCCACAGGCCTGGGGGTTGGGACTTGAATGTGTCTTGGTGGGGAACATGCTTCGATCCTTTGTGAGGGTCTCTGATGTGGTGAACACCTTGTCCTAGCTGGCCCTTAGTCCCTGCCATAGGGTGGTCCCTCTGGGCACTGCTGAGGGCTCCCCAGCCTCCACGAGGCCTCTTACTCAGGAGCTCAGAAGGACCCAAGCCAGCTGTGTCCCTCATGAGGTCCCCCTGTGGTCCATGAGACACATGTACTCTGTTCAGGTAAGAGCACAGTCACATCCCATACGCAGTTCCCTTACCCTTTAGCTCTCTTAGGTGTGAGCCATGCACCAGTCCATTGTGTTCCGCCAGCTCCCAAAGTCACATCCCAAGCTCTCCAAATATGCATTGGAGTCCCTCTCGCCAGATTAGAGGTGAGGGTAGAACTCCCCACCACCCCATGGAGACAGCACTCGCTGAAGAAATCCTTACCCCAAATTCAGCCCTCTCTTCTTGACCTCTCCAAAATCTGTTGGGGGTGTGGGGGGGTTGGTCACCAAAGGGCCACGAGCTGGTCTTTCCACCAGGTTTTTGCAAGTCTTCCACGATGGTCCTGGAATGTGGCCCCCATTGTCTGTGATGGGATATTATTATTTACTGAAGCCCAGAGAAAGGCCAGGAAATGAGCCTGGGAAGGGGAGGTGCCTCTAAGGGCTCAGTGTGGCTTGGTGGGACAAGGTCAGCTTTTGGAGTCTGCGAGGCTGGGCTGCACATCCACCTCCCCTGGAGCTCACCATGCCAGGGGCAAGTTACTTACCCTCTCTGAGCCTCAGTTTCTCATCTGTAGGATGGGAATAGTGAGCCTTAACTCAGGGGGCAGCCCCTCACACACGGCCTGGTGCATGGCAGGTACTCCTTACACATCAGTACCCACTGTAGGCAGCCAAGGAAACTGGCCCACCTTTTCAGACCTGGAATCTCCTTTAGCCTCCCTCTGAGCTTCGGACCCCAAGATCCCTTGAAAATTAGAAAAATGATCACCTTTTCAAAGGCAACTTTGGTGAGAGCCCCGCGGCCAGCCCGCTGGGCAAGCTGAGGCTCTGCAGCGGCTGTGGTTTAGGCCTTAACCCGCCAAGCCTTCTCCCTGTGTGATGTAACGAGGCTCTGAGGACACAGCCAGCTTCGGAGGGCTTCCAAATCAATCTCCCAGAAAAGGTTTCAGGCATGGGCAGGCCAGGAACATTCTTTTCCCACTTTCTGCTCCTGAGTTACCAGGAGCTAAAGCAGCTGGCCCAGAACACTCTGGAATTTGAGTGATGAAGACAGGAATCAGGATATAGTATAGGAAAAAGCACAGGAGGACCTACCTCTGCCATAAATAACTTGCCATGCAGCTCTGGACAGAATATCCCAACCTCTCTGGGCCTCAGTTCCCTCCTTGATCAAATGGGGATAAAAGGGAGTAAAGGGTTGGACACCAGGAGGGCTACATACTAGGGAGACAGCAAATGCCAACGCAGGCACAGACTCTGCCCTCACAGACAAGATTTAGACTCAGAGGAACCTGGCAGCCCCTCTGCCTTGTCACTGTGTGACCTTGGGCAAACTTATCAACCTCTCTGATCTCAATTTTGACATCTTGGATCATCACAAGAGATAAATGGGGCAATGTATGTGAAGATCCCCAGAACATAATGGGTGCTGGTAGAGAGTAGGAGCTCAGCAAGATTAATTCCTTCTGTTTGTGACTATCAGCAGAGACGCCCAAAGCCCCTGACCCTTTTCCTTTACTTCTGGCCTTTCCATGCTCCCGTCTTTCCTCTTTCCCAGTAAAGCTGACAAAGTGATTAAGCTTAAACTTAAAGAGTTGAGTCTATTCTCCAAAAGGAAGTTTGCTGTTGAGGTCTGTTTGGGGACGGTGCTTTTGCACTCACGAAACTGTGACACATTTGTGACCTGCAAGGCCTGGGCTTGCCGTGAAGATAAGGGATGGTGACAGCTGTGTAGAGGGTGACTGCTTTTCAAGCACCGCTCAGGACCATCGGCGGAGAGCAGTGCAGATAACTGCAGCCTCCTTTCTCCCTCTCTCCCCCGCTTGTCGGCTTGGATTCACAGGCTGTGTAATTCAAGTCATTAATTTTTTCCATTCAGCGCACTGCCAATTTCTTCTTATTTTTGTCCCTGGAAATCTCCTGTGTGCGTCTTCTAAATTTAAAATAAATACACTGTACATAATTGGATCCTAACCAGACAACACTGAGCAATCATATTTCTTTCATTGATTCTGCAGATGCCTCTGCCTCCAACATGAGTAGAAAAGGCCTTTTGCATGTTCTGGGTGAAATGTTAAGTGGGACAAGTTGCCTTCACATTCTTCAATATTGGTGCTGGCTTTGGGGATATTTTCCAGTGTGATCTTACCTTAAAAGAACAATGAAAGGTTCTTGCACCAAAAATAGACATCTGCATTGTTCTCGTTGCTACCGTTCTGTGCTCACAGGGCTGAGTAGAAAGAGGCTAAGTGCAGCCCTCAGGAGACTGGAGATCTGGCTACGGATCCACCACGATGAGGTTATGTAATGGCAAGCAAGCACTTACGTCGTGACTTCAGCGTGCTCAGCTATGCTATTGAGGGAAGGGCCGGCATCATTTTCTCCCCATGCATAGCATGCATCTTTCAGATGTACTCAGGATGATTTTGAAAGTACAGGAATATGAGGTAAAATAGCATCAGATCTTGCTGAAGAGACAGAAGCACACCCTAAAGAATCCATTTATTTCTTACGTTTCCTGGCCTCCTTGCTGGTAGGTGGGGCCATGTGACTAGCTGTGACCAAGCAAATGTGAGCAGAAAGCGTGTGTGTTCCTCCCAGCCTGAGACAGTGGGAAGTCCACGCACAGTTCTCTAAACACTCTCTTCTAAGCTGGTGACAGAGGACACCATGTAATCCAGATGGCGCAGCTACAAGATGGCAGGGACTCCGTCGGCCTAGGCTCCTGCGAGCCTGGGTGGAGGGCGGCTTCTGCCAACCTGTGTGGACTTGCAGCCTCAGCGAGAGGTAAACTTTTTTTTAAAATTTTTAAAAAGATTTATTTATTTACTTTATCCATTTTAACCCCCTCCCCTTCCCCATTTGCTGTTTTGTGTCCATTCGCTGGGCAATTCTCTGTGTCTGTTTCCTGCCATCTCTTCTCATCCTCCTCCTCCAGCCTTCACCAGGATTCCATCCTGGGGACCTCCGATGTAGGAGAGAGGTGTCCTGCCACCTGCACCACCTTGGTTCCTGGTTTTCAGAATTTTCAGAGCATCTCATCTTGGTTCTTCCCTGCATCTCTCTCCTGTTATGTCATCATCGTGCTGCATGGCTCCCGGGTCCTGGCGGCTCACCGGCACACAGAGCTTGACAGCCCATGCACCTTCTCTCTATATATATTATTATTTTACCAGGAGGTCCTGGGGATCGAACCCAGGTCCCTCCATATGGCAGACGGACGCCCAACCATTTGAGCCACATCCGCCCCCGAGAGGTAAACTTTTAATGTGTTAAGGCGCTAGCTTTTTTTTTTTTTTTTTTTTTAATACGCACGATCTAGCCTGACTGATATAAATTCCACAAGGAAAGTTATTCCTTTTAAGTTCTACTTCAGTTCTTTCTCTGCTGTGAGAGCAGAGAACGGAATTGTTCAATCTGCCTGGAGAATCAGAGAAGACTTCCCAGAGGTGGTGACTAACAGTGTATGTTGGATGTCTCACTCCCACCCCGACCCGCAGATCACATTCAGTGTCACTTCATCGTCGACTCAACATTTGCTGCATTTTGAATTTGTCAAAATGCTGTGATGGGGGCTACCAAGAAGATGCTGTAACTTTAAGAAGAGGGGAGAGGGTAATTAGTAGCAAGAAAACCATGCATAAAATTCATGACTTGCATTTAGGCTTATCCTTCCCCTAAGGATGATTTTAAATGTGTTTGCTTTCTCCCCTTGATTAGGAACTTTACATTTTCCTAGAGTCTAGCTGTCTAACGTGAAATACAGATTGGGAAAAATTCAGTCATAATTGTGGAAATTTATTTCTTAATCAAAGGTAACCACAGGGGGAAAACCCTTTCATTGAATAAACTCCTCTGAGGAGAAAGGGTTTATTTTTGGTGTAATTCATTAACTATTTTCATCGTTGGTCCCTGCCTTGGTAAGTCAATAAAGCACAAATGTTTATTGAGCACTTACTAAAGGCAGATCTGTTCCAGATGCTACAGATATCATGGTAAGGCTGACAAGGTGCTCTCTTCTGGGGCTTACATTATAGCAGGAGAGATGGACAATCCACAAACAAATAGATAAACAAGAGAATATCCAATCGACATAAATGCTCTGAGAGAATTAAAATAAGGGGCTATGATAGAGAATAACAGGAGGGGGTGGTGGGTGCTTTAGACTGGGGAATCAGGAAAGCCTCACTAGGAGGCTGACATTTAAGCTGAGGTCCAAATGACAGAAAGGAGTCAGTGGAAGAGCATTCCAGAGCGAGGGCAGAGCTGGGTAAGGGTCCCAGGTAAGGATGAGAGTGTATGGTTGGGAGCAGAAAGCAGATGTGTTTCTGCAGCCCAGGGAGCAGAGGAAGGGCTAGGAGGTGGTAGGAAATGAGGTCAGGAAGACAGGCAGGGGCCAGATCTCATGCAAGGCCTCATGAGGGAAGCCACTGGAAGGTTCTGAGCAGAGAAGGACTTGGCCTTGTTCTGCATAACACCTGCCTGCATGTGCGAAAAGGTTAAAGGACCCCACCACCTGGACCCAGAGCTCCGCTCCCCTATCTACCAGCTACAAGACTTTGGACTGTGCCTCTGAGTTCAAATTCTGCACCTTGAGGTCAAATCCAGCTCACGAGAAAAGTGACAATGTTGTCTGATTCCTCTACAGCCAGGGTTGGCAAGCTTTTTCTGTAAAGGGCCTGTTAGTAAATATTTTAGGCTTTGTGGGCCAGAGGATTTCTATTGCAACGACCCAACTCTGATGTTGCAGCACAAAAGCAGCCAGAGATGGTACACAAATGGATAAGTGTTGCTGGATTCCAATAAAACTATTTACAAATGCAAGCATACCTAGGAGAGACTGAGGGCTCCGTTCCAGACCACCACACAAAGTGAGTATCACAATAAAGCAAGTCACACAAAATTTTCAGTTTCCCAGTGCATATAAAAGTTATGTTTACACTGCACTGTAGTCTATTAAGTGTGCATTATGTCTAAACAATGTACAAACCTTAATTTAAAATTACTTTATAGTTGAAAAATGCTAACCATCATCTGAGCCTTCAGTGAGTCGTAATTCTTTTTGCTGGTGGGGGGTCTTGCCTCAGTGTGGATGGCTGCTAATTGATCAGGATGGTTGCTGAAGGTTGGGGTGGCTGTGGCAGTCTCTTAAAATAAGACAACAATGACGTTTGCCATATAGATTGACTCTTCTTTCACAAAAGATTTCTCTGTGGCACGCGATGCTGTTTGATAGCATTTTAACCACAGTAGAGCATGTTTCAAAATTGGAGTCAATCCTCTTAAACAGTGCTGCTGCTTTATCAACTAAGTTAATATAATATTATAAATTCTTTGTTGTCATCTCAACAATGTCTACAGCATCTTCACCAGGAGTAGTTTCCATCTCAAGAAACCACTCTTTGCTCATCCATAAGCATCCATTTAAGTTTTATCGTCAGGTTGCAGCGATTCAGTCACTTCTTCAGGCTCCACTTCTAATTCCAGTTCTCTTGCTATTTCAACCACATCTGCTGTTACTTTCTCCACTCAAGTCTTGGGCCCATCAGTCATCCATGAGGGTTGGAATCAACTTTTTCGAAACTCCTGTGAATGTTGATATTTCTATCTCCTATGAATCACAAATGTTCTTAATGGCATCTAGGATGATGACTATTCTCCAGAAGGTTTTCAATTTACTTTGCCCAGATCCATCAGAGGAATCACTACGTATGGCAGCTATAGGTTTATTAAATGTATCTCTTAAAGAAGACTTGGAAGTTGAAATGACTCCTGGATCCATGGGCTGCAGAATGGATGCTGTGTTTGCAGACATGAAAGCAGCATTCATCTCATTGTACATCTCCATCAGAGTTCTTGGGTGACCGGGTGCATTGTCAATAAGCAGTCATATTTTGACAGGAATCTTTTAATCTGAGTAGTAGGTCTCAACAGTGGGCTTAAAATATTCAGTAAACTACGTTGTTAACAGATGTGCAGTCATCCAGGCTTTGTTGTTCCATTTATAGAGCACAGGCAGGGTAGACTGAGCATAATTTTTAAGAGTGCTAGGATTTTGGGAATTGTAAATGAGCTTTGGCTTCAACTTAAAGTCACCAGCTGCATTAGCCCTTAATGAGAGCGTCAGCCTGTCCTTTGAGGCTTTGAAACCAGGCATTGACTTCTCCTTTCTAGCTAGGAGAGCCCTAAATGGCATCTTCTTCCAATATAAGGCTGTTTCATCTACATTGAAAATCTGTTGTTTAGTGTAGCCACCTTCTTCAGTGAGCTTAGCTAGATCATCTGGTGAACTTTCCGCAGCTTCTACATCAGCATTTGCTGCTTCACTTTGCATTTTTATGTTATGGAGACAGCGTCTTTCCTTAAACCTCATGAACAAACTTCTGCTAAATTCAAACTTTTCTTCTGCAGCTTCCTCACCTCTCTCAGCCTTCAAAGAATTGAAGAGAGTTAGGGCCTTGCTCTAGGTTAGACTTTGGCTCAAGGGAATGTTGTGGCTGGTTCGAGCTTCTATCCAGACCACTAAAACTTTCTCCGTATCAGCAATAAGGCTGTTTCGCTTTCTTATCATTGGTGTGTTCGCTGGAGTAGCACGTTTCATTTCCTCCAAGAATTTTTCCTTTGCATTCACAAGTTGGCTAACTGTTTGATGCAAGAGGCCTAGCTTTCAGCCTATTTTGGCTTTTGACATACCTTCTTCACAAAGCTTCATCACTTCTGGCTTTTGATTTAAAATGAGAGACCTGCAACTCTTCTTTTTCCTTGAACACTTAGAGGACATTGCAGAGTCATGAGTTGGCCTAATTTCAATATCATTGTGTCTCAGGGAATATGGAAGCCCAAGGAGAGGGAGAGAAACAGTGGAAGAGCCAGTTGGTGGAACAGTCAGAACACACACATTTATCAATTAAGTTGCCACCTTATACAGGCGTGGTCCATGGTGCCCCAAAACAACTGCAATAGTAACATCAGAGATCACAGAGCACCATAACAAACACAATAATAATGAAAAGGTTTGAAACAGTGTGAGAATTACCAAAATGGGACCCAGAGAGATGAAATGAGAACATGCTGTTGGAAAAATGGCTTATCCTATAGACTACACTGGGCTGCCACAATCCTTCAATTTGTAAAAAATACAATATCTGCAAAGTGCAATAAAACCAGTTGTGCCTGTACAGGCAGCAGGCAGGTTGGGTTTGACCTGCAGGCCATGGCCTACCGACACCTCTCCTACAGAGAGGTCTAATTCAGTTTCACTCACAAAAGTTTAAGATATTTGGTAACTTCACATGTCTTTTTCCTGCATGGGAACTTTGCTTTATTCGGAATGTGCTAACAATGATAAGAGCTAATATTTACAGAGCACGTGATTTGTACCAGGCACTGAGCTAAGTACTTTATATGAATTTCCTTTTTAAAATACTCCCAACAGCCCTATAGTTGTAAAATCCCATTTTACAGATCAGCAAATTGAGGTACAAAAAAGTTAAATGATTTGCCCAAAGTCACATAGATGGTAAGTGGGAGAGCCAAGACTCAGGCCTGTTAGCCTATTACTCTGGTAAAACACACACAGATGCAACTTTCCAATGCTTCCAGAAAACATTTTTTAGGCATTCTCTATTCTCTTCCCCTCATCTCCTTGGGTTGAATTTTTTTTGACAGCACAAAATTAAGTAACTTTTCACTCCAACTAAAATGTGCAGTCCTTTTCTCGCTAGAGAGTATTCAGCTACTAGAAATTATTTTTGGAAAATTTTCATTGGTCTCATTCATTGGTGGAGCAATTACTCCTTTTTTCTTATCAGCATCTTAATTTGCCAGGGCTTCTGTGACAAATACCACACAATGTGTTGGCTTAAACAGCAAGCTTTTATTTTCTCATGGAATTGAAGCTAGAAGTCCAAAATCAAGATGTTGGCAAGGCCATGCTTTCTCCCAGAATCAGTAGCATTCTGGCAATGGCCGTCCTCCATCACAAGGCGAGATCTCTCTCTTCTCTCTGCCTTCCTCTGACTTTCATTTCTTCCACTTTCTGGCTTCTGCTCAGCTGTCTGAGTTTCGCCTTTATAAATCCTTCAGTCCCAGGATTAAAGCCCAGCCTCATTCCATTTGGCCGCACCTAAGTTGGTTCTTGAAAGACCCTAGTCACAAACAAGTCCATGGGAAGTGGCTGTGGCTCAATCAGTAGGGCTCCCGTTTACCATATGGGAGGCCCCGGGTTCGGTTCCCGGGGCCTCCTGGTGAAGGCAAGCCCGCCCCGCACGGCGTGGTTAGCTGACCCAGCGAGCACAAGCAGCAAGGGGGGGATAAATGAATAAATAAATAAAAAATCTTTAAAAAAAAAAAAAAAACAAGTCCAAACCCTGACTCACCTTGACATATTCACAGATACTCTTTTAAGGAATGCGAATTAAGATTTGAACATGTCTTTTGTGGGGTATATCATTCAATCCTCAATGGCATCCTTAAAAAAAAAACTCTATTGTGACTTAAATAATACGCAGGGAGGATGGTGCTGATGGAGTTATGTGAGCAGACGGGTACACGGAGCCTCTGAGATTTGGTAGGAAGAGTTGATGAGCTGTGAGCAGTGGCCAAGTGCTCCTTTTCCATTTCTTCAGTCTCACCTCTTCACCTGTTTCTCTCCATTCCCACTGGCACCATCCCAGACCAGGCCACTTTATTTCACAGCTGGATTATTGCAACAGTTGGTCCCTAAACCTCTGAGCTATTTTCTTTCTCATTTCTTCTGTGTGCTACCATCAGATTCGTCTTCCTAAAACACCTCTTCAGTCATATTATTCCCCTACTAGAGGACCTACAATGGCTCCCCATTGCCTCCCAAATCAGGCTCCTCGGTTGGGCATCCTCCTTCGCAAACATGGCCTTTTAGATTTATGTGAGTAAATATGGTATTTCTTTCAAGGCAATGTATTTCAGGTTGCAGCAGAGCACCTCTGATTTGTGTAAACCATTCCTCATGCACCATCACCCGTAAGAAGTCGTGAAAGTGGAGAGGGAAACAAAATTAATAGTAATAAAAGCATGCAGCTCCACCAAACTTACCAATCAGTTGTGGCACGCAGGACCCATATACCAAAGGCCCTACCGTGTGGGGAAAAAAGAAAATTGAGCACAAAGTTCAATCCACACACAGCAAATATTCCACCTACTTAAAAGGTTGGTTGTGTGCAGGTGTGAACCAGGAGAGAGCTAAATCAACTGTATGTTGCAATAATTGAGGTAACACAGCTGCTATAACAAATAGGTCTTCAGATTTCAGTAGCTTGGCATAATAGCTTATTTCTTGCTCACAAAACAGTCCAGGTGGATGTCACTGGTTGGTGGCCAGCTTTCTTCCATGTGGTCATTCGGGGTCCCAGCCTCCTTCATTCTGTGGCTCCACTATCCCCAAGGGCTTCATTGTCACCATCCTTATCTACTGGTGAAAGGAGAAAGAGCCAGTGTGTAGAAGCACATCCACTGCTCAACAGTCCTGGTGCAAAAATGGTACCTGCCACTGGGGTTCAATAGCAAGAACAATGGCACCTGGACACCTGGGTGCTGGGAAACGAGCCTTTGATTTGGCAGCAACTTCCCAATAGCATACCCTTACTATAGAAGAGACACCATGGATTGGGGTGGACAGCCAGCCACCCCTGCTACATATTAGAGGTCATTAATATCGAGTTCAATGATTACTTGGTCCTCACGCTACATATAACCTGTTCATGTTATGGCAGTCAAGCAGAACCTGAAAAATAAAAACAAAGTAAGTTTTCCTAAAAATGTTTCCTCTATTACACCACCTCACCTGGCTAACTCTTAGGCATTCTCAGCTCAGCCGTCGTGTCCTCAGTGAAGCCTTCCCCTATATTTCTCCCTAAGCCACATTTCTTCTCTATACATGCATTTGTGGGATTTACCACGGTTGCAGTTTACATTCATGTGTGTGATGATAAGATGAATGCCTGTCTCCCTGGTTAGCCTCTAAGTTCCACAAGAGCAAGTATATTGACTCGTTCTTACCATCTTATTCCCAATATCCAGCACAGGGGCGAGAGTGGGGAAGGGAAGGAAGAACAGGGAAAAAATAAGGCAATCTACCACATCTCTACCCTGATTTTTGCTCCTTATATGTTTAAGTATTATGGTGCCTATGTATTGTCTTGGAACCAAACATATTGTCTTCTAAAGGTAGAATACTTAAAGTTAGAAAGATCCTGAGGGACATTGCCAATATATGAGCTCCAAATCACACAGAGTATTTTACTAATTGCTGCAGTGATTCACAAAAAGAAAAAACTGCAAAAAGGACCTTTTAATCTGAGCAGCACTGGATCGGTGCCTGGGCTTTATTTGTGGCTCCTTTTAAAAATAAACGAATTGTGACTCATTAATAAGTGTGGCAGGAATAATGAAGCTGTGACTTCCTGCCTTCCAATACGGCCATGCCCAAACCACTCTAGAAAACACACACACACAAACATTTCACCATCACCCAAGCTGGCTCTGGTGCTTAACAATTTTCAGTGATGAGAAGCCCTTTCATATCTCAGCAGTTTAAGTCTTTCTCAGCAGACAGAGAAAACCCAGGTCACCCCGACCATGAACTCTTCCTTCGAATCACCTTTATGTGCTTCCTGAGTGACAGGAACAGTTTCATCCATAGACCAACAATAAACAAGTACTTAAAATTGCTCTCTCTCAGCAAGACTTTTAGTGTATTCAAATACAGTTAAAGTTCTAAATCCCAACTTATTATATAAAAAGGAAATGGTTTACTGTGATCTGAGGTTGATGTGGCTTAGACGTCAGGGTGAAATGTGAGTCAGAGACTTAAAGAGAAAGGACGTTTTTGGTACATTCATATTTGAAAGTGGAAAATGTTCTTGCTCAAACATTTATGTCACTTCTATCAAAGGTAATAAATACTACAAGTTGATGCTTCTACCCTATGCTTTCCTTGCATTATTTTTGCCATATTCTTTCTATCATGAATTTTTAAAGGCTTATGTTAAAATAAACATAACAGAAAACCCAAGGCTCAAGTTAACTGTGAGTATGAAGGGTACCAAGGGAAGAACTGGGATGAGGTGACCACAATTCTGTCTAGAGACACCGGCCATCAAAATGACACGTAAAGACAGTTACACAATCACATCTTCCCAGGCACTCTGTGGGCCTGTTTGCTTGGAATCTGAAGCCTTCGGTCTTCCTGCCTGGCAAAGGTCCCCTTTGCCTTCTCAGGACTCTATTTCCACACTGTCCGCCCCCCTGAGTTGGACTGCCCCCACTTGCCAGCAGGCAGCAGTCTTCCCCGGGAAGTGCCACCCAGTTAATCTGAAGAGACAGCAGTTTAGAAAAAAAGGTCTCTCCTCCTGGGCGTGGACTCTGCCCTCACTGCTGCCATTTCCACTAATTGAGAACAAGCAACAGCTGGCAGTCTAAGGAAGCAGGAGATGGGTCTCGGCAGTGGCCGGAGACTGTGTCTTAGCAAGTGTGCCCTCTGTGTCTGTGTGGACAGTGTCTACATAACTAACCACACCAAAGCGTAGCAGCTAGAAACAATAGCCATCCCTTGTTCTCTCTCCCAGGTCTGTGGGTGGACCAGGCAGTTCTTCTGCTGGTCGTGCTTGGGGGTTCCTGTGTGTCTGAGACCAGAGGGCAGCTGGGATTAGTCACCTGGATGTTTACCATGGGAACAGGCCAATCTTCCTCTCCATGGGCCTCGCCACCAAGGGGGCCAGACTTCTCACCTGGCAGTTCAGGGCTCCCAAAAAACACAAGGGAAGATGCTGCTGGAGGACTGGCTCGGAACTGGCAAAGTGCCACTTTCACTCGAGTAAAGCAGTCCCAGGCCAGTCAGAGAAGGGGAAATTAACTCCACCTCTTTATCCACCACAGGTAAGAGTTGAAAGGACTCTTTCTCCGATGCTCTTCAGCAGCGCGTTTCATCCAGTTGCTGGGGCTTTGCCCTCTGCCCTCTTTCTCTGTGGGACCCACTCTGGAATTGCATTCTTATTCTTGCCTTGACACTTGCCTTTGTTAATCAGGCCCTACTCCATGGTTATGGCTCATTAGCTGTCGTTTCGTTTCCTTGGAAGATGGCAAAACATAGGCGTGTGCGTGCATGTGTGTATGCATGTTTGTATTGTGCAGTCATGCACATATGTGTGCACATATGTGGGGCATGCGTATGCATGTGTGTGTGTGTGTGTGTGTAGTCACTGGGGAATAAAACAAATGACAACATAAATCAGAAAAGAGTGATTCAGGGGTTAGGTGACATGTAGCCTGATATGACATTTCAAATTCTGGGATTTCAATCTGTTGTCAGAGGTAATGTTTGTTAGGCCCATAAGGGGAAAAAACTTGAGTGATATGGGGGACATTTAGTCAATAATTACCATGACCTACTGGTTTCAGGGACTGTTGGAGTGGAGAACGTACTCCAAGAGGAAATTCCCATCTCAACGCCCTTTTCATCAAGCCTGTTAAGCTAATGATCCTATTTTAACAATGGCTCTCCCCACAGCCAGCCTGTCTTGGGTATAGATTGCCAGACGCGGTTACTAAACAAACCAGAGACTCAAACAATTATAGAAAGTGCTATTTTTATGTTCTCTTGTGTAGTCCCCAGGGCAATAAGTTGTCTAGCAGAAGCCCTGCAGGCTCCGGGAGCTTCTGCTCTCACGAGTGTCTCAGCCTCCTTTAGGTGCCCAGGACTTCTCCAAGGGCAAGGGCACTCCTAACCCACGGCAGGTCTCCCAGGGTCCGGCCACAGTGTGGGTGGAGTCACTGCTACTTCCCTTTCCCTAGTAGCTTTGGGCTCTTCACCAACACACCCTTACTTGACCTGCCACGTGACCAAAGACACTCGTGGGTGGGGCTCCACCTGGACAAAATTCCAAAGAAGATGGGGGTAATCTTTGGCATCACCTGCCCCTCGGAGTTCTCTTCTCCTCTGGACCTTCTCTCTCCAGCCCCCACTTATTGCCCTCAAATCCTCCCCCCCACCTCTTTCCAAGCACCCCCCCATTTTAGTATGAGATTGCACCTCTCTCAAACGTTCTCTGATCCATTTCATGACAGTTCCATCACTCCCTGATCTTCTTCTAGCTCTTGCCTCTCTCTGTCTCTGCCTCATGTGCATTCAGTGTGCGACGGGGCTCAAGGCACACCCGGCCTCCGTGCCTCCAACCTCCACCCTCCAATCCTATTTATGCATGGGTGATTGGCTGGTTAAGGAGCAGATTTATACGGGCAGATTTATAGGGTGAGATTTCAAAAGAGGGAAATCTGGGTGGGAGGAGAGGATTGTGGAAGGTCTGTCATCCTGGGAACAGTGAGCATAAAACCCAGTCAGGAGTGATTAGCCCAGTCAGCTGCACCAAAAGAACAAGTGAAGCCCCATCTTAGCAAGCTGGCATGGGAAACTCCCCCCAGGAAGGAGCCAAATCCAGCTTGTCTCTGTCCCCTGGACACACGTAAAGGTTTTATTGAGCATATCAAGTTATCCTCAGATAATCAGGAAGAAAACATATTGATATAATCCCCCAAACTTATTTCTTATACAATTCAAAGTCTCCATACTCCCTTCTTCCCCGACAAATAGGGTGTCCATTAAGGCAAATCTAGTCTAAAAGAGCGTCTGTCTTTGAATTAGAGACATGAACTCCTTCCTTTGGGCAGACTCAGTCCCATGCCTGGGCACAAGGCTTGGAGTGCCCCCACCTCTGCATCCCCGCCATTGGGTGCCTCATATAGAGGATAATCTCCCCGGTTGAAATTGCACAGCTCTGGCCTGATTGTCACGTGGCTTAAACATACATTTACCACTTTCATCCATACTATGCCTTTTCCAAGGAAGAATTGAGGCAATTTGCAAGAATACACACAATCAAATTGAAAAATAACACATAAATAAAAATCAAAACCATGGCAAATGTAAACAAAGATGGATGAGGTGTTTTTTTTGTTCTTGTTGTTTCTTTTTTTAAGGAGTTGCCGGGTATTGAACCCGGGACCTTGTGCATGGGAAGCAGTCGCTCCACCACTGAGCTGTACCCGCTCCCCTAAAAGCACCCTGTGTTGGGGGTCAGATGTGGCTCAAATGGTTGGGCGTCCATTTCCCATATGGAGGGACCTGGGTTCGATCCCCGGGAACTCCCGGTAAAATAAAAGAAAAATATAGAAGACGAGTGGGTGAGCCGCCCAGGCTCTGTGAGCCATGCTGCAAGATGATGACGTAACAAGAGAGTGACACAAGGGAGAGCCAAGACGAGACAAGCCGAGAAACCAGGAACTGAGGTGACACAGGTGGTAGGGCGCCTCTCTCCCACATCGGAGGTCCCCAGAATCCCGGTGAAGACAGGAAGAGAAGAACGAGAGGAGAGGGCAGGAAACAGACACAGAGAAGTGCCCAACGAAGGGACACAAAAAACAGCAAAAACAAGGGGGAGGGGGGTGTTAAAATGGATGAGAAATAAATAAATAAATCTTTTTTTAAAAGCGCCCTGTGTTTTTGTTTTGTTTTGTTTTGTTTTAACCACTGAAAACCCTCTTGTTGTTTTGGCAAGGGAAAGTCAGAACTCCGCTACCCAGGCTAGAGCACTGGTTGTCAACTGCAGGTGCACGGTGGAATCACTCAGGCATCTTTAAGAATAAATAAATAAAATCTTTTTAAAAAAATAAATAAATAAATAAAAATAAAAATACAATGCCCGGGTCCCACTCCCCAGAAATTCAGACTGAACTGTTTTGGAGGGTAGCCTGGATATGGAGATTTTTTAAAGCTCTGCAAGTGACTCTAACTTGAAGCGAAGGTTGAAAACCACAGGCCTAAGTCAAGTCTACCGCTATTAAAACGAGAACACAAATTTAATTCTGAGCTTCCCAGTAAACAAAGGAAAAAGAAAATCCAGACAACTTTCATAATTCCCATGGTCTCAAAGACAGAAAAGCTTTCACTGCCTCTTAAGTCTGAAGGAAGTTGCTAAAGTCTGTGCTCTTCCAACATTTTCTCTTTCAGACATACAGTTGTGTGTGCACACATATTCCTTGTGTGATTTATTTGTATTTGTCTATCTTTTTTTTATGCCAATGGAATGACACTCTATTTACTGTTCTGCAATTTGCTGTCCTTTTAAACTAGCATGTTGGCACATGTACATGGTTTGTTTTGGATTTTTTTTTTGCATTTTTTAAAAACAACATGACACACGTTTATTGTCTCCATTTCTGTGAGATGGAGGCCCCGCAAAGCTTAGCTGGGTTCTCTGCTCAGGCTCTTACAAGGCTGCAATCCAGGCTTGTTCTCATCTGGGGCTCGGGGAGCTCTTCCAAGCTCATTCAGATTTTTGGCAGAATTCAGTTCCTCGTTGCTGTAGGACGGTGGACCTCGGCTCCTAGGGGCTGCCTCTCTCCACACAGTTCACAACATCTATTTGCTTCTTCAAGGCCAGCAGCAGAGCATACAGATTTTAAGAAACTTTTGGCACACTTGGTCTAAGAGTAACTCAGAAAGGCAGAGAAGGCATCCATTCTCCTTTTAGGTAATTAAGAAAAATAACTCTGCTGCTTCTCTTTCTAAATGGTAAACCACATTCTCTGTTCTCTCCAGCTTTTCTCTGCGTTTCTGCGCTCTTTGTTACAGTAGCAATCTTCAGAACAGATGGTACCCAGAAATCCTGGGCTGATTAATGGATGGTGGCTTAAAAGCTCTTGCAAAACCCCCGTATGGACCCGGGATGGGAACAGTAAGCATGTTACAGTTTTTCCTTTCCAGAGACAAAACTGGAACTCATAATCTGTGACCATTATTCCAAAGTGAGAAACCACAAAGCTGCTTCTGTATAGATGGGAGCTTCCCGTCCAGAAAGAGACCCATTAGAGCAAGCCAGCTCCTCGGTGCTGCGGATGCAGTCAGGAAGTTGCAATTGGATGTCACAACAGCCCATCATTTTGGCCCTAGAAGAGGCAAAAAAAAGGGACAGACATGCCTCCATTTTGAACACTTTGAACCCTTTCGAAACAGTTGCCCAGGGGAGAAGAAAACTCCTCTGCACTCTCCTTTTTGGGGATGGGGGACAGGGTGCTGGTGACAGCCATCTAGATGCTCCTCCAGCAACGGCAGACAGAGTGGACACTCTTGAATGTCACCCAGCCTTGCCTTTAATGAAGATGGAAGGGTGCAGCTGGACTCCCCTCCCCCCACAGGCCTTGGTGGCCTGACACTTTTGTCTCACCATATTTTAAAGACCCTATATAGATATAGGCCTAGTGGAGTTGTCCCTACTTTTGGCAAGATTTTAAAACATCACCCCTCATTCATTGGCCTGAAAAGGAAAAGTGGGACTACTTTCCAATGCATGTAAGAAGGGATTTTTGTGTTTTATTCAGCTGGTGCATACTGGTACAGCTATGACAATTGGTAAAATGTTGAAATACATCCTGACCAATCAATGGCCACCGTCGTGAGTCTTGAGTGCTCTCCTGCTGCCCTGGCTACCCCCACTCCCATTCCAGGCATCCCCTGGACCGCCGTATGATCCAGCATCTAACAGGTTAAGGCCTGGCTCACCTGGGGCTTCCTGAACCCTCTTTCAGCCCCTTGGCCTAGTCTGTTCTGTTCTGGGGTCCCTGCTGGGGTTTTGCCAGCTGTTAACTACTTTCCAGACCATCCCTGCTGCTTCCCAACATCTAGACATGTACCTGGCACATGGTAGGACCTCCAGGCATATTTGTCCAATGAGTAAATGATGGTTCGGCCATAGTCTGCCCACCTTTTGGCAGGAGAATTGGCTTTTGTGCCAAGTGAGGGAGCTGAGCTGGGAAGGTTTGTTCACTCAAGAGGGTCCAAGCCACCCCGTCCCTGGGCCCGAGCGTGCTGTGAGCAGCTCAGCTATGAACCACCCCGAGGAGCCGGGTTTCAGTGGCATCCTGGGCCGCCCTCGTCAGTCTCCAAGTCGCCCTCACCCTCATCTCCTGCCTGAGCTCAGGTTGAAAGACGGGCACTGACAATGCTCGAATAACTGTAAACAGACCAATATTAAAATCCCATCCGCTTCAAGTTCACCCTGTGAACACTGAGGTTTGCCAGAAGTAGAAAGGAAGCCTGTCCCTTTTTCTGTTTCATCTATTTTTTAAAGAGCCCACACACAAATTCAGAAGTGTTTTAATGGCTGTTGAAGGAAATTATTGCCTCGGCAATCACGGCTCTCTGTGTGAAATGCCTTCAATAGTCCATGGCGTCCCTTATGAGGTGGGGACATTTGGATATTAAAATGCCACTGGGCTACATCTGCCGGCAAGCAGCCACTAATCATCTCTCAAGGCAGCAGGGGACGTACCCCAGGTCCTTCACTCACCAGTACCTTCCTTAGGCGGTTGCGACCAGATGGTGGTTTCTTAGGCAAGGACAACAGAGAACGAGGAATAAAGAGGTGGAAAAAGATCTGGCAAGGGGCCAGCACAGATAGAACCATTTCCTCCCCCTCTCTGCCTGAGGTGAGAGCAGACCTGTAGGCCTGGCGTCCTGAAGTATTTTTCAGTGAAGTATTGTCGTGGAAGGAGCATGCCGCCTTCTCATTTGCAATTACTTCCAGGGACTATAACTTCTTCCTTTTTTTAAAAAAATGCTCCTGCACGCTGAGCAGCTTCTCTCTGCTAAGGTGAGGCTGGAGTGGCCACTGGTCCCTGGCGTCATTGGTCCTCTCCCCTTCTCCACCCTACTCCGAGCTGGGGAGCCTGACCTGCATTCAAGACCCTCTCACCCTCTGCTTTCACTTGCACTTGACCTGTGGAAAGCGGTGGGAGGAGTTCAGCAGGTAGGATGAGTAAGGGTCTGGTTGATCCTTTTCCTACAGCTCCCCCTCTGGGTCCTGGTAACTGCGCCGTCCTCTCTCCTTCAGGCCTGGTGGGGGGCGGTGAGGACTACCCCAACCCCATACACCCCATTGCTACCCCAGGTAGTGCAGTGTCCCTGTTAGTCTCCCCAGCCCTGCCGACCCCTTCGTAAACCATCTCTTTCATAACTCTGCTCAAATCATCCAGCTTTTGAGTGTGCCCCCTGGCTCCTGCTGGGCCCTGGCCGGCACAGAGGTGCTCTGTGTACCTTCCCGCAGACCCCCACATCCACGCTGCGATGGCTTCAGGAGGAGCTCCTTTAGAAGGAGGGGCTAGTGCAGCGCCCAATGCCACTCACCTGGAATTTGTGACTCGCGGCATCAAAAGCATTTCTGCCTCACCTCCAAGTGCATACCCTGCCCACTGCTCCACAGCGGTCTCTCAGATCTCAGGGGCCGCTGTCTGTGGCTCCCTAATTTCTCACCCCAATCTCCCTCATCTCCAGTTGCTTGATTAATTAAAATCTGCTTACCACCCTATTCTCAGAGGATTTCAACATCTACGATTTCATTTGGGTCTGAGAACATGGATTTACTCAGATCCAAATCATTCCCAGGTATACCAGGAGCCTGCAGATTATAAGGTGCCCAGCAAAGTGCGGCTGGCAGGGGACTGGTGGCCCCCATGGCATCCTTTGGCATATGGCACACAGTGTATGTTCAGGAATGTCATGTGAGCAGCTGACAGGGTGGAGGCAAGACGCTGTCCAGCCAGGGAAGCCAACGTGTCCATAGCCTGGGCTGGTCACTTTTCCTGGCTCAGAAGCAGCCCACTCTTCCTTTTAATATATGGCACAACCCATCTGTAGTAGAGTAAAGCATGCCTCCCTAAGATACAGTGGTTGAAGAACACGCACTTTTTAATTTCCTCTTACGGAAGCCTCGGTGTTCTCGGCCCACAGGCAGCTCGTCTCAGCGCTGTCATCCTAGAGCTCCAGTCCCTTCTCCCTTGTCTCTGCATCCCCCTAAGGCAGTGCTACTTAAAGTGTGCATTGCAGACAAGTGCCAGTCCAGGAACTGCTTGTTAACAGCTCACCATGAATTGACTCCAGAAATTGAGAGCAAGTTTTCAGAAACTTTTCTAGCAATTTGACATTCCTATGACACCCAAGCACATAATCAATGGACTCATCGAACAGGTTGTAGATCAAAAATTCGGTCTATGATGGATTGGGGGTATGGCGGGGGAGGGAATCTAGGTTTTCAACACAAGTAGTTTGAGAAGCACTGCCTCGGGCCCTCTAATCCCCCTGGCCAATGCTGTCGCCGAGCAAGAAAGGGGAAGAGAGCTTGGAAGAGGCACATCCTCATCGTAAGATGCCAGCCTGGGAGCAGCTCACTTCTCTTCTACTCACTTTACATTTAACCACATGTGACATGGTCACCACTCCTAACCACGAGGAAAGCTGGGAAAGGTAGTCCCGTGCTGGGCAGTACACGCCCAGCTGTAACTGTAGCCATGGAAGACGAATGAGGACAAGGAATTTTGGTGGACAGCTAACAAGTTTTTTCATATCACCCTTCCTTCACCATCCGTTCTCAAATATGGGCTACTTCATTCCACATCAGAGTCACCTCTTCTTTAAACAAGCTTGCTCTGATACTTGCTGCTAGCAGTCTTCTACACCTGCTTGACTCTCATTTGGGACACAGTAGGGCCAAAACCAGCCCGGCATCCAAAACACCTGCTTTTTCTTCCTGCCTCTGTCACAAAAAGGCTCTGTGATCTGGAGGAGGTTGCTTCGCCTCTGTGCTTCAATTTCTTCCCCTGTCAACCAAGGATAATGACATTGATCAAGTAAACAATGGCTGGCCAAGTATACCATACATTATTTAATAATAAGAGTGTTTGCTGTGTGCCAGCCACTGTTCCAATGTATTAATTCATTTAACCTGCATGACAAGCCTACAGGAGAGGTACTATAATTAGCTCTGCTTTGCAAATGAAAAAAGTGAGGCACAGAGCAGGTAAGTAATTTGTCCACAGTTACCCAGGTCCAAGTTCATAACTACTGCTGTACTGCTTCTTTAATAGACAGGTAGAGGGTTTTCAGTGTGTTTTAGCTTGGCTTCCTTGTGATATTAGTTAATTTCTATCTTCCACTTTAACTTACAGGCCATCCCTGTAAGATTATGAGTTCCTTTGGGAAGGGAATTTTACTTTTCCTCTTCATATCCCCTACCAAAATCCTGCTCAGCCTGGTGTTTCCACAGAAAGAGACCTTCAGTCAAAGTTTGTGGGCTGATCTAGGAAGATTTTAATTTTTTGTTGAATTCATGATGGTATAGTGGAAATGGCATACATTTTAAAGTCAACACACCTGAATTCAAATCCCCTCTCTCCTGGCCACTAGTTAGTGTGAATTGTGCAAGTTATTTACCCACCTAACCTCACAGAAACTTCATTTTCTCATCATTAAAATGGGTATAATAAAGAGAAAAGGTCTAGTACTTTTCTGGGGCAGGTGCTTCTGCCCCAATTTTCCTGGCTCAAAAGCAGCCCATTCTTTCTTTTAATATATGGCACAACCCATTTGTAGTAGATGTGATAGAATATTTCATAACACTGGGAAATCCATCATGAATGAATCCACGTCTCCCCCAGCAGATATGGGTGTGGTTGGGAGAAGGGAGAGACTGAACTGCAAAGCCAGGGCCAGCTCCTCTGGGATGCTCAAAGGCCAGCTCAGGATGGATGTCCCACGGAAGAGCTAAACCTGTTCATAAGACGATGGATGACATCGAGTTTTCCAAAGTAGCGGGTGGATAACTAGCCTTTTCTCTTTGTGAAAATGAGGGAATCAGGTTGGAAAGGGGAGGGAAAAAGGAGAGGGAAAAGTGAGAAAGGGGAAAGAAACTGGAAGAGTGGGGAGTAGTGAGGAATTTAGAAAAATTAAAAATAGAGGGAAGCAGATGTGGCTCAACTGGTTGGGCTCCCGTTTACCATATGGGAGGTCCTGGGTTCGATTCCCAGGGCCTCCTGGTGAAGGCAAGCCAGCCTGTGCGGTGTGGTGAGCTGGAGCAGCAAGATGACGCAACAGAAGGAGACAAGCAGACACAGAAAAATGCACAGAAAACGACACAGTGAGCACAAGCAGCAAGGAGGGGAATAAAAAATAAAGAAAGAAACAAACAAGCAAATAAATAAATAAATAGAACAAATCTTTAAAAAAAAAAAAAATAGGGCTCAGCAACGCGGCTGGAACGAGAAAGGGCACTCAGCAGTGCGTCTTCTTGTTGTGATGGGCAAATAACGGTAAACAGAGGGGCGCCCAACGTTCAGTTTCTTTCCTCATGTGGTTCTATGATGTAGCCCCCTCCATCACTCTAAACCTCCAGGAAAGCCTCCGACATGCAAATGCCTTGTGGTGATGACACAGGTTGTATGAGTGGGATGGTATTTGGGGGAGCTGTGTTCTGACCTGGGGCCCTGTGATCAGGAACAGGGGTGGCAGCGTGAGAAGCTGCAGTAATTCAGAGGAGCTTGAAGCCAAAGGTGAATAGGAAAACGTAAACCACCACCTCCACTTCCACAAAACCCCACAGCAGCATTTGAGTCAATTCCATGGTAGCTCAAATGGCAGGGGGCCTCTGCTGACATCTGGGGTACAAAGAACTGCTAATATCTAGGACTCACATTTAAAAACTTGAGCAGCCCTTGTGGCGTGGGCACCAGTCCTCAGAGCTGGTCACCCATATGTTCACCATCTTGACAATACTGGGTCAGAGTTGCCAGAACTACCTCCTAGAGGTGCGAAATTTGCAAAAATGCAAGATGAGTTGCAAAAACTCAACATATGTAAATTCTGGCACACAGTAGGTCCTTAATAAATATTAATAACTTCAGGTAGGAAAGGGTCAACAGGGTAAAACAATTTTGGGAAGACAGAGAAGGTGAGAGCAAAATGGAATTTGCAAAGGGGTTCAGAGCTCTGCCACCCCCTAGCCTTGCCAGCTCAGTTTCATTTTGGAGGCAGAAGAAAAAGGAGGCACTAGAGTAAGGCCTCAGAGGTAAAAGGTGTCCTCTCTTACTCCCGTGGAAATGAGGCAGAAAGGACTCGCAAGGAGAGAGGAGAGCACGACTTGGACTCCAGCTCGATAAAGTGAAAATGGGTGCTTGGGTTATATTCTCTACCTTTGAAGTTAATATCAAGAGGTGGGAATCTGGTGGTTGCCAGAATTATTTCAAAAAACAATCTAAAATCGTAAAGGCAAAAGGAGGACTATTGGCCTATAAACTGAAAAATCTAAGGGTTATGACGTTTTCAGGCTCAGACAATGTGGTATCCTACTGGGGCTCCCCTGTCCTCCATTTTAGCTTTATCCTCAGGCTCCATGCGGTGACAAGATGGCTGCCAGCCCACCCTGCCCATACCCTTCATGGATCATGTCATTGGCCCAGTCCTGACCAATCACTGTGGCCAAGGGATCTAAATATACTAATTGGCTTCAGCGTCAGTCCGGCTCCCATATCCTCTCTGATTTCATGTCATCCTACTCTTCCTCTTGCCAACTGTTTCCAGCAACATGGGCCTCTCTGCTGCTCCTCGCATGTTACAAGCAAGCTCCACCTCAGGGCCTTTGCACTGGTTATTCTCTCTGCCTGGAGCATCCTTCCTTCAGAGATCCATGTGGCTGCCTCCTGTACCTCCCCCAGGCCTTTGCTTAAATGTCACCTCCCCCTTGAGGACCGCTATGTTTGAAATTGACACACACTCTCCTTATCTGTATCCTGTTTTATTTTCTCAGCAGCACATTTCACCATCAGACTATAAACCAAATAAATAAGAAAAAATAGACAGTGTGTTAGTCTCTCCTCCACCTCACATCATTGGAAAGTAATTCCACAAGGCCAAGGATTTTTGTCTTCCTATTCACTGCAATATACTCAGGACCTAGAAAAATGCTTGGCACATAGTAGGTTCTCAGGAAATTGCTGAATGAATGAATAGCAAGATCATGGACGGGCACCTGGAAGGTGGTTAGGGGTCCCCTTCAGAGTCGAGAATTGAGGGTCAAGGAGGAAGTGGTTCCCTGAGTAAATGGGGGAGGGGAATGTATTACCAGTGGGAGGGTGACTGCCAGCTTGGCCTCCAGAACAACAGATGCCCAGCTCTCCTTTCTCTCCCCCTAACATGGACACAAATCGTCCCTCTGGAGCTTCCTGCAGCAATTGCCCCAGCCAGTATAGCACCTCTGCCTGCAGGCCCTGCCTCGTCCCAATCCCGTCCCCTCAACTGGCCCTGAGAGTCAGGGGCAGAGTTCCAAATCCTCCAACTGCCCAGCAGGGCCCTGGGACAGCAAGATGGCTGGGGGGATCCAGCCTTGCTCAATCAAACCCAATCCCTTTGTTTGCTTCTCCCCTCCACCCCCGCCCCCCTTTATGCCTTTTTACATGACAATCTACAGAGGCCAAGCTTTGGGGATATTATCAGAGCCCTGACTGTAACCTCTAACATTATAATCCACAGGGTTGCGGGGAGCATTAGTACATCCTGGAGAAATTAATTCAGTCTCAGTAAGCGCTTTGAAGCAGGGCACATCGCTTGGCTTTGGAAGCTTAAGCCCTGTTTAGATTACTTGATTAAAGTGGGTCCAAAGCTTCGGCGATCAATATATTTTGCTTAAGAGCAGTGTTGATACAGAAGCAGATTTAATTGCATCCATGGTGCCCTGCCTTGCGGATAGCTCTTTAGAATATAATGAGGTATCTCAGAGCCAAAAGTCGGGGGTGGGAGGGAGAGAGAAAGGACAGTCATTCAAATCACCACACTGGGAATGCAGGGGACACATATTTGCAGGCCGCATGCATAAATAATCCCTGAAAATGGGAAGTTGGGGGAGAAATGATGATAATCACTGCTTACACAATCATGGCTCACGAGACACAAGAGGGAAATCGCGGTGATCTGGCTGCCTGGAGGAAGGCTTCCTGGACTGCAGCTGGGGGATTCTGTTAGGTCCCAATAATGTGACACTTTTAGGATTCTGAGCTGGCACTTAGTCAAAGTCGCATTGTTAATGTGGGGGTTGACCTGCCTGGCCTGCATGAGGCAGGAGATGGGCAGCGTCTCTAATATCCACGACAGTCCTGCAGAGTCAGCAGCGGAGCACTGGACTGGGAGTCCAGAAGAGATGGGGAGAAAGGAAGTAGCATATATTAAACGTCTACTATGTGCTAGCTACTACTCCAGGAGTTGAAGGTTTATATTCCATTTCAATCTTGTGAAATGGTGCTCCCATGCCCATTTTACAGGGGTGGGGTGGTTGGGAACGAGGCAGAGGTAGAATTTGAACCCAAGTTTGTCTGACTCCCAAAGCCATCCTCTCTGCCAATTTTGGTTTCATCCAGCCACTAATTGCCTGTGTGAACATTTGCAAGTCATTTAACCAATCCCAGCTATAATTTCCTCATTCATAAAATGAGGGTCACCCTAGGGTGCTTTCCAGTTCAAAACGTTTGGTCTAGAATAACTCTGGCCTGGGAGCCAAGCAGCCAGGGTGTCAGTCTCTGTAACGTCAAGAACAAGCCATGTGACAGGGTCGTCATTTCACCTTCCGCTGTGTCCGCCCATTTAGGAAATGGGGCAACGACACACACCTGACTTTGTGGTGGCTACAGATGAGCTGTCAGATGAGGGAGGCCTCTGAAAAGTTGAGAACCCCATCATGGCATGGATTTAAAATATTTCAAGCCAGATAGACCTAAAGGTCACCTCCTCGAAAGGAGCAGTAAACTCCCATAGGATGTCACCATTTATGTTACAGGGCATGAGCCATGGCAGAGTCAAAGGACTGGCTGTGTCCAACAGTGACCACTGCGAGTAGAGAAGCCCTCAACCAGCTGGCGGTCATGGTTTCTCCATCCTAGATGTCCCCTCTCCTCATAGACCCCTAGTAACTTCACACCTCAGTTCAGGTTTCTCCAGGTGAAGCCCACGTAGACTGGCGCCTTTTCCTTTCCAAGCCAGACCCAGTTGCCTGCAGCTGGGGAGGAGGAGGGAAACAGGATTGAGACCACAAATAGACAGTGAGGGAAAGGAGGCCCTGCCGCGATGCCAGCACACTCTTCTCTTCACAGTTTGAGGCAGCTGATAGAATGTGGGGGCTCCAGAAGCCTCCGTCCCTTGAGTTAAGTTAAAATATTTTTATTTATGTGACAACAACATGACACAGCGCCATATGCCCATGAATCAGACCCAGTATAGAGCCTGCAGATTCTCCTCTCAGGGGAGCTGAGCACTCAGACAGCAGTTTCAGAAAACTCAGTGCAGGACACACACGCCGACTCACCCAGAAGCCAGAAGGGGACAGACGGCATATGCTTTTCTGCTCCTAGGGTGGGAGTTGGCGGAGCAAACCAACATTTCCTAAGACCTCATTTACTCTCATTCGTTGTTTTGAGCACTTCTAAGAACACTGTTTTTTGCCATTAGATATCCAAATCTCCTTTTGAGGTCTGGGAACCTCACCCCCTTTTTGAGTCACCAAGGGCGGCACAATTGCTTGTCACTCTAAATGGTCAGACACTTGCTTTCCCAGTCTCCCTTGCAGCTAGGGCATGGGCACATAACATAGGCTCCACCCCTCAGCTGTACCCAACCAAACTTTGAAGCCAGGGTTAGGATATAATGAAGCAGGGACAGTAGACTATGCAGCAAGATAGCTACTGGGATGAAAGTGGCCTGGGGCTAGGGATGGCGTCCAGGGCTGGAGGTGGTGGTGGTTCATGACATTGTATCTGAACTTGGCAATGGTGGAGGATGTGTCCCCAAGCCAGTTCTGCAGCATGATTTGGATATTACTCCAATATGCATGGCCCCAGCCTGGTTCTCCAGTCTTCCCAGCCAGTCTGTGCACTCTTTCAATCCATTCATCTCATTACGAAAATGGGGTGGTTGAACTCTAGAATCTCTAAGTGCCATCCAGTAAAGACATGCTGTGATGGGCAAGGAGAACCCTGAGAATGAGGGTAAGCCCTCTAGTCAGACCTGAGTTTTAGTCCTGCTGCTTCCACTAACCCACTATCTGTGTTCCTTGGGAAGTTACTCTTAACCCCCTACAGCCTCAGTCTCCTCATCTTTAAAACTGAACAAATAGTGGTACCTACCACACAGAGTTAGGTAAGGATTAAATGAGATAATCCACATAAGGTAATCAATAAATACTAAGTCTAAGTCAGTACAGGACTAGACTTACCTAAAGAGGTGCCCTTAACTCTGCTCCTAAGACAAATTCCTGCAAAGTAAACTAAGCTTTCACGCTTGCTTGAAACAACAGCAATAAAAACATACATGCTGCCTTGCATTTAAATTACATTTTACGGCTAGTAGAGGATTTTTCACATTTTTACCTCTTTTGAGCTTTTCAACCACTCTATGCAGAACAAACACTCTTTTTCCCAGGTTAGGGAGTTGGCAGTTGTAGCTTAGAAAAAGGTGACTCACCCAAGGTCAATTGATTTGGAAGTGGCAGGGTAGGGTTATAAACCCAGGTGTCTTCTAGTACAGAAACTTAGTTCCTTTCTATTCCTAGGGAGATGTGGACACCAAACAAGCACAATTATTATTTTTTCCAATGGTTTGTGTCCTCATGGTTTCCTTGAGCCCACAGAATCGAGCCATGGCTGAAGCCAACTCTAATCCCGACCTTCCCAGTTAAGTGCTGGAACTTCCCCGTGCATGCTTATGCTAGTTTGAGTTGGTTTCTGTGATTTGTCATCAGAAGAGTTTCAACAGACAAGGAAGTAGCTCCACTAAAGTTGTCTCCTTTCATCTCTTCCATTTGACAGCTATTCCCGGAATTTTTCAATGATGTAGAGGGTACAGTTCCAGCACTTAAGATACAACTGCCCTGAGAGCTAAGGGTTGTCAGATGCTTCTGCTTTTATTTTCCAGAATAGGAAACCTAGACTCAGAGAGATTGAAGGAGTTTGCTCAGGGTCATGGTGTTTTAGTGACAGAGCCAAGGAAAGAACCCCAGCAGAGAATTTTCTACAGAGAACATTATTTCACAATTGGAGTCCACAGCTGATGGATGAGGGCACAAGTCAACCACAAGTCTTGGAGTTGTCTCTATCATTTGGAATCCTATAAAGGCTGAAAGAATAAATAAGTTCCAGAAGGGTGTAGGGGAGCTCACATAAATGCTAGGAGCCAGAATGATTCATTAAGAGGCAAGTCAAAGATTCTCTCATCCCTAACCTTTAGAAATTGACTCCACGGAAGACAACTACTCTCTTTTCCCATAAAGCATCTCTTTCTACTACTATCAGAGACAGAGCAGCAGACAGACCAAACTTGATTCTGCTCTCATTTAGTGGGTCTTATATTCCAAGATTTTGTTCCCTACATCCCTCAAGAAATAGGACCCACCCAAGTACCTCAGGACTTATAATTCCTTGGAGGATGGAAGCAATGGCAGTGAGAAAGAGGTTTGTTCCTGAGGTGAGTCAAACAAGCAGAGAAACTCTCCCTACGTTAGCCCTTTCCTGTAGTCCCGGAGGCAGTACCTAGAGTTGGGGTGAGAACAAAAAGGAGGTGGTCGCAGAGCAAAGCCACACATGGCACCACCTAGCTGTTGCCATGGTAACAGTCATGTCCCTGGGAAGCTAGGACCAGGAAGCTGGTACCACTGCCATTTTCTGCTTCATCATCTGAATGGCAGCCTCTAAGTCATAGGGGAATTTAGGGGCTGAGCTGACAAAGTACCCAGTCTCATTTCTGTCCTGGGCCCGCACCCCCTCCCCGTTTCTGGAAGTATCACTGTAACTTCTCTGTTCCTTCTCCAAACCTTCCCAAACATTGTTCCCAAACATTGTTCCCTTAATCAAGGCCTCCTTTCTTCTCCCTCCCCACAGTCAGTCAGCAGCCTACTTTTCAAGCTAATTATTTCCCAGAATATCTGAGCCGGACGGGGCCTCAAGTGTCATCTATTTCATTCAACCACCCCCTGCCACCCTCAGTTTCTCAGAGGAGGACATGAAAACCAGGCATGTCAATTGATTCCCAAGGTCCTCTGTCTTGTGTGTGGAGGACCATGACTGGAACACCCCTTCCTGGCCTCAGCCACCCCACCTCAGGACAATCTGTAACCTACACACCTCATAGTCTTCACACCCTCAATAAATTCCCACCTGCAGAGCTTATCTTCCTCACCTCCTGCACCAACCAGGTCCTCTTCAGGACCAAAGCAGGGAAACGGCGGCCCAAAGACCCCACCCTCCCACACGGGGTTCCTGTGTCCTATATTCGTTTCCAGAGACTCACATCCTGCTTTCCATCCCAGGGGTTATCCCTGGCAATGATTCTAGAAAAGAAGCCAGCTGAGGAGAGCCAGCTTGACGACAGCTCACAATGGCATTTCAGAATCTCTACAAGAACCTTAGAGAGAGGCAACAATGGGTTTTTCACAGTTTCCATCTATTAGAATCAGCTTTAAAACATTTCAAAAATTTAATACTCTCCCTATATTTCCCATCTAAGAGAACAAATATTCCATTTCTCCCACCCCTCTGTCATTATCCACAGGCCCTGGAAGGCCCTGGAAGCAGAGTGATGTGGCAATCACATGCCTAACAGGTCTCTTTCACGTAACCAGGCCCTCTCCACTCTGTGAGGGACTCGTGGAATCCACAGAACACAGACAGGTGGGACCCAAGAGTCCATTTCCAAGGAGGAGCCTCCTTTACTTACTTTCTAGATTGAGTCTGAGGCTGAGCCTGAGGCTGGGGTGCCTGGACCGGCGGTTCGTATCCTTGGGTGCACATCTCAATTACCTGGGCAGCTTTGAAAAGTCCCAATGCCCAGGCCACGCCCCAGACCAATTGAATCCGAGCCTCTGGGGAGGCAACTCCCCAGGTGATCCTGTGTGCAGCTGCAGTTGAGCACCACTGCTCTGGGAGTTAGAAGAGGTTGCATCTACTTCCTGATAAGCAGGTGACAGGGGAGAGGGGATCCCTCACTTGCTGAGACCCCCCCTTTACTACCCACAGCCCTTTGCAATTGACTCCCTCCACAGATAGAATGATGCTTATAAATACAAATTGCTCTGTAGGAGGATTACCACGTGACCGATATTTTCATGAGCTAAAACACACACACACACACACGCACACGCACACACACACACACACCCCAGTAGACAAGGCAATATTTATAAACTGGTGAAGAAGTGAAACATTAACTTAGAGATTGAGAGTGTAGCCAAGTAGGATAGCAATACTATACCACTGCATCCTTGTCCAGGCAGGGGGTCTGGAGGCCTGGGAGAGTGGACAGGAACTCCCACAGGGCAAAGAGACTTGAACATCCAAACCTCAGGGAAGTTCACTCCATGCCCCGGGGGCTTCAGTATAATCACAATGTTGTACATTCATCTAAAAAATTCTAGAACATTTTCATTACTCCCAAAAGAAAGACTCCACACCTCTTAGCATGCCTTCCTCAGCCTTTTATAGCACCAATCTAATTTCATCTTCATGAATTGATTTTCTATAAATGGAATCATACACTATCTAGTACTCTGTCTGGTCTCCTTCACTTAGCATAACGTTTCTTTTTTTTCTGATAGTAACATTTTGTAGTATTGAGCTACATTTCTTCAGCTTCAAAGAAAAACAGCCTTATATATGCAATTTTATTCATATTCATATTTCACATAATATATTTATATTTCACACAATATATTTAGTTCATAATAGTGCAATCATACAGTATTTGTCCTTTTGTTCCTGGCTTGCTTCACTCAATATAATGTCCTCCAGGTTCATCCATGTTGTTATATGTTTCACGACTTCATTTCTTCTTACTGCTACATAATATTCCATCATGTGTATACTCCACAATAAAAAGAGAAACTACCCAATTAAAAAATGAGCAAAAGACTTGAAAAGACAACTGTCCAAAGAAGAAATGCAAATGGCAAAGAAACACATGAAAAAATGTTCAACATCACTAGCGATTAGGGAAATGCAAATCAAAACTACGAGATACCATTTCACACCTATTATGATGGCCACTATTAAAAAGTCAGAAAACTGTACATGTTGGAGAGGATGTGGAGAGATAGGAATGCTTACTCACTGTTGGTGGGGATGTAGACTGGTCCAGTCACGGTGGAGGACTGTTTGGCAGTTCATAAGGAAGTTAAATATAGACTTGCCATGGAACCCAGCAATACCGTTGCTAGGTGTATACTCAGAAGAACTGAGAGCAGTGACGCAAATGGACATCTACACACCAATGTCCATAGCAGCATTATTCACGATAGCCAAAAGTTAGAAACAACCTATGTGTCCATCAACTAATGAATGGATAAACAAATTGTTGAGTTGTATGATCTCCTTATATATCATGGATATTAAACCCTTATCATATATGTGATTACCAAATATTTTCTCCCATTGAGTTAGCTGCCTTTTCACCCTCTAGACAAAGGCCTTTGAGGTAAATAAGTATTGAATTTTGAGGAGGTCCCATTTATCTATTTTTGTTGTTGTTGCTTGTGCTTTGGGTGTAAGGTTTAAGAAACTACCGCCTACCACAAGCTCTTGAAGATGTTTTCCTACATTTTCTTCTAGGAGTTTTATGGTTGTTGCTTTTATATTTAGGTCCTTGATCCATTTTGAGTTAATTTTTGTATAAGGTGTGAGACAGAGGTCTTCTTTCTTTCTTTTGGATGTGGCTAGCCAGTTCTCCCAGCACCATTTGTTAAATAGACTGTTCTGGCCCAGCTGGGTGGGCTTAACAGCTTTGTCAAAAATTATTTGATTGTAGATGGAGGGTCTATTTCTGAGTTCTCGATTTGGTTCCATTGGTCAATCTGTGTGTCCTTATGCCAGGAGCATACTGTTTTCCCCACTGTAGCTAAGTAACATGCTTTAAAGTCAGGAAGTGAGAGTTCTTCAATTTTGTTCTTCCTTTTAAAGACATTTTTGGCTATTCAGGGCCCCTTAAACTTCCAAATAAATCTGATTATTGGGATTGTGTTGAATCTGTAAATCAGTTTGGGTAGAATTGACATCTTAACAATATTTAAGTTTTCCACTCCGTGAACAAGGAATGTCCTTCCATTTATTTAAGTCGTCTTCGGTTTCTTTTAGCAATGTTTTGTAGTTTTCTACATATACATATAAGGTCCTTTATGTCCTTTGTTAAGTTTATTCCTAAATATTTGAATGTTTTAGTCACTATTATAAATGGAATTTTTTCTGATTTCCTCCTCAGATTACACATCAGTAGTGTATAGAAACGTTATTGATTTTTCCATATTAATCTTGCATCCTGCCACTTTGCTGAACTCGTCTATTAATTCTAGTAGCTTTGTTATGGACTTTTCAGGATTTTCTATGTATAGGATCATGTCATCAGCAAATAGTGAAAGTTTTACTTCTTCCTTTCCTATTTGGGTCCTTTTTATTTCTTTGTCTAGCCTAATCGCTCTAGCTAGAACTTCTAAACAATATTGGATAATAATGGTGACAGTGGGCATCCTTGTCTTGTTCCTGATCTCGGTGGGAAAGCTTTCAGTCTTTTAACCTTGAGTACAATGCTAGCTGTAGGTTTTTCACATATGCACTTTACCATATTGAGAAAGTTTCCTTCTATTCCTATCTTTTGGAGTCTTTTTATCAAGAAAGGGTGCTGTATTTTGTCAAATGGATTTTCTGCATCAATAGAGAGGATCATATTTTTCTTTATCAATTTATCAATGTGGTTTATTACACTAATTGATTTTCTTGTGTTGAACCACCCTTGCATACTTGGATAAAACTCACTTGATTGCAGTGTATAATTCTTTTAATGTGCTTTTGGATTCTGTTTGCAAGTATTTTGCTGAGGATTTTTGCATCTATATTCATTAGAGATGTTCTATAATTCTCTTCTTTCATAGTATCTTTATCTGGTTTTGGTATTAGGGTGATGTTGGCTTCATAGAATGAGTTTGGTAGCATTCTTTCCTGTTCAATTTTTTTGGAAGAGCTTGAGCAAGATCAGTATTAGGTCATCTTTGAAAGACTGGCACAATTCACCTATGAAGCCATCTGGTCCTGGGCTTTTCATCTTTGGGAGGTTTTTAAATTTTTTAAAATTTATTTTTAGTTTATTTTTATTTTTAAAAAGATACTTAGATTACATAAATGTTACACAAGAAATATAGGGATTCCCATACGCCCCACCTCCCACACCTCCCACAACCTCCCACATAAACACCCTTCATTAGTGTGGCACATTAATTGCAACTGATAAACACATCCTGGGGCTTTGCCATTAAGCATGGACCATAGTTCACACTGTAGACCATACTCTCTCCCACACAGTTCTGCATGTTATATGATGACATAAAATGGCTTGTATCTGTCATTGCAATGTCACTCAGGACAATTCCCAAGTCCCAAAAAAGCCCCTGTATTACAAGTACTTTTTCCTCTCTCTGTCCCCAGAGCCTCCAGTAGCCACTGGCTCCACATCAATGTTGTAATTTCTTCCATTGCTTGAATCACAATATGTCTATAGTAGAATAGCAGTAAGTCCACTCTAGTCCATAGCTCTTGCCCCCATCCTAAGGAGTCTGGGATGGAGATGTCCACTCCACCTCCAACTGAGAGGGGGCTTATATCCCATGGGGAAGATGGATGGGATTATCCTGCTTGCAGCTGCAGACTCTCTCCATTCCCTGGGATGGCCATTGTCCTTCATCATCTCCCCGCCAGTTGTCCTGGGTGAGTCCAATGAGCTGTAGAGTAGGAGTTGGTGCTCCACCGAGGTTCTGGGCCCAGCTGGCACATGGACAGTCCAAAGACTCAAGTCTCTGGACGTATACCTACAAACTCCAGCACCAAGTATAGGTTTGAATAAGGGACAGATGAGCCATGTGCAGGGAAGACACAGTTGAGTCCAACTCTGTCACTCTTAGGAGCACAAACTCCAAAGTAAGGTCCCCTGGCAAGGCAACAAACTCCAGAGCTATCTGCCCTGACATAGGACATGGGAGTCTCCAGAGCCCATAGAAGCCCCATTATTTGGGGTGATATCCACTTTGGAATTCTATGAGATCCTACTGAGATGTGTGTAAGCGTTACCTCTGGGATGACCTCCCGACTCATTTTGAAGTTGCTTAGCCATATAAACACATTTGTCTTTACCTTTTCCCCCTTTTATTCAAGGTCCTTTTCCAGTTGCATTGCCAGTTGGCACTTGGTAGCAATCCCTCGGTGCCAGGGACACTTATCCCCGGGTGTCATGTCACATGCTGGGGGGAAGGTAATGCATTCATATGCTGAGTTTGGCTTACAGAGAGGCCATATTTGAGCAACAAGGAGGCTCTCAGGAGGCAGCCCTTAGGCACCCCTTAACAATAGGCTAAGTTTCTATTTCAAGAGCAAAGACTCATAAGGCTAGTCATCAATATCAAGGGCCCATCAGTGGATCATCCTCTTTCGCCAGTCACTGCCCCTGCACTTGGGGGACTGTTGCTGCTCCCTAAGAGAATGTGGCAGAGCTCTCCAGGGTGGGAATTCAGTATTCTCTCATTTATTGAGTGATTCTCCACCCACTGTGACAATGTCCCGTGAACATCTGAACATTTTTATATACCTTATATTTATGCTCAGGGGAACTTCCTCCCATGCATCCCCCATCCCTGACACCCCACACCAACGATCCTCCCCTGCCCCAGTTGTAACCCTTCTGTGATCCAAAGCTTCTTCAAAGATGAAGCCATTACAATAGCTGAATACAATTAATAGGAAAATGAAATAATAATAAGTTTAAATGTAAGAGCTAAAATACATAAAAATAAAAAATAAAAAACTAAAAATAAAATTAAATAAAAAGATTGGGATATTAAAAAAATGAAAAAAAAAATTTTTTTAACCTTTGGCCTTTCGTCACTGCAATATCTGGTGTTCAGTCTGTACTGTAGTACCTACCCGCTCTCATTCCCCAGTGTCTCACTATTTTTCATTTTGTTTTCAAAGAAGTTTTAGGTTACAGCAAAGTCACACACAGAATATAGGAGACTCTCATATACCCAACATCCTCCCCCTTTCCTCCCCCCCTCCATATTAACACTTTTTTATATGTGGATGGTAGCATTGTTATAACTGATATACAAATAGTGAAACATGCTACTAAACATTGTCAATGGTTTACACTATGGTTTACATTTTACACCGTACACTTTTATAAATCTTGATGATATTTCCCATGTCCTGTGTCCATCACTGTATGGTAATGAAGAACATTTCCACTGACCACTAAATACCTCCTGTTTGATCTATTCTATTCCTCCCACCCCATCCCCCCGGGGCCCACGGCGACCCCCTGGCTTGACTCATTGGATGACAAGATTCATGGTTACATGCAACAAGAGGTCTTGACACACTGGTTTGTCCTCCCCTATTAGGAACCACCCTTGCTCTTGAGAGACTCCTGCCTGTCTATTTCTAAACAAATTGGTCCTCCCAAAGAAGGGAGTCCAACTCCTTCCCCTTCATTATGTGGGTCTCCACCCACTGATAGAACACATTATACAGAATGAGCACTCACACACTCCCTAGAAGCCTGCTCTAGGTGCACCCTGTCCCAAATGTGCCCCCAACCAACACCCTAAACTAGTGACCTTTCCTTGTCATATTGCCATAAGAGCATTCCCACCTCTGTACTTTCAACCTCACACCCACAAACCCCCAGTGTTCACCTGGTCCCTCTCCCAACCCTCCCCCCAGTATCCTGGACCTTCTGACCCACCTTTCCCAATATACCCACCTGCCAACCCTGTACCACCCAACCCACTAATATCACTACCCTCCTGTCCTATCTCTTCAATACACAACTACACTCTATCACTTTACCATAGATTACATCCATATGGGTGATGGCTCACAACCTTCTCTTCTCTTTCTATTTCTTATAAACCTATCTTACAGACACTAGCTCTCTGAGGCTGCTCAATTTCCTTAATTCATATCAGTGAGGTTATATACTGATCATCCTTCAATGCCTGGTTTGTTTCATTCAATTTAAGGTCTTCAAGATTCATCCATGTTATCCCATGTGTTAGCACTTTATTCCTTCTTACAGCTGAGTAATACTCCATTGTATGTGTGTACCACATTTTGTTTATTCATTCATCTGTTGATGGGCACCTGGGTTGATTCCAACTTTTGGCAATAGTGAACAATGCTGCTATGAACATTGGTGTGCATATATCTGTTTGTGTCTTTACTTTCAATTCCTCAGGGTATATACCCAGTAGTGGAATCGCTGGATCATATGGAAGTTTTATAGTTAGTTTTTTGAGGAACCACCAAATTGTCCTACATAGTGGCTGGATCATTCTACAATCCCACTAGCCGTGGATGAGGGTTCCCATTCCTCCACATCCTCTCCAACACTTATAGTCTGCTGTTTTTTTAATAGCTGCCATTATAATGGGTGTGAGATGGTATCTCATTGTAGTTTTAATTTGCATTTCCCTAATAGCTAGTGATGTCGAGCATCTTTTCATGTGCTTATTTCTCCTCTGATCTTTACTATTTCTTTCCTTCAGTTTGGTTTGGGATTAATTAGCTGTTCTTTTTCTAGTTCCTCCAGGTTTGCAGTTAGGTCTTCAATTTTAGCTCTTTCTTCTTTTTTAATGTAAGCATTGAGGGCTACAAATTTCCCTCTCAGCACTGCCTTTCCAGTGACCCATAGGTTTTGATATATTGTGCTCTCGCTTTCATTCATCTCAAGATATTTGCTGACTACTCTTTTTTTTTTTTAAGATTTATTTTATTTATTTCTCCCCATTCCCTGATTGTTTGCACTTACTGTGCCTGTTCGTCTACCTTGTTTCTTTAGGAGGCACTGGGAACTAAGCCTGGGACCTCCGAAGTGGGAGGGAGGCACCTAATTGCTTGAGCCACCTCCATTCCCTGCTTTGTTGTGTTGTTCATTATGTTTTTCATCTTGTGTCTCTTGTTGTGTCATCTTGTCACATCAGTTTGTTGCATCTGCCCATCGCACCAGCATGCTCTCTTCTTTAGGAGGCACCAGGAACCAAACCAGGGATCTCCTGTGTGGTAGGCAGGAGCCCACTTGCTTGAGCCACATCTGCTTCCCTGCTGACTACTCTTGACCCACTAATTATTTAAGAGAGTGCTGCTTAATCTCCATATATTTATGAATTTTCTCTTTTTCTATCCATTATTGATTTCTAGCTTCATTCCATTATGATCAGAGAAAGTGTTTTGTATAATTTCAATCTTTTCAAATTTATTGAGACTCGTCTTGTGACCCAACATATGGTCTATCTTGGAGAAGCAGCTATGAACACTTGAAAGGAATGTATATCCTTCTGTTTTGGGTGCAATGCTCTATAGATGACTGTTGGGTCTAGTTCTTTTATCATATCATTCAAGCTCTCTGTTTATTTATCCTCTGTCCAGATGTTCTATCCAAAACTGAAAGTGGTGTATTGAGGTCTCCAACATTATTGTAGAGACATCTACAATAGGTTTCACTTTTACTTTATTAAATCAAGATTAGGGCTTTTATTTGACCATGTCATTAGGGAGTGCAGGGTTGAGTCCCCACCCCCTTGGTGTGGTGGGGATAAAACAGACCCTCACACAGAAATACATGGAGAAGGAGAACACAGAGCATTTAGTTTTGGACACTGGAGCCCTGGGGAGAGAGCCAGGCTGTTCACCTGATATTTTGCAGCTGAAGAGACTAAAGTCCTGAACAGCTGAGAAAGCCCAGAAAGAAATGAGCCCTGGGGAGAGAGATAAGCCTTATGCTAGCCTACAGCTGGGATTGGAAGGAGCTGGGACCAAGGAGCCTTAGGAGGAAGAGGAAGGCTGAACCCTTGCAGAGACCAGCAGCCATCTTGCTTCAACATGTGGCAACAGACTTTGGTGAGGGAAGTAACTTTTGCTTATGGCCTTGTGACTGTACGCTTCTACCATAAATAAATACCCTTTATAAAAGCCAATAGATTTCTGGTACTTTGTATCAGCACATTTTTCGCTAATATACCACCAATCTACTTTTTTTTTTTCTATTTATTTCTCTCCTCCCCCCCCCCATTGTTTGCACTCACTTTCTTCTCATTGTGTGCTATGTCTGCTCATCTTCTTTTTAGGAGACACCGGGAACCAAACCCGGGACCTCCCATGTGGGAGGGAGGCACACAATTGCTTGAGCCACCTCCACTTCCTGACCTACTTTTTATAGAAGAAAAAACAGAGGCACTGTGGTAGTTTGAGGCTTTTATGGACCCAAGATAATCATGCCCTTAGGGGTAATCCGTTCCTGTGGGTGTAAATCTACTGTAGGTGGTACCTTCTTTTGATTGTTACTTCAGCAGGGCATGACCCAGGGTGGATCTGAATCCTCTTACTGGAGTCCTTTATAAATGCAGTAAGTACAGAAAGAGAGGCAGAGAGAACCCCAAAGAAGCACAGAGAGAAAGCCAGAAGCTGAAAGCAATGAAACCCAGAAGAGAAGGGAGAAACCAGCAGATGCTGTCATGTGAGAGACAACCAGGTCAACAGTGGCCAGTCTTCAGAGAGAGAGCATCACCTGATGGTGTCTTGGTTTGGATATATTCATGACCTCAGACTGTGAGCTTATAAACTAATAAATCCCCATTATAAAAGCCATCCTATTTCTGGTATATTGCATTTTGTCACCCTAGCTAACTAAAAGAGGCACAAAGAGGTCACTGAGCCATGACAGAGCCAAGATTACAAGTCTTGACTACTTCTCTTCTTCCTGCCCCCACAAAGTCTGCTATTGAAAATGTTAATGTGATATCCTGTCATGAGGGTTGTGTTGGTGGGTGAGGCTCCTGCACGGCCTCCAAATCATGATAATTATCACAGAACTGTTGCCTGAGAAGATTCTGAAGACTGGCTGGAATTATACTGACTTCGGTATTCCAACAGACGTTTCATTTTATCACATTCTGCATATTTTAATATTTGTCTCTTTCTACTGAAACAGGAAGGTTAAGAAAGATGTGGTAGCTGAAATTCTGGTGAATTCTATGTTCAGCTGTTAGAGACACAAAGATGAATATTCCATGGTCCCCACAATCAGTCTGGAGGGAGATACACACAGATATTAATTCAACATTCAACAAGTAATGATTGAGCACATATTAGCCCATTTAATCCTAGGAGGTAAGTAGTATATTATCACCACTTAATGAATGAGGAAACTGAGGCAGAGAGATGCATTCATTTTCCCAAGGTCACAGAACTAGTAAGAGAAGAAGCTGGGATTGGAACCCAGGCAGCCTTTTTGATGTTTACCTCACATAAATAGAGTGTTTTCATGTAACAGAGGGATACGCCAGCTTCCAAGTTGGCACCTTAAGGGGAGAAGAACAAAGAATCTCAGAGTTGGAAGGAACCTTTGAGAACATCTGGCTTAATTTCCCACTGGACCCTAACTTCCCATTTCAGATACCTTTAGGAGTCAGGAAGTTCTGCTTTCTATTGAGTGATCAAGGTATACATACTTGGCACCCAACTCTGACAAAGTGGTAAAGCACCCAAGGTAGCAGTTCCAAGGCCAACTGTAGCCATTGGGCAATTTGATGTAATTATGAATTCCAAAAATATAACTGGATCATTCTTGTAAATTGATCTGTTAATCGGGGCATGATTAAGTTATGATTAGGGCGTTGACTGGGTCACATCAGTAGGGTGTTGAGCCCCACCCCTTGGTGGGTGGGGGAAGAAAATATAAAAGGCATCACAAAGAACAGGGTTGCAGCAGTTCTGAAGTTGGAGTTTTGATATTGCAGTTTTGATGTTGGAGAGAAGGCCCCAGGAGAAGAGAAATGAGCCGTTCGCCTGATAGTCTATAGCTGACCTTGTGGAGGAAACAGAGGTGCTAAGCCTGGAGAGAAACACAGCCCCGGGAAGAAAGGAACCCAAGAAGCCTGAACCCTGGCTAACGTCGGCAGCTGTCTTCTTCCAACACGTGGCAATGGACTTGTGAGGGAAGAAACTTATGCTTTATGGCCTGGTATCTGTGGACTTCTACCCCAAATAAATACCCTTTATAAAGACCAACCCATTTTTGGTATTTCACAGTAGCAACCCTTTGGCTAACTAATACACCAACCAACCAGTCAAAGCTCTGATTTTGCTCTTCTTCATTGCTCACACTCATCAAGAGGGCAGGTGTCCCTGGTTCAAAACTCAGTAACTCTCTGGGATGGTGGGAGTCTAACCCAATATTAATTACTGTACCCTAAAGGGATCCTGCACCATCAGCAGCTCACCCAGACCCCTCGTCCTTACCTTCTGCCTTCTGTGCTAGTCTAATAGCTGGCATGGACCCAGAAGGCTGCAAATGCCCTCTTCCTCCCATTGCACAATCAGCTCTCCTCTCACCCAGTCCTGAGTGGTCCGACACCCGAGAGAGTAGGGATTGACAGGTGAGGCAGAACTGGTCTGCCTGCAAATATGGGCTTGGAGCCCCTCCCTCCTCTCTATGGTGGCCCCTGGTCCAGAATTCCCAGCCTTCCTTTCTAGTGCAGCCTGATTCCTGTATCCCTGTCTTTTTCCTTTAGGGCAACCCCTTAGGTATCGTTAGGCGGAGCCTCCATACAATCCAGGAAAATCTTTTGGTAAAACATAGTCCTGTTCTCCATACTCTATAATTCCCAAGATTGAGGGCTCCCCAAGAGCAGAGACAAAGTCCTAGTTACTTTTACATATCCTACAGCAAATATTTACTGAATTAAATTAAATTTCTGATTTTCTTTTAAAAAGTAAGGTATTTAGAAAGGGGAAACAGTAAAATGGAAAAGGAAGCTGAATGATGAAGTGGAAGAAAGTAGAATTTAAGGTTGGGAGGGGACATTGGAGATGCCTGGTCTAAGGATGTTAGCTATGCTGACCATACCTGAGGATCTCTAGTGTTTCCGTGGCAGGCATTACTAATCAATCACTGTATTTCTTCCCATGACAGACATTATTAGTCAATCACAGAAATCTTTCTGTCTTTCCAGCTTAAATTTTGAACTAAGCTTCCCAATTTTTTTCAACAGTGTCTCACTTAAGCAGAGTTGATACCTGAGTTGAAAGCTATCTGCCACTCTTGATCCAGTCCAACTTTCTTCTTACAGAGATGAGGAATCTGAGGCCTGGAGATGTGCTTCAGATGATTAGTTGCAGGCTGATGTTGTACTTGAATTTTCTGAGGACTGTGTGCCCAACCCCCCAACACTGGCTTCCAAACCTGAGCCATGTGTGGTGGGTGAGGGGGCAAAAAGGATGTGCAATAGCAGATCCTAAGCTGTGGTCTAGAACACCAGCATGACTTTGTTTACTTTGGAAAAAATCACATTTATTGTTCATGTGTGTGTGTTTTCAAAAGTAATGCATGTTCACTACAGAAAATTTTAAGAACATTGGTAAGTAAAAGGAAGAAAATAAAAGTCGTGTGTGATTCCACCTCCCAAAGATAACCACTGTTTACATTTTGGTTTATAATTTTTATGTCTTTTGGGGAGGCATGTGCATGTGAGTGTGTGCATAGACACATACATATTTTAACAAAATTGGGATATGTAGATATAGACATAGATATTCTTTGTTATCTAACCTGTTTTTTTGTTTTTGCTTTTTGTCCAGCTCATTATTGCTCAGATGATACAGTGGGGTTCAGCTTCAAGCATCAGGGAGTGAGGCTGCCTCATACTTGGTTAGTGTTAGAATTCTCCATTTGAGGGTTGTTGAGTCAGACTCACACCCTAACAAATCAGTGATCCCACCCTTGGTCTGAAGAAGTGTACACCAGTACAGCTTTTCTGGAAGGATATTTCTCAACATGTATAAAAAACTTTGAAAATGCACGTTTTCTTTGTCTAGCAATTCTACTTTCAGGAAATTATTTTAAGAGAATAATCAGGGACTATATAACAGAAATGTCTACTGTGGTATTAATTATGATAGCAAAAAATGAAAAATAATTTAAACATCTAAGAATATGATGCAGCACAAGGCAACGGCTAAAAATGTTAAATAAGAGTATCTAAAGCTATACATAACATGTAATGTGTTTACAACATATTGCTAAACAAGCAGATTACAGAGCTATGTGCCTAGTATGATACTGCTATTGGGTCTACCTGAACATGTCTGGATAGGCGTGCTTACATGTAAGTACGTGTGTATGTGTACACGTGTACGTGTTGGGGATTGAACCATATCCCCCACGCCCCATCCTGTGGGTGTGGAGCTCTTGTAAATAAGATCCTTTCGAGATGCCTCTTCAGTTAAAGTGTGGCCCAGCGGAATCAGGTGGGGCTTTGGTTTGGATTATAAATAGAGTGAAAGTCACCTGCCATTTTACCTTAGGCCAGTTTATGGACAATTGTCCATAAAAATGGTAAAATATCTAATAAAACATGATGAACTGGAGACCTTAATCAGACATTTTGGGCTTTGTTTTTGGGAAGAGAAAATAAAATATTAGGGACTGACAATGTTTAATTTTACCCAAGCGCTATGATCCTAGAAAACAGTAAAGGTTAGGAGCCACCCCACCTGACACACACACACACACACACACACACAACCGTAAAGAAGCCCCTCCCACCCCCATATGACTTAGGTAAGACTCACGGACGCTGCCCACCCTCCATGGCTTACCTGTGACAAGGCCAGACAGACCCTCCACATTCCCATACTCTGCCTCGTAAATGATTAGCTGCTGAACTGCTTGTTTCCACTGATTGATCGGAACAAAATGCCTGTTAACCAAATGTTCGTTAAGCATTTCTCCTTCCTCTAGACCTCTGATGTCTAAGAGCACCTCCCAGAAATTATGCTGCTTCAGTATAAAACATTCTCTGATATATTGTCTGATTGTGCCACTCTTTCATTCCACTTCCATATACCTGGTTCTTTCTTCTCTATAAAAGAAAAATCCTTTTTGCCTAACTCTTAAGACATTTGGGGATCTTATGGTCAGAACATTTTCCCTATTGCAATAGCCCCTTATCCATCCTGCAATAATCCTTTCAAATAAAATCTCTTCTTAACAAATCCGGATTTGTTTTTCCTTTGACACCAATTTAAAACAAACAAAAAGTACTAAAGCACAACTTTGTGTGTGTGTGTATGCGTGCGCTTTATGTTTGCTCTACTTTCAGACTGATTTTAAAATCCAAGCAAGGAATTGGATGTGGCTCAAGCAGTTGAGTGCCTCCCTCCCACATGGGAGGTCCTAGGTTCGGTTCCCGGTGTTTCCTAAAGAAGACAAACAAACAATGAGCAGACAACGAGCAGACACCAAGCAAAAACAACAAGCAGACAATAAGCAAAAATGAGCAGATGAGAAAAAACAATGAGCAGACAACGAGGAGAAACAAAACAAGCAGGGAGCAGATGTGGCTCAAGCTGTTGAGTCCCCGCCTCCCACACGGGAGGTCCCAGGTTCAGTTCCCGTGCCTCCTAAAGAAAAAAACAGACAAGAGCAGACAACAAGTGCAAACAACTCACAAAAACAGCGAGTAAAAAAAACACCGAGCAAACAGATGAGGGAGTCACCTCTAGGAGTGGGAGGAGGGGGAATCCAAACAAAAAGAAACTGCGGTAAGGTAAATTGAAGAAAATTAACATTACCCACAATCTCATTTCCTTGATTTAGCCATTGTCTACATTTTGTGTAGATGCCACTAATGCACACACGAAACACACATGTACACACACACACACATACCTGGTGGGAGGGCAGCTGCCGCGGATGTTCCCTTCTAATGTGGAAGTTTGTAACTGGAGTAATAACAACTTCGAAATGTGTTGGCAATGCTTAGTTTCTGGAAGTGGACACACCTCGCCCCCATTTGGAGCAGACTTCTACTGTTTTTAGAAAAAGTCTGGGCTCTGTAGTTACACAAATGTAAAGAAGAATCTACCAACAATTGCGAGAGAAAATGGCAAGGTCACCATAAATACAACAGCAGATGTTCAGTCTGACACAGTTACTAATGGAATCAGTGCTATTCTTTCTAGGCTTGTCTGTGTCCTTAATGAGTAGGAGAGACAGTTTCTCTCTAAATGAAGCTTTGGGTTGGACTGTTGGGGTTCTTCACAGGGTGTTATTTTCGGATAGCTGGCTGTGGGAAACGTGCTGGCAACTGCTGTTGTTTGCTTTTCCTAGGTCAGAGAAGTCAGACCAAACCTTGGGCACACACACGCACGTGGGTGTACGTGCCTGTGGGCAGGTGGGGGTGGGTGGGGGTGTTTCCCCGGAAAGAAACGGATTCTCCCTCTGTCAATCACCCGGGATGGGCGAGCCATTCAGGTCTTAGACCAGGGAAGGGCTGACTCATCACATTAGGGTGGAGGAGGTCCCTGTCGTTTAGGGGTCTCCCAGGCATGAAGCACAGACCCTCAGGGTGACTGAGTCCCTGAGTCCCAAAGAGATGTAGAGCCCTTAGTAGCAAAGGCTCTGGCTGCCCTTGACTCCCTGGTTATTTCCCCAAGAATTTGGCAAAGATTTGCTAATCACTCGATCTGGGGTTTCGATGATGAGTTTGGAGCAGCTGAGGGAGGGGTCCTGCTTGGAGCAGATGGCCTGGAAAAGTCAGCTGCTCTCCAAGACGGCCGGAAGGGAACTGCAGGGCAAGAGATGCCAGAGGAAGGGATGGCAAGCACGATAGATTTGTGAAACAGCCAAGCATTCCTCCGTGCTTCCTAGAAGGACCTTGGGACAGGAACTGGGAGAAGAACGAATTTCCTGGAACCTTTGGGGTAGAAAGTCTGGAATCATTACAATTTGGATATAAAATAAAATGTAAGCTTATTTCATGCTCCAGCTGGGAAGTGGGTGGCACATACTAATAATATGCATAGTCTTAAAAATAATTTTAAAAAGAGGGGGCATATAACACATTGTGCTTTGTAACCTGATTGTTTCATTTAACAATATATTATGAAAAAATTTCCATAACATTAAATACTCTTAAATGACACTGTTTTAAGTGATTGCCAAATAGTCCAATGTATGGGTTACCATAATATATTTGATAAATTTATTTCCAGTCGTTATTATTATAAACAATACTATGATGAATAGCTTTACTGTTAAATCTTTAATTACATACAATCATCTATTTCAACTAAAATCCTTGAAGCAAAATTGCTAGGTCATGGGACACACACTTCTGCTATTTCACCACCTTGTCCTACCCAAAGGCTGTGTTTCCACCAACAGCCCTGAGCCCTTAGCAATACTGGCTATTATTACCACTAAAACCAAAGAAAGATTTGATGACTTTTGATTTTGATGGCAAAGTTAAAAAGGGCATCTGTTGGTGATGATGTTCCAAACTTATGGCGAGAGCAGGTTGCCCCAGAGGCAGACAGTGGTGGGGGGGGGGGCGGAGTGCATCATCTTTGGAGAATTCTTAAAAGATAACGAAAACTACTAAAAGTGGCTTTGCTTTTTATTTGCACCATTGTCAGCCATTCTAAACATTGTGATAAAGCACTGCTCCCCCAATGCGTCTTCTTCAGTGCCAAGTCCTAGACAACTGCTGTGATTACCATGGAGGCTTAATAAAATATGTGGGAGCTTCAGATTAGTGCGTTTTTACCACTTGACCTTTCAAAAAAATTGTACTGTACATGGAAGTTAATTTGGAGAATTCCCAATTATACAGTTAGCCCCCAAGGTGGGGCACAGGAGGACCCGACCACACAGGTTCCTTTCAAAGGGAAATTGTTGTTTGTTTTTAGAAGCCGAGCTTATTTCTATTTTAAAAGATGCTCAGGCCCCCAGATATCCAGGCTTCCCAGAAGATTATCAGCAGGGTCAGACTGGTGCTGCCTCTATCGCTAAAGCATCGGATCAGTCCTAGGTAATCCTAAGCCTCAGTAATTCTTCTAGTCGGATGGTGGTGGAGTCCCCTGGCTTCCGGCCTACTTCAAGAGAGACTAATACTCCAATAATGACCCAGAAGGTAGTGGCAGAAGCAAGCATTGCCATTCTGAGGGAGAAAGTTGTTTGCTTTGGGTACCAAGCCACCACGATGGCTTGAAGCCATACAAGTTCACTGGGGGCAGAGTTTGTGCCTCCAGCCACTGTGATGCCATAGATTGGTGTGGTGCTTAAACAAAAAAAATGAAATAAAGTAACGATTTCAAAAAATATTATTGTATCTGTAAACAAAAGGGCATGGCCTAAACTGTTAGGTAAATGTAAAAACTGTTGAATAAACAGTTGAGTTTTTCTTTTCCTTTTTTGTAAGGTAATTAAAAAAAAAATTTTACAGACATTACATATACAAAGGTCAATAAATGAAATTTTTCACTGCCTGCATTTTTCTGGCCATTGCTATTAATCTTTCCATGTCACTATTTTTACTGAATATGATTTTGTCCTATAGAGGAAAGGGGGTGGGCTAAGAAATGATCTGCTAAGAACAGAACAGGGTGTATACTTTGCAGAGTCTAATGCAAAATGAAAATGTAATGTGCAAAAATGATGAAGAATTTTAAGATGACAGCAGTGTGGCATTAAACCAAGCACGAGCCCTTCTGAGTGGGGGGCCCTGTGTGACTGAATAGGTCCCGTCCCCGAAGCTGGCCCTGGCTGAGTGCCAAAGCTCTGGGAATGCCACTGTCTCCTGGTTGTTCCCTTCTGTGACGGCAGGTGAAGCTGTCTTGTCTGCTACCCTCTCCTACGGCAGAGAAGAGCTCCTGCTCAGCGCACTGCCTTCAGAGCCCTCCAGATTCTCCTTCAGCCAATCAGAGCCATCTTCAGAGCTGCAACCACTGTGCCAGACAACCGTGATCTTGAACTTCACCAGAAAAGTTGATTTACCACAACTAGGAACTCCAGATCTTTTCTTTCTTCTCCTTCTCCTTCATCCTTCTCCTCCTTCTCCTCCTCTTTCTTCTTTTCTACCTCCTCCTCCTTCTTCTTGTAAAATCATTAGTTTACCAAATGTGTACCAAATATGTAGTTTTTTTAAAAAAATCATTATTTTACCTAATGAATAGATTTTTTTTTTTTACATTCCCCTTCTCTCTCCCCCATCTTCTCTACTAGTTCTTACTCCACTGTGAGCTCCAGAAAAACCAACTTTGGATAGTTGTTTCCTTGTCTGGGGTCTCTTTGGGAATGAGCTTTATGCCGAATCTGTGCTGGGTAAGATTAAAACTTAGCCTACTCACTTCCCTGCACACCTTTGTACAAAAGCACTACACACGGTTTGGCTGCCCCCAAACTACAAGAGTTTGAAGATAAAGTGATGGTGATGACATTTGGAAATCTCTATTCAAATATGTTCAAAGCAGCAAATTCATATCGAGTTCCACGTCCTAGGCTGAGGAGAACAAAGTGACAGGCACTGGCCAGTCCTCCAGTGTGGAGCGAGCGGGGGCAGCCAGCCCAGGGGAGAATGGGGCGAGGGGCTGGGCGCGGGCCTCCGCACTGCCCTGGTTGGGTGGGAGAGGCTGTGAGTGAAATCTCTTGGCCTTGATCGTCCTGTCTGTAAAAGGAGCATCTATAAAACGCTCCAAACTTCATAGGTTGCTAGTGAGAAATATCTAATAGAAATTCACTTGTGATTTTTAAAGTGCATTTGACATGAACTGTAACCATACAAAGGAATGGGCTTCTAGGACTTTCTAGTGAAAGGCCGGGAGTAAATGATCGACAGCCTTTGCAAAGAGGCCGCCAGAGTGTTTCCGAAACAAGAGTTTTGTTTTTTATTCATGTACAAAGAGAGATCAACTCTTCGAGGCCAAGAATTCCTAATGTGCTGGCTCAATCACTGCTAACGGCCCTGTTTGGAGCTGGTAAGAAGTTAAACTGGGGCTTTGTAAGATTTGTAATTGTAATTTAAGATAAACCAGTGATGCAAATGAAGCTGACATTTAACTGCAAGTGCCTGACTGTGTATTGAGGTCTCCAGGTCCCACCAGTGCCCCATGCACACAGACCCCTAATGCACCCCTGCTCTGCACAGCACCGCAAGGATGGACCCCCCCCCAATCTGTGCAGTGCAGCCCAGCCCTGACCCAGAGAGAGAGCCAAAGACTCTGTCACCCAAACCCCAGTCGGGCCTCAAGTCCCATGTCCTTCTGGAGTCTGGATGAACAGGCTCCTGAGGCTGTGGTTTGGGGGCTGATTTCTGGGATGCCTGCTGCAGGCCAAGAACTAGCCTTCCAATGGAAGTCCTTACAGATAGGTGAAGCCAGTGTGATTTGGGTCCTTTCTCCATCATCGCCTGGCTCTGTGGGAATAAATCCTGATCATACCAATGACCTTGAGATCTTGGGCAAGTACCCTTCTAAGCTTCACTTTCCCCATCTGTAAAATGGGTGTAATCATAATAGTTACTTCATTACTTGGCACTTAGTAAGTGCTTAATAAATGTTAAATATAAAATAAAACAATTTCCCCCTTAAAACTAAGGCAGAGGAGACATATGCTTTGGGCCACGATGGAATAACAGGGACCCCCAGGTCTACCTTTCTCTCTTAAACAACCAAAAAACTGGACAAAACCTATGAAACAATTCCTTTAAATATCGGGAAACAGGCAGTACAGAAAGTGATTCCTGAGAGAAGGGAAACAAATAAGAGGACAGAATTTCCACCCAGGCCACAGCACAGAGAGGGAGAATCCAAACAGAACCTGGTGGTTTTCCTGAGTGGAGTAGACAGAGTGGAGAATTCGAGAAAGCCAAAGCAGCTAAAATTCACAGGGCAGACTACCTGAGAGGAAGGAGATGCCCGGAGAGGCGAGAGCTACACAGAGCGCTCCTGAGATCTGCAGAACATTTCCCTCGAGTCTTTAGCGAAGCAGTGATGAATGCAAGCTTGTAGGAAACTTCTTGAAGTCAGGCAAGAACCCCTGAAGGCAGACGGCTAAAGGATCTGGGGTTCACCCAGGCCCACCAGCCTCCAGGGGAAAACTCCACTATGCATGGGGCATAGCTAGAGTGCACAGGAGGATGTTGTCTCGGTAGTGGGGAAAACTAATCCTAGACTAAAGTCTGTGCTGGTCTCACCTAACAAGACTTAAAAGCAAGCCGAGGTAGGAAAAGAGAGAGGAGGGAAGCCGGACAGAGCCCCAGGATGCCTGTGTGAGGTGGCCTCTGTGTGACCTGAAAGGTGAGTTGAGAGAAAAAGTAAAGCTCACTCTGGGCTGTGCACAGCACTTGTGTCAGGAGCCACCCTGCCTCGGTTCAAATCCCGGCTCCCCCACTTATGTCAATGTTGTCTTAGGCAAGTTACTTGGACTCTCTGTGTCTCAGTTTCCTCATCTGTAAAAAGGGAATAATACTAGTTGCTGCCTCCTAACTTTGAAGAGACATTAAGCGAGTTCGTCATGTGAGGCGCGTGCTGTGTGGCTGGCATACAGTCACTGCTCGGCAGACCTATGCGCCGCTGCTGATTTTCCTGGACAGCCTTTGACTCCTTGGATTACCTCAGTGTTCTTGTACCTCAAATCCTTTCTCTGTCAAAAAGGAAATCCTTACCTAGGTGAGGGAGAGTCCAGAAAACAAGTATTGTTGCTTTAGCATCCTTCACCCGGGACCAAAGTGCCCTGAGGTCCACTGGGTGGGCTGAAGGCAGGAATGCAAGGTGGGAGAAAAGGGCGTCCAGCAGCTGGACTTGGGCCCTCAGGTGACCCCTCCCTCTCTCCCCACTGCAGGCCATCCCCTGAAATGGAGGGGAGACACTGGCACCCGGGGATGATGATGACGGCCCAGATGGGAGCAGTGTGCAGTGGTATTTAGGATGCTGGGAGCGGAGGGGAGCTATTTTTAAAACTCCAGGAGCAGTCTTGCTATTTTACCTCAGAGGCGTAAAGAAGTCATGGGAGAAGATTAAATTGGGTCCCACAGAAATGCCTGGTTCCACATTTAGCAGAGACACAAAATCACAAAAAAGATACAGGGCAATGTATCAGCTCACATCTCTATGTATCAGCTCACATCTCCCAGTGCGCTGATGAGAATATTCCCACCATTCTTTAATTCATCCCCACCTATGCCACGTGCCCTGTAACAAATGTCAGGTGGTAGAGTCTTGTAGGGTTTTTTGTTTTATTTTTAAGAGAAGGCTTCTTGTATAATTATCCCTCCCTCCCATCTCCCGAAATTCCCTTGCTTTGGATCTTTCACCTTAATTTCACTTGGTTCATTCATATCTTGCTTGTTTCCAAAAGGGATTTGTGGTAGCTTATTGTCAGGCTAAAGGAATCATAAAACCAATAACCAATAACCATGAACATGAAACAAAAGAGAAGCACAGGATGCTAAAAAAATAAAATAAAAAGAAGAAGGAAAGTAGGACCAAAAAAGTTATCAAGAAAATAAACAAAACCCAAACTGATTCTTGGCTCTGCGCTTTGAGAAGATTTTGTCATCAGTGGTGGGAGCTTTGGCTCAGGGTCCTTGAGTAATTTAATGAACAATATCCTCAAACATCATCTTTACCAAATGCAGAAGAGCTCTTTTTATTGGGTTTTTTTTTATAATTTTTAAAAAAAAAAAAAAAAAAAAAAAAAAAATGGAGTGCAAAATAAAATAATTTTTCTTAAAAGAATTTGTTTACTTTATAATAAAACCAAGAACCAAAAATTATTTTTAAAATTTTTGTTAATGATATTAAGAATGTGATTAGAACTTGTGGATGACAGCAGGTTACCCCAAAACCTTCAGATAAAGTTTCTTTTCAAGAGTTCAGCCACCATGGCAGCAAAATTAGCCACCTGTAAATGCAGTCTGAGTTGGTGGGAGCCGAGAAAAGGGTGAACCCTGGAATCAAGTCGTGGCAATCAGGCTGTAGCCTTGGGAGGAAAATTGGAAAGACGAGTCACGGAGTTGAAACCCAAACAAGTATCTTGGCCCAGGAGGGAGGAATGCCTTATAAACAGAACAGCGAGGTCACTCCTGGAGCCTGGAAACTGAGAAAGCCAAAGAACAAGAATGTGTCAGTATTTACCCAGCCCTGGCCAAGAGGTAGAGACACTGAGTCTGGGGGACTCGGGCACTCTAGCCTCCTGGGAGTTACCCTCCCCTACAGGGCTGGGAGTGTCCACAGGGTTTCTTATGGCTTCTGTGGACTCTCTGTTGAGACTGCCTTGGTTCTAATTCTGAGCCAGGAAACTTACTTATTCACCTTATTCATCAGGGACCCTCATCCTGAGGGCCACCATGTTGCATAACTCTGGGGACAGCATTTCACACATCACAGCAGGCTCTGTCGGCTGTCCCCTGCTGTTGTGCAGTGCACATCCTACAGGACCTACAATATGGACCGAGGGCCAGGCTTCTAGGGCTCCAGAAGGACTATTGCTGTCATACACTGACCTTCTGACAATCTGGTTCATTCATCAGTCTTTGGTGACTTTGGTTAATGGAGATCTTCTCTGCCGTGCCTGAACTGCTCAGAGGCAGCGGCTGAATCTACCAGAGCAGATCCTGGACACTGGAGATGTTGATTCAGAGACTAGATAGGAAAAGGGGAGGATAGGAGGAAGGAGGAAGGAGGATAGGCTAGGAGGAAGGAGGAGAAGGACAGCGAGAGAGAGAGAGAAGGAGTGGGGCTTGGGGGAACTAGTGAAGAGGGGGAAACAGCCCTGTGGGCTGGAGGAAAGGAACCATCTATCCGTACGTACTTCAGGGGTGGAGGCAGTGGCAAATAGAGGCTTCAAAACAGCACTGGGTGCAAGAAAATTGGGGCAGAGAGGAAGGCAAAAATATGAGAAAAGTTCAGATTGCTCACTGTGTTGTTTGTTTTTTGTTGGTTTTTAAGAGGTACAAGTTAAAGGTTGGAAGTCCTGGGGCTTTTGTTTGTTGCTGGTTTTTTGTTGTTGTTACTTACTTCTGCTGGGCTATTTGATGGGACTTCCTTGAAAATGACTCCAAATTGAGCAAGAGAAATATAATGTGAGCCACATATGGAATTTTTAATTTTCAAGTAGCCATTTTCAAAAACTAAAATTTTAATAATACATTTTATGTAACCCAATATATCCAAAATGTTATTTCAATAGGTAATCAATATGAAAAAAAGTATTAATGAGATATTTTACTTTCTCTTTTTCATATTAAGTCTTTGATATCCGGTATGGGTTTCACACATCTCAGTCTGGACTCCGCATTTCAACTGCTCAATAAGCACATGTGGCTAGAGGCTACTGCATTGGGCAACACAGAAATAGAGGCTGGACTTTGTAGTTCTGGGATTTGTAAGAATAAAATAACATTAATAGTAATAATAATTACAACAGTCATTCATTGATCCTCTTAGATGGACCAAGTGTTATATTAAGCCCCTTTCTGATGCATCATTTCATTTAAGCCTCTTAACAACCCTTTGCAGTGGGTGCTATTATTATCCCATTTTACAGATGCAGAACAGTGCCTCAGAGAGGGTGTGATATGCCTAAGGTCACACAGCTGGTGAACAGCAAAGCTGGGACCTGAAGCCAAGTTCATCTGACACCAACCACTTTGCCTCATTATCTCAAGGTCAGTAAATGAGGTCAGTAAATGCAATTCAGCACCAGGCTTTCCGCAGCCCCCTCCCTTAGAGTTGATGTAAAATGGTTGGTTTTCTTTTCTGATTAACTGAGCTGCCAGACGGACTAAAAACAGAGCGGAAAGCACATTACTTGTACAGCCCAGCATATCGTGTGATTGACTGAGACAGAGCTGTAACAAGACGCTCTGATGCTCATCAGCTGGAGGAAGCTGCAAATTCAAGGCCGGCAACCAGGTTCACAAAATGCAATTGTTCTCAATGACACTTACTTAGCAAAGAGCCAGAGAGAGAATTGATTGTCATTAAAAGCTGGACGAGAACATCGATTGTCCCCCAGTGATGATTTGAGAATTTTGCCTGAGCCTTGCTGAGAGTGCCTGTGTAGAGACATTTGTGATGTGAGTTCCCACATGACAATGGACTCCAGGGTGGCCAGCCAAGTGGAAAACAAGCATAAAACCAAGGCCTGGCCAAAAGAACCGGGCAGCCGGGGTTCTGAGCATGCCTCCACTCCCCGTAGGCAGAGGGCCCGGGGCCCGGGAGTGGAAAGGCCAGTGGGGAGTGCCGGTGGACATAGCCTCTTCCCCTCTGGCCCTCTTTGTCCGGATTCTCTAAGAGTCCTTCCAACTGGGACATTTCTTGGTCTGCGGTTCAGTAGAGGATGGCTCCCTTCACCCTGCTGGCCACAGCTGCAGCACCATGGGAACGTGGAGAACCTGGCCATGGCTATGGTCTGGACAAGCCAAGCATGCCGTGTTCATCCATCCCTGAAACCTCCAGCAGGGTGGTGCGCGAGGGTGCATCTCCGGGAGCTCTCCTAGGTGGGAGGTGATGTGTGCTCATACGCTCCGGAATGCATGTCTGGTTCCCTCTGCAACCTGGCCCGTGCTGCAGTTGGAGGAGAGAATGCAAGGCTTCCAGGCAGAGCACCCAGGCTAGCCAAGGGGCAGCCTCTGAACTCGTGTTCCTCCATCCTTCCACCCAGGAAACACTGAGCAACCACTGCATGCCAGGTGCGAAAGCAGACCCTGGGGAACACAAATTGTCCAAGGCAAAGGGTGGGAGGCAGGAGTGGGAGATGGACAGTTGTTTATAAGGTGAGAACTTGAAGCATTGTGCAGAAGAGAAGGAAATGTCTCCATTTTTTTTGAGTTACTGGGGCTGGGGATTGAACCCCAGACTCATATGTGGGAAGCCAGCACTCAACCACTGAACCACATTGGCTCCCCTGAGCTGGTTTTTTTCATTTGTTTGCTTGGTTTTTAGTTTTTAGGAGGCACTGGGGACTGAACCTGGGACCTCCCATGTGGGAAACAGGCACTCAACCACTTGAGCCACATCCGCAACACCCGCCCCCTCCCCCCCCCCCCTTTAAATCATGGAGCTGGTCCCAGTAGCAAGGGCTTGTTTGGTAAGAAATAATTCCTCCATGGGATGGACAGCCCTATCGTCACATGGCAAACTGGCTCTTATCCAATTTGTCGTCAGCTGCCAGAGAAAAGAGGAAAGATGGGAGGGAAAGGAAGATAAAGGCTGAACTGATCCTTGCAACTGACATTCTTTTGTCTATAAAGGACCAAAGACTACTGAGAAGTATGGGAAAGATACCAGCTGCCAGCGAGATACGCATTTATCACTGCAGCTGGATTTTTGAAGGTGGTCGTACCTGAAGGTAAGAGCTGTAGCTTTATCTGTGTCCCAGAACCTAGCAGGATTGGTGCATAGCAGTTGTTCCAAAACGAATATGGGGGAACTGGTGTAGCTCAGTGGTTGAGCACAGGTTTCCCACACACGAGGTCCTGGGTTCAATCCCTAGCCCCAGTACCTCAACAAACAAAAACAAACAAGCAAGCAAACAAACAAAAACCAAAAAACAAATGAACGTTGTCTGACTACAAAGAAGATAAGCTACTTAAACATTTTCTTAATCGATTTCTTCTCTATTCTTTCACGTTTCAGACTGCCTTTTCCGATTACTGAAGAAATTCTGGATGCTTACATATATATGGCATGTTGTGTAAAAAGTCAGGTATTTAAAAATAAATAGGTGTCAGATGTAACGAAACTCAACTTGAGTTGTTTTTAAAGCAAGCCCATTATTGTAAATGCATTTGCCTATATTGAGAGGCTAAGTACTTGCTGTGTAAGGCAGTCCCCTAAATAGGTTTGCACAGAGAATGAAGGAATTCCACCTAAGCATTATGTTGAAACTCTCCTGATTGCACAGTGTCTGCAAACTGTAGCTCCATAATCACAATACTACCCCTGGGTAAGATTCTTGGATGGATTATTACAAGAATGGTTTGCAAGCTGTTCGCAAGGAAGCCAACTTGGACTCACTAAGATATAGTGAACGAACGAACAACAACAAAAGAACGAATGAATGGTGGTTGCTTCTTATGTGAGGGACATGTTCCTTAAGACCCTCACGTAATTTAAAACCTCTATAAATCAGGACTCATTTCCCCAAAGGAAAACAAAAGTAGTATTTGTATCATTTCAACTTTTGTATGTAAGTGAAACTTTTTTCTTTTCTAAATATATGGAATATTTATCTGGGAAAAGAGTCAGGGAGGAAATTATTGTTGTTTTCAGATATAGTGTTTGAGGTTATTCAAATAGTCTCAAATATGTAAGTGGTCGTCATGTGTGAGAGGATTTAGGTTTGCTTTCTGTGGCCTTCCAAGGTAGTCCAAGGACCAATAGGTGAATTTTAGGGAGGGAGATTTTTGTCTCAATAAAAGGTCAAGTAGAGATAGAAGAGTGTGAAGATGACAGGACCATCTGGGGACAATATAATGTATTCAGTCCTCCTGGCACTGTTAATGGCTACTCAGAAACATAGTAGAAAGTTGTCTATGAATCTGATTTTTTTCTCTTCAAAACTTTTGGAGGGTCAGTTACAGATGATTCAGAAAAGAGAAAAGATTAGATGGCCAGTAGCATATGGAAAGAATGTAACTTTGCTAATATTATTAAATTAAAATTAAAATAGAAGCCAAGTCATATTTTTGTCCCAGCAAAAATTGTGGAGAAAAAAATAATATCTAGTACTAGTAAGGATGCAATGAAATTGGGGTTTTCATTCACTGCTGTTGGCACTGACATCGTTGAGCTATGACATTGGTAATACTTCTGTTCCAGTGGACCAAAAGGCTATCTAACTGAAAGACAAGTTGAAAATACGGAAAGGGCCACATGCATGAAGCTGTTTGTTGCAGTATTACTTATAACAGAAGGAAACCATCAACACTTAAACATTCAAAAGTAAGGTAACAGTTGATGATGGCAGTCCATCCATTCGAAAATGTTATGTATCGTTTAAAAGGATAGTTATTTTCACAATAGCATAGGACATAAAAACGCATAGGACATAAAGTGTGGAGAATTGCCCGGATATGAAAGCCTACAGATCTGATGGTTGCAATTTCATATCAAATAGCTGAACATGACAAAAGATAAAATGGAAAATTTTCTTTCATTAAGTTCAGCTCTGCCACTAACAAGCTGTGTTATCCTGGGCAAATCCCTTAATATTTCTGTGCATCAGCTGCCCAATCTGTAAAGTGGGTAGCTTGGACTCAGTAATCTCTTATGTCCCTTTGTTTTGAGAATGTAAACAGAGAATAGAATGTACCCATTCTATCTTTCTGTATCCCAGAAAGATTATGAAGCAATCAGTCACTGCCCCATTTTCAGACTTTGCTCACCATACTGTACTCCTTATTATATATATTTTAGAAGTCAAATCAGAAGCTTTAAAATGAGTAACCGATGAGAAAAAATATAATTCTTTTATCCCTTTCAAATAAACTGCTGTATTTTGGGGGAGATTTTGCTATATACTCCGTAAGTACTTTATTATGGAGTAATATAAAACAGCTCTCAAGTCCCTAAGGATGCTTGTCCCCAAATGTCAAAAACATTTTTCAAATTAAGATCTACTGCTCTTAGCATTTTTTTTTTTTCAAACACTGTTCTGGGCAGACTCATTCAGGCAAAATTAAGGGAAGAGGTGAACATTTAATAAACTGATTCATTCACTTTGAATCTTTTACAAAATGCCCTTACCTAATTCCTGATCCCCTGGTTTTGAGTCCCAGTCAATGAAAAATTGGTCAAAACGCACTCAGGTTGTGTACACGTAGAACCATTTAATTCCGAGGGGAACTGAAAAGCAGGGTGACAAAACGTGAGATTTCAGCTCATGAACAAAGTCCTCCTAGTCATGCCAGACTCCCTCTGAAAACACCCTCATTTGTTCAGAACTATCCAGAGGGACGATGGTTTCTTGGTTCAGAACACTTTGCTCTCAATGGGCAGAGCAGATGAGGAGAAACCGGCCAGGGCTCAGGGCTGCCCTCACCCCCACCCGTCTGAATTCTGCATCGATGCACTAAGGGCCTCGGTGGCCCTTGAGGTGCCGTGGGGGGTGGGGGCAGGGAGGCATTTCATTGCTCTGGCAGGCACAGGACTTTGAAGACAATTTTGTCTAATATTTTTAGAAAATAACCCATTTCAGTCACCTGGGAAGAATAAAATAGGTGGAGATAGCCCACACCTAGATTATCTTAGAGGACGGCTTGTGTATTACTGAAACTTGAATATGGGCACCTATCCAGTCAAAAATCACATCTTCAAGGCAGAGTCCAGAATCCTACTGTTTGACTCAAAGAATACACAGGACATCAGGCATCCAGTCACCCAACCAAATACACAGCACAACGAAATCGCAAGTAAAACCCTAGCAGGAGTAAAAGGAAAAAGTCACTTATGAGGGTGAACGATACTTTTGAGTTAATCTTTCTTTGTGTTTATACCAAGTTGTTTTTAATAAAATGGAAACACTCGTCATTCTCTTGCTTACGCCTTTTCATGGAAGGAACAGGCAGTTTGAATGGATGAGGGAGGAGGCACTGGGTTACTGTTTTGATGAGGGCAGAGGACCCAGAAGGGGGAGACACCTGAATACACCTTAATCAATCGCCTGGCAAAACTCTGACCAGATTTCAGCAAGGCTATTGCTGTTTAACCCTCTGCAAGCTCTACTTTCTGCAGAAAGACAGGTGCCACTCAAGTGCTTGCAGTCTATGTCGACAGCAACTCAGAGTCTGCCTTCTCCATTAGCTTCCAAGCCCCTGAAAGTCTGGGGGCAGTTGTTACTGGCATAATTTTGTGCTTACTGAATGCTTTTTGAATTAAACTGGTCTCATGATGGTAGTATAGGAATCATTAAAGAAAATCACATGCAGTAACTATTATGATTCACTTGACTTTTGTAATAGTTTTGACTGTTGGTATGCAGTGTTATTTCAACATGACCTTTATCACTTATTTCCTTCCCCACTTAAAACGACATTAAACATCTTCCATTTGGCCTCAAGCCTTGCCCAACTCGGTCACCTACCTGATTCATCAGGTTTGGCTCCAAATGAATCTTCATCCCAATCAAATCTCAAATGGTGGAATTCTGTCTCAGTACAGCTTTGAAGGTCACCCCAAGAGTGGAAATGGAAATGGCAGCAATGATGGCCAAACACAAAGGAAATGTGCTTAGAGGTTTATTGGGAAGAACTTATTCCAGTATGCTCACTAGAACGGAGGGGTTCTGTGACATTACAGTGATACTTTGACCACAGGAGCAAGGCAGGAGACATGGCCTGGGCATCCTGGAGGAGAGACAGCAGTGGATGTGGGGGCCCAGCAGAAGGGCAGGGCCTCTACTGGGGTAAAGGAATTTATAAAACAAATGAAGGGAAGTGGATGTGGCTCAACCAGTTGGACGCCCGCCTACCACATGGGAGGTCCTGGGTTCGGATCCTGGTACCTCCTAAAGAAGATGAGCAGACGCCGCAATGAGCAGATGCCTAAATGAGAAGATGCCACAAGCCAGCAGATGCCGCGGCCTGTGGGGAGCTGGTGTGGCTCAGGCTGTTGGGCATTCCCCTCCCGTGTGGGAGGTCCTGGGTTCAGTTCCTGGTGCCTCCTGGAGAAGGCAAGCAAACAATGAGCAGACAGATGAGACAACCATCTGGGGGAGAGGGGAATAAATAAATTTAAAAAAATAAATAAATAAAAATAAAATCTTAAAAAACAACAACAAAAAACACCCAAAACCCCGCACAAATGAAGCAGTCACAAAAGGAAACCAAAACACTCGACACCACCCCATCTTCTTATTCCTCCAGCATGGTGACTGCTATGACTTGTCCCCTCCCCTCTCCCAACCTCTTGTTCCTTCTTGGGCGCGGGTAGTGGTGGTGTGTTTGGTGGGGGCACTTGAGTGGTGATGGGTTAAATCCCAGAAGGTGAAAGGCTTAGGGTTAGGAAAATCATCACAGGAAACCCTCGGGATTTGGGATAGGCTGATGAGGGGCTGGTGGGCTCCAGTTGTAGGCTTTATTGTTCAACTGACAACCTCCAAATGAAAGGCGAGATCTGCCTTGGCCTCCAATTCTGATGCCTGTGGTAGGAGGTTTGCTACAAAAACAGACTTTTTGACCAGAGCTGGAATTCTCCTGAGATCCACAGGGGAGTCGAGCCTTGGACTGCATTTGTGTGTTTGCAGGTGTGTGACTTCCCACCAAGAACAGAAGGGTGGACGAGAAGTATGGTAAGTGCAGTGGAGAAGTTGAAGCCGGACTATAAAAAAAACTGAGCACACACCCTAGTGCAGGTAAGAAATATAAATGATTTTACTGCTCAGCATTTGCATATGGAGACGCAGCACACACAATACGATGTGGTTTTTCTCTTCAATTGATGCAACTCAGTAATTTTTATTGCAACTGGAAGACAATACATCACAGAAACTTTATGGAAGGTCTGGGGGGAAAGTGTTATTTACAATAAATGATGAAATAGTTTGTCTTTGGCAATATGATTACATATGAAGAATGCAGAATGCAAGTATGGATGCCTCCAAAGCAACACGTCGCGCCCCTAAAGTTCGGCCGATTGCGCCTGCCCCCCACACTGCTTCTTTAGGTAACACAAACGCGACTGAACAAAAATTTTTCTCCTTTATGGTTCTCCCTTTCTATTCATGATATTGGCAGTTTCATACAGAAAATGCAGGAAAAAAATTGGCTTCTGGAAAATTATTACTCTAGTAAATCAATTTGGCCATGTAGATCTATCGGCCAGCAAAGGCCAGGCGATGCTCGGCATCGACAGAAAATCGCGTGGTCTTCTGATTGCTCTATCACGGTAATTTTTTTTTCCTTCTGTAAAACAAAAACGAAACTCAAGAAATGTTACAGAATCAGAGTATAAAAATAATATACAAGTGTATAATGCTTCCCAGACACACATGGATACTTTTTTATTTTCCTCCACATTTTCACCATGGCAGTAGAAGTAGTGAGTGTGAATGATACAGCATGAAACTGGTTACTGAATCAGCTATGAGCTTAGATGGCTTCAACATACATACTCAAGAAACGCTGAATGCTTAAATAACTGGAAGCGTGCTAGGTTTCATCTATAAAACAGGGTTGAGGAACTCAGGCCACAGTCATGAGAGGATGAAATACAATTTCTAGGTTTGATAGGTTCACCATATCGAAGTCTTTGAGAATCCAATATGGAATAGCCATTATTTGCAAAAATAGAGAATGCTATTCTCAGCTTTTGCAATTGAAGTACAGTGAAATACACTGTTGTATATAATCCAAATAAATAGTCTTGATTTCAACGCTAACGAAACAAACGGGAAGGGTCCTTGTGAGCACACTACAGGAGGTTGGAAGTGATCTTTCACATAGGTCTGATTTCAAATGTACAACAGCAAGATCAGCACCATAGACACATCATCGGTTTCGGCTGTTAAGAGATGGATCGCTTTAAAAATGGTATTTTTCCTTCCTTAATTTTTGGTCAGTGAAGCTAGCACTTGTTTGCTGAACCGTGGAAGAACTGCAACGTCACACGCTTTATTCGTGACAAAGCAACCGAGCTGACGAGTCTGTGCTTAATTCAAGGATAACCAGTACGAGAGAGAAAACACGAAGGAGCTCGCCACCATCGGCGGTGGCGTGCTCTCAGATGAAGGGGGGTTTAACAGATGAGTCACAGGGGTAGGCAGTTTTATACAGAATACTGGGTGCCGGTGTGCAAATCCTCATGAAACTGCAGAAACAGGAACACCGACCACACAATGTATATAGTTTGATTTACACATTCCGTTACAAAGAAAAAGAAAGACACCATTACAACTCTGTAACCGTTAAACTGCGATATAAACCAAAGTCCAGAGTTTGGCAGGTAACTAAAAGAGGGTTATCACTTAGGTTATATAGCAAAAGTGTTGATGTATATTATATATAGTAGTATAAATAATAAAAAAGTATTATTTAAATTAGATCACAGTGCTGCATTATGTGCATAACAGTGTTTGATATAGTATTGGAGGGCTGGGACCTACAACACTAAGCAAGGACTCAACTGTCAACACTGGCAAGTCACGGTCAAGAGGGGGCACGGAGATCAAATGCTTTCTTTTGGTGGCAAAAGACCTTGAAGATGAAAGAAAAAAAATACCTCTCTACAGAAACGTAAAAAGAAGTCGCAACACCTGGGCCGCTGTGATCCACCAGAAAGAAACCAGTCCCAACCTGAATGAAGTTTAAAGGGAAAAAGAAACTACACTGAATCTAATCCAATCCCACACCAACCCCCTTCCACTCGGGTGGCTCACACGCCGCCCTGCTTCCACCAGGAGGCGCCCTCGCGTGAGGCTCCAGGCCCACAAACCCAGGCAGCAGGGTGGCGACGCGGCGCTTTCGGGCCTGTGGGTGGGCACCGCCGACCCTGAGCAGATCCGCTGGGCCCGGGGCTCGGAGTTGGGCACAGAGGCCAAGGGGACGGCTTTGGCTCTACTGCTCCCTCCACACACTGTCAGCGCAATGGCCTCTTCCAGAAGGCCCCGTGGCAGGAACTGCTGTGCCCACCCTGAGGGCTGCTACCCGGAAAGTCAGTTCTTGGGAAGAGCCTCCGACACACGCCTTCTTAGATATCAGCCCCAAGATGGAAATCTGCCCCAGGTGTCCAGGCCGCGGTCTTCTTTAAGCCACCATCTAAATGTGGGCTCGTTCCATTCTCATTTCAGATCCATCAGCTTCACCAAAGAACTTGTGAAAGTACATTGACTAGAGAGGAGCTATGGTAGATTATAAGGCTAGGAAAAATCTCTGATGCAAACCCTTTCCACAGAGTACTAGATTAAGATAAAAGACGACTGTAATAGGATTAAAATAACTGTCTATGTGTGTATCATTTAAGACAAAAGATCTACAGTCTCCTTCTCCTAAATGTGTCCGAGGGCCAATAACAAGAAGTCGCGGTGCTGATGTGAGCATCTTTAAATATTGCTAGAGTTCCCCGTTTCCCCCTCCCCCTCCCGCCCCACGTGAGGATGTGCGATACTGGAACGACACAGGAGAAAGGGAAGCAAACACCACGCCCCTCGACGGTGCTCAGATCTGTCAGACTAATGGATACAGACGCTAGTTTGGAAGCTAATAAGAACACCTGGGAGGGAATTCCAAGACTAAAGTGAATTACACTTAAGGAAAATATTCTTTCACAAATAGGCTTGTGCTTAAATTCTCTACTGCTCTTGGAGGAGGGGGTGAGAGGGGGTGTCTCCTGCCCCTTGGCTTGTTAAGGACAAGGACAACCTCATTCCGCAGTGGATCCACTACGAATGGCCACAGACACATGGATGCTTTGTTTTCTCTCGACAATCAAAAGACAAAGTGAAACACAACTGAGCCATTGTTTTGGTTATCCATAATGTGTATGCCTCCAAAAACAGAAGAAAAATAGAAAAAAGTACCCTCACTAAAGTTTCCCCAACAAGTCTTCCAAGCAGGTCCCACGAGGGTGCCCAGGGAGACTTGGGAACATAACACTTACAAAGCTGCCCGATGAGGTATTTATGCAAAAAAGAGTGGTTCTGGAGTTAAGAACACACTTTCATAAGATATTTAATCTATTTCTCAGAGAGATCAGAAAAGTAAATCACACACATTGCATTTCACTATTTTCTAAAAGAGGCCTTTACCCTTTTAGAAAAAAAGAAAGAAATGAGGGGAGACAGCCCACTGTGGGGGTTTTAATTGGAAGAAGTCTCCTGTCAGAAACAGCCCTGAATCTCTCTCTGCCTTTCAGGAGGTTAATCTGAATTTTACCATCTGGGGGGTGGGGGGCAGGGGGAGGATGGGGTGAGGGTGTGAGACTAAGGTGGCGAAGGGTCTCTTGGGCGTGGTCAGGTGACAACGCAAATTGAAGTGTCGCTCAAGTTCCACAGCTGTGGATTGTTTTGGGGGTGTCAGACGTTTAGGAAGATGGAAGGAACAGAGAGCACTTTAAAAATATGTCTTGACCCCCATCTACACCTTGAACAAATATGCTGTAAGTAGGCAGGTTCAGGTAATGAATTCAACCTGCTGTAGGAGGGTAACTCCTGTTAGGTTCACTTATCATCAGCCCATAGAGGAAAGGTAAGTATGGGGCAGGCATTGGTTAATTCTCACTGTTGGACAGATGGAGCTTCTAACAGTACCTGGTGCTGCAGGATGGGCTGGATTTTGGCCCACAGCTGTCCTGTTTTTAAAAATTTTAAAAAAAGCACCCCAGTTCCCTTCCTCTCCCTATCATCATATCCTGAGCCATAGTCGTGGTATTTTTGTTTGTGGTTTAAAATTACCCTCCATGTGGATGAAAGATCATATTCTTTTAGAGATTTCCATTTGGATCTCAAAAAAAAAAAAAAAAAAAAAAAATTTTTTTTAGGCAAAGATCACAGGAGTTTCTGGTCTGCATGGCACTGTCCAGCCGTCTAAATTCAGCTCTAACGATCTACCTGGTCTTAATTCCAGGTGCCTTAGTGAGCTGGGGTGGCAGAGATGGCAACTCCTCCTTCTTCCTGCAAAATGGTGTTGTCACTGCCGGATGCGGGGCTGGCCTTTCCAACACCCCCTTCACGTGTACCCTAGCTCATACCCTCATCCAATAAGGCCCATTAGCAGGTTTCCCCTTCTCCTGGCGAATTTGCATAATTATTCACTGCCTTTTTCCTAGAACCAAATCATAGAATGATTTTCTCAAGTAGGCGTCCCATCATTCTCTTGATTCTATCATACACACTCACTACTGAGTTTGCCCTCAAATTATTGCGTCATGTTAAACACGTACAGACAAAGAGAAAGGACACACTTTTAAAAACAGAGAAGCAGAGGGGTCGGGGGCTGGAGGGCAGACAAGGCAGTACAGAGCTCAGCCATCCAAGCCCTACCAGAGCAAGAAGATATTTTTATATTGCAGAGTAAGTTCCCCAACAGTCAGAATTTGTCCCTGAAGAAGGTTAAACCTTAAACACCTGCTTCAAAACACCAAAACAAAATAACCGGAAAGCAAACCAAAAAAATAAAATAAAATAAAAATTAAAAAAAAAAAGAAAGAAAGAAAGAAAGGAAAAAAAAGTAGAAAACCAAAAGAACCTCTAAGCCTAAGGGCTTAAAAATTAGAGGCATAGCCTTTTCTCTATTTTCTCTATTTATATGAAAATAATTCATGCTTCATGCTAAATACATTATTTACCTTACAAGAACTTTGTTATTTTTGAATAAAAAAAAAGTTTGTGTTTTTGTGATTTTTTTTTCTTTTTTCTTTTTTCAAAGGAATCCATGCATTGTGGATCAGAAATTTCTGCTGGCTACACTGGCTGAATGTGGAAATCACTGATTTTCGCAAAGATAAATCCTGGCTGACATTAATCGCAAACTCCATTTTGAGGGCAGTATAGGAGTTTTGTTTTTTTTTCTTTCTTTCTTTCCTTTTTTTTTTTTTTCCTTTTGGCCATATTTTACTTTTTTTTTTGTTCATTAATGTGCCTTTCATCTTTTAAAAATAGTAATGGCAGGTTCTGTAGCTTTTTTTCCACTTGGATCAAATATTTTTGATAGACAGAAAAAGATCTATACCATTATTGTTCTTCCTTAACAGCTATTGTAATTTCTTGGTCTTGATTATTTTTCACTTGGGCAGTAAAGAAGACAGAGTTTTCTGCATCAGTTTTTTTTCTCTCTGTTGTGTGTGTGCGTATGTGTGTGCAGGGCCAACCTTCAGGCTTATGGCTTTGGGAACATTTCCTTAATTTAATACAGAACAGAATTCCATGATTAGCAACAGCACTAAATGCGTCCCCATTTCTTCTCATTCGTCTACCGACACCTGATGTGTATCAATAGTGTCCACCTTGGGAGAGGGTACTAGGCTTCAGGACTAAGAGGCCCCCTCCCCTCCGCCCCACGTGCACTGCGTGACAACGTCACAGGCTCTCCTGGCACAGTATGGTGGCAGTGCCATGCTTGGGTCTGTTCCTCGGGGAAGACGGGTTTCATCCACCCCGCCCCCATCGCTTTATCCGCATGCACTCAGTGACCTCGACTGGATGGAAATCCTAACTTTTCAACCTAAGGGTTGGGCCTGCATGTGGACTGCTTCTGTGGTGCGCCTTCTAGGTGCCGAATGTGTGTTCTCGTGGCATTGACGGTGACGTCCCTGTGGGTTCAGCCACGTGTTTCTGACAAGCTGGAGGAAGAAGCAACGGTAATTTTGGCTTTTTCGGTTTTGTCTTCAGATAATGAAAAGCTTTTGTAAAACAGCTGAGTGTCAATATGAGTTCTATGGCTTCAATCTCCTTTAAAAATAAAACTCTTAAGGGTCCAAAACAAAGGAAGGGGGCCAAATTAAAAAAAAAAAAAAAAAAGAAAAAGAAAGAAAAGAAAGAAAACCAAACCAAAAAAAAAAAAAAAAAAAAAAAAAAACAAAAACAACAACAACAAATTGCTGATATTGCCACAAATCATTAGAAATCTCCTGACATGCTGAAACCAAATGGCCGTAAGTTCAAAACAAATCGGTGACTTGTTTTCAATTTTTCGTGGTTTCCTTTTGCTCTTTCTGCCCCTTTGCCGTCCGATTGGTGATGTTATTCAAACAGGACCGAATCCCCGCCAAGTGCAGGAGGGACCCGGCCGCCTCTTTCATCTCCTCGTCGTCGCTCTCGGGCGGCTTTTCCGTGCGTCTCTTTTTGAGGGGCAGCGTGTCGCTGGGGACCTTCCTCGCCTTGGCCAAGTGCTGCCGCTTCTTGTGCTGGGAGGCGTACCCGCTGTCCCCCAGGGCCTCCTTGGCCTCCTTCTGGCTGCGCTTCCTGTCGTCCTCCTCCGTCTCGCTCTCGTGGCTCTGGAAGCTCCCCTCGCTGCCCTCGCTGCCCTCCTGGCCCCCCTTCGCCGCAAACTCGTAGTGGTCGTCGGCCGAGGAGGAGGAGGAGGAGGAGACCGAGTCGCTGGTGGGGGACGTGCTGCGGGCAGCGGCGGATTTGGCACTGCTGTAGTTGTGGTCCTCCTTGGGGTCGCCGCTGACCACCGGGGAGCCGCACGAGGGCTCGCTCTCAGTCCGCAGCCGGCAGCCGGAGATGCCGTTCCTGGAGGCCAGGAGGGGTGGGAGACAAAAAGGGGACACGGGGTGAACACCCTGAGAAGGAGCCTCCCGTCCTGCGGCCAATCATCACACCCCCTGGCACTCGGTCTCGTGTTCAGAAACCGCGGGGCAACAAGTGGCTCTGCTGGGCCGATGGGGAACGATATGCCCAGGCCTCCTCCTTCCTGCTCACCGCCCGTCACCGACACTTCCCCTCAGTCTGGGTGGCTGAGACGTCAAAACAACACTCTCCTGAAGTGACAGCACTGGAAGCCCCATCTCTCGTATTAAACCGTAAAAACCAAGCTGAGCCTGGTTTTGCGGACTGCCAACGCCAGAGGGTCAGACCCCACCAGACGCTGTCAGCTGGGGACTAAAGAGGAAAAGGCTGTCACGTTATCCAGCCCTTTTGTCAGGAGACTACACCCAGTGTTTTTCCAGCATTGAGATGCCTGCCATGCGGTGACAAGTTACTCAGTTTCTCTTCCCTCCTTCATTCTACAAATATTCACTGAATACCTAGAAGTGCATGGCCTACGAGGCTGAAGCAGAGACAGACTCTGTCACAAAGATGCCTGTCGTCTAAAATGGAAGCAAGTCATGGCGAGCACAGACGAGACAGCCACGAGCTACCATTTACTGAACTCACTGCCTGCCATCTGACTGCTTTTAACTCTATAAAGTGGATATTAGCATCCTTATTTTACAGACACCACAAGTGAGGCCTGAAGAAGTTAAGTAATTTCCTGAAAGTCACACAGCTGATGAAGCTGGCGTCGGAACCAGGGTCTACCGTCTGATTCCCAAGCTTGAGCTCTTAACCACATCATCACGTCAGCTTTCTCCCCTCTGCTATATCCCATAACCAGGCCCCTGTGTACCCGCCCTGCAGGGCCTGACAGCACTCATCAAGGCTGTGATGATTTCCTTCATGTCTTTACACCAGGACAATGTACTCATCACCCTGTGCCTTGTTTTTTTTTTTTACTGTTCATATATAGGGAGGGGGAGGAATTACATGGAGGGTACAGGGATAGAAGCTAGGCTTCTTTGAATATACATTGTTTTGTAGATTTGACTTTTAGAATTATATAAATATTTTAAATAATTATAAGCTAAAATTAAATTTAAGAACACCATCCCTAAAACAGAAAATTAGATAAAACAAACCTGAAAAAGCTAATACTGCAAACATAATTTTATATTTCCTTTATACTTGTTAACAACTCGAGATGTGAAATTGAAGTTTATAAAATAATGTTTATTAGTTGGGTTCCAAATAAACCTACGTGGTTCTTGGAATTTCCCCCCCACATCTAACAGTAACCATAAGGAAACAAAGTTATAAATGAAATGTGGCAATGAAGGGGAACGTTGCTTACGATCTTTGCTTTTTCACTTGTACAGGAAAAGAAAGGAAAGTGTGGAATGCTTCCCTGTAAAATGGAATAACTTGATCCATCCACGTGCACAAATGGCAGCTGTAAGCCCTGCTAAATCTACTTCACGGACATTGTCCCGGGAATCCTGTATGCCGAGTACAGCCTGGTCAATTCAAAGAGCAACACTTTTAGGATTCAATAAGAAACCCAGTCATGTAAGCATCGAGTCTGCCATCTTTACAGAAAGATCATTTAACTTCATCTCCGACTTCCCTTCACTATGTTATGCGTTCTTCCTTACACTGTGATTTTTTTTTATGTAAATTTTTTCTTTGTTTTTAAAGAAGTTTTAGATTACATAAATGCTACATTGAAAATATAGGGGATTCTCATCCCTGTGCTTCTTTATCTGCCAAGTGGGAACCGTCAGGACAACCCCTCCCGGGGTTGTTGGGCAGTGTGGGGGGCTCGCATGCCCCAGAGGGGGTGCTGGTTCTATTCCTGAGAGTGCCTGGGACACAGGAGGCATTTGGAAGAGGCAGAGCTCAAAAGGGATGAGTACTCGGAGGAGGGCAACCTGCAGCTGGAGGATGGACGGAGGGCACCAGTAAAGTTCTGACCTTGGTTGCAAGGGCTGAAGGATTTGGGCAGAGGGCAAAGATGTTCTATTGCACCGTGCTGGCCCGTTTCCCGCAAACTCCTCCCCTGATGATACATTTCCAAGAGAAGTGGGTCCCTTCCGAGGCGACCCCATAAACACCCTTCGCTTTTCCTCCATAGAGAGCACTTACGCCGCCATCGCTGTAAGCTGTGCAATGACTTACTCAACCGCCTGTGCATCCCGCTGGCGCGGACGTGCCACACAGGCTCCACTCCTGCTGGGACCCAGCACAGTGTCAAGCACGAGGAAGGGCAGGAGCAGGAGGGATCGCTTGGCAACTCCTGTGAGGCTGGGGAAGATGACTGAGCGCTCCATCCCTCGATTTGCTTGACACCCCCCGAGAACACAGCACTGATGGAAAGGCTATGGGGCCAGGCCTCCCACAAAGACATACCAGTTGCAAGCCCCTCTTCCTTCTCTCCTGCCACCCCAAGCAAGACCCACTCTCAGTCCACGCAGAAGATGAAAGGGAAGGAGAGGAAAACAGCCCAGTGCAAATGGTATGGCAGGCCAAAGAGCCTGCCTTTCTCCTGAGTGTTTCAGGACCTGTGGTGCTTGGCTGAATTTCAGCTGGTAGCGAGAATCCCCACAGCAATGCCCGAGGGCCATTATCAAAATTCACCCTTTGCTAGAGGCCTTGAGATCATGATAAATCCCAACAATTATAATGTGCGCCTGCAGTGAAGCCGCAGCACGCTCTGGAAGGATCCCAGCTTGGGTTCCCAGATTGCAGCCCTTTCCCTCTCCTTCTAGAAAGGGCCCAGCTTTCAAGCCGGCACACCTGCGTTCAGATTCCCAGCATCCTTATTATGACCTTGAGCATATCATTTTACTTCTTGGAGCCCCAGCTTCTTTATCTACCTTACAGGGCAGTGTGAGGTTGAAACAAAAAGTTCTGGGCATGGATGATGCTTTTTACCAGTGTGCGGTGAGTTTTACTTGGTCTCCTTTCTTGCTGTCAGATTCTTCTCTGCCGCTGGAATGTGCTTACCCTGAGCAGCCTGGTTTTTCTATTCTGGATCAGGAGGCTTATGGGAATCGGCCATCAAGTAAAAGTAAAGAGAGGAATTCCTCAAGGGCTCGCCTGGAAACCTAGCCCCTGATTTGGGGAATGACCCTGCACTATCTGTTCTCTGCAGACTTCCTGTTTCTAGCCTGTGTCTTGGGTGCATAAAAGTGACTAGGAAAAGATCACCAGATTATGAAACTTAATAAATGTAGTTAAGTGTACAACTAGCTAGTAATAGTTATTAAAAGCAAACGAAAGTCTAGTGTTATGGTTCTCTTGATCTTTGTTGTTTAAGGTAACTATCATGAAAGATAAAAATAATTAGTCTCCTGCACTAGCATAAAAAAGTTTCAGAGTGAACCCAACCATGCCTGGATGAGTAAGCCGGGCTGTGCTTGGCCTTTAAAAAAATTCAATTCAATTCTAACATGGTATTTGCAACAGCTTTAACATCACAGTTAAGCAGCGTATAATAGGCAAGGATGAGAAAAAGAATCACGAGTGACAGGGTGGGAAATAAGGCAAATACTGCAAAAAGTTAATCCTTACTGAATCTAGGTGAAGGGGTATATGGTATTCACCATGTTATTCTTTCCTCTTTTCCAAAGGTTTGAAATGTTTAAGGAAAAAGTTGGGGAGTGAGGGACAGAATACACTGGGACCAAAGCAACAATAGTAAAGTTTAGCTCCATAGTATTGCCAAAAGTAAAGGCCTAAGCCTGAGAACTTTTCTGTTTCTTAAACAGGGAGATAAGTAAGCATTAGAGAAGGGCTAAAGATTCACTGGAACCAAATGGAGACTTTCTGAAAGAGGTCAGATGAACTAAAGGAGAACAGGGAAGAAAATCACTTTTACAGTCCATGATTCAGTGTTATATAGTACGGGGACCCTGGTACCATTTTGAATCACACTGCATGCTAACAGTAGATCCAAAACCCCACCTTGGAACACTACCCTGGCTCAACCACTTTACAGATAAACTAAGATTCAGAGAGCCCTGTGGCTTGCCCAAGGTGGCCCAGGTAGTTCTCCATGATGGTTTGATCATGAATTTGGAATGTCCTCTGTATCCCTCAAGGAAGGAAGTTCACTGTGATGAAGACAGGAAACCAGTACACCCATTGACACTGTTTCTGGATGAAAGCAGCTATGTAGATGTAACCTCAGGAAATTAGAATTAAAACATAATTTGGCCTCTCTCATTTGGCCAAATTAACTTTCCCTGAGATTTTAGCATGGGCTCATCATCCATAAATTACACACAAAACTGAGCAGGAAGTGATAAGCTCCTTCAGTTATTAAAAACTTGATGCAATGGCATTCATGATGATGGCAAGCCAGCTGTGTGGACTTGATGTCAAATGCTTCCCACTGCAGGGGTTGTCATTATAGGGTGCCGAATGCTTGGAAGAGAAAACCAGCCATCCTGAACAAGTTGGAAGGTGAATTTCTAATCACCTCCTCAAAAATCATTCATTAAAATGGACATGTGATGCATTTTGAATGCCTGCAATTTTTCAGTTTTAGCTGAATTTACATGTAAAGATACTCCCAATTATCATATATTACCATAAATTGATTTTACTAGACCTCTAAGAGTTTAAGCACATGGTTCAACAAAATCATGTGCGGTTAATCTCAAATATAAACCTGGTATTAATTCTCTTATCACATAGATGGCAAATATTGAACATAAAGGGTGAGAAATCACATTAGTTCAGGTGGAGAATGAGCAATGCTTACAACTCACAAGTTAAGGTATAGCTGGTGATTAGACATGGCCATTTTGCTGTTTTCTCTACCAGTTAATTACTTGTTCTATTACAGGATAATCAGCATGTACTGCCTCTATCTTTTACCTGGGTACACTGGGGTTCTCTGTGGAACTGATGGCTTCAAACCCTAGGCTCTCATTTAGGGTAAAGACACCCGCCACCCAAGGGATTTCTGAGGACTCTGATCTTCTGCCAAGAATGAAAGAAGTCAGCCTGAATGAATGGGACTGGAGAAAGAGTGGGCTGGAGCCACTGCACGGCTTCTGCCCCAAACCAACCACAGGTAGAAAGACATGGAAGAAAAGAGGTAACCGGAGGCTTCGGTGGCAGAGGAGATGTTTGGCAGGCACTCTTCCAACTATAATACTAAAGATTCTAGAGACAGGATACCAACACATTTTAAAAGCACTGGTCAGCTCACTTGAAAATAAGGGAATCTCAGAGGCCCACGCAGACTCACTTGCACACCTCACACACTCGGGGGGAAAAAAAAGGGGAGGGGGGAGCCAAAACCTGAAACGCGAGCAACAGGCAACCAAGAAAGCAAATAACCACACCAGCACCAGGACAAGACTCCAAACTTACTGGGAGGAGAGTGAGTGGCAAAAAAAGATCTATTTTGGGAGCTCTATGGTTACTAAACCCCCAAAAGTGTGTTAAAGTAGTCTCAGGTATACTGGGTCCCCAGGCTCCCTCTCTGGAGGAAACAACTCTAAATTAAGTCATTAGGATTCCCACAGATTAAGTTCAAACAAATATTCAAGTAGAAGCTCCTCATTTAAAAATCACCAAATGCGTCAGCAAACAAACCACGAGAAACGCCTAAATGCAGAAATGCCACGTATAAAGCCAGGACCCCTGAATGATGACACCCTGAGGTCCACGGGGAGAGTAACTGCCCCTCGCAGGCAGATGCTGGAAATAAAAGCCAGCTGTAACCTCAGCTCCAGCTTGAATGGGAGAAGAGCAAAGCCTCCCCTGAGAATTCTCAGCCACAAGTCTATGGTCCTGTGGGTATGAAGCCAGAATTCTATTATTAATAACTGTGTGGCCCCAAAGACCTCAAGCTAAATTTAGTTTAAAGTACCCAATGGCATCTACTGGAGCAAAATGCAAACTCTTGGTAGCCCATAATTAAAACCCAGGCCAAAAAGAATTCACACACATAAGACTACAAAGAACATAGGTTCATAACCAAAAATAATTAAACACAAAGGAAATAAGCCACCACTTGCCAAGGAACAACAGAAAATAATAAAATGTAGACTCTAAACTGCAAAGTCTGCAAATATTGAAATAATTAGATACAAAACATAAAGTATGTTTAACATGAAGAAATAAAAGAGGGAATTAAAAACATTAGCAAGGAAGAGTAGACTATCAAAAGTAAGCAAGTAGATTTTTGAAAGCACCAAATAGAATTTCTTTAGAAATGAAAAATATAGTCCCTGGAATAAAAATTCCAATGAAGCTGAAGATAGAGATTAGTGAACTAGAAGGCAAATCTGAAGGCAGCAGAGAAAGACAAAGAGATGGAAAACATTCAAGAAGAGTTGGGTGATATGGAGCAAAGTAAGAAGGTCCAAAATAAATCTAATTGGAGTTCCAGAGTGAAAAGTAAAAATGAAGAAGATCCAATGCTTGAATACTAGAAGGCTGAGAATTTTCTAGTTCTGAAGAAAGATGATCAATCTTCAGATTCAGAAATCCAACAAATCCCATGCAGGATAAATGAAAAAGAAATCAATACCTAGACACGTCAGAATACTAAAGAAAAAGAAAAAGAAAAAGAAGGAAAGACAAAGAGAAGTCTTAGAAGAACAGAAAGAAAACCGATTACCTAAGAGGATCAACAATTAAGATGAAACAAGTGAAACAAGAGAATGAGGAACAATAGCCTCAAAGTATTGAGAGAGAGAGAAAACCATCAAGCTCGAATTTCATACTCAGTAAAATCATCTTTCAAGAGTGAGGGCAAAATACATATATTTCCAGACAAAATTCATGGGTACAAACAGACCTCTATATTAATTTCTTGAGAATATGTTTCAAGAGAAAGGAAAATGTTCCAAAGAAGGTCTCAGATGCAAGAAGAAATGGTGAGCAAAGAAAATGTAACTAAGTATTGACTGTACAGTACAATAATATTAATGACTAAGTGGCTTAAAAAAACAAACTAAAACAGAACCAAACTATAGGACAAATAGAATGTATCAGATAGAAGAGGGAGGAAATTGAAGTTAAAACATTCCAAGGGACTTGTATTGATCAGGAGGTTAAAGATATTGATTAACTTTAAATGTTTTAAAACACTTACATTAAAATTTCTAAGAACAACACTAAAAGAAGAGAAATAGTACATATAATTCACAGATAATTAGAAGGAAAATGGGAATGGGAGAATCTCAATTTAAAATAATGCTAGAAAGTAAAAAGAATCTGGAACAAGTGGGACAAATATAAATGCAAAATAAGGTAGGAGGAATGCATCCAAATGTATCAATGAAAATGGGTTATAAATCTTCAGTTAAAAGCAAAAGTTTGTTAGGATGGGTTTTGAAAAATGCTATATGCTGTTTACAAGAGACAAATCTAAAACATAAGGACAAAGAAAGGTTGAAAGTAAAAGGATGGAAAAAGTTCTATCATGCTGGCTTAGCTATATTAAAACCAGATAAGACAGATTTTAAGGCAAAAATCATTACTACAGATAAAAAGAGTCATTAAATATTCATAAAGGTTCAATTCACCAGGAAGATATAACAGTTCTAAAGCAGTTCTAAACATGGATATCTCCAATAAGATAGCTTCAAAATATATACAGTCAAAATTGAAAGAGCTACAAAAAGAAACTGTCAAATCCACAATCACAATGGGAGAATTTAATAAATCATTCTCAGTATTCAATTGAGCAAGCTCTCTCTGTCACACACACACATATGGGCACATAAAAGGTTAGAATATATAAGATTTGATCTAATGGGCATAGAAAGAACATGTACTAATAATGGAAAAGGCATAAACTTTTGATGCACACATGGAATATTTTAAAAATCTGAGTAGTTCTACACCAGATAGCAAGTCTCAACAAATTTCAAAGATGCAATATCTTAAAGATCAATTCTCTGACCAAAATTCATTGAGGTTGGTAATAGAAGTTGAAAAGGTAACTAAATCAAAATAAACCAAAACAATCCCCTTCTCTTTGGTTTAAAATTTAAATCTTGCTTCTAAAATACCCATGGGTTTATGTAATCGAAGTATCCTTTAGAAAAAATAAAAAATATATTTAAAAAATACCCATGGATTAAAGAAGTCATAATAGAAATTAGAAAATAACTTAGAAGTTAACAATAATGAGAACAAAAGATATAAAAATATGTGAGATGCCATGAAATGGTAGTTTGAGAGAAATTATAACTTAAAGCTTTTATTAGAAAAAATAGAAAGGTTAGAAACAAAAGCATCCAATCTAAACAAAGAAAACAAGATTAAATCCAAAGAAAGTAGAAAGGATAGTATAAAGTAGCAGATATCAATGAAATATGGAACAAATACACAATATAAAGGTAATTTTTTAAAACCACAAAAGTAGATTCTTTGGGGAAAATAAAAGACTGGCAAGATTAAACAAGAAGAAAAGAGATGGCATCCATGAACTGAGCAATAAAAAAGGGATTAACCCAGAAATGCAGAAGATAATTAAAAAGATGACAAGATAATGAGTAACATTATGCCAATATTTGAAAACTTAGATGAAATGGACAAATTCCTAAAGTTATAAAAATAGATTCAAAAAAGTTGAAAATATAAAGAGTCTGAGGCTTTTGTGGACCCCAGAAAATTATGTTCTTAAATTAATATATTCATGTAGGTGTGAACCTATTGTAGGCGGGATAATTTGATTAGATTGCTCCAGGAAGGCATAGCCCAGGGTGGGTCTTAATCCTTTTATGGGAGCCCTTTATAAACAGGATGAATATATCGAGAAAAAAGGCAGAAGACACAGAGAAATCCCCCCAGAAGCTGAAAGAAAAGGTCCTGGAAGCCAGAAGCTGAAATCAATGGAAATTGCGAGAGAAAAGTCCACAGAGACAGAGAGAAAACTACAGGAGCAGAGAGAAAGCCATGAAGGCAAGAAGCTGAAATCAATGGAACCTGGGAGACAGGAAGCCAGAAGCTGAAGCAACGAGATCTGGAGGGGAAGGGAGATGCCACCATGTGCCGGTCTTCGGGGAGAAGACACCGCCTGATGATGCCTTGATTTGGACACATTCATGGCCTCAGAACTGTAAACTTCCAACCTAACTGTAATTGTAAAAGCCAATCCAGTTCTGGTATATTGCCTTGGAAGCCTTCAGCAAACTAAAACAGTCCTATAATCATTAAATAAATTACACCAATATTTAAAGATCATCCAACAAAGAAAATACCAACCCCACAATGTTTTGCAAGCAAGTTCCACCAAACTTTAAGGAATAGATAATCCAATCTGTTTCAAAGAATAACCTCTTTCATAGAATATTAAAAGTGAATACTCCTAACTATAAGGCTAATGTAATCTTGACACTAAAACTAGATAAAGATAGCATCGGAGGAACATGGGTGCATAAATGTAAATGAATATAAAATATTAGCCTACCTAATCTAGTAATATATAAAAAATATAATGTATCATAAATAAGGTATTAGGATATGTAAGTTTTATTCAAATTTGGGAGATTTGGAATATAATTCACTACAGTAAAAAAAAAGAAAGCAAAAAATCCTATAGGTATTTTAAATGATGCAAAAATTAATTTTGATGAAATTCAACAACCATTAATGATCAACTATCATAATAAACTAGTAATAGAAGGAAAAATTTTGGTATGATGAATATGTCTCCAGAAACCTATAGCAAACATTACATTCAATTGTTAATCATTAATGTGGTTCCTTTCAACATAAGAAATAACAGAAAGACATCTATTATCATCATTTTTATTCAATATTATACCAAAGATCCTGGCCTGTACAATAGCACAAGAAATAAAAGGCATAAAATAGAAAGGAAAACACAGCCATTATTTACAGACGATACAATTTTGTACATAGACGCATCTACAGATAAATTACTCGAATCACTAAGTTTATTTAGCAAGGTTGTTGGAGAAAATCAATGAGAAATCATTAGCATCTCCATATTTAATTTATATAATTTATTTATATATATATATGGGTATTTGTGTGTGTAGACATATATATAATACAATAGCAAAAAAATGAAGAACCTAAACTACCTTTAGAATATATCTAGCAGAAAATGCAAAAGACCTTTAAGGACAAAAGTTCAAAGCTGTAATGAGAGATACTGAAAAATAAAGCTACAGTAGTTTAGACATGGGACAAGACAAATGTGAAACAGTATCGAGAGCCCCCAAATAAATCCACATACAGAAAGAAGAAACTTGATATATGTCAGAGCAGGCACCTGATATACATTAGAGTGGGGAAAGAAGGGACTATTCAATAAATGAAGCTGAGATAATTGATTATCCACATGGAAAATAATTTAAGTGGATCTCTACTTTACACACTGTACACACAATTAAGTCTAGATGGATCGCAGACTGAAATGTGAAAGGAAAAACTTTAAACCTTTTAGAAAACATTATAGACTATCTGACCTCAGAGTAGGGAGAGATTTTTTTTTTTATGACAGATACCAAAATTCATAAAGAAAACACATTGATCAATGTGACTGATAAACATGAAAATTAGGAACTTCTGTTTATCAAAAGGAACTACTGAAGAGAGTGAAAACCATCCACAAACTTAAAGAAGTTATTTGTAATGCATACAGTCAATAATAATGTCCAGAATGTATTAAGAACTCCTACAAAGATAAGAAAAAGAGAAAAGCAACCCAATGGAAAAATGGGCAAAATGTTGTGCACTCCATAAAAGAGAAAATTCAAACAGCCAATTAGATATATGAAAAACTGTATAGCACCTTTAGTAAGCAGTGTAGTGAAAATTAAACCACGAGATGCTGTTATTTGGTTGAAACTAAAAAGTATGACAATCCCAAACATGTGTGAAGAATAGGGCAATGGGAACTCTCATACATGACGGGTGGGAGTGTAAACTGATACAAGCACTCTGGAAAACACTTTGGCATTACCTTGTAAAGTTGAATACGCACATAGCCTATAAGTCAACAATTTCACTCCTGGACATGCACAAGAATTTCCACAGCAACACTGTTTGTAAGAGAAAGGAACTATAAGCAATCCAAATATCTTTTAAAATAATAAATTGTGGCGTAGTCGCATAATGGAGTACTATACAGCAGTGAAAAGGATTCAATTACAGCAACATGGAGCAAAATGGAAAAACTTAATAATGGATTAAAAAATATAGCAAGTTAGAAAAGAATATTATCCCATTAATGTAATACTCAAAACCAAGCAAAACTGAACAATATATTATTTAGGGATATCAAAAATACTTTTAAAAGCATGGGAAGAGCAAATGCAAAATTTGGGATTGTGATTACTTTTCACGGATGGCAAAGGTATCAGTGATATTTTCATTTTAAGTTGGGAGGTGGATTTGTTAGTGTCCTAATTTTATGCTCAGTAACTCTCATATGTTTCATATATTCTTGTGAATACATAATAAACATCTTAAAAAGAATGCAGAGGATTGCTTTAAAAAAGTTGCTTATAAATTTACTTCGTGTCAAATTCTCCCAAGGCAAGGGAAATCATTTAGTTGAGTTTAATTTGTGAGTTTACAGTTTTTCCAAATATTTTTTTCCGAAACCCAAATTCTAAGTCTACCCGGGCCCCAGGTGAAGGTGAGATTTAGAAGCCCCAGAAGGTGGCCACTTCTTGGATGTGCAGCACAAAGACCTATGGTGCTTGCTCTGGCTAGACCGCCCTTCCGGGGAAGCATCCAGGTCCAGTTCCGGGAGTTCTGCCTCAGTGGTCATCTCCAACGGGGACCACGATTTTCTCCATGAGCGGCACAGTGTTCCCCTAAACTGCTGAGGCGAATGTGATTCTTTCTTTGTCTTACATCACAGACTACAAATAGGAATGATCCTGAAAGTTTCATTCTCCATGAACTGTTTTGCATTATGCACGGTCTGGAATCAGCAGGAGTTCACCACATTTTTAGATACAAAAGGAAGAAGAGCCATCAGGGATTTTAAGCGCATTAACCAAATGCCATAGATTTCAAATTCAAGGTACAACTCTAGAACACTGATCAAATTTCACACAGTAAGATGGCTGGTCATTGTTTAGATTTCTGGATCAGAAGAGCCCAAAGCAGAGACTAACCTTACAGAAAAAGCATCCATCCAACCTTACATCCCAGGTGAGGACTCAAGGCATGCTCTAGCCTCCAAGGAGTCTGTTTTCCTTTTATCCTAAATGGATCCCTTTAGTATTTTCCCCTCCCTGTCCTATCACAAAGTATAATGGTATACTGAGTTTTACTTCAAAGACTTCAAATCCTTCAAAGACAAGGATTCCAGGTGACAAAGGATGACAGGTGCGTGGTCTTAAAAGACAAAACACAATACAAAAAACATCAGTGGCGAATTTCCCCTCAAGTGGCATTTTCAGACTCCACCCTATCCCGGTGGGGAAGGCTGCTGGCTTCCAAACTCCTATTACAAACACCGCCACTAGGGGGAAGACAAACAAGACAGTGGACCAGCAGTGGAGCTCAGGCTGATAGATTTTCCTGAGGACTCTGTTTTGACAGGACCTTAAGAATTAACTTTTTGTATAACAATAGGACCATTAATTCTGGCTTGCTTCATGCTTCCTGGAAACTGCAGGTTTTACTGAGGTCCTTGGACAGCCAAATGAAATTCAACAGCCTTAGGGGTGCGAGCTGGTAGATGGGGATCAGATGGAATTTTATTATTATTAGAATACTATAACCTGCTCTGGTCTAGACTTTTACTCCAGACTATGGCCACCCTCCTCAAAGCCAGTGGCTTCACCACAAATTTATACTGTGCTGACAGTGTCATTAAGAAGCTCATTCTAAGCCTTCTCCTGAGGTTTGGGGACTAAGCTTCAGGGGCTCTGGGAGGGGACTCAGAAGGTCTGTGGAGGGCAGGCTGGATGAGTCCACGTGGCTCTCCAAATACCAGTTTATCAGACACTTGCCTGGCGCTGACGACGTGCTGGGCACATGGCGTTAACCTCAGCAACCTGCGAGGCAGGTTTTGTTTTCCTCAGGAGAAAGCCAGGAGCACTTGTGCCAGGTTACGTGGCTACAGGCTCGGGACCCAGGAAACTTGGCTCCTGAGTTTCAGTACTGAGCTCTTGGCTCTGTGGCCACATGAAGGACCTACCTCCTGCCAGCTCTCTCCGGGTCTGCTGGTGAGCCCTGGGCATTTGATTCTTTTGTCACCAGAGTGGCCTCTCGGGATCAAAAAGAGCCCTGAGGATTGAAAGCCCTAAGGACTGGAAGCCAGATGGCTAGGACCCAGGAGTGGCTCTGGCCCCCATCTGGAAGGCAGCCCTAACACCAGGAACATAGGTAACCTGGGGGTCCTGTTTCCCAAGAGGGCCAGAAACAGTTCTTCCAGGGCTATAATTGTTGGTTCCGTTCAATGTCATCTTTGCAACAAATTTCACTGGGAGCAGCAGAAGACAAGGGCATAACACCTTAAGACGTGTGGGCAGTTATTTTGAGGATAATGTGACTTGAGGACTCTACGCCCAGGCAAATTTAAAAATAAGCAGGTTTCCCATGTCTCAGGATAGGCCAATCTCTGAGGTTATTGAGTAAAAAGTCAACACCATAAAGTCAATTACACTATTGACAGATACTCTTACAAGGAGATTTCACATCATAATTATATGCAAAGGGACCCAGCAAATACAAGCTGTGTAATGATCAGCTAATAAAAGTAACACTTCATCTAAGTCAATAACAGTTTCAGAGTTAAGACAAACAAACATGGCCTTTGCCACTCAGCAGAGGAAGAAAAATCCCTGAAAGACAAATATTTTCACTTAAGGAGAAGTCACTCAGATTCACAGAAAGCCTGTCACACAAAGCAGGGTAGGAAATTGGTCTTTAGTGGGTGCTAATGACTCTCTTGCTCGCTCTTAGCCCCCAGCGGAACCACGGGGTCAGTAGACCCCGTAAACATTCGGGCACGGACAGGAGTCCTTGGTCTGGCAGACGGCAGCCAGTGTTGTTCTATTCTCCGTTGGACTGTTTTCCTTTCAACCTCAGCTGAATTTAGGTTCCACTGACACAGGGCCAAATTAAAAACCAAAATTATACTGAATGTGAAAGAGCAAAACAAGATTGTTTTTCAAACACTCCTAAATGGGTTTTCCAGACACTGATTCCACAAACGCCTCCATAGCCATGTGTACGTTGGTTCGTTCTGAGAGCATCTGAGTGCCTACTATTTGTCAGGCATTTGAGACAAAAAGAGAGCCAAGATGTTATTAACCGGGGGACGGATGTGGCTCAAATGGTTGGGCGTCCGTCTCCCATATGGAGGGACCCGGGTTCGATACCCGGGACCTCCCGATGGAAAAAAAAAAAAAAAAAAAAAAAAAGATGTTATTAACCAAGGGCCCCTGACCTTACAGAACTAACGGCTCCTCTCCTAATTTCCCTTCAAATGGAGGTGGCAGCTGCAGAATTGGTAGCTAGACAAGTTACTGCTAATGCGCAATGTGGTTCTGTACTGGTTGCCTCTTTGCAAATGGTAGTTTGTCTGATTTCTGCAAACTGCAGTTCTACTTTTTATTGCAACGATTCCACTCAAAACTCCTATGATGTTCAGGAAGTTCACTCATATTAGACAGTGAGCAAGTTGTGCCATTATCAAGCTGTTGTCTCTCAGCCCCAAACCCACCCTTCTGCACTGTTTTGTAAGCTGGGCTGGGACTCCGCTTTGCCACATTTCTGCTTTGCTACGTGTCTCCACGTTAGGCTTCGCCAAGAGGGGGCACCATAGAGGGACCGTGAAGGTAGGAGAGGAAGAAGGGACACGCTCCTTCCTGTGTGTTTTCCTGTTCCTGGGTCACCCAAGCGATGCCCCTTGACCCCAGCAGCAGCAGTTCCTTCCTGTAGCTGCTGCTGAATCCAGTTTGCAAGACTCACAATACCAACTTCTTCATGCTCCCCGAAAGGCACCCGTACCAGCTGGGAACTCCTCCTCAGAAGTCTCGATCCCAGCCCCATGGGTCCCTTCTCTGAGCTCAGAGACTCTGGCACCAGACCCCGCCTCAGAGGGCTGAGTTTCAGCCCCACGGGGGTAATTCCAGCCTCAGCCCTTTGCTCCCACAGCCCTGAGGGCAGCAGCTTCCTGTAACTGCTGCCTCCACGATAACTTGAGTTCTCCTCTTATCCTTTCAGTTACTAGTAAATGACTTTCTACCTAGTTAACAGTTCTTTACATGAAATTCTCTCTGTTCAAACACCTGACTGGAGCTGACTGATAAGCCTGGCCCTGGATTGGATACTGTTATGTGGTCTTTTACTTTATTTTATTATAATTATTTTTTAAAGATTTTATTTATTTATTCATTTATCCCCCCCTTGCTGCTCGTGCTCGCTGGGTCAGCTAACCAGGCCGTGCGGGCGGGCTTGCCTTCACCAGGAGGCCCCGGGAACCGAACCCGGGGCCTCCCATATGGTAAACGGGAGCCCTACTGATTGAGCCACAGCCGCTTCCCGGTCTTTTACTTTAGAAGGAGCCAAATTGAGGTGCTTGCTGGGTAAGATCAGTGGCAGCTTTTTAAACAGAAAAAAAAAAAATCCATATTTAAAACAATGCCTCTAGAGGGTACTAATCAGTAAAATTCACCATAAAATATGCCATGAGAGGAATAATTAAAAGCAGGAGGACAGCTCCTGCTGAAGGCTGACCTGGTCTTAGGTTTCTCTTCCCCTCTATCTGGTTCTTCTGCACCCTGCTACAAAGAACAGACCCACAATAAAAGTTATGCTGGAAGGGCACTAAAGAACCATCAAGAAGGAAGTCTATACTTAGAATCTGCTAATGAAAATAGATTTCTGTTCCCATGCAAAAATAGCCTCTGGTTTCAGTCTTCTCAACCAAAAAGGTAAATGAGAAGGTGAAACAGGAAAGATTTTAAGAAAAGGATAGAAAACAGACTGTCCCTGTCACAATAGGAAGTAAGGGCACTGGTGCTTCCGCTTCATGGAAGAGGCCCACCAGTTATGAACTCAAGAAGAATTACTGATCTAAGGGTAACAAGGAAAGATGCTGGAGAAGTCCAAGAAAAGGACCCTCCACATATATTTTTGGAAAGCATCAATGTGTAGAAATAAGTGGTTTTACAACTCAATTACTATTCTGATGTGTACCAATTTCCCACCTTTCCGGGTCCAGACACCATGGTCTGCCCTGAAATTAGCTGACGTCCATCTTGGTACAAAAGGTTGGCTTGTGGTAGAGTTTAAAAGACACCAAGTCTGTGGAGATGCTCTGCATGGTGGATTCACACATGGGAGCTTGACCCTGCACCTCCCTCAGGCCCCAACTACACAGACTTTCTGGGATGTTTCCTGGGACGTGAAACACAATGAAAGCAATATGGCCTTCACAGTGACCCCAACCCATAAAGGGCAGAGGAAAGGTAGGGGGGTGATGCTATTGAAGGTTTCAGCTCTGCGTGTCAGGCCTTTCCTGAGTGAGCAGCCTAGGCCTAGCTCTGTGCAATATATGATGAGGCATCACCAAACCGAGCGAGGCCCAGCCCCTGTCCTCAGCAAATTCACTACTGGTGACATTTAGGGACACACAGAAATGACTATGACACAGAGTTGATTCATCAAAGGGCCACAACCCAAGCATGGGGGCTATGGGTTCACAGGAAAGAGTCTGTCTTTCTGATGCTGGCTCAGGAGACGCGTTCAGAAAGGCTCTGGGAAGAATCATCTCTATGACGGGCTTTGACAGACGCACCACCTGGAGGCTGAGGGACATCTACACGAGGAAGCTGTATGAGTAAGATGGACAAATATGGACACATCCCGGGGGGAAATGTTTGGCTGGAGGAGAAGGCAGGACTGGATGGGATGTTAGGGTGATATGGAGTGGAGCCAGGGGAGATGCTTCTGTGGATGGCTGGAGAGGCACACTTTTAGGAAATCCATCTGGCGGGGGAGGAGGAGGGGGACGATGGATGGGCAGGAGTGGGGCCTGGAGCAGGAAGGATGGGGACGACGCAACCACACCAGTGCAGGAGGGTTCTGAGCTAGCGGGCAGACCCCAGTCCAGGAGTTGGCAGTGAAATAAGAAGGATGGACGGAAGAAATCTTCCCAGGAAGTGTCTGTGTGGTTTGGCAACTGGTCTGATCTTTGGAAGCAGGGGAATGATGCCACCTGTTATTTATCCATCGCTTATCAAAGTATTTTTCACACGCAGTTTTGCACTTGATTTTCACTGCAACGCTCCTGAGAAGCAGAGTAGTTTTATGGAACTGAGCCCCAGAGATATCAGAAATCAGCCCAAAGTCACAGGACTGGAAAGTGGCAGGGCTGGGTCTAGAGGGGGACACTTTAGCCTGGAATCTAAGTAATGGCTCACCCACTCACCCTACCCGGCCTTCTTAGAATAAATTGTTTTCATCTGTGAAGAAACCAGGATGATTTGATGGCCCAAGAAGGAGAGGCTGGCAGGTGAACTGGAGTCTTTGGGAGTTACCTTAACATTTCTGAACACCCCAACTGGTTTTATTAGCTTTACTAGAGACTGGTCCTCTCTACCCCTGAAGTGGTCCCGGGGGACATCCCGATCCCCTTCCCACTCCTCGGGCTGGTCTGCCTCAGTGGGGTGCCCCCTTACCTCATGGCTGCCGTCATTCCAATGGGAGTGATTGGCAATGGCCGGACACTGGGAAACATCCCTCGGCTCAGAACCCGTGCTCCATTTTGTATCACTCCTGGAGGAACTAAAAAAAGCAAAAGGAAAGAAGACAGCGCATGTGAATTCAACTGTGAAGATCTCGATTCTGTATCAGAAGCTTCAGATACTCCAGAGAGAGAAAGACGGAGAGAGAGGAGAGCGAGAGAAGAAAGAAAGAGACACACACAGACCCAGAGAGAGAGCCGAGACAGAGGGAAACACGAGCACACACAGACCCGGGAGACATGGGGAGAGATACTATGTCAGAGGGATGGAAAGAAAACAGGCTTCCAGAGAGTGCTTCCGTCAGCAAAGTCAGACCAATAGCTTACAACCAAATTACTGATGCTCAAGTGAAAAAAGGTAAGTTTTTACAAGTGAGTTTCAAATATTATTTTCTTACATATTAAATATAAACTTTGACCTTCAATCAGACCCTAACAAGATCTCAAGAATTCTGACACAATCAGAGAGCAGGTGACCAAACAAAAAGCATTTCCGTATGCTTCTCCAGCCTTGGTCAGAATTTGTCCTTAATCCAACAAGGGGAAATATAGCACAAAATAACAGCAAACCCAATTTAACAAGCCCTGTGGCCCCTTGCCCCTCGCCACACAGTGCATCCTTAAAGTGATCTTCTCTGCCTGTGGCAAGGCCCCTCTCAATGCTGTTGGGTTGGGGAGAAGGCTCTGGCTTCTGCCTTACAACCACACGGTACCACTCTGGAGGGCCTCCTTCCCTGGGCTTCCCTCAAGTAAACTCCCCTAGTGCTTTCTCATCATCTCACCTCCTAAACATACTGCAGAAGCCCTGGAGCAACCGTAAGCCAACCTTTCACCAGGGACCATCCAAGCACCCCATTTTCCATATAGGCCACCAGTGGTTTCACGGTAATCTGAGTTTGAGGATTTATATACTAGGTGGAACCACAGAAATTCCCGAATGTTTGACCTTTTTGACCTCCACAACAGCAATTTCATATGGTTTAAGGAAACAGTTTCTCTCTTACTGTATCTACCCGTCCCCCTCCATAAGTCTGTGGGGCCTGGTGAGCATCACAAAGTGAAACACAGACAGAGCGCTGGTATAGCTGGGTTCTAATCTTGTATGACTTCGGGAAGGCCCTGAATCCTTCCCCAAATAAACACCCCTTTTGTTTTCAGTATCCTAGGACTCCCCCAAAGCCTTGTACCTCCTGGCACAGTCTCATACAGAAGCAAGGTGGATTAAAGGTGCTTTTGCAGACAAAGACCACACCAAAATGGTTCTAGAAAATTACACACTCAAAAATGAAAACCCCTGTGGATATTACATTTCTAAAGTCAAGATTATTTGGGTAGAATAAATATTTTTTACAAACTACTTGATCCATCCATCCATACTTTTTACTTACATAACTTTAGGTCTCTAAGAGCATATTTACTTAAATATTCCAAACCTTTAATCAAAGACCTTTCATGTAGGATGAATGTCCACCTCTTCAATATGGGGTACTTCTACAGACTGATGATTACTTGGGTATTCATACCTCTTGCTAATGCTTTTGCCATTTCTTGTCCAGGTTTGTGCCAGGCTCTTGTTAGTAGCTCTTAGAAAAGGTGGGATGGGAGATAAAGTGAAACTATTGCTTAATGTCAGTGCAGATTTTAGTGCAGTCCAGTGTCCCAGAATCTCTGGAGCCTCAGACTATAATTAACTTTGAGAGTAGGCTGAACCTACCTATCCCCTTATTGTAAACATGATTTCGGATAATAGATCCTATTATCTGAGGCAGAAGATTCACCAAGACCCTAAAAAGCATGAAACCTGTGATAATGTGGTGTTGCAGTTAATTATCACAACATCTTGCTTTGCTAGTGAGTTCTCTATAAGGAAGAATGTCTACAATGTATATTGCCTGATTTCAAGACAATATAAAGCTACCACACTCAAGACAGTGTGGTATTAGTGTCAGGATAGACATACAAACCAATGGAACAAAACAGAATCCAGAAATAGATGCCCTCACACAAAGGTGGTCAACAGATTTTTGACCAAGGTGTCAAGGTAACACAATGGGGAAAAGGAGAGTGTGGGAACAGCTGGATTTAAAAAGAAATGAATCTCGACTCTTTACCTCATACCATATAAAAAAGTAACATGAAGTGGATCACAGGCCTAAATATAAGAGCTAAAACATCTAAACTTCTAGGAGAAAATTTAAGGAGCAAAATACCAATCATTCCCAAGGGCAGACATACACAAAAGACCAGCAGAACTCTGGAGTTTGTGGACTGCTGCTTTAGTCATGTATTTTGCCTGCAAAGAAAGGTTTTTTCTTTGTTTGTTTCTCCCTCTGTTTTGAGGACTGCAGGAGAGGGTTTCAATTATTTTGCTATACAGGAAACTCCTCAAAAGAGTCAGATAACCACAGGGTCGACTCTGGTACTACTACCCAATGTATCAGTCACCAAAGAGCTCAGTTACAGCAGCAAATGAACCTGATATAATGGACTACACTGGTAAATAACCTTAATATTTAAAATCTGTTCCACAGTTCTAATTCTTGCCAGTAAAAATTATTATAGTCCCATGTATAGAATTATATCAGTTACCTAATTAAAACTTTTACTAGGTACCTGTCTATGTACCAAGTGACAGGGACACTGTGACCAGACTTCACATTTAAGTATGATAGATGGAGAATTAAAGAGTTAATAAAGCATACTATGTTAAGTGCTAGGGCAAGGGGCCTACAGGCATAATGGACAGAGATTCCGGGAAGACTTCCTGTAGGAAGTGCCATTTAAGTTAGGCTCCAAAGACAAAGATCTGGAAGTGATAGAAAGCACAATGAGAAACTAAAAAAAAAAAAAAAAAAAAAAAATTATCTTGCTCAAGCATTTAATTCTAGCTGGATTGAGATGTGCTTAGACTTCCTCCCCTGGGCATTGGGAAAACAATTAAAGCGGTTTGCAGCATAGTCGCTGAGAGCCAGTCTCTGGGGTCAGATGAACCTGGGTTTACATCCCATCACTGTCAATTACAGACTGGGTCCCCTTGAACAAGCGATTTAAACTCTTCAGGCCTCAGTTTCTTTATCGGTATGATGGGGATAACAATGGTATTTATCTTACAATGTACTAGGAGTTTTAACTGGGTAACAGAGGCATGAATAGTTAGGAAATACACTTAGTTCTCAATATCATCACTGCCAACTTGATCAACCTCCACAGAGGATGTTTCAGCCGAGCTGTATGGCCCTGAGAATGGAATGAGATGAAAACGAGACCACAGAGCTGCCGGGAGAGCAATGACTTTTCTAGAGGTGCTTCCGTTCCCCTTGTGCATATATTGGGTCAGAGTCCTTCCTGCGTGGAAAATGCCACAAATACAGAAAATCCTGGGACCAAGGCTAAGGAGCCGTGGACTATGACAAGAGGGACAGGAAGCCAGAGAACTCACGTCCAGGGCCAGACTCCTGCATCGCATGCCAGCGGCAGAAAAGCAGCCCTGAGAACAGTGCCACAGGCACAGGGGGCTTAGCCCAAATGCCCACACCCTCGAAGCACGAGGGGCAAGTGAAGCAGGGAGGAAGCCGGCACTCACCAGATACCTGCTGGATAACCAGGCTCCTTTTACACTCAATGTCTTTATGCTCATGCAACCCTTTGATGGAAGAAATATACTGCAAGGGTTAAGAGTTCACGCTCTGAGCAAGACAGCGTCCGCTCAAAAATTCTCGTTCCACCATTACCTCTGCGACTGGGCACATGCCTTAACCTTTCTGGGCCTCAGTTTCCTCACCTGTAAAGTGGGCATAAACGTACCTCACAGGGTTGTTTTGAGGATTCAGTGGGATGAGAAACCTAAACTGCTTAGCTCAGTGGCTGGCCTCTTATGTAAGCACCTCATCAACGTCATCGTCATCCTTCCATAAGCCCACCCTGCCTCGATAGCAACCTCTTATTAATTAGCCGTAAGGCACACAGCTTAATGGGGTGAGGGCATGAGGAGATCCTTTCAGCCTACTGAAGGGTTATCCATAACACTGCAGTCACCTGTGAAAACGTCCTCCTGATTAATGAACTATATTCACTTCAAAGAGAATCTCAAGAGAGAGCTATCCTGCAGCATTCAAAGGCTTTGCCTGAGCTTCTGGCAGGTAAACTGGGCTCTTCCACGGAATGCTGGAGCCTGTGCTCAAGTGCACTGCCACTGGGTGCTGCGCCTGCCAGTTCCAATGTTTATCAGCCTGTCACTGGCAGTGTTCTTCCTGTGAGATGGCGGATGTGTCCTCATTCGCTTGCTGGCTGCCACCTGCGACACTTAAGTGTTCCCCCGGCCTTTCTCCTTTCCGTCCCCATCCCCAAGTGTGGCTTCTGAAAAATGAACTGCAGTCAGTGTAAAGTGAGAAAGGCCTTCTGAGGTCTATATTTCACTCCTTTTCAGATGATGGGATTCTGAAGAAATGTGAACCCATTCCTCAGGCCCTTTCTCTACCAGCATGTCTACACGTTCCTTCCATTTACTCTGCATTTCTCTCAAAGCCCATTAAATACCTAACGACCAACATCTCTACAGCCAACCAACCAGCTAACCACCCACCCACCCAACCACCCAACCACCTATCAACTCACCCACCGATGTACTGAAATTACATTTAGGCTCTGGCCAGAAATGAGACATAATAAGAAACCAGACATTCATCATTTGTGAACTCCAGTTTGTGGCTCTCACTAGAAGACACAGGCCTCCAGCCTCATCCATTTTTTATTAGATCAATTACATATTGGTCTTTAATTGGAGAGAAGATACATGTCTGAGGCTCTCAAGTTGCTGGGAGAAGGGACCAAGGGCATCAACATCAGCGTTCCCTATACTTGCTGATCCACCACTTTCTTTTAAGTTACAGAGACTCTCAGCTTTCCAGTTTTTACTAGAAAGAAAGTAACACACGTACAAACACAGAGCCAATTCAGGCTGCATCTCTCAATGGAGATGCTATGCTCTAAGATAAAGCAACCTTGGGAGACTATAAAAAAAATAAATAAATACAACAACCAAATTTCCTTCTCGCCCTGCACGCCCCCACCCCAGCTTCCTAGCATCCCTCCTAATGCTCAGCTTCCTTCATTTTCACAACTTCTAAAATTAACCTCTGAGCACCTATTGCTGCCTTTGGACAGGAGCCCTGGCTGACTCTAAAAGAGGCCATAAGCTGAGCAGCAGGTGATTCCGATAATCCTTCCCGTTCCTAAAGTTGGCTTTCCCACCTGCGCACTTGGAAGCACGCTGGGAGGGGGACGCGGCCCACTTCCTGGTTGCCGCCCGGCGTGTCTGATATGCATCCCAGTTCCAGGCAGGGTGCGGAACCCTTCCTCCTCCTGCGACTTCCCCTTCATTCTGTTTTGTTGTGTTGTTTATTATCTAGAGTTCATCTCTGGGAAAATTCCAACCAGGGATTATATAACCTTTGAAGGTGAGTAATGGTGCTCTGGCTTCCCCTGACCTCAAACAATTCTGCCACCAGGGTCGAAGATGACTCACGGAGCTCGCTAAAGGGGAAGAGCGAAACAGGTCCTTAAGTAGACCCTAGAAGCTGGGATTCAGCGAACAACGGTCAGCTATGCGGCCATTGTTTTTAGGGACATGGATTTGCCTAGAAGCATCATCCAAAATCCAAGAGATAACAAGGTGGAAATGCCCAGCCCTGACTCTTCCAGAAGCAGCTTCCCAGTGCGCATTCAAGCCGTGATGGGTGTCCTTGCAGAATGTTTCTCAAAGCTGCAAACTGGAAATGTCTGAAAAAGATAACGTCACATATACCGCTGGTGCTGCCAGGGGGAAAAATGCCACTGCCTGAGGTTTGTTTGAGATACACACTGCTGCCTCATCCGGCTCAAGCCTTAGACTGGAATGCACGGCAGTGGGACCTAGCTGTTGGGAGCCAGCTCAAGTGGCACATGGAGCACTGAGCTCCAGTGTGGAGCCTCCAGAAACCAAGGAGGCTGGTGCGGCTTCTTGAGTATGACCTACTCAATATCAGAGACTGGAATGTGTCCGGGCCACCAGCCCTGAGCCAGCTTTGCAGATGCTGAACAAGGTGAGATTGAGAGGAAAGGATCTAAGTGGCAGCAGTCTGAAGCCAAGTAGCCACATGACAAAGGAAGAGCCTTTCAAGCAACCCAGGCTGGCCTCCAATTGCTGGGAGCCAAGAGCGGCAGATTGGGTTGTGCAAACCCCCCCACCCAAAACAGGGGCATCATACAGCCCAGGAGGTGAAAACCAGGGACTGGGAATAGCACTGCATGAAGAGACTCGAGAAACAGAGCCCAGCTCCAGCCGCAGCCCCAGGGACTCCACAGGCAGGCTCTGGGCAGACAGGAAGCGTGCTGCTCTTGGAACCCACACTCCCCACCCCCCAACCCCGCAGGGCCTCTGCACGTGAATCACACACATACACATCTGTACACATCCACACCACGCCACACACACGCAAACACCACCACACAGGCCACCCGCGCACTGGCACTGGGAGTCGACTGCCTTTAAACATTTTTGCCAGGGAATCACAGCTCTCCCTTTTTCCAGGCCTTGGGCAAAGCTGGCAGGACAGGGGCCAGTGGCTTAATCATGATATGTCTGTAACACTTCTCCCTTACAAGGGCCAGGTACCGCATCAGATCCCAGGACAAGAAACACTGCCCAATGGGAAATGAAAATAACGGGTGGGGAAGAATGAGGCAAGGAAGAGCTAACCGAAAGTAGAGGCCCAGTGCTGGAGATGCACGCCTCTGACTGCGCTTACTAGGAGCGTGAGATTGGCCGTGGGGGCCCCCACACATGTTCACTTCCTTCCTTCAATACTGTTCCAATCTCTGGGGGTTTTACCACCTGCCCATTTAACTATGCTATAGCTTGACCCCGGGGGATTCTACCAGGGCTGGGAGGTTGGGTGGCAAGGTGAATGTAAAGGGGGTGTCCCTATCCCTTCCCCAGTCTCTGTTTTCTTATCTGCTGCCTCCTGCCAATGGGCGTCTCCTTCCGTGACCTTTGGAGGCCCCCCTTCAGAGTCCCCTCATGGCATGGGGCCTCCTGGAGGCTGGGCCTGGACTGCTTACAGTAGTAACAGCCAGGTGAAAACCCTCTAAAAATGGTCCTACAGCGTGAAAACACAAACACTGAGCTTTTGACTCAAATTCAGCATATGAAAAAAGTAGACTATGGAGACCTGGAAAAAATGTTCTTTACAGTTGTGGAAATACAGGGATGGAAAGGGGAGGAGTTCATTTCTCTCAATGACACCTGTTCCATAATCCCCATTTTCCCTCTTACCTCAGCAACCAGCTCATCAAAGGCATCTTTTCTTTTTTTTTTTTTTTAAGCCAATGATCACTTTGTCTAGAATGGCTTGGTGCTAAGGAAGGTGACTGAATCTTACATGGCCCTGACAAAGTTGGAATGGTTCCACCATGAGGAGTTTTGCAACTTGATTTTAGAAACGACTTCAAGTTGTAACTTGATTGCAATCTGGACTGTACTCCAACATCACCTAAGAATGAAGTTGTTTTATATATATATTTCTCTGTAACTTAAAACATTGTTTAAAATGACCTAAAACTGCACTGCAGGTTAAATGTTAGTTACAAGACTGAATTGGTTACATTTTGTCAGTGGTGTGGGCAGCCTAACATTTCAATTGCTGGCAAGCTGAGGTTAGCAAAGAGAAAATGAGAATTCTGTACCTTCTGAAGAGCAGATAAAGGCAGCCTCAGGCAGAGGAACAACTCTCCCTGGGAAGGTGACACTGTGTCTCTTGGGTCTTTTAAAAAAATGGACAGGATTGAGCCACACTTCCTCAGGCTGTCAGGATGGCGGGGACAAGAGGAGGAGGTGGGACTCCATGTCCATCCACTATTAAAAGACAACCATTATGAGCCTGAGGGTGGACGCTCTTCTGTGGGAAACACTATCTTCTCCAAAAGTGGGTATTTCCATTGCTCAGGAGGCCACGCAGCCATCGGAGAGCCAGAGCCCAAAGCGAGGTGACGACCCAGCCATGGAGAATGAGACAGGTGGGCCCCAGCCCCTAGTGGTGTTGGGGAGGGGCCTGCCACTCCATGCCGCCATATCCGCACCAGCATATTTTACCAGTAGGAAACTGAATGCAGCAATGTCCTGACAAGGAGCTGAAGAGAGCCTGGTGGGCCAGCTGGTTGTTTGCTCAGCAGGGTTCTGGACAGGGGATGAAATGTGGGTAGAGAGATTGGACTCAAGTTGGGAGAAGGAAGGGACAGACAGCTTGCCTTAAAGTCAATTTTCATCCCTTGGAAAGGAAATCTTTCTAAAACCACTGTACTCTGGCCCCAGAGATGGATAAAGCCATGAGAAAAAACATCAGGCTTGGATAGAAGAGAGGTCCAAGTGAGGAAAAGCTGTCCCAAACAACACTGCTAACAGCCAGAAGAAGGCGAAGCCAGGAGCCCTGCTTGGCTAAGTCAGCCCTGCAGTTCTATCTGCCGGTGCCTGGCTGGGTGGGGCTGGTACACGAGGGCACCTGGTGGTCCCACCTGAAAGCTATTCCAAGCTCTTGCAGGTCTGCCTTGCCAGACTTTCCTCCCTGTCTGCAAAATGGCAGCCTGGCATTAATGATGTCCTCAAAGGGAATGTCATTTCTAAAAACACTCAGTTCCCTAACTGTTAAGCAGACCCTGCTTAGCCTCTTCTAGCAGTTACTATCAGCTCACAGGAGTAATCCCTGGAGGAGAAAGGAAGCTCTCTCCACTGGGACTCATTCTGGGGTCTGCTTCCCTTCCCCCAAGTTTTAAGCCCTGAAATTATATTAGTGGTTTCTCATCTCAGAAACACATCTATGCATGTGTTCATACATATGCATGGCAGCATGTTTATATGCATATGCATGTAATCATGCACTTATGTAGTTTTAAAAGGGATTCTACAAGGGAGGTTCTACTTTAGCATTAGTTCTTCCTGTGGCCTGGTGTGTAAATGAGAAGGTTAAGATTGCAAACTATGGTGCTGTAGGCTATAGAAATATCTACTCACAACCTGCTTGTATCTCAGGGGGAGTATTCAAAAGCATCATGGCAGTGGCAGCATCAATGTCAGGATCTGGAAAAATCAACCAATAAATAACATTATTTACAACGGGGCTGGTGTGTGTGTTTTTTTTCCCCTGTAAGTTACAGTTTATGAATGCAACTGAGGAAAAAAATCCAGGAAATAGACGTGCTATCCCAAAGGTGACTTTCTTGCCATCTGGATTTGAGAAGAAGAAAAGATACTCTAGAAGGAGATTTCAGAGACATGTTAGTTCTTCATCAGTCATTTTGTTAACTTCCTAATTTGTGCTGGATGCTCCTGATAAGTTGCTGATCTGTGCCCCGCCCCAGGGCTTTTCCCCCTGGGCTGGACGAGTAACAGAGTGGGATGACAACAGGAATCTTAAATGAACTGGGGAGGGCTCCCAGCATCAAGAAGAGAAAGTACTGAATACACCTGCATCTAGTGGGATACACACATTTGGTCATTTCCATTTGTCAGCAGAGTGTTAATGGTATTTGGTGAGGCTGTGTGAGTGTGTACAGACGTAGTGGTGGTGAAGTAATTTTCTTTAATACATCAAAAAAAAAAAAATTAAAGTTCTGACGTTGAGGGCCCAATGTTTGCTTCCACACCTCTTATTGGTTTTGATAATGGCCACAAAGAAAAAAATAAAAAGAACAACTCATCACTTCATTGCCATAATTCTTAATAGGTTTCTGAATCCTTAGTGATCCACCGGGTGACAGATGGCAGGTTATGTAGAAATGGAGAAAAATATTATCCTTTTATAACTAAATTCATTTTCCTCTGAGAAACAGCAGCCGGCTGCTATGGAAATGAAGGTCACCATGGCAACAGTAAACAACCCCCAAGAATGGTCACTGAATAGGCTGAAAAGAACATCTGCCCCAGCCCAGCATCCCAGCTGCCCTGGGGCGAAATTTGCTAATAGTGCGGTGATGTCACGTGACAGAAGCTGCCGCCTGTGCCCTGTCCAAATAAATGAAGTGTGCAATTGAAGTCGACATCAAAATGCCTGCCCTAGCATACCACTGCCTCCGCACCCACTAAACCCAGTGACTAATGATGGCGGGAGAGGGGGGCTTGCACTTGTCAGTTTTTGTACAAATTACATACCCCCAAATTCAATTTACTACTAATAGCTCTGTGGCACTTTATTTTGGGTAGTATGCCAGAAAATTACTTTTTTACTGTTTAAAAAAATTCATTTTTCATATTTTGTGCAATTTAATTCCAGGGGTGTAAGGCTATTAATAATATGGAGGATGCTGGTTTCAGAAGACAATGTCTCAAAAGGAAAATTTTTAAAAGGGGGGAGGGGAGGGAGGAAGGGGAAGGAAAAGAAAAGAATGAGTCACCAAACTTTTACTCTGTGGGCTATTTTCTATTTGGCTTGCAGGAGGCCCATGAGGGAGGGAAAGTTTATTTTAATAAGTACCTTTTATGTGAAACAGGTAAATCAACTTGTTTGGCGACTTCTCAGGTGAAATTCCTTATAAAACCGTCATTGCTCTCAGTAGATATTAAAAATATATGCTTTAGGTGTACCCTTCCCCACATAACCCCTCCATCATCGACACCCCACACCAGTGATCCTTCCCTGCCATGACTGTAACCCTTTTGTGATCCAAAACCTCCCCCAAAACAAACAAACAAAATAAACAATAATAAAATAAAATAATTAAAAATAACAAATAAAATACAAAAAACAAAAAAATTTTTTCATTTTGTCTTTAGCATCACTGTAAGATCTGTTATCTTTTATGTACAGTGACAATTTCTTCTGTATGTTCCACCAGCATCTTATTTTTTTCGCTTTATCTTCAAAGAAGCTTTATGTTACAGAAAAGTCACATAGAAAACAGGGGATTCCCATATACCCCTCCCCCCACCATTCTCCCCCATTAATAACATTTTACATGTGTATGATACATTTGTTACAATTAATGTACAAATATTGAAGCATTGCTACTAACCATGGTCAGTGTTTTACATTATGGTTTCATTTTGTGCTGTACACTTTTATAGATTTTGACAAAATTTAAAATGGCCTATATCAGTCATTGCAAGATCATGCAGAACAATTCCAATGCTCTGAAAATACCCTATGTTCCATCTATTCTATTCTTCCCTCCCCCTCCCCTTGGGTCCCATGGTAACCACTAAGTTTCAATTTTTCAAGAATAAGGTTCATAGTTACATGTAATAATATTGAGGGCTTGACATATTGGTCTGTTTTCTTTTATTAGGCACTGTCTATGTTCTCAAGAGATTCTTGCCCCTCTAATCGAGAACACAGCAGGACTTCCCAGGATGGGAGTTTAATATTTTCTTGTTTATTGTGTGGGTCTTCACCCACTGAGATAATACACTATGACAAGATGAACACTTTCATCTTGGGGCATGCCTCTATGGCACATGAATATGTTCACGTGGTCATGGGGCGTTGTCTCGGTGGGTCGAGTCCTATATAATAACCGAAAGAATATTGAATTCCCATCCTGGGAAGTCCTGCTACATTTTCTAATAGAGCGGCAAGAATCCCCTGAGTACGTGGGCAGTACCTAGTGAAAGAGGACAGACCCTTATGCCAGGCCCTTGATATTGATGGTTGTGTTTACGAATGTTTTCTAGTGAAATTGAAACTTAGCCTAGTATTAAAAATTGCCTAAGAGTTACCTCCTGAAAGCTTGTTGCTCAAATGTGGCCTCTCTCTTAGCCAAACTCAGCATATAAACACACTACCTTCCCGCCAACGTGGGACATGACTCTGGGGATGAGCTTCCCTGGCACCGAGGGATCATTACCAAGCACCGACTAGCAATAAATCTGGGAAAAGACTTTGACCAAAAGGGGGAAATACTAAATACAAATGAGTTTTTATGCCTAAGAGACATCAAAGTGAGTCAGGAGGTTACTCCAGTGGTTATGCTTACGCACGTCTCAGCGGGATCTAATTGACGGCCACAGTAAACAGTGCCTCAAACAGTGGGGCTACTGAGGGCTCTAGAGACATCTAGACACTATGGGCAGTGCAGACAATCTCAGGATTCCACACCCTGTCGGTGGGCCCTACTTTGGAATATATGTTCCTCAATGTAAAAGAATTAGACTTATTTATAATTTCTTTACACATGGCTCTTCTGCCCTTTTTAGTTGAACCTATAATTAGCACTATATTCATTAAATATGTGTCCCAGAGACTTAAATCTTTGCTCTTTTTATATGCTGCTTGAGCCCTGAATCTCAGCAGAGCTGCAATACCTATTCATCTGTTCACTGGACTCACCCACGACAACTAACAAAAGGATGATGATGGACAACACCCATCCCAGGAAGTGGAGGGTGTCTGCAACTGCAAGCAAGACAGTTCCAGCCATCTGTCCCATGGGATCTAAGCCTCCTCTCAATCGGAGACAGGGTGGGCATCACCATCCAAAATCATCAAGATTGAGGAATGAAGAAACATAAGGGTAGAAAGCAACTATAGACTAAAGTAGACTTATGATTATTCTAGCAATGGAAAACCTTGTATCACTGACATAAAGACAGTGGCCACCAGAGGTTCTGAGGGGAGGGAGAGGGAAGAATAGGTGCAACATGGGGGCATTTTTGGGGCATTGGAATTGTCCTGCGTGACATTGCAATGACAGATACAGGCCATTATACATTTTGTCAAAACCTATAAAATTGTGCAGAGCAAAGTGTAACTATAATGTAAACTACAGACCACGGTTAGTAGCAATGCTTCAATATGTGCTCATCAATTGTAACAAATGCACCACACTAATGAAAGATGTTGTTAATGCGGGAAAGTGTTGAAGGGGGAGAGGGGGGAGTATATGGGAATCCCCTATATTTTTGACATAACATTTATGTAATCTAAAGCTTCTTAAAAAAATGTGTATGTATATATATGCATGTATATGCTTTAGTTGAATGAACCAGGAAAACATGTAGTGCCACTCACTGTTCCCAGGGTTCCTGCTATCCCTGCCCCAAGAAGCAGGACTCACAGACTCAGGGTTATTGTTGGCATCCCACAGAGGAGGTGCTGGGTGGACTCCGAGACCTTTTCCTCCTACTCCCTCCTCTTGGAAAGGGCCTCTTCCTTCCTCAGGGAGTAGCTGAGAAAACCCCCTTGTTTCTTCTCGCCCAGCCAAGGTTCTCTTGAGAAGGCAAGTGCTGCAGGAAACCTGTGGATGGTCTGGCTAGCTGGTCCCAGCCTCCCCAGTGTCCCCAGTAGTTTGCTGAGTGACCAGAGGGTTCACTGAGGCAGAACAAGAGGAAATACAGTGAGAAGTCAGAGTCTTCTAGAAAACTCAATGAAGATGTCTGTCTTCTTAAAAACCAAACCAAACCAAACCAAAATTGGCCCTCAGGAGAAAGGTGTAGGGGCCACAGATAAAAGGAGATAGAATGAGATAAAGAACAAGAGAAGGAAGGAAAAAGAGAACCTGAAAGAAATAAAGCATCATCAACACTTACATGGACTTAGGAGAAGTCAGGTGTGGCAGGAACAAGCGGCAGCATAATACCCACCAACACCCGACCACAGCCAAGCCAGTCCAAATAAACACAGAAACAAGGAAACACACGATGCCATAAGACCAGTCCCTCAGTGCCTCCTTCAACAGCATTTGCTGTGCCTAAGGCCTCCCCACATTAAAATACTGGTGCTACCACGGAACTCATGTTGGTCTAGAGCAATCTGGATAGGTGCAAAACCCAGTCTTCTCTGCCTCATTCATAATGAACTCCTCTAGCACCACCAGCCTTCTCATGGCTCATGCATATAGAATTCCTACAGCCCCACTAGCCTTCTCATGGCTCATTCATACAGATTTCC
>JAKSZT010053819.1:8329831-8385119 GCA_026826555.1 Tolypeutes matacus
TGGCTCATTCATACAGAATTCCTACAGCCCCGCCAGCCTTCTCATGGCTCATTGATAAAGAATTCCTACAGCCCTGCTCTCTATAGTGAATGGATCAGTGCCTGGAGTGGCATAGCCTGAATACATAGCCTTTTGGGCAGAATGGAATTGAGGGTAAGGTATGGGATTCCCCCTGCTTTTGACATCAGCAGGTATGAAAAAACATAATTATGTGTGAATGGCATGACAGTGCCAGCCCTTCCCCGGGGTGGGGGATGGGGTGCAGTAAGAGCCATCCTTTTTAAATACCACCTTTATCAAGGAATAATTTACACACAGTAAGATGCACTCATCTTAAGTGTATTGTTTGACAAGTTCTGGCAAGTTTTAGGCTAGTGTTTCTACTACAATCAAGATACAGATGTCGATCAACCAATTTCCTAGTACCCCTTTGCAGACAGACCCACCCCCACCCTAGGCAATCACTAATTCCCTTTCTTTTATTCCTCCATGATGTTAGGAAGTCAGTTGTTCCTCCCTTACTAGAGCTATTTTGGAGTGGTATATTTCACTGCATGTATATACCATCATTTACTTATCCATTCACCTGCACATGGACACCTGCATTGTTTCCAGTTTGGGCTAATATGAAAAAAGCTGCTATGACCTTTTGTCCCAGTCTTTTGGGATTCATTTCTAGAGTGATTGCTTATTTTCTATTGAGTAACTGCTGATTAGTGTATGTTTAACTTTATAAGAAATGGCCAAACTGTTTTCCAAAGATACTGTACCACATATGAGAGTTCTTGTTACTCTACGTTTTGCCAACACTTGATAGTGTCAATCTTTTTAGGATTCTAGCAATGTGCAGTGGTATTTCATTGTGGCTTTAATTTGTATTTCCCTTATGACGAATGATACTGAGCATCTCTTCATGGACTTTTTGGCCATTTGTATATTTTCTTTTATGAAGAGCCTGTTCAAATCTTTTGCCCATTTTTAACTGGGTTATTCATCATCTTATTGAGTTGTAAGGTTTCTTTATATATTCTGGATATAAGTCCCCTGTGAGATATAGTTTCTCTCAGTCCATGGCTTGTATATTCAGTTTCTTAACAGTGTCTTATAAGCGAAGTTGTAAACTTTTAATAGTCCAATTTACCACATTATTCTTTTATGGTTCATATTTTTTGTTCTTAACTAAGAAATCTTTGTTTACCCCAAGGTCACAAAGATTTTCTCCTGAGTGGCATCTTTTTTCCCCCTTATTTTTTAATATACTAAATATAATATCATTTGGGTCCAAAACTCTGAAGTACAGGTAAATGAAAATGGAGATAATCAACCAGACCTCTTTGCTCATCCATAAGCTAGTTAAACATAGACCTCCTAGAATTGTATAGATATCAGAAGAACCCTCTTTGGTTCCAGGTATGTTGGGGGAAAATCACACAGCCTGCAAGAAGCTTTAGCCAGACATGTTTCGATAGGACAGTCTTCTGGACTCAGCCAGAATACCTGACATCTCCTTATGTCAGTCAAACCCTAATATTTGTGTGTGCTTCAGTCTTGTATGGCAATCTTCCATCTCTCCTCCCCCAAGAGAAGAGATGCTACAATGCTTATTCTTATCTTTTGTTAAAATGCCTATGTATTTTCCCTTTTTAAAAAAGATTATGAAAGTAATGAGTGCTCACTGTAAAAAGATAAGCTGGGTAGGTAGGTATCATTTGAAAAATAAATGTCTCACCTTCCACTGAATCCTACTTTCACGATGTAAGAACTACTCATATTTTCTTGTATATACTTCCAGAAACTTTCTATGTAAATACAAGCATTTGCGTAAGTTTGCAAAAATAATAACACATATATTTACATTCATGCACACCAATCTATGCTTTAAAATGAGGTGATATGGAAAACACTTTTCTGCAACTTTTAAAATTAATTTTTCACTTAACACATCTTGGTGACTTTTCATATTAGCACACTTTAAAGTTTTCCTATGGTGCCTTTTGCGTGGCTAAAAATACACCACACTGCTTGTACTAACATTCTCTTTGCTTTAGACTCCACTTGTGGAGAGATGCTTTTGACCAAGGAGACTTGCCCTGGAGCTTTTTGGCTGGAAGCATGTCCAAGGACTGGGAAGCTGCTTGGGGGGTAGGCAATGCTTCTGCCAAAGTTCAGTTCTGTATCTGAAGGATAAAAGACTAGATCCAGGGAGAAGGAGCAGTGGGCTGGCTGTACAAGTTTTCCCTGAGTTTGAAAGAGAAAGATTTTTCCTGGAAGCTTATCAGCATAAGAAAACAGGTGGATATTTTGGAACAGGAGGATGTTTTTAGGAACGAAGATCCAGTAGGCAGGAGTGTCCTTCATGTTATGTCTCGGAGAATCACAGCGAAGGATGCAAGAGAGTGAAAAACACAACCGTCTTTGTGGGTTGCTTTTGGGGGCTGGGGGAGGTGGGTTTCTCCCTGCAGTATCTAATTCAGCATGCTAATACAGGAGCCCAAATCATTTATTACTGGTTAATTCAGTAGGGCACCAAGCATGCCAGCAATTGCTGAATAAACCCATCTAAAAGCCCATATTTTTTAAAAGAAAATTCTCCTTTGCTCATCCTTCAATAACAAACTTTCCTTTTTCTCTGAACCAGTTCCCAGAAGCCCAGTTCAATTTTCAACTTTAATGTAGTTGTTTTATCACATTGCCTCTTCTCTGTAGCATAAAACTGAAAAATAGTCACACATCTTAAAATGTTCAATTCCTGGCCCCAGTACCTTAAAAAAAAAAAAGTGATTCAAGATGCATAAAAATCACCAATGGACAACAGACTCTCAGACAGATATAATCAGATTTAAGGGCACAGGTACTCACTCGGTCAGACATACAAACTAAGGCTCTCATAGGCTCTCTCACCTTCTCTGCTAGAATGTGAGTCCTTCCTTGTCTGCCTGGTTCACTATCTGCCTGGGACATGGGGACGGTGGGTGATAGATAAGCACTCCACCAAACAAATGGACGGCTCACCCAACCCACTACTGCTCAGGTGAACCCAGCTGTCCCTGCCTGAGCACCCAGCTTGGGGAGGAGTAGGTAGAAGATGACTCCCAGGGCACATACCTCTGGCACTGGAGCAGAATCTCCTGGTAACTCTAGAAAACCAAATGCCAGGCTCCATCCTAGGAGATGCTGAGCTTTTTACAAGTTCTTCAGGGGATTCTGACACACAGGCAGGATGAAGAACCACCCGAGTGAATCGAGGGTATATAAATGAACACCCATCCAAAGATGCCCACTGAGGATGACAAGTGCTCCCTTGAAGTCCCTTATCTTTTATAATCTTGCTATATCTCTTTGCTTTGAAATACCTACAGCTTGCCATGAGAATGACACATCTGAAAGTATTTGGTTAATTCCTAAAAATGGAGGAAAAACAATACTTGGATAACTCATGGGCAAAGTTGGCAAGAAACAGATTAAAACAAACAAGCACAAAACACCCCCTGTAAAGCCGTGTACATTTCATGGGAAACATGAAGCAGACGTGCATGTTTTCATTATGCACACTCCATATACTAAGCTGGTAGTGGTTATCAATCGGGGGTAACTCTGCCTGCTCTGCTGAATGTTTGACAATTTCTGGAGATACTTTGACTATCATGGCAGGGGAGTAGGTGGGGTGCCTCTAGCATCTAGGGATAGAGGCCAAAGATGCTGCTAAACATCCTTACAATGTGCAGGACAGCTGCCCACAACCACAAACCACTGGGACCAAAATGTCAACAGTGCAGAGGGTGAGAAACCTGGTACAAAGCTTATATCAACATACGTGAGGGTGAGGAGAAGCAGCTCTTCAAAGCAAATTATCTCAACTAGAACACATCAAAAATAACCCAATGGACACAAAATTCACCTTGTTGCTTATATCATTTTTTCTCTTTGCAAAATCCCTCAACGTAGTTTAGGAGAGAGATGTCTACGTTTGCCACTCTGAAACCACTGAGAATAAGAGAGCAAGAGAAGATTAAGATTAAGAGAAGCCTTTGGCTTCTACTGGAATCAATCAAGGCATCCACACAGCCGCCTCTGATCTTGAAGACCGCAGGACAGGGGAGGGCCGTGGGCTCCCTGCAGTTATCAAGAAAGAAGATGCCAGAAGTGAGGGGCAACAGGGAGAAAGTGGGAAACAGGAGATGGTATTAGCCATGGACGTGAAAAGCAAGCCTGTGTGGGGTTCTCACAACAAGACATGGGAGAAAGCGGCCCTGCTGAGCCTGGTGGCCAAGGACTGGTTCGTCGTGATCTATAGGATTTTAGGGAATAAAAGCCTCACATAAAGATTAACTCCAAGCTGTCAATCCAGATGGAGCCAGAGAACACCAAGACTGACTTTTCTTCTCCAAAGAATGAGTTGAAGAAAACCCCAAATTCTTGCTTCTTTGTAGATATGAAGAGAGTTATGTGGGAGGTGGGCAACATGGGAATCCCAGTGGGTTCCGTGTAATATTTTGGGTAATCTAAGCACCTCTTAAAATATATGTATATATATATATAAATAACATTTTTGTAAGCAAATACACATATATGCATATATATTTATATATCATTTTGCAAATGTTTGTATGTATTGTGAGAATTTTGATTTTTACCCATAATAAAAAATAAAATAAAATAAAAAAAAACTAACAATTAAGCAAGCTGCAATGAACAGTTGTTTGCTGGAGCAAAAGATAATGTACATAGAGTTTGGAGGGGGGAGGATGGATGATCTAAATGTGTATTTTAGGTATTATTAGGCCCATTCACAGATCTTCTGAGTCTTTCTCAGCTTAAAAATAGTGACTGGCGAACTCTAAATAAGGAATATCCCAGCTCTGAGGGGCACCGTCATAATCAAAGCTGCAAATTAGGAATATATTTATATAATCAGCTCCCCAATCAGGGGCAGCTTTCTAACTTGTGTCAATTACCCATTCATTACCCCTGATTCCATCTCATGGGGAAAGGGACTGGAGGAAAATGTTCTGGAAGATAAGTACAGAACGTAAGTGCAGCTGGGCTGGGAGTGGATGAGGAAGGGCTCCAATGCCCAAGCCTAAGGTGGTATCAGGGCAGCTGGGCTGGGCCTCTCCCTGTGTCCATTACTGTCACTGCTTCCGGGGAAGCAGGTAGAGAAGTAAAAGGAAGTGAAAAGAAGTAAAAGGAAACCCCATGACAATGGACCTGGTGCCCTACAATGGGGTGGCAAGTGGGGGGCAGATGCTTCCGTAACAACAAGAACTTTGAAGATCTCCCAAGTTCCTTAATTCCAATGTTCTCTACACTTTCACAGAGAAGTCTGCCTTTCACGGCAAGTCCTTTGCCTGTATCACTATATGGCCCACCCTTCTCCTCTCAGGCCACACGGTGACTCCACATGGTCACCCCAATGCCTCATTTATCTGACACGGCAACTTTTCCTAATGCTGAAAGCTTACCTCTTTAAGAAGGAACAAACCAAAAGAAACCACATGGCCTGAAACTGATTGTTCAAAAGAGTCAACCATTCTAGAGCTTGAAGACCAGGGCAAAGTTAACAGACAAGGTGCTCCCCCCAGACCCACTAGGGGTAACGACTTCTGTCCCATGGGTCATAACCATTATTTAAGAGGACGGGTGTTTGGTTTGGCTCTGTTTGGCTTGTTAAACAGCTGAAAGTGTATGGCAGGTTTTTAATTTTTATTTAAAAAATTTTTTTTCAACTTCTTGTTGGTGAATGAGAAACTCCATGTTCCTCTGAAGTCCCCTCCCTGGGTACCCTATTCAACTAAAAATCTCTACCTACTGCATTCTCTGATTCTGCTTTCTGGGGCACCCCTCTTTGGGGATGTCGTGGAGGGGATTCTGACACTGGGAGAGAGGACGAAGGGAGGAGGTTAAATGCCGAAGCCCTCTACACCCTGGAATTCTTGGCTTTGAAAAGCTGCCACTTGTCCTGGCTTCTTTAACCAGTGATAGAGCCAGAACCCGTCACCCAACTGGGGATAAGAATCCAGTCCCCGGCACGTGACAGGTTGCTTCCAAGAGGTGGGATTGTGAATGGGAACTCCCACAAGCCCTGAGAACTGGGGCCTGGACACATTGGTTTCTTGGAGGAGGGAAGTGCCAAGCTCAGAAACAGTCAGGAGCTGATGGCTCCGGGGGACAACCAGCGCTCCAGAGGGTCAGAGGGACAACGGGCAGGAGGGTCAGGGCCTCTATTTTTAGTCTATTTCTTCCCTTTCCATGATGTGATTTTGTCTTTCATAATGACTGGCTTTCCCCAACTATCACTTCTCTCTTCCTTCTGGAAGACCAGTTCCTGCCCTGTCCCCAGTCCAGAAGCCACTTCCTCCTGGAGAAAAGGCTCAGGGTTGCTGATGACACCTGCACAAATTCTTCCACAGCTCCAGCTGTTCTCATGACGTCCTGGTCCCCCTCAGGTTTCTTAATGCTCATTGGTGCTGACAGTTGACTATTTCCATCGGTATGACATTTTCAATTAGCTGTTTTCAACTGGGCATATGTGCAAAGCTCCTCTTCTAGAAGCAAAGATTCCATCTCAGTGACAGGTGTGCTGGGAAGAGTAACCACCACTCAGAACTGTGCGTCGGTGCTCCAAGGCACAAACCCACTGCTTGCCCAGCTCTCCATTGTTTTCCTTCCTAATATTCAAGTGCTGAAGAGCTAGAGGGGTTAACTCTGAACAAAAGGCTTACTTTCTCTGGGAATAAACGAATTATCACACTAACTCACAGGAGTTTCAAGAGGGACCAGAGAACCATGGACTTTCCTAGACCTCACGGTCGACTGTCATTAAAGACACCCTGGAACAGAATCTTACCCTGTTCTTGTATGTAAACTTATACCACATTGAATCACATGTAGTGCCCATGCTTTTCACTAGCATCTTTTGGTTACTATGCAATAAATGAATGTTAAGTTGATATGTCTTGGTCATTGAAAAAAGTTTTCCCTACACCAAAGCCTACTCCCTTTCTAGAGGGCTGCTTTGCCAACATTCAGAAGGGGAGGCCACGGTAACTGTGGAACTCAAACTTTAATATCATGTTAACTGTAAAGTATTGAGACACCATGGCTGGGGGCAATGATTATGCTCCACCTTTGGGAGTGAGACTCAGCATTTCCCTTTCCTACTTCAAGACCAGTCAGAGGGTGATCAAAGAACCCAACTGCAGTCAGAGGAGGTGGGTAGAGGTGATGAGAACACATTCAAAACAATTCACCCGTTTCCAGCCTGTCAAGCAAGTAGTTATAGAATCCCCAAGAGGTGGCTATCAGAGAATGCAGTAAGCAGAGATTTAAAACTGGATGGGGTATCAGGGGAGGGGACTTGGGAGGGACAGGCAGGGTCTCACCTTGACTCTTGTGCCAGTACCACGGGGACTTGAGAACAGGTCAAGCACACACCTCAGAAGCCCCTTACTTTGCCACAGCTGGTTTACAAACGAAAGTTGAAGGAGTTCCCTGGAGAGAGGCTGGATCTGCTCTCCCTCCCACACTGTGCCCTGTGCCTCCTGTGTGCTGAGGCAGCCTGTCTCATGTCAGTGTGTGGGGCTCGGACATTGAGATCACAGTGCGCACGCAAGGATGGCAGACACACTGACGGAGCCAGTGGCAGTGGCAGCGGCAGCGCAGGCAGGTGGAAGGCATGGCGTTGTCTGGCACTGTCATTTCTTTGGCTCCAGGGGCTCATTACTGTAGCCTAAGGCACAGCATCTTTGATGGCTTTCCTCTAGCCTATCCGGCAGTCCTCTTCCATCCAGAGCACTCCAAAGCAGAAAAGTGACCAGGGGCACTCCAATAAAAGAGGGGCTTCCGAATGCCTTAAGCAGCCCTAAGCCAAATGCTGATGCCTTTCAGCCACCTGGCTTCCAGAGTGAAAGTCACAAAATCATGGGGAGAATTTACTACTAGAACTTGGTTACTTAAATCCTGTTTGGGGCATCTTATCAAAAGACCAAAAGGAAACAGAGATAACAACCACCCTCTTCCCTAAACGCGTGCGCATGATCTTGCTTCCGCTGGAGCGGGTCCTTTGAAAGCCCATCTCGTTCTCCTTTAGAGACCTGAGCATCAGATACAAAGATACAAAGGAGATGAAAGCACGTTCCCACTACAAGACACGGAGGGCCTCACTCCTGCGTGTTCTCCGTGGGGAACAGGGCTGAGCCCTCCCGGGCTGATGTGCTCAGCTATTCTTCCCAAGTGACTCTGGGGCTCTGACCCTAACATCAGGACCACCAGTCCCGAGCTCTCCGTCTGGGTCTCAGCTTTCATGCTTAAGCTTTTACTCTTTCTGGTCTAATCCCTGCCCCCAAAGACTTTGACACATTAGGAAAAAAAAGATAAAAAGACATCTGTCATTTGGTATTGAAAAAAAAAAAAACCTTTGTGCAGTTCTCTGCAACATGTTTATTCGGAATCAATTTACACTGTGAAATATGTCGGTTGAAAAATAAATATAAAGCACTTGCAAGTACGTGTTTTCCTTTACCCTACATGGGAATTTCACCTAATGTCTGTTTAAACTTAAAGCAAAGCCTGGCCCCTGGGAAGTCCTGCACCTTTTAGGAGTTGTACAGAAGGCAGGTACAATAAAGAGACTGTGGTAATAGTCACTAATTTGATTTTTATTGACTTGGTATCAAATTTGAAGTTGATACAAAGAGATTGGCACCATTTACTTTAGAGAACAAAAAAATTGTGTTAAAGTGTTAATGAGCAATTCATTTTAGATGTGGCTAAATGTGGAAATGCAGATTCAAGATTAAGATTGGTATAGTAGAAATAAAAGGATGATGCCTTCCACACAGCAAGATGTAAGTGTAACATTGCGCTACTGAGAGAGAAACGAGAAGGTGTCCACACCCCCCAACCCAGAAGGAGACATGGTTCCAGCTGAGCAAACCACCACTGCTAAGGATGGAGGCCCCGGCTGCCGAGAGCCAGTGGGCGAGGAAGCTGGGAACGATCTGTTTGGGTTTAAAATTTCGTCTCCTATAAGGTGATGAGGCTGACCTTCTGCTGGGTGAATGGGAAACAGGTTCTGAAGACAATAACCACAGAACTTTCCAAAATGCTTTTTGGGAATGGCTGCATCCCTGAAACATCTATTTTGCCTGTAAGGAGGCTAATTTGAAGGATCCCTCTTTTTTTGGATATGTCTGATGAAGGAAAAAAAAAGCTCCTAACTTCCAGCCACACGGCCTACATGGATAAAACACCCAGTTCACAAAGGGGAAGGCTGAGTAAGTGTGAGGTGGGACAAAGCAGGCTCAAGGGCTGAGGGCAAGAGCTTGGGAAAGACTGGGGGAGGCTCTGCTGCAAGGAAAAGGCCTTCTGGAGACGCCCTGCCGCCAGACCAGCAAGCTGGCGAATCAGGTACCTCAGAGCAGCCGCTGGGTCTGTTCTCTTACCATTTCAGCTTTCGATAGGAAGAAAGTTACGGTCAGTATCACACAACCCAAACCAAACGAAGAACTTCAGAAAACAGAGGAGGAAAAATGCACCCCAGCAACAGCCAGCCTAAAAGCACCTGTGGGTTTTCTCTCAGTCTTTGGAGATTTTTCTCGGAAGGCTGTCGGCATACTTTTTCCCTAAGATTGACCTAAGCTGAGCCCTGCCTGGGAGCGTTCAGACGACGGCTGTGCCAGGGGGCAGTGCAGCAGGTGCATTTCTAGGGTAAGGGCTTTGGGAGGGGAGTGGAGGGGAAAACAAAACAGTTATCTGTTTTTGTTTTTTTTTTTATGTCTATGAAGATGTTTATTACAGAATTAACTATATTGGCAAAAAAACATGGCAACTTCAAAAGCAAGTAAAATAGCCTACTAAACTGTAGAACCTCAACATCATTGACTTTTTTTTTTTTTTTTTTTTATATATACATATATTTTAAGAGGTGCTTAGATTACCTAAAATATTACACGGAACCCACTGGGATTCCCATGTTGCCCACCTCCCACACCTCCCACCACATCCAACACAAACATCTCCCATAACTGTTTTTAAGCACACCGAGTCTTTCCCAGTTCAAAAGTGAAGAAGTGTCTCCACAAGCTGTCCCCACTGAGAGGCTTGGAGAACAACAAATCTACCCACCCTGGTGGGCCTGCAGGGCCCTGCTGACCCCAGAGCTGCCAGCCTGCCGTCTCCAAAAATGTACTCTTGTGGGGGGAGGGAGAAGGTAGTGTATTAGTCAGCCAGAGGGGTGCTGATGCAAAGCAACCAGAAATCTGTTGGCTTTTTATAAAAAGGTATTTATTTGGGGTAGAAGCTTACAATTACAAGGCCCTAAAGACTGTGGGAAACTACACAAACAACCCAATCCCTCCGGCAACAACAAGAAAAAGAGAGATAAAAAGAGAGGTAGATAAATATGGAAGGAACCTAGAGATTACAAGAAACTTGAGAGACCTATCAATGCAATGTATGAACTTTACTTGATTCCTGATTCAAAAGACAAATTTAAAAAGTTATAAGCAATTGGTGAAAAGTAAACAAGATGAAATATTAAAGAATTATTGTTAAAATTTTTAAGGTTTGTTACTGATAGTGTATTTTTAAAAAAGAATCTCTATATTTTTGAGATATATACTAAAATATTTACAGAAGAAAACACGTGATTATCTGGGAATTTGCTCCAAACGATCTGGTTATGGGGGAGGTGGTGGGAATGAGAGATGCCCTAAAGAGTCCAATTCAAGGTACCATAAGAGATATTTTCTCACAAATGTCTGTTGTGCCACACGTTGAAGCAAGATGGTTGCCGATCTCTGCGAGGGTTCAGCCTTCCTCTTCCTCTTCAGGCTCCATGGGCCCAGCTCTTCCGACCTCAGCTGTAGGCTGGAGGGCTCGTTTCTTTCCGGGCCTTCTCAGCTGCTCAGAGCTCTGGTCTCTTCAGCTGCAAACTATCCGGCGATTGGCTCAGCTCTTCCTGGGGCTTTAGCTGCTTGAGCCTTCTCCCTTCTGTCACATGGCAGGACTAAAATGACCAAGTTCTCTCCTCTTCTGTGTCTATGGGGCTCTTTTTCTTCCTCCTTCTGTATCTTCTCCTGTGTGTCTTCTTGAGTGAGTGTCTGTTTATATAGCCCAAGGGGGGCAGGGACTCAATCCTGAGCCCTTCTGATGTGGTTGAATCAAAGGCCCTGAATTGATTTAAATAAGTAAACTTAAAACCTTTGCATTTAAATCAATCAAAGGGTATCATACCCAGAGGAACAGACCAGTTTACAAATATAATCTATATCTTCCTTTGGATTTCATAAATAATATCAAACTGCTACAGGTAGGTACAGGAGGGGGTGGTGGTAAGAGAAGTAAGGCCAAGTCACACACTCCGGAAACTTGGCTGGACTCCAGTTCCCACGCAGGGGAATGGCCAGAACCACCCCCCCCCCCCCTGTTCCTCCCGGGTAAAAAATGAAAATTTTTTTTAAAAAGTTTTTTTTTTTTTTTTTTTTTTTTAAGTTCCTCAGAGAGCCAGTTCCTCCGAAACATGAGCCACACACTCAGCACACACTCAGCACACGCAGTCTGTCGTATGCTGGGGGTAGGCGGGTGGCGGTAAGGATAAACGCAGACGCGTGAACACGGACCCCGGCACATCCCCCTTCTGAACCACGATCCTCTGAGAGGCCGAAGGCAGAGACCCTAGGAGACCTACTTTAGAACATGCCATCTGGGAAGCCAGGAGCACAGGGGTGGGGGGCCAGGCCCTGCCCAGTGCCGACTCCGCCACAAAGCCTCCTCTGGAAACCTTGGGCCACCACAGCCTCTCCCTTCCAGACACCTACGGCCCTTCGTACCACCACCTGGACTCTGCCTGGGGTTATCTTCTCAGTCTTCCCAAAGAGCTGCACCTCTCCTGCCAGCAGGGACCTTCTTAACACTCTCCACCTCAGCGTGGGAACCTAGTGTGCAGTCACTTCCTGGAACTAAATCTCTCTTCTGCAGGTAACAAGCTTGACTTAGCCACACTTTGGGAAAGAAGGAATTGTTTCTGACACAGAATTCTTAGTTTGGGGAGGTTCTTGATTCAAGAGCGGAGGGCTCTGAGAGCCACAGGTGGCCACACCACACTTTCTGACAGAAATGGGGCAGAATGAAGGAGAACCGGGAGGAAGTTCTTCTTGCCTATTGGACTGGCATAGAGAGTTTTAGAAAATTACGATATGGCGACCTAGTCGGTTGCTGAGATCTGACCAGAGCTTATCTCAATTAAGAACCTTTGGTCCTCAGGAAAAGGACTTTTAGGGGTGTCCCATTCATTCCTGAATAACTCTGAACAGCTTCCAGGCTCTGCTACTTCTAGAAGCTACCACATGACTCAATCACAAAGGCCTCCTCAGGGTTAACTCAGGCTCGGCATATTCATAGCCTGTGGCACAGCCCACGACCCTGCCTTTGTGGGGCAAAGGAAATATCAGTCCCATCGTCTCCAGAAAGGCTTTGGGTTGTTATGCAAATAGTGTGTGCTTTTAGACAGTTTATAAACCCATCTAATGAAAGTGCACATATCATCAGGTGCTAATAACTTATTTAGGCAGCGTCTGAGATCTGTAACAAAACAGAAGGGCCAAGTTGTTAAACTTACTGGTGGCAACAAACTGCAGCCCCTAAATGCCATTTCCTCCTAAAAGGAACCAAGGTTTCTTGGAGAAATATGACTCACGGTTGGAGCAGAAAATGTACACGATGATGCCGGAACGCCTTGTATATAAGAAAATGAGGACTCGATCAAAGTCTATTTGCATCTTATCAAAAAGATTCCAGACCTTACCTGAAGACCCTCCCACTGCCAAGCATGGGGTGATCTGAGCACCCCTGAGGCTAATAATGGCATTAAACGGAAACAAATCAAATAAGTATGAACCCATGAGTTTGTAATGTTTAAAAAAAAATCATTGATCAATTTTCAAAAGTGCTGGATAACTTAGTGATTATTTTGAAAACTGATTAAGATAGAATCAAGCAACTGCCCCGCCTTTCCTATAGGAAGTATACCTGAGGTAGTTAAGCAGTTGATGGGGGGGATGTTTTTTTTTTTAATAGAAGTATTCAAGATAATATGTGAAGAAGGAATACAATTACATCTCCATTTTGTAGCCCCTAATTGAATTAACTTACCTAAGTACTGATCTTTAAGAGATGCTAACATCGCAAAAAGAGACAAACAGATACAATGTACCACCCAAGGGAGGCACAACGCCCACTGAGAAGTAATCCCCCTGCCCAAACCAGGGTTCATTCCGACTCTCATCACCCCTCCAGAGCAGTGGTTCTCAACTACGCGGATGGGCTCACCCCCACAGGGGGCACCTGGCAATCTCTGCAGATGTTTCTGATCACCATGATGGGGGTAAGGGGATGCTATTGGGATCTGGTGGGGAGAAGCTAGGGATGCTGCTGACCACCCTACAATGCACAGGACAACAAAGAATTATCCAGCCTGAAGTGTCAACAGGGCCAAGTTTAAGAAGCTCTGTTCTAGATCTAAGTACCAACTTATAGGAAATCCAGTGGACAAAGGAACGTGTTAAATGACAGCCCAGAATGAATCAGCAGAATCCAGACTGTGGGAAGCTCTACACAAATAAGCCAATCCTTTTGGCAACAACAACAAGGAAAAGAGAGATAAAAAGACAGAGACAGAAATATGGAAGGAACCTACAAGAGACTTAAGAGACCTATCAATGCAATGTATGAACTTTATTTGGTTCCTGATTCAAATTTTCTTTTAAAAATTATAAGCAATTGGTGAAAAGTAAACATGATGAAATATTAAGGACTTATTGTTAAAATTTTAAAGTTACTCATATTGTATTTTAAAAAAGAATATATTTTTGAGATATATACTAAAATATTTACAGAAGAAAATATTTGATATCTGGGAATTTGCTCCAAACGATCTGGTGATAGGGGAGGTGGTGGGACTGAGGGAGGTATAGATGAAATAAAACTAGCCAGGGTTTGATAACTGATGGATGACAGGTACACAGGGGCTCAGTTGTTGTTGTTCAGTAGATTTGAAATGTTCTGTGTTGGGGACTGGATCATGTCCCCCACAACAGGCATGTTCAGGTCCCACCCTCTGGTCCCATGGTCCTTTTTATAAACAGGACCTTCGAAGATGCTGATAGTTAAGATGTGCCCAAACTGAACAAGGGTGAGCCTTAACCCTATATAGCTGAGTCCTTATAAGCCAAGGAAACTGGACAGAGAGGGGAAGCCATGGGGAGTCGCAAGAACCTGCACATCAGCGGAACCCAGAATCTAGAAGAGAAGAAAGAAGATGCCGCCATGTGCACTGCCACATGATGGAAAACATGATGGAAAAGCCAGGGAACCACGATGGCTGGCAGCCAGCCTCACAACACCACAGTCTTCGGGGAGAATTTTGGACTTCTCCTGGCCTCAAAACTACATACAAATAAATTCCTGTTGTTTAAGGCAGACAATTGTATGGTTATTTGTTTTAGCAGCCAGGAAACTAAAACATTCTGTAATAAGCAATTCTAAAAGTTAGGAAAGAAGACTGACAAAATATGCAGTCATGGAATATGCTCCTTATTGACAAAAACAGGGCCCGTGATGTGGAGCTCCAGGTGATGCTGGGTTCCGAGAAGGCCACTGGGAGAGACAGGCTTGGTCTTGACTGAGGGGACATGAGTTAAATTCAGCCTTCCACTGTAACACATATTAAACAATGGTTAAACGTGATGTTTAAACAGCACGATAAAGCGAGGCAGGTCCCGTTTAGTTTATCTTCTGTTGCGTGCCTGGTTGGGGTTAGGGAGAGTGTGGGCAGGGGGCAGTGGGAAGGGAGAGGAGGGAGCGCCCTTCTGACTCCTACAGGCAATTAACTTATACTTCCACGCAGGAGGTGACATTATCTTTAACTCAGCAGGCGTAACTGTACATAATTAGAGGTCATAATTACGGCTCTCTTTTTAAAACGTGACCACGGTATCCAAATCGACCTCCCATGACAGTGTCGCCTCCATGCTGGGAAGGACGGGAAAGGCCGGTCTGGGCCCTGCCTGGCTGCAAAACAGTGATGGGCAGCCAGGATCACCACTAATGCCCGAGGTCAGGCATCCGTGCCTACTCCCCGAGGAACTTCGATCTGTTTGGGGTTTACTAATTATCATTTTCCCCTGAGAAACATTTTAATTCTTATAATAGACACGGACTCTAAACTGTCTTTTAGGCCATGGGGAAAAGGCAAAAGCAACCACTCAAATTAATATGCCAGTAATTACGTGCAGCTACTTTCTAATTATCCACGTAATGACAAAGTTGAAAAGATCAATTTGTGATCATCTTTCCACTTTAGCTGCGACAGAGGTTCTACTGCGCCTTAAAAATGCTGATGTATTATTATTGTCTTGTTATACCTTGTAATGGGCTCCACCTAGCAATAATATTGCTAAGTTACAGAGGCCCTCCTTTCTGTCTTGAAATCACCTCTGAGAATGAGTCATTCTGTGGGGAAGCAAACCTACCTGGATTTTCATATTTCCAGACTACTCTTAGTTCTAAGCATAGAATAATAGAATGTTTGAGCTAAGAGACCCTCTGAATCATCTTAGAGGTGAAAACCCAAGGCAGGTGCAGAAAGAGGAGAAGGGATTTGCCCAAGTCACTGGGCTGGCTGTAGGCTGAATAGGAGACAGGAACGCAGCTCAGTCGCACCTCAAGCTACGTCAGCGCCCACGCCTCTGCCGGCTTTACCCCAGGGATGCCTTACAGGAAGGGACTGAAGAGTTATTGGTTTTCCTTTATTAACATTTAACACATTCCTCTCAAATGCTTCATCTCCTAACTATATGATGATGAACCCTAGAAATTTCTGGTTATCATAGATACTCAGACGAATAAACTTGTTATCCTAAGATACTTAGGAGCTCTCTGAATACTACATAAATACGAATGATATAAGCAAATGTGATGACAGAAAACCATGGGATGAGGAACTCTCACAGAAGCATTTTATAACTAAATTGTGGATATTGCGTTGTTTGGTGACCATGTTAATTCCACTTCTTGCTTCCTACCCAAAGCCCAAGTAGCTATTCTGTTCCTCTCCTGTTCCTTTATTTAGAAGCATCTGCTTCTTTATCTTTCACCAGTAGCCATTTAATAACCCTGACAAATAGCCAACTTCTTTCCAACAGTATTTAAATCCTCAGCCACCACTTGAAAAATTGGAAAGAGAGACATCGCTGCAAGAGCTAATCTCTTCCTGGCTGAAAAGGGAGATAGAAAATTCCAAAGTTTGACACAAGTAGTTTCAAATGGAAAATAGACAATATCAAGTCACAATATTTACATAGCTGAGTGAAGACTCCTGCTTGGAGGAATGACTTTTAAAAATATGGTCAAAAATTACAGAGGCAATGACCACACAACTCTGTGATGAAAATGAGAACCACTGAGTGTATACTTTGGACAGGTGGTACAAGGCATGGCACTGTATAACACAGCGAACCATGTGGTGGAAGATGGACTATGGTTAATAGTACAAATATGAGAGTGTTATCTCATGAACAATGACAAATATACAATGCTAATACATGGTGTTAATAGTAGGGGGTGTATAGGAAAATACCAAATGTAAGCTATGGACCATAGTTAGTAATATTTTGATGTTGTTTTTTTAAAATATGCAACAAATATTCCTACAACAATGCAAGGTGTTTGTTGGAGATGTAATGTATGGGAATTCTGCACCTTATGCATGATTGTTTTGTAAGTGTACAACTTCTGTAATAAAGATATCTTAACAACAACAACAAAAAATATGGTCCTGAGTAACACAGTTTTTAACAAATATACTTTTCTTGAGAAAAGGCTGGGAGTGAATGACAGTTCTCTAGATTTGTAAAAGCTTCTTTATTCAGAAAAGAAAAACTTAACCACTATTCAGAGGTATCCAAAACTACAGTTTAAATAAAAGAATAATTGCCTTCCTGCATGCCTTCCTTTTATAGGCATGTCACTACTAAGAAATACTACTTTACTACTATTTTCTTTTGGTTCAGTAACAGAAGTCAAAGGAACGCGACTAAATATATGACAACAAAGGTATTGCATGTCACGGCAATGTAAATGCATCAATAAAGTGCATTGACATAGTAAGAGGAAATATTTTATGCTAAATTATTTAAGTTTACATTGTAAATGGGAACATTTCATGTAGCTACTTGCCCAAGAAATTCTAATTCCGTGCTTCACAAGTATTTTGCAGAATATATGTCCATATGTTCCAGTCCCAGAACTGTGGCTTGACGCAGTACCTAGCACATTGTTAATCACTCAAGCATTCTAGTGAAATCAAAAGCTCGATTCCCTAGAGCTTTGCTTTACTGTGCAGGAAACAGGCATCCACTGGGTTCATCTGTGTTAATTTATACAAACAAGCCACAATTAAACACCACTGTTTCCTAGGTCAGTGACATTTGGGGTCTGAATTGCATAGTTCATTTAGTTATTTGTTGGCCGTGGCATACTAGCATCAAACAGCCACCTCAGCACCTGCCTGAAGAGTTAAAAATAGGGCCACTGTTGGGGCAGCCCCTTCCTTTGGTGTTCATGGGATTGAATTGGTTTAAAAGTAAAACATTCCTTCCACATCATAAAAATCCTGGCATCTGCTGAGCAGCAAATCCAGCTCACTCCATTTTGTTTCACTTTATGCTCAAAAGAAACTATACAGTTTGGACTCCAGAACACAATTAATTTTTACATTTCTTTCCCTCTCAAGCTGCCTATTTTTTCCATCTAAGCACTTTGAAAGAAAGAAAAAAAAAAAAAAAAAAAGAAAGACCACCACAAAAAAACAGAATAGCTAATGAGTCCAAAGTGGATTTAATTTTATTGATTCCATTTCACATAAAAATGTTAATTTATCCAATTCTTTTCCATTTCATTACCTTTCATCTGGAATATTCTGTGTCCCACCAAGCCAGCTGATGTCATTCTACAGGTTTTACACTCTGCAGTTGTCAGGGCTGGAGGGATGAGAGCCCAAACTTGAAGCAATTTCGGAGATTAGGCTTCCCAAGTAATTCATTTTTATCACAATCTTCATGTTCCAAATTGGCCAAGTCATCTCAGTCATGTTTATTAACTAAAGGTAATAGGAAAGATCCTAATCAGAGCTTCAGTGTATGCAACCGCACAAACCAATTCTCTCTCCGTGACTGTGGACAGACGGCTCTCAACTCCATCTGCCGAATCTCATTAGTGCCCAGGGACCTGCTTCTTGATGACCACCCAAACAAAAGCAGTTTGAGAGGAAGGAAAGAGTCGCTCACAGTGAAGACAGCAGGAAACTGTCTCGGAGGAGGGACCGGGGCCAGACAGTGGAACCGAGAGAAAGAACATGAAAACACTAGGAGATCGTATGCATGTTTCTGGAGGAGTCTATCTATAGCGTTTATCCAACTCTCAGTAAGAGAAATGGGTAAGAATCACGGGCCTCATGCTCAATCATCATCAGAGATCAAGTCCTACCATTGAGTGTATCATTACAACAGGACTATAAATGCTCTCCTCTTGTTGAAAGGAAGCATTATGATTCTTGAGTCTGGAATGACCTTGAAATCTTTGCAATGGTAGGAAAGATGCATTCCTTGGTGAGTGTTATACATCAGAATTCAATAATTCACAAAGATTGTGCGTGAGGGACACCATGGATTGCTCAAACTCCATTCCATTCTTGTAGTAGGAGAGTTTGGGAAGCTAAAACATTTTCATCTTCTGGACTCCCTTGCAGCTAGAGTTCTGGGTATGAATTTCTTTCTTTCTTCTGGTCAGGATTAACTGAAAGTGCAGAGGCAGAGTCCTCCTTGGCTGTTTGGGTGGATAGCACTGTCATAGAGATGCTGGGTTTTCCTGCTGTGGACTCCCAGTGTCCATTCTCCAGTGTCCTGGTGTTGAGAGGAAGTTGCAGAAGTAGTGACGGTCTCTGGGCCACAGCCATGAGGGGTGTTCCTGACCTTACAGCTCCAGCAATAACAGCCTGCATGGTGCTTGGTTCTATAGGATTCTGGAAGTCATCCTAGAGGATGGGCCTGGATTCCCCTCCTCTGGTCCTTCCAACAATTTTGTACGCATTTAATTCCCTGTGTTGACTCCCTTTTGCTTCAACCACTTAGAAGCTTAGGTATTTTTAACGGACACAATTTTAAGAAGACACTCAAAGGTGGGCCAGATCTCTATAGTTTATGAGGTTGGTGGAGAGAGAGGGAATTTCCTCATTCACATTTTTTCTGGTTATATTCCTGACCAGCCAAGCTAAGGCCTCTGTCACTCTATATCCTCCAAACACTTAATTTCTTCTGAGGCATACAGGAGAGTGTCAGAGCAGATCAATGGAATTTAGTGATATACCTGCCTCCCATTTCTCTCCCTCCTTCCACACACCCCTAGCCTTGAGACAAACTCATGAGTCCGTAGTTAAATCCTGTTAAAGACATTATTTCTTACTCTTCTCATATAAAACCTTGAAACAAACTTTCCTCTTCATCAGAGTCAGGAACTTCACTGGTATGTATGCTTGTACTACAAATGAGAGCTGTGAGTACCACCATGTTTCTCTCCTTGCTTTTGCTGCTAGGAAACTCAGGCTGGGTTCTGAACCAATTCTTGTCATTTCCTTAGCCTGGACTTCTTGAAGTATATCCCCTAAAGAGTGCCCTTTTTCACTTTCCTTCCCCGATGGCTACCTTTAAAAAAAAAAAAAAAAAAAAAAAATCCTACATTGTTGTTTCTTGCACTTTTATTATTATAAGTCAGTTCTCTTCTGTTTTGGAGATAGGTTAGATATATAAATAGATTAATGAAAATTTAAAAATCTGCTTTAGGCAAGTCATCTGAGGATATGATCTTTCCAGTTTACCTATGCTAAGAATTCTGAAGAGTAATCAATAAGACCCTTTCCCTTTTGTTCTAGGGGGATAGGGGAGTTACTATTCATAGTAAATTTGACAACTGTATTTCTGGATAAATGCATGCAAACCAAAAATCATGGTATAGGCTCAAGGGCATACCTAACAATTTGTTGGGCTATTGCTTCTAAATTTTACACTTGTTTGACAGTAACAAAAGATGATGATACTTGATTCATCAAAAAAGGATCACACTTTATTTACTTTTGGATTGTTACCCAATGAGCTTTCTCAAGGATCCTTGAAGATTTTTAAAATACTAAGCTCTTGGGGCAACATGTAAATATAAAAGCAGCAAAACATTCTCCTAAAAGCTAGAAAATTCTCAAAGACTAGTAAATGAACCAGTATACACTCCCTCAACGTTGATGATTTATCTCATTGTTATTTTCCATTAACCAATCTAAGCAGGTTATTTAGCATGACCAGCCTCCATCTATTATCTACTAAAAAAGGGAGTTTCCTTATCTGTAAAATACGGAGGTTGGTGTAAAGCTCTAAACTCCGTTCTATCAGCTATGTAACCAACTCAGCTCCACTTGGGCCTGTCTGATGTTGAGAGAGGACCAGCTCTGTGCTGGAGGTCCTGTAATGACCTTGCTCTCTGCATTCTCCATGCCGAGGATGGACCCACCGGCTGCGCTTGCCAGGCTGGAGAGAAAGGGACACCCGTGCTGGGCCTTTTTGTTTGGTTAATCTCTTTACGTCTATTTGCTCTGCTACCACGACAACTCAACAGCAAACAAAGGCCTGGGCTTCTTTCAGCAGGTTCCAAATTGGGAACCTGCCTATTTTGTTTGCTTTGGGGCAAAAGGAGGGAGCAAACAGCAGCTTTTGTAAGTGAAGTTGGTGATATTCTTCACTCAATTATGGCTGTGAAAAGATGGAGCGGGGCAAAGGACCCTTCACAGAGCAGGCACTTCAAGCCAACCCAGCCTGCTGCGGCTCCCTTTCATTGGATTGCGGAACCGGAGGTGGTTTAACTTTGATGTGAACTAACCATATTTTTTGCATTTTGACAGATTTCCACCCCCCACACCTCACCCCCCCAGCCCCCGGCCCAGTGGGGAGTAAGTAATGTGAACGCCTTCTACCTAGGTAGAGTATTTTCTTAAAAGAAAAAGCACAGGCTACAACCAGCTCCTTGGAGGTAGTACAATTCCATTTTCTGATCTCTATCGTAGGGTCAGAGGCTGCTTCTGCCTGTGAAACTATTATCAGGTAAGATGAGGCAAGCCAAGCCCTTCGAAAAAAGCAGGAGAAATAAAAGGATTTCCCATCAGATGATTAACAAAATAAGGGAGAAGATATGTGTGGCAAGGGTAGCCAGTATTCTATGGAAAATTATTTTGTAAAGCGTCTAAACCAGATAAAAACAGGAATGGTAGGTTAATTATGTAATTAAACTGCAGTCAGCAATGGGCGAGGCCTTTTATCTTACAAAATCCAAACTAGTTATTCAAGCTTTCATGAAGTACACCTTAGAGATTCCATTTGGGGACAGCATTTACTTTTCCTGTCTGGGTTAGAATTAAAAAAAAAAAAGCATTGCTTTGCAAATCTGGCTTCTAGTCTGGAAGAGAAAACAATCATAACTCCCTTCTCCTTCCTCAAATACCTTTTGAATCATTTCTTCAGAGTTAGGAGAATAAATTGAGATTTTTTTTTGGGGGGGGGGGGGCGGGGCCGGGGGAAGGAAGGGGACAGAAAGCCAAAGTAATAACCCAGCAAGAGATCTGATTTCTTTACAGAGACACATAACGCTTCTATTTCATTTTGATTTTCAAAACAAGAACAATTTTCACATCATTATATAAAAGGCTTCCACTACTTAAAATGTCGTTTCTAAGTTAATTTTATGCCCCCAGGGCAGAATGTATCGGAAAACCATACTGAATTCTATCATTTACTAAAGTGAGCCAAGTTCTTGGACAAGTACTTAGTGAAAGTGGCTGTAAAAAACTTTCAGTCTTTGGAACAAAAAGTTAAAGTCCGTTGCTTCCAGAAGCTTAGTTTTAATTTTTCATATGGCACACCCCTCAATTATTTATCTCTGTTAACACAAATGTGGAAGCAAAGGGGCTTCTCTGTGCAATTTCTGTTGTGTGGCTGGAAGAGAAGGCACTGGACTAAGAGACCTACAGTGACATTTGATACGTATGTCTGGTGGTGGTGGCGGCGAGACAGCTGAAAATCTTGATGACGTGCCGTCTTAAAATGTTAGCAGCTGGGCAGATGCTGGTAGAATAATGGAACGGCTCCATGTATCTCAAACTCTTCATTTCACTTTGAAGACAGACCAGGCACTTAAGAACAAAAAAACGACCTCGGTCAAATGTATCCGTGACAAACTGAGAGTGGCTCTGGAGGAATGTCTATGTCTTCCAACCAAAGTCAGAGGTGGGGCACTGTCGCCAAGAAGCACAGGAGCAAAGGAACAGGGAGGGCAGGTGAGCAGCCAGAATACCCTCTCAGCATTCGAGCAGCGAGTCTGGTAAAATCACCAGAGGCATGTGAGCTGAGACACTCAGTGGATAGGAAAGTTGGTTAAAAGGCGTTTGTACAGACACACTACTACAGTGTACAGGTAGGGGATGGGAGGGTGGGGAGGAATCATACTCAAACAATCAAAGGTATTATGCTCTGCTGGATAAAGAACACACACATACAAACAAAACAAACTTTTACCAAAGGCAGAATAATCTGCGAAGGACACTTGTGTAAATAGACCAAGGGAGAAGTGTCTTAGCAGGTAACGAGTTTATAATACAATCATATTACAAATGCACTGGGGACGCATCCAGGCCACTACCCCCACATCCCCCAACTGGGGGCTTGCCAACTATTCCCAGAACCCCCACAACCACCTACAAACAGGTCTTCATGCCCTGAGCTCTCTCCCTGCTAACCCACTTGCCGCACAGGGCCACACTCAGGAACCTCTCCTTAGAAGCCTTCATCAGCTCTTCTTCATCGTACAAGACACGGTCCAACCTTCTGGATCTGGCACTCAAAGCTAAATGGCATGCCGACCTGCGCCCCCAGCAATCCTGCTGCTCTCGCCAGCCTCTCACTCACCTCCTCTTGTTCTAGCTCTCCGCCTGGGCGTTTTGATTCATTTCTCCACCAGTCTGGAAGCCCTTCCCCATCCTTTCTTCCTAAGGAAACTGCACCCATTCCTTAATGAAAATCCAATCTCTGCACATTGTTTCTTGTTGAGCGGAACTGTCATCAAAACCTTCCATGACCATTTGATTTTCAATCTTTATTACCCCACAGCCAGGCAAGACGCTTCTTGGGGGCAAGGAATGTTTAATTAGCACCTTATTATTCTTTGCATCTCTCCTTCTCCCAGCCAGACCTGTGTTGTGCTGATATTGTTCAATAGAATGCTCTGATGTATCTTTTATGAGGATCCTGAGCAAATGGGATGTGTAAATGCTGGAAGCTGCACCAAAAAGGAGCAGGTGTTTGAGGAAAAGGACACCAGGGTGAGATCTCAAAATGTTTTTCTGTATTCTCTGCCTCCATCATCCCCAGTTGCTGGTAAGTACCTAAAACGGAGTAATAAGAAAGGCACCAAAGAGTCAAAGTGTCCTGGAGCCAGACACACACCTGGATTCTAACCCTGCCATGGCCTTCAGTCGCTGTGTGTCCTTGGGCAAGTCACTGCACCTCTCTGAGCTTGTTTTATCTCACAGGGGACCACGTAGCCCACTTCATAGAATGGTTGTTAAAAATTAAATGAGAAACATGAAAAAAAATATTTTGGTAGTTGCTTTAAAAATGATCACTTTCCACTCTCATCCAATAGTCCCAACAAACTACCAAAGGCAGCGGGCAAAGCCCAGGTGTGCCCAGCCGCCGAAAGCTTTGAAGTGGCCCACTTCCCCTCCCCTGTGTTGCGAGCTTGCCGCAGCCGCCGGCCTGGCTCGCTACACTGGTGGCTCCCCAAGGTGCCAATGCACTCAGGCAAAATGAACCTAACATCTGTATTCTATTTGCTAATGAGCAATCATCATTTGTACCTTTCTCCAGCCTGGGATTCAGCTGTTTGGAATACTAATGCCATTAGAACTGGGAGCCTTTTTTGAAAAACACACACTCATTTAGCAAAACCCTGTTTAACTCATTGACATTTTTATGGCTCCGGGGATTTCCTGGCAATACGTAGCCAGTTCCGAAGCTCTCCATGTTTGAACCTACCTGTGCAGGCCCTGGGTGGGGGTTAGAAGCCAGAAATCTTGACTGGCCCGCATCTTGCCTTTTTGTTTCACTTTGTATTTCATCATATGTTTAATGCAGGAATACGGTCCCAATATTCAACATGAGATCATTACAAAAAAAAAAAAGACTTAGTGTGTCTCTGTCCAGAGCTCTGTCTACGCAGATGGGCAGACAAGTATCTACCTCTTTCAAAACTCCGATGTTGTTGAGTTTTTGTGTGGTTTACATAACTGGTGACATACGTTGTTTTGTAATTTGCTTTTCTCATTCAACAGTAAGTCTTGGCTTCCATCCATCTCAGGTACAGGAGATGCAGTTCCTGTTTCTTGATCGCTGCATAGCATGGAAACATCAGTTTATTTCAACATCTTCCGGGTCACGGATGTTTAGGTTGTTTCCAATTTCTGGTTTTTACAAAGGACGCTGTGGTGAGCTTCCCTGCACATGTCTCTGTGCATGAGGGGCTGCCCTTCTAAGGAATGCACCTCAAGGAAGGAGACTTTCTGGGCTCACTTTCCTCCTCTGCAAACAAGAGGGTCAGACTGAACATCTCCAAGTTTGTGTCCATACTTGCATTTTACGTTTTGTGTCATTCGGGGCCATCGTAAGAAGCCTTTGTGTCTGTCTACACACAAACTCTCCTGCCAGTTCAGCATCCAGCTAAGATTCTTCCTGTGATTCCTGGTCTCCCATAACCTGAGCTTGCCTCCTCTCTTTATTTTCTGAATAAGTGAACCCTGCATCTTTGGAAATTCCTTTCTTTCCCCTTAGGGATTCCTGCCCGTACTTAATGCTTGGCAGGTGTCATCAGAGCTGCTCAGAGCTTGAATGCGTGCACACGTGCACAAGTGTGTGAATGCCAACACAAGGGGGGGCTTGTCTGCTTGATCACCACCATCTTAGATACCAGGGGCCGGCGCAGTGCCCTTCACAGCGGGCGCCCATCAAATACCTGGTGAGTGGATAAGCACCGCCCTCGCCATGTCCTAGGAGTGCAGCCTGGGGTAAGTTACTTAACCTCTCTGAAATCAGTTTCCTCATCTGGAAAATGGGATAATCGCACCTCCCTCCCTCACATGGCTGCTGTGCAAATCAAGACGATGACACAGGCAAAGCCCTTAGAATAAAGCCTGGCACGTAGAAAGTGCTCAGGTAACCTGAGCTGCTATTATGGTTATCACTATACCGTGTGCTAGTTTGACGTTCCATTTGAACAATGGGATATTGTACCCAGTGGTGCCTTTAAGGATTGCAGGCTGCAGTGATGAGAGATCACTGGGCTGGAGAGGCCAGAAGCTGTGAGTAAAGAGAGAAAGAAGCAGAGTCCTTGCCACTTGAGGAACAAAAAATTTGTGTTGGGTTTACTATCTTTTTTATTACAATGAAGCACAATTCGATATTGGTAACAGCTTATGAGCGGAGCTTGATGGTTGTCTTGGTCTGTTTTGCTTTGCTTAAGTGATGTCTCATTTGGTTTCAAAGTCCTTTCCTCCTCCTTTCTTTTTCATTACAGTTTGCCTCCACCTTTGCACTGTTGATCCCCAGAGGTCTGGGAAGCCGCAGAGCAGTTGAGAATGCAAGCTCTAGAGCCAGATGGCAATTATTCAAAGGCCAACTCCAGCATTTGCCAGGTGTGCAACCTGTGGCAGTATAATTAACATCTCTGTGCCTCAGTTTTCTCATCTGTAAAATGGGCTGTTGTGTGGATTAAATGCGCTAACATGTACGAAGCACACAGACTATATTATCATCATCATCATCAGATAGCTGAAGTACCATCATCGTAAGGACCTGCGATGCATACTATGTTTTCGGGTGATATGATGGATTGGCTGGGGGTGGGGGGTAGGGAGATGACAGACACACACATGACCCTGTCCATGCTACTCATCCCACACCTTGCTGGGTCAAGAACACGCACTCCAAGGCTGGATGGTCAGGAAGAAGGAGGCAGCTGTGACTGTGGCAAAGGAGACTGATCTGGACCCAAATGGCACCTCTGGCCTTGGCCCACTATGGATTCTCTAGAGCTAACCCACCACATAGAGGAATTTCCACCAGTTGTTGTGGCCAAGCATACACTTTGAACAATAGATACATGCTAGACTTGGCCAGGAGAATACTGTCCTGGCAAACACCAGAAAGCAAAGATTATCTTCAGTTTAGGTCATTCTACTAGAAGGGCAGTTCACTCAAGGCCTACCATGCTATAACGATGACTGGAAAATGGTCAAGGGGAGGCAACCTTGACAGCACAGAGAAACAGGGAGATTAATTACAGGGCTCTACAGAGAAGGTGTTCAAACCCTGAAGCTGATGGAGTTGGGCCAGTGGGCTGAACTTATTTCACACCAATGGGCAGCAAAAGCAATAGGTATAAAAGTCTGAAACTAAGGCAGAAGCCTGTGTTTGTAATACAAGCCCTAGGATGATATCAGAGAATTACCACCGAGAAAAAAATATAGCTTGGATGTTATTATTTGACAATAGCGTGCTCACAGTGATTACGTTGTTATAACTGTAGTTCTATTCTAGTGGAGCATCTTATGCTAGAGTTTCCTCCTTTCTTTGGGATGGTGTTCAATTGCTATGACAACCAGTAACATTTTGTACACCACAGAGCACTGTATCCTGTATCGCCATGGCAGAAAAGGAAATGCCATATTATGCTTGAAAGCCACTTTCTTTCTTGCTCTCTTTTAAAGTCTATCAACCTCCTGTGCTATTTACCATATTATACATAACCTTTTGTTACAGTCAGATCATGATATATGTAAGCAAAACCCAAAAAGTCTTCCTTGCAAATCCCCTAGAACTTTATAACAAACAATTGTATTATTTTCAAGTGTATTATTCCTGGTTTTCTTCAACACAGTTACAAAGAACTTGCTTTTACCAACTTCCTCATGGGATCAGGGGCCTATGCCAGACTTTTTACAAATGTTTGTCTCGTCAAAGCAGCAAGAACTCTCTTACCACACACTGTTGGGAAGTAAAGCATTTCCTTTCAGAGAATTTTCCAATACTCGAATCATTGCTTTTATAAATATCTAGTTTTTTCGTGTAAAATATTTAAACAAAATTTAAAAATCCTATTATATACTTCTACATAATCTTTTCTTGAGGACTTGGTTGTCGCCATGGAAACCCATCACTGGGAATGCTGTAAGCTGGGATGTTCTCCAGGCCTCACATCACTTGTGGAATTGCCCTGTGTCTGCCCACTGGGAGGCCAAGGAGCTCTAGCAGAGAGTCAGCCATAGCCGAAGCACCAAAGCTCACTTTAGCATCTTCCAGAGCTATATGAAAATAATGCAGGATCCTATAGAGTTCCAAGGTCTTTAGACGCTGATGGAAGACATTTACATATGTTAAGATAAAAAAACACACAAAAAAGTAAAATCCAGTCTAATGACAGCCAGCAGAGTAGGGGCTCAAACTTGAATCTAAGGGATGGGTGCCATTGGACTCTCCCTCTTCAAGTTGTGGCATCATTTATAAAGTGACTATAAAAAGGGGCTGAGCCCAGCAGTCCAGGGCACAGAGAAGGAGTCACGTGAGTTCAGGCCCATACCGCTGGTCATTAAGAAGTCTCAGCAAGCTGAGAAAGCAGCTCCTCTGCCCATCCCTACCCTCCTCCCCAAATTCACTTAGCAAGGCCACCTCAAAATTATTTGAGAGGACATCGTTGTTTCCTTAGTGGAGTAACCACCTTTTTTTTCTTTTTCCTTTGAGAAAATGTTAACAATTTTTTTTTAATAACTCGATATTTGAGAGTAAAAGCCCTGTCGAGAATATTTGAACTATAAAACAAGCCCTTGTTGCTCCTGTAGAATAAGAAATCAGCTTGGGCCCAGATATTTAGGAATATGAACTGGAGAGACAGATTTGTGTACCGGGCCGATATTTTCGCTCATTTCAATGATCATAATGCTTCCAACTGAGGCCCACACTACAAATTCAACTTTTGAAGTGCCAGACCGTGTACTAGATTTTTGCGTGGCAGGAGAGAATGCAGGACTCAGGAGAGAAAGAGCTGCAGCTTGTGGTCCTAAAGCCGGGCCTGCAGTGGGAGGCACCGGGCAGGCACCTGTGACCGTGGTCTCCACCGCCAGACCCCACTGCCTTCGTCGGCTGTGGCCACTGCCAGACCCGCCACAGAAACGACAGATCAGGAGGCTGTGCAGGGCACGGATAGCTCCGGCTCCCCCTCAGTACAGCAAGCGCCAACAGTGTGGGCGGGACCTGTTTGTCCATCTTGCAGACTTCTTCAGGTCAAGGAAAATGCAGAAATTCTGAAGGTTTAACTGCGCTCCTAGACAGCTTCCAGATGCTTCCAATTGCTCTCTTTCTCTCTGAGTCAGCAGAAGAACAGCTAAGTCCCTTGAGGAGCACCTGATAGAGATGTGTGCATTTCTCCCGCTGGGCAGTAGTGGGTGGGAAGGGGGGCAGGGGCAGCACCCGATGCTGATGAATAGAGAATTCCAAAGAGCCCTGATGTATGGATGTATGGAAGGGTCTAGAAGGGCTTGAGCAGAGGGGAGGGGTTTTCTCAAGGGAAGCAGGCTGCTCCCTTCTTGGATGATTTAGATGAGCATCTATTAACCCCAGGACGATTCAGAATAAAGAACAGAAATGCTGAAGAAAATCAAAGCTGCAGAATTACCTTTTAGGGGTAAGAAACCAATATTTAAATATTTTAAAATTTTAAATATTTGTGTCAATGAAGAGAACTGGCCTATTAAATAATAGACCAGCCCTGAAATAACAACTTAAAATGTAGAACTAAATAGCTGAGTTAGACTTTGATTTTAAGTCAAATTTTACTAAGGTTATAAAAATGTAAGAAAAAATTTGAAAGACCATAAGGTATAAAATACTTATAAGGTTAATTAGATTTATAAGAATTGCTTAAGTACTCTGGGAGGATTGTTTGTTGAGCCAGGCAATTGACTACTTACAAATTTAATATGTTCGATTTCCTTTACGAATGCAGTTAAAAATGTTTGAAGGAGTTTAATTAACTAAGTTTGCAAATCAGACCAAACATTAATAAAAGGCCCCCTTAAAAGTGATTGTTAAAATTTGCTAGACTTATAAATAAAATAATGAGATTTGTGAAAGGTTCTTAAAAGATGAAAGATGAGGTTTTAGATTTCATAACTTTAATAAAAATCAGTTCTAAATGGTAAACGAAAGAATAATCTTTTCTTCCCAAAATGCTTCTGGAACCCTGCCCTGCCTATAGGACATATCTTTTAGTAATTCTGTCTTGAATAAGAATTTATTGACATACCTACTATGTGCTAGGTTTGTTCTGGCTCTTATACTCATCTAGTAAAGGATCTCACAGTCATCTGGTAGGGGAAATTAAAATATGTCTACAAATAACTGCTGCATTAGGAACAGGCGATAAACTAACACAGGCATAAAGTGCTACAGGAATTCAGAGGAAAGACATCAACGAAGGTAGAGCAGAAGCAACATACGAACTGGATGTAGTTTGGAATTTGCTATTTAAGGTTTGTGAGGTTCCCCCCACCCACTGCAGCCCTGTGTTTGTCTGGATTCCCTTTCAAATTTGTTGTTTACACACATATTCATGCACCTACTATCCTGTGAACAGAAAACCCAGATTTTAAAGGTCTATTAGAATTATGTGTAAACTAGAAGTTAACAGGATGTGCGTACAAACCCACAGGGCGCTCTTAAATAGTTTATTTCACGAATGCTGCGACATCTTTGCTCAACATTCTTTCTGCTTCCTTCTATTTCCTATCTACCTTTGAGGTGTGGTTTCCAGATAACTGACCTCTGGACAAGTATCCTACTACCATAATTCGGTTTATGACTGAGCAGGCATAGAATAAGATATAAGATGTAAGAACACCATTCTAGTGAGACAATAGGAAATTACCAAATGAGGGTGAGGAGTCAGGGAGAGCAAAATTAGGTTGCCTCTCATTGCCAATCCACCAGGAAGACTTTTACGTATTTGCTAGAATAGTATGACTACCAGGAAATTTTAAAATTATTCTTCACTAAGTACACAGAACCAGAAGAGAAAGTAATTTGGGGACTATCTCATTAAATTCTGCCACAAACCAACTCACATTCAATTTCAAACTTTTTTACAGACCCCTAAATTATCTTTAAAGTCAAACAAGAATGACCTCAGTCAACATGCTGGTTCCCCTTGGCACACAAGAATGAGGAGTGTTCAGCTGTTTTGGGGTCTGGATGTCTCCCATTTGTCCAAAACATGATTTTTTCTATGTCTAAAAAAAAAAAAAGAAAGCAAATGTGGCTGCAATATCGACATAAACTGTAAAATGGTGTTTACTGTGGCTCTTCTTCCCAGCAGACGAGAAGGAGCTCTTTTCCCTCCTCCACAGTTGGACTCTCTTCTTGGCATCTACTCCATGTAAAAAAAAAATAAGTCTCATCAATAGTTTTTGCATTTGGTCATGCCAAGTTTCTTCTATGGACATCAGAACTATTGGAAATGTTTGTAGGATGTCGTTGATGTCGTTTCCAAAGGCTCCAGAACAGCAGTTCTTCTGGGCTGTTAGGAGGTGACGGTGGCAAACAAATGCTAAGGTGACCCCCTCTCCCCAGTGAATCATAACCCCTCTCTCCTTGAATGCAGACGGAACCCGTGACCTGCTTCTAGCCAAGAGAATATGGCAGAGTGACGGAGAGGGCCAGGTGGCAGGAACTGTGGGGGCCTTCAGGAGCTGGGAGCAGTCCCTGCTGACAGCCAGCAAGAAGGCGAGACCTTAGTCCTCCAACCACAAGAAACACAATTCTTCCAAAACCATGTGAGTCTGAAAGAGGGCCCGAGCTCCAGAAAGGAAGGCTGCCTGGGGAGGCCCTGAGCAGAGGATACAGCTAAGCCATGCCCGGACTCCTGACCTCCAGAAACTGTGAGATAATAAACGTCATTTTAAGCTGCCGTTCAAGTTCAAGGTAATTTGTTATGAACACAGAAAACAAACTGACTGATGATGTCTTTTGAGGATCAGATGAAAAAAATAAAACCTCTAATCAGAAGAGCTCGGTAAGTTTTGGATTTTTCTAGACCCTCTAACATTCATCAGTAAGCCCCCAAGATATTCTTGTACACTGGGTTATGAACCTTTCTTTTTGTTTAGCTAAAAGCTTCTGCAAAACTTGGTAGTATCTGGGAAACCAACAAAGTCATAGTACATGAGGATGGCCTATAAGCCAAGATATTATCAAGTTTTTCATCAGTTTTAAAATGTGAATTTAAATAATTTGTTTCATTCTTAGTCTGTAAAATAGAGCGACCATTTTCAAATTATAATGTCTACAACTTGCTTAGAGTAACAGAAAAGCATAGATTTGAAAAGAAGGCAATTTCTAATTTTATTAGAAGAAAATCTTCCTTCCTGCCTCTTGTATTTAATTACAGAAACACATAAAGCATGGCTTATAGGAATTTGGAAGTGTTTTAATGAGGACATTTTTAGGAAGATAGACTCAATTAATTTCCCTACAAAAGAGAACTTGTTCAGAACTAATATAACACCTAAAACAAATTCATTTTCTAATCCAAAGGTCCTTTGGGGTGATACAATGGAAAGAACACAAACAACTAAAAAAACAAACGAAAAAAAAAAACACCCAAAAATGGGTTGAAGTCCTTATGCTAGTACTTCCTACATATGTGCTTCTTTCTCTGAGCCTGGATTTTCTCCATCACAAAATGGGTTGTTTTAGGACTGCATTAGTTTCCTAGCTGCTAAAACAAATTCTATACAGTGGGTTGGCTTAAACAACAGGAATTTATTGGTTCACAGTTTTGAGGGTAGAAGTCCAAAATTGAGGCATCAGCAAGGCAATGCTTTCTCCCAGAAGACTACGGCATTCTGGGGCTGGCTGCTAGTTAGTTATCCCTGGCATCTGGCTTTTCCGTCACATGGCAGTGCACATGGTGTGTCTTCTCCTTTGTCTTCCGTGGCTTCCTCTCTGTGTCCAATTTCCTTTGCTTCAGCCACACTGGATGAAGGCCCACCCCCCCTTCAGTGCGGGCTCACCTTAACTAATGGCATCTTCAAATGGCCTCTTTACTAATGGGCTCACACCCACAGGACAGGGGTTGGGACCTGAACATGCCTTTTGTGGGGGGACGTGATTCAATCTCCAACAAGAACCAAATGAATTAATAATCATGAAAGAGCCTTGCACAGTTTCAGGCCTTGTATTAAGCAACCAAAAACCAAACCACAGTCCTAACGAAGGGAATTCATTTAGCTGCCCCAAAGAGGAAAGGGAGTCCTGATCTACTGCCAATGTTCACGGTGGAAAACGCTCTCACACAGGCACGTCTTAGGGGAAAAGGCTTTGCAGTGGTCATTGCAGAGACAGAAACAGGTACGGGCAAGTTCCCCATGTCAATACTATTTGCCTGATTCTGAAACAATATTGGAGACAATTCAGATTTGTCAAGGATTTTGTCAGACAAAAGCAGGCGAACAAACATAGCCCCTGCAGAAACAACAAACAACTCGGTCGCACAGGAGTATTTATTAAGCCCTTGGGACGCTCAGCTGTGCCCATGAGATTAAAAATAACTCAGCAGACAAACCCCCTTCTATCCTGGTGGCTTAGGGGGCCACATAAGTAGAAAGAAAAACCAGTATTTCCCGAAGGACGGTTCGGGTGCTTCTTCGCCCAGGAATACACTGTGGTGAAGTCCTGGTTGCAGAAGAAAGACTGGCTCTGGGAACCAACTGCTACTGAGTCCGCGGCAGGAGGTAAACTCCAAGAGCCTTTCCTTGCAGGCACGGGCTTCCCTGACTGATTGCCCACCAGCCTTGGGATGGAAGTCCGTATGCAGGGCTGGGGTACAGGCCTGCGAGGGGCTGTCCCTAGTGTGGCACTTGCCAAGGCCAATGGGGGCTGAAAGGAGGTAGGGGTGACGCTCTAGAAGAACAGCTGCCGGTACCATGGACCAGGGGGAGGGTGACAGAAACTGAACCTCCCTCCCATGGGTGCCAAGGCCCCCGCCCCCGCCTTGTGACCATGAGTCTCATCAAGGTAGAGCATGCTCAATTGGCCTCTCCCTGCTAGGAGCTCGGCAGTGAGAGCGGTTACACCACCACCGATCAAAGGCCTCCAGGAAACGCTAAGGCAGTCGGCGCCACCAATTCACTGGTCCAAAACCAGTGAAGTACTTGTTGCCGTCCTAAGAAACTGAGGAGGGTCTCCAAGCTCCTAATAGGAGCCCTCAACCGTGGGCCCTCCTTTGTCCTCCCATCTAACTGCCGACCTTCTGGCCAGGCTGCCCCCAAGCCCCTGCACCATCCAGCCCCTCGGTCAGCAAAGGCCTCTCTTCCTACCCCATCACTCAGCTCCCAGCACCCTCTAGCACAGGGCTTGGGTGTTTTTCCCGACTGCACCTCTGTTCTTCCAGATTCCCACCACTCCCGGGCACATCCCACCACGTCATCATCTGTCCCCACCAGCAGACCGTGAACTCCTCTGCGGCAGGGAAAAGGCCCCCTGTGTGTCTCTATCCTGGGCATCTAACCCGATGCCAGGGACAGAGAAGACACTCAGGGAAGGTCCCCTTTCCTATCCCTGCTTCTTTCCCTCCATCTCGTCAGCTGCTAACATCCTCTATGACAAAGGCCAGGCTGTCAGAGACTGAATCCAGCTCCAGCACGTGAGAGCTGTGTGATCTTGGGGGAGTCACTTCCCCCAAGGGACACTTTCCCTGATGAGGATAATTGACAACATTATCCACCGTAGAGGGTGTTATGGGATTAAATATATGCAAAGGGCTTGGAACACTGCCTGGCATAAAATAAGCATGACTTTCAAGTGTTAGCTACTGTGGTTGTTATTGTGATTATGACTTATTTATTTAGGTTTCTTATTTCTCCTCTGTCTCCTACCATAAAGTCCCATCAGGGTGGGAATTTGTGTCTCTCTTCTTCACTGATGAAGCCCAAGCACCAAGAACAGTGCTGGACACACAGGAGGCTCCAATAAATATTAAATGAACCTAAGTTCCTATATACTAGAGGCCACCTTTTTCTCCATGTTAAATTGTATAACTGTTCTTACAATGTCCTGACTTGTCTCTCAATGCAGATGTTGAAAATAATGGCTTCCATTTATAAATTACTCACATCTGTTTTCTCATTTAAACCTCATAACAACCCTGTAATAAACCCCCAGGTGTCTACTGGAGCAGCACATGCCCAATAGCTCTGGGCAAATATCGGGACTTGATGTGGATGATAATGACAGTGTGTCCCACAATATCTTACCTGTGCAAGGACATCTACTTCTGGATGAGTAGCAGGCCTGCCTCACTTTTTTGCACTGAGTTATCTCAGGTGATTTTTTTGTTGTTGTTGGTTTGTTCTACTAAACACCAAAGATGATTTGTTTTTTTTATTTTATTTTTTGTTCCTAACTACTATTTTAAAATAATCTTTTGTTTCAATTAAAAAAAAAAAAAAAGGTGTGTGTTCACTGTGGAAAATATTTTTAAAATTAAGAGAATAAAGAATAAAATAAAAATTACCCATAACCCCATTTCCTGTTAGAACTTGCTTTTTAGGAAATATTTGTAGCAGAATATTACTGTTTTGCTGCCAGAATATTACTGTTTAGCATGGCTTTTTGGCTAGACCAACCACATGGAATTCTGGGAGCCAAGAGCAGTCAAGGCCTGAGGAGGGGAAGGACGTGGTGGGAGCTAACGAGTCAGGAGACCCAAAAGGCAGGGCAGCTGAGTGTAAAGACTGTCTACGTCCAAGTTGCCTGGAAAGGGTAGAGTTGACTGAGGGTGTACCGAGTGGAAAGAGGGCTCTCCTCATTGCCGAGCCAGGATCACTGCCCAATGCGCACAAACGCCAATATGTGACACCGGGTTTCAAAGACAGAAAGTTTTCTTACAGAGCAGCTGTGTCAGGAAACAAGGCAAAAGCCAAGCCTCAGATCTGCTTCCTCAAACTGACAGGCTCTAGGGTCTTACAATATTCTGGTAAAATGCATGATTATGATCACGAGTACAACAGTCTGAGGTGACGGAATCTGAGGTTGAGCACACGCAGACAGGTTACATGCTTAGTCAGAGGACGCATGAGCATGATGTGGGCGTGATTTTTAGTATTAAAATGAGGTACAGGTTACTCTAGGTTGAGTTCTGTATTCCTGCACATGTCTGGAGGGTCAATTCTGACTGAAACTGGTTTTATCAAGGAGAAGAGAAACCAGAACTGGGGAGGGATGACTCAGATTTCCTCACTAGTAAACACGAGGGGCTGTTAGTAGGATCCTAAGACCACTAAGTTACAAAAACAGGATAAGGGGGTAGGTACACACGGTCACAAGATCATCTATTCCTCTGCAATTACAAGGGAAGGCACCTAGGTTACAGTTCAGCCTCGTTCTGGCCACAAGGTTTGTAGGCACAAGCAGTCAGTTAGTTCTCGGTGATATCCTCAGTTCTGTCTACGAGGGTCTTCTCAGAGCAGGACGTGGGCCTGGGTCCCCAAGGACCAGCGGCTATTCAGAAGGTCCCGGGCAGCTGGTTAGGTGTGGGGCTCTGGAAAGAACAGACAAAAGGAGGCCAAGCAATAGCGTGGCTGCCCCACAGGGTAATCTTCCCTGCATCTTGCCTCCTCACTAATGGGGCCTCTGAGCTGGGGACAGGGACTCAGCTGGGACTGAGCTGGGCAGGTGGGAGTGGGGAGACAGGTCTGCTCAAATTGGTTGGCTGGGGGTGGGGTGGGGGGGAAGGGGTAGAGGAGTAAATTATGGCGACCTGAGTTTACATTTGAAAGAGGTAAAAGGGAGCCAAGAAGGAAGCAAGCGCTAGCCACTACTTCAGAGGTATGGAAGCTCCGTGTTGTAGGGAAGTGGACACCTACACGTTCCAAGCACACTACCTGCCCTTATGCTGGAATGTTTCCTAACTGCATATGGGTCGTGTCTGGAAAAAGTCGTAAGAGCAACCTCACGGCCACCATAAAAATCACTACTTTATTGCACTTTTATTTATCGAGGTCTACTCTACATTTCTAACCAGATGAAAGAGATGGGGCAGAAACCAGAAGGTTCCTGTAAGCCAGAATCCAAAGGTCAGTACTTTCACACAGTTTATATGTAGGATGATATACGTACCTGAGACCCAGTTCCAAGCACAAAATGTCCACACATCCAAAGTTTATCCTGCTTGCACTATTACTGACTACCAATGGACCGCATGTGCTTGAATCAATAAAGTCACTGCCTTGGCTGTTACTGGAAACTCTGGACTGTTGCTATCTTCCATGCCCATTCCAATCGATGTAAACCAGGGCAAGAAAAAACAGGACCCTTAATTATATAACTGGGAAGGGATTATATAACAAAATCCTGATGCAACTTTACTGGCATCTTTGCCAACAAGGGCTGAAAGAGCACATCTTTCCAGAAGTAACATGAGCTGCTGAGAGTTGTGCAAACCATTTTTCAATATTGGTTTAACTAATCCATGTTATTCACCGTCTACCAAAGTCTTCTGTTCTTCTACCTTGTTTTTCCACTGCACTGGATAAAGCAACCCCATTTCAGGGTGACTGCATGTTAAAGTGACAGTACACCAGCAGTTACAAGACATAAGTGAGGAAAGAAAAGGAGGGCGTCAATTTCTCGGGGAGGCTGGTCTCCAGTGCCAGGCATGGCCACCATCATCTCATAACGCTTCCAGGGCCATGTGTGCCATCATGTGATGACCGCGGAGAAGACTTCTGCAAACTGCACACAGCATTGCCTTGTTTGAGGATGCTAAGAAACAATAGCAACACAACAAGTAACAAAAACTGCCTTCCTCTCACTGTGTGCTGCCAGGCAAAATGATCCCACTTCACGTCTCCTTAATTATCTTATGGACAGAAATTACACAAGAGGGCACCCAACACAAAGGCCGCCTGTGCAAGCAATGTGCCTTTTCTCTGACATTCCTTGGAACCTTTAAGAGAGGTATTGATTTAAAGCTACCGAGACGCCCTGTATGCATTGCTGTGCCTTAATGAACCTACCCGGCATTCCACACTTGTGCCTAGAAGCAAGTCTGGAAAGCTGAAGTCTATTGAAACAACATTAGCTGCTCTATTTCACCCAGCAGAAGGACAGAACCTGGCTAAAAAAAAAAAAAAAAAAAAACCTGCAGAAGGACAGAACTTGGTGTCTGAGGCCGCATGACAGTTGCTGATTTATAAATTCTATCATCTGTAGTAAATACTTGGGTTTGATGGGTCAACAAAAGAAACTATGAGATGGAATTTCCCATCCACTGGGAGGAAAACCTTCATTTTTTTTTTTTTAATGACACACATAAAACTAAACATCCATAAGGTTTTTTGTTGTTTCTTTTAAGTCATGTAAGCTTAGTCATTCTTTCAAATCCCTTTCTGCAGGTCAGCATGTTCCCCTTCTTGCTTTTACACTTTTAAAATCTCTGTTTCTTTTTTTCAGGAAATATGGAATATAGTCTCATGGTATCAGTTAAAATTCCAGGCCCAAAAGAAAATCTTGAGAAGTCAACACCACAGATTTTGGAGTCTTTAGAAATCTCAGAGTCACAGAGATGAGATTGATTCAAGATCTGAATTCAAGTCCTGACACTGCTGTAAGTGGAGAACCCTGGACTTGCCCCAGAGTACACCTGGGAAAGTTTTATCACCCGTCAGAAGAAATTGGAATAAATGAACTCTGAAGGCCTTTGCCTGAAAGCCCTGGGATCCTAGTCCAGCTTCCATTTGCTAATGGGAAACACATCATGATCAGGTGGGCCACGGGGGTCCCTGGGGGATCAGACAGAGGCTGTACCTTCTCACTGTCCTTCACCAGATACCTCTGCCCTTGGTGTTGATTCCAGAAACTGAGTGTGCCCCACTGATGATCAGACTCTCCCCATCGATGCCACAGACCAGCACTTTCGAGCTTCCCTGCCACACAGAGGCTACCTGAAGAGAATCCCAGGCTGCGCTCTCCCAGTACAGGGCCTGGAATTCACCGGGCACCCAAATTTTAAGGCTAATATCAAATGCACAGATGCTGAAGGAATATCCCAAGCTCACTTTAGGTAAAGGCAAAGGGAAAAATCTAATGGAGAGGAATTTGGGTCTAAACATCCTACAGGGAGAAGACACTTCTAAGGACTGAGCAAATTTGAGGAGGTAAGGAGAGCAAGTGCTCTGCCCAGTCCAGCCCTACACCCCGCCCCCCCCCGGCTGCTCTCCCACCTCCAGTCCTTGCTGGCAGTGGTGCCACCCCCACCCCTAGCTGAAGGGGGTGAAATCCTTCTCATCCTATAAGCTCCAGCTCAAATGTCATCCCTTCTGCAGCCTCCCCATTCCCCAAGGGGAAGTCCCACAGCCTGCCTCTGGCCTTTGATGGCACTTTGTTCCTTTTGTGACACTTGTAACTTTCTGCTTTGAGCTGTGGCCATTTGGGCCTGTTTGCCTGCCATGCCCTGAGAGAATGGACTGTTTCTGACTCAATCCCAGCACCCACAGTAGGTGCTCGATAAATACATGCTAAAGTAAACCAGCGGGAAGATAAGGAAGATAAGCGGAGAACACAAAAACCATCTGCTATTTTGAAAACTTCACCATGGAGAGGGACCTTTGAGACCAGGCAGGGGCTGTTAGAACCCTGTGACCTATTGATTAGCTGACTAAATCCCTGTGAACTCCACTCCCATGCCATATTTCTTTGAAATCATAAAAAAGGACAGAAGATAAGCTACAGCCCACAATGTGAAGGGGGGAATGCGCCTGTAGGAGGGGTTCACACCAGCCCCTCGGGCACCAGCAACTCCTGCCTCCCTCCCCCTCCCCCACTGTGCCCTGAAGGCATCTGGCAGAGGCTGACAATTGGGAGGGGACTTAGAGACTTGTTGTAGGCAGCATAATAACCCCCCAGAGATGCCCTCCTCCTAATCCCCCAGAATCTGTGAATATGTTAGGTTATCCAGTAAGGGGGAGTTAAAGTTACTCATCAGCCGACCTCAAAATCAGGAGATTATCCTGGATTATTCTGGTGATCCTAGTGTAACCCTGAGGGTCCTTATAAGTGGAAGAGGGAAGCAGGAGACAGTGTCAGAGTGATGCGATGCCAGAACCACTTGTTTGCTGGCTTTGAAAACAAGAGGAGGGCCACAAGCCGAAAAATGTGGGTGGCCTCTGGAAACTGAAAAGGGCAGGAAAAAGAAAAGGGATTCTCCCCTCGAGCCTCCACCAGGAGTGCCGTCCTGCAGTCACCTTGATTTTAGCCCAGTGAGATCTGCATCAGACTTCTGAACTCCAGAACTGGACAACAATACCTGTGTGTGGTTTTAAGCCACCGATTCTGTGCTAATTCATTACAGCAGCCAAAGGAAACTAATACAGAGATCACGTAGTGCTCCTGCAGATGTGGAAACTAAGGCCCAGGCAGGCTCAGGCTTGCCCAAGGTCACACAGTTAATGGGCACCTGCCTGCCTATGGCCCCGGGTTGAGCAGGCTTCACTCTATAAAGGCCTTCCTTTCTTGGGGTGGTCACCAGGCCTCTGGCCCTCATCTGAGCAGGGGACATCCCTAGAGGCCACTTGCAAGCCATCCTTATGGAAACCACAGAGTGACCTGATGTGGGGGCAGGACAAAGCCTTTGAGGCCAGTGGCCAGTTCCTCCTTTAGCACTGAGGAGACTGACAATTTGCACATGCCAGTGAGAAGCTAGACCTTTAGTTGTCCTGATGGGATGACCTAATGCTGTTCACCACTCCAGACTTAAAACATTCCAGACCCCTGGGGCAGGCACAACCTCTGATTTTCTGGCCTGGTGGTCTCACTGGGCTGAAGTTCCCATTCTTGAAGAAGTTCCCCTTGCTGAAGAATCCCACCTTCTAACCACTAAGCATTGCCCTCGGACTCCACAGAACTGATCTCGGGCAATTCCTGCCACGTATACCCCACCATTTATCAGCTACTTGAACCCAGTAAGAGATTCTCATTGGTCCTCTGAGAATCCATCTTCTCCACCAGCCATCATCATCTGTCTACAAGAGAAGACAAATTCCCCTTGGCCAAAGTTACATGTCCCCTCTGACATACAACCATTTGGCAAATAACTGTGATAAGCAATTGAAAGCATGCAGCAGTGCCAAAAGGACATTTTGTAAATAGCTGGTATGACCAGTGACCTGCAGGTAATGTGGTTTAAATGAATCTCTGTTGGCAAAGTGGCAGATCTAAGTTCATGTGTGCCCATCTGCTGGGATAAGGGCCTGCTGGGATAAGGGCCTGCCGGGTGTCCCTGACACTCCTGGACCCTAACGGGGTCTTTCTTCCACTAGGCAGTCTAGGATGTGAAGCTGAAGAACTAACATGGTTACACTGCTCTGCTCAGCTTCTTTCGGAATCAAGCAAGTCAAACTGTGCTAACTTGGTGGAACTTTTCACTCAGCAAGATCTCAATTCACGATTACCTGTTCTTTGGGTAGCAAGATCTACAGCTGCTTATTAATATATCTAAAATCTGACCACCCCTAAGAGATTTCTGCTTGTGGGAAGATATAGTAGATACACTTTTCCCTATTCCTCCCACTAAATACAATTAAAAATCCTGCATGTGATATAGAAAACAAACATAAGATGCTAAAAGGTGGAAAGAAGGCGGCAAAGGGGCTAGAAATAGTAAAAAAAGAAAGAAAGAAAGAAAAAACTACAGACCAATATCCCTTATGAATATAGACATCAAAACCCTTAATGAAATATTAGCAAATATAATTCAGGAATTTATAAAAAAGAATCATATTCCATGAACAAAAGAGTTTATTCCAGGGATGCACGGCGAGTTCAATATTAAGATCAATCAATGCAATCCACTGTATTAACAGGCCACAGAAGAAAAGCTGTTTGTTCAAATCAGTTGATACAGACAAAGCATATGACAAAAGTCAATACCCTATCATGATAAAAATGCTGAGCAAACAAGGAATAGAACTTCCCAAACCTGACAAAGAACTCTACTGCTAGTGTATTTAATGGAGAAAGACTGAATGCTTTCCTCTTAAAATGAGGAACAAGACAAGGCTATGTGCTCTCTTCACTCCTGTGCTGGAAGTTCTAGCCAGTGCAATAAGGCAAGAAAAGCAAAAATAAATAAATAGCATGCATATCAATACAGATCAGGAAAAAAAGTCCCTATTTGCAGATTGTCTACATAGAAAACCCCAAGGAATCTACCAAAAAATTCCTTAGAGCTGATAAGTGAGGTTAGCAAGACTACAGGATAAAAAAAAGCACACAAATACCAATTCTATTTCTATAAGCAATGAATAAGTGGACACTGACATTTTCTAAAAATATAATTTACAAATCACTCAAGAAAATGAAATACTTAAATAGGACTTGAATGCTAAAAACTACAAAATGCTTAAGAAAGAAATCAAAGAAGATTTAAATAAATGGAGAGGCATACTATATTCATAATCTGGCAGATTCAATATAATAAAGTATAAATTCTCCCCCAAACTGATATGTCAGTTTAATGCAATTCCTATGAAAATCACAATACTTTTTGTAGATATATACAAGCTTATTCTAGAATTTATATGGAAAGGTAAAAGAATGAGAACTGCTTAATTATTGGGAAAAAAAGTTGGAGGAATCCAATTACCCGATTTCAATAGTTACTTTATAGCTACAGTAATCTAGACTTGTGTGGAATTGGAGAAGGGACAGACACATACAGAATAGAGAACTCAGAAATAGATCTACACAAACATGCTCAACTGATTTTTCACAAAGGTTAAAAAGCAATTGAATGGGAGGACAGACTTAACAAATGGTGCTGGAACAACTGGATATCCACAGGCAAAATAAATGGCCCTGATGTCATTCTCATGCCTTGAATAAAATTAATTCAAAATAGATCACAGACTTAAAACCTAAACTATAAACCTAAATCTAAAACTATAAAATATTTAGAAAAAAACCTAGGAAAAAATCTGTGAGATTTAGGGTAAGGTGAAGTTTTTAGAATTGCCACCAAAAGTATGACCCATGAAACAAGAAATTTATAAATTAGACCATTAAAATAAAAACTTTTGTTCTGCCAAAGACCCTGTTAAGAGGATGAAAAGACAAGCCATGCAAGGGGAGAAAACATCTGCAACCCACATATCTAACAAAGGACTACCATCTAGAATATATAAAGAACTATCAAAACTAAAAGGAAAAAGAATCCAAATAATCCAATTAGAAAACTGTTCGGGCAAAAGAGATGAACCAAAGAGGATCTACAGATGGCAAATAAGCACATAAGAAGAAAAGATGCTCAACGTCACAAGACATTAGGGAAATGCAAATTACACACCTTCAAAATGGCTAAAATAAAAAGTAGTGACAACTCCAAATTCCAGCAAGGATATGGAGAAACTGGATCACTCACACATGGCTGGTGGGAAGGTAAAATGGCTGTCACTATGACCCAGCACTTACAATCTTGAGCATCTCAGAGAAACAAACACTTATGTTCGCGCAAAAACTGTATATGAATTTTTATAGCAGCTGTTGGTAAAATAGCTAAAAACTGGAAACAATCCAGATGTTCAATAGTGAATAGTTAAACATTCACTATGCTACATCCAGACTATGGAATACTGCAGTATTGGACATCCATATCATGGAATACCACTCAGAGGGGGGAAGAAAGGAACTATTGATAACACATGACAATTTGGACAAATCTCTGGGGAATTATGCCGAGTGAAAAAAGCCAATCCAGAAAGGTTGTATATGTGCTGATTCCATTTATATACCACTTCTGGAATGATAAAAGTGTAGACGTGGAGAACAGAGCAGTGGTTGCCGGGGGGTTAAGGAGGGAGTGGGGACAAGAGTAAAGTGGATGTGGCCATAAAAGGGCTACATGAGGGATGATGATGGAGATATTCTGTCTCTTGACTCCATCAAGATTAATATCCCGGTTGTGATACTGCACTGCGGTTTCCGCAAGATGTCACCACTAGAGGAAACTGGGTAAAAGGTATGCAGAATCTTTCATATTATTTATGACTGCATATGAATCTAAAATTATCCCAAATAAAAGGTTTAATTAAAAAAAAAAATCCTTCCCCCCATCGTTTCTTCTTATACTGAGAAAGACTAATAAATACTAAAAAGGACCTGTTAAGTAGTACTCCAATCACCAAACTATCCCTTTACCTTGCTTTATAATTCAATTCTTTAAAGCACTCATCACTGTATGATTTACATCACAGTACATTACTTTACATCCCATCCCATTCTCCCCAAATCTTGTCTCCTTTCTTCAGAACCTTCCATGAGCAGGACCCCCTCTGGCTCCAGTCTTAACTGTCCTTTAATCTTCCTCCTCTCTCCTCTGAGAGCTTTCCAAGGTCTCACCTCATCAGAACTGAGCCCAGCCCTGGGAATTGTTCGTATGGGTCACTCAGAATCTGGAGTGCTGGAACCTTCAGTCGAGGAACGGTGTCTTCAGGCAACGTCAATAGGTCACTGCTTCTCTGGTCCACACATAAAAAACATGCCTCCCAATCCCAGGTCTGTTCCTTGATTGTATCTATTTGGTACCTCTAATTTGCTCTGCACACAGATCTCAGGGATATCTGGAACTAATTTGATAATCTTCAAAGTATTATGTTTTCCAAGTATGTCACAGCTGCCAATATCACATATGGGAATGTCAATGTGAAATAACTTTAATTGCCAGTGGCTCCTAATTTCTTACTATATTCCTGGCTGTTAAGAACTGGGAGTGGCCAAGCTTTCAGCAGAGGACACACACTCATTGCCACCAGCCAGATGGTGGCTTCACAGGTCACCTGAGTAGTCCCTGTAGTTACACAGAGAAATGCAGGGCATTTTATTTTTGTCCATTTTACTGACGTATTTCCAAGCACTTAGTGCACAATGGATGCTCAATAAATTCAACGGTTGTGGGTTGAATGAATAAACCGAAATACAGGTATCTTTACATTAGAGTACAGTGGCATTTCTGAATTTAAAACACAATAAATATCAATAATATGTCATTGCTCAGCTACATCAAGAGTGTGAATGAAACATATCAACTTCTAAATGGTTTGGGGGAGGGGGGATTATGAATTAAAATTCTTGCTATTAGGATTCTAGCTTACTACCATTGCCTCCATGGAAATGACAAATAGAGAGACAACATAATTACAGACTGCCGGTAATTAACATACACCCGGCTACGGCAAACAGGAAAATTTAAAATGAACAATTATATACTAAAAAAGAGTCGGCGAATGATCAAATGGGCGGTGGGGGAGGTAAAGCAGAAATCTGTGAATGAGGATGGTGTGAACAGTCAGATGCAATTCCGTAACTCCGCGCGCCTCCTCCCAAGAGCTTCTCCAGCAAGGCACGGGGAAAGAGAGGAACCAGAGGACTGAACTGGGATCTCCAAGCAGGCAACTTCCCTAGCTGTAAAGAATCAGCAGTTTTGTGGGACTCAATTAGGAGGTTTCCACCTCTTCTTTGGAAATCTTATTTCAGTCCATCCATCTTCCTTTGTTAATTTTGTAAGCTGGGTTTAAGGGATCCAGAGAGAAAGATCTATTTTCTGTCCCTCAGATTGCGGGAGGGTTTTTGCTTTTTTTTTTTAAACATCTTTTTCGCCTAGAATTCCAGGAGAACGTTTTCAAGGTGCTCTCCCTTTTCCAGGCCAGAAAATTGGACGGGAATTATATACTACACCTGCCAACAGAGGTACAAGGCCTGAAAGAAAATGACAGTCACACAGCAAATAGAATCAACATAGGTGTGATTAAGCTTTTATGGCAACGATGCAGACAGTACATAGCCCAACTGCATCCTCTAAAACACTTCATGGGGTAAAAGTCCAGTGTGACCTGGTTGCCTCATGAATTAGTGTTTAGTCCTGTCCCTGCCCTCACTGTCATTCAATTTATGATGATGATAATAATAGTGATGATAGTAAGAATGATACTAACACTAGAAGCGACACATTGTTGAAAACCTATCATGTGCTGGACACTTTAAATATGTTCCTTTTATTACTCGCAACCTTGCAAGGTCAGTATTATTATTCCCACTTTATAAATAAGGGATTTGAGGTCTAGAGAAAGTCACATAGCTGATAAATTCTGGTGCCAAGGGGATTCAGGCCAAGGTCTATGTCCAAAGGACTAGTTGACGCAAAGGCAATGCCTGTCTCAAGATGCCATGTTCTCTCTCTCATTCACCCAGCAAAAAACTGGCCACGCCCTCACTCTGTAGTGTAGGCATTTCCCTTTACTAAATATTAGGCAGCTAAGTACGAGGCTTGTTGAAGAACTTGGCCAGGTCCCATTTCTATTCCCTGGAAGGGAGAGGAGGGAAGAGTTTGACCAAGCCGGCCTTCCGCAGGTGACTTGGGGTTCTTCCTTGGGAATCCTGACTCCTCAGTGGGAACATAATGGTTCATGGCAAACATCTGTCAGATCACTCTCCCCAAACAGGGATCGCAGAACTGACCAGCACTTATATCATTCTCTCATTGGAAAACGAGGCGCCATAAGAAAAAGACCAACCACTCAACAGAAGAAAACTGAGCAAAGCGCATGAGCAGGAAATATACAGAAAAAGAAATGGAAGCGGCCTTTGACCTCACTCAAGTAAGGCAATTCAAATTAAATAGGAAAATACTGCTTTTCCACCAATAAGAACAGCAAAAACATTTGTACAAAGATGCCTAAGATTGTTCACTGGAAGACTGTTTGTAGAATGCTCATAACCAGGGTTTGTTTCAATAAATGTGGTGCCTCCAGACAGTGAAGTACTCTGGAGCCAATAAAAATGATGAGTAAATTTAAGTGTGCTGATACAGAACAATCTTCATGATATTTGGTAAAAGTTTTTAAAAAGCAAGGTCAGGATAATGTATACAGTGTGTATAAATATGCCTTTATGCAAATATGCACACACACTCGGCGAGTGTAAAGGCATCGAACAGCAAATGACACAGAAGAAACTCATCATGAGATGGTTTTCTATGGGAGAAGGACCTAGGCGCTGTGGTTACTTTTTCCTATCTTTTTGTATGTTAAGTTTTTTAAAATGTACTGAAAAATAAAATAAAAAGGAGAAAAGAAGCTAAGGTGGTACTAAGCGGGGTGACTTGCTGGGGATCCCACAGATGGTCAGTGGTAGGGCTGGCTGGCTCCCAAATCCCCCGGCTCCTAGCCTAGTTCTCCGTCTACTGCAGCATCCTCTAAATAGACAGTTTGGTTTTCTTCCCTCTCACACTTGCCATCCACAACAATCACCCTTGGAGAAATTGCACTGCTTTCCCTGGCTCCATGATTTTGTTGATTAGTACAGACTCTGATAAGCCTCAATTTTCCAATTAGCACCATCCCCATATCACTGACACTGGCGTCCCCCAAGTGACAATTGGGGGATGACAGCGACTGGGCCAGAGAGAACACTATCCCTGTGCCACTCTCTTCTACGCAGAGTCAAACAACTGCATTACCCCCCAATGCCTTGATTCCCTATGGCTCAAAGTTTGAGTACAACCAAAATGGTCAGATGGATTTTAGGTTTCTGTATAGCCAGTTCATGCCAAAGTCAAGTCCTCATTATGTGCATTTACCTCCCAACCTTAGTTTTCTTATCTGTAAAGTAGAGGCATGAGGCCCAAATAAAGAGCCAGAGCTTGCTGGTCTGTGGAAGCAGGAACTAGAGTTATTTGCCCTACTGATTCCTTTCATCCAGCTAAGTAGCCATAATAGTTGACCATAAATAGTTTTTGGAATTCCCTGTAGAATCCCACACTCTTGCCCTCAGAGTTGATGCTCTGGAGAAAGTGGGAGGTAACTATTGAAGGCTGGATGAGGAGTTGGAGTCTGTCCCCCTCACACTATACACAGAGAACCCTAGCTGGGGTGACCGCCCCCTGCTCCCGGGCTACTTTCCTCCAGTGGATATTTAGTCTGAATGCTACAAGATGACCGCTGACCACCCTTGAGCACAGTTAGAGAAAACTGATCTGCAGAGAGAAAAAGGCCAGAGAGACTCCCGGAAAGCAGCAGCGAGAACACGCAGTGCTGCCTGCACTCCCGGCAGCCCTCCAGATCCCAATCCTGCTGACGCTGGCTGCATCCCGGCCTTGGGGTGCGGAGGCACCCTCGGACCTCTTTCAACACGTTTCTCTCGTCTTCTTCGGCTAGCTGCTTTCCATTACTTGCAACCAAAAGAATCCTAAAATATCTCTAACATCTTCTTTGTAGATCCTGGTCAGCATTTGAGAACGGCCTGTGGAAGGTGTTTTCCATTTTGAGACAAATTTATTATTAAAGTCTCAAATTTGTGGTATTATCTTAATTTTGCCTGATTACATTACTCCAAGAGAAAGAGCTATGAATAATAATGATAAGATATCCTTAAAGTAAAATATTTGACACACAAGATTAAAAGCTGAATACAGTAATCTTCTCATAATCACAGCGGGATATGCAGCACTTAATCAACAATTATACTGGGAAGACGCTGGAGACTTGATGCTAAAGTACCAGGGAAAGGCAAGGGAGAAAGTCAGGAAATCAATGCAAGGGGAGAAGAAAGTGTGCTCAATCTGAATACTGCATGTATTATTCTAAGAGTTCTGAATTTCCCTATCAGTGCTATGCATAAAAACGATAAAAACAATCTAAGAACACATACCCCAAACCAAAACACTCAAGCAAAAGAGAGCTATTTTTGAAAACCACTTAGAGTATTCACAAATGGTGACATAGTCCATTAATCAGGATGCTTGTTTTTTTTTTTTTTTTTAAAAAAAAAAACAGCTTTATTGAGGTATAATTTACACTTTCTTTACATAAGGGTTTCTTCAACCAGTCATACCCCCTGATGGGAAATAGAAGTGAAATGGCTCAAGCAAGAAGCCCAAATGGTGTGGGCAGGAGGCTGGGGGGAGAAAGAGCTTTGGAGGCAGACGGAGGGAGGAGGAGAGAAACCCTCGCTCTGAGGAGGGGTGGGTGGTCATAGCCCCTCAAGGTCTGACAAATTACTGCTGTGAAGTATGTATGTATATTCATAGCTAGAACATCTTACAGAAAAAAAGAAGCCAAGCCCGGACGCCAGGTCAAAATACCCCGTGACCAAGAGGAGGCTTCACAGCAACCTTGGGAAATGAGCAGCCACTTACCATCTCTTTTGGCTAAGTCATTGGTTTCAATTTTGATGTTCTTTTCAAAGAGCCAATTCTTCCTTCAGGATGCACACCACACAAGCAGCACAAATACCCGCCTTGTATGATGAACAGTCTCTTTTAAGGAGGGTTGGGAGTATAGCACTATTTTTTAACCTAGATAAAGTGTTGACAACCCTCTGCATGTTCTTTCTTAACCTCTAAGCATCGGCCTTGTTGAGTTATTTTTATAAGAACACATCCTTGATGGCTGCAATGATAGGCAATGAGGCCATATTATGACTTCATGAACACATAATAATGCTGCCCTTATTTTCTGAGAGGGTTTATTTTCCTTCCTCTACAGGTAAACATGGTAAATCTGACATCATGGAGTACGATTGCAGCAGCAAATGGTCAATGTCAACCACAATAATAGTGCTTCAAAAAAATTACCTCAACAATCCTGTTGTTGCCATTTTCCACAACCCAGGGAGGTGAGGGAGCGCCAGCAGCTCCGAGGGAAGAACGCGAAGGCGGCACACGCCGCGCTGCAGACCGAGCAAACAACCGCGAGGGCTCGCCCCGGCACGCACCAGTTCACCCAAGGGCTCCCCTAAGCCCCAGCTCGCGGGCGGATGAAAACAATTAAAAGCTATATTCAGCTCTGGCTCCGCAAGAAAAACCTCTCTTCTGCGCAGATGCTAACTGAGGTGCTCAGAGGAAGGAGTTTCAAATCCAAAACCCGAACTCCTACTCAATGGGTCCAGACAATCAATCATCTAATCTTAGGACTTAGAATGGAGGCAAAAACCACCCTGGAGAAACCAAGCACGACGAAATCAAGTTTCTGCAAAAGACGAAATCGTTTCTTAGACCTAAATACACTGTACTGGTAATGGCCTTTCCCACCCTTAAATCTGACCTTAGAACACAAACGCGACCCCAGGCAAGTTCTCCGAATAATCTAAGAGCCTTCAAATATTTTCCCTGGTCTAACCTGTACCTACAACGTCATCTACAAGCCCTCCCACTGTATCTTCAGTAAGCCAACACAGGAATCTGCCCGTGGCTAAATATGCCCAGCTCACCTACCAGCTGTCAGGAAAACCCTACAAAGTGCGAAGAGCATGAAAAGGCAAAGCTACTAAGACCTCTCTGGGGTCTGTGGTTTGCATATGCTAATGTGTAAGCTGACATCTATGTTCAGAGGGAACTTTGCCCTTCAGGATAAGACATGTATAAGAATTTCACTTCCAAGGAGACTGTAAGGCAAAACCACTTACCTTGTCTTCTTATAGATACAAGAATGAGAATTCCCAGGCTTAACTTTCTTCTTAAGATTATAGAGAAGGGAAGCATACAAAAAGTTAAGATCAGGGCATGTGGAAACCCAGTTATCCTTCATACACATACAAAAATGTATCAGAATAGTTTCTGGAGTAAGCCAACGACCCAGATTTTCAAATTTTCGAATGTTAGAGCTAGAAAGGCCCTTATGAATCATCCAAGTCCAGCTTCCTCACTTCATGTTCATGTGAAAGTCCCTGCCCTCAAAAGCTTATATTCTAGAGCTGTGAGGGGAAGATGGAAAGTAACACATACACCCACACAGTCAGGTGAAGGAAATGGTTTGAAATATATAATAGATGCTGCTGAATGGATTTTACAGGTGAACTAACTGAAGCGTTGAGTCCCAAAGGCAGCAGCTACGTTTTGAGCGGCTGTTTTGGAGTGCTTATTGATTGTGTGCAGCAAAGGAGAGCTAGAACACTGACGAGGGAAAGGGCAAATGGAGTGTGATGAGCCCTCCATATTTTGGGGAGCCCATGCAAAAGACGAGGGTGGGTGATCAGGTGCCTTGCTTCTTGCTATGAGCATGACGCTGCACTGCTCTACTGACCGGCACTGGACAATCCTCACCATTAAACTTGAAATGCCAAAACAAAACAAACAAAAAGTGTTTCCAGGCACAAAATACTCTAGGGCAAGAAATGTTTTTGTTGGTTGAAAGGGAGAAACAACATTTCACCTTATGTTTCTCATTTTGAAATTTCTTGGCCTTTTAAGTGTTTTCAAAAAGGCATGGGAAGGGAAAAAAAAAGAGAAAAAAACAAGAGCTTGATTTCTCCAGTTACCTTTTCTCTAACTGGATATTTCTCGTCCCTATACATTGTTTCCATTTGTAGCATTCCTCGGTTTCACGGTTATAAACCGTTTATGAAATAAAGTAAGGCAAAGCCTGTCCCATCAACTGGACCATGATTTGGAAAAACAGTTCTGAGAGAAAGAAGGAATTTTCAGGTAAAAGGGACAACAATAAAATGCTTCAAAATTCATGTTTCTCTTTTCTTCTCAAAGTAAGTGGAGCACTTCTCATGTATGTGTTCTGTAAGTAATTTGGTATTGGTTTGATAAAACAAAAAACAAAACAAAAGCTCCTGCAGACACCCAGCAGCTAAAGAGTACAGGGATTATTTTTGGACTGATGAAAATGACCTAAAATTGACTGTGGTGATGGCTGGAGAACTCTGTGACTACACTAAAAACAGTGAATTGAATGGTGTGAATTATCTCTCAATAAAGCTGTTAGAAAAAAGTCAATTTCATCAACCCCAAAATATCACTGGCTTTTCTTATTATTACATCATCCTTACAGCAGAGGGCAAAAGCTGAGAAGTGATATTTATATTTTGTTACATCTTATTTAAAAGATCTAATTTCCCAGGGCATGATTTCCTTGGGGCACTATAGGAGTTCAAAGGCCAATCAGGCACACATCCTATGGTTGGATCCTTCACCCCAAAACCCTGGGTCCCACGCTCATGTTCTGAGAGCCAGAGCCAATTAAACGGAGCAGGCGGAGAATCCCTTTTAGTCTCCCTGTCCTTTTACACGTTGATTAGGGCACAGAACTGTATAGCTGAAGAAGAGAGAAAGGAGGACGCAGCTGGCAAAGCTCAGAACTGAATCACTGAGAAAGTAAAATGAAATGAGGGAACAGGTGTGGCTCAAGCGGTTGAGCACCTGCTTCCCACATGGGAGGTCCCAGGTTCAATCTCTGGTCCCCGTACCTCAAAAAAAAAAAAAAAGTTTAAAAAAATAAAAAATAAAAATAAATGAATAATAACTTCTATCCCAACTCATCCTTCCATTTCAGGGAGTGGAAATAGTATAGGGAGAGACTTCCTTCCTTCATTCAAACATCTATCTATCCATCACTGCTAGCAAAAAGAATGATACTAATACAATAATTTCTGTAAGTTATAAAGTGCTGTATAAAATGCACGTATGATTACTGTAATAAAACCTGAAGGCCATTCGTGTTTTACCCCTCCTTCTTATCCTGAGCTGAAGGCCTCTCAAAGATTATTCCATACCCAACCAGGGGACTAAGAACTTTGGTAAGTAAAATTTAAAAATTTGGATTGTTAGTGGAATTTTTTGGAACTTAGATGAGCTAAAAGGGGCCAGAGAAGAAATAGTAGAAGCTGTCAAATTAGAGCTTATTTCTAGGCCCAATTAAACAAACAGAGAAGTCAATAAGTTCTTACTCTAGGCCAGAATTATGTTAAAGGCTTCTGGGAAGATGAAAAGATGTATTAAGTAAACACATGCATATATACATACGTATAATCTGAAGATGCTAAGAGTTTATGGTAAATACCCATGTCTCACCACCTCTACCACCATTACCTTCCTGTCCAAACCACTATACCATCCTCGTTTAGATTATGTCAATAGCCTCATAACTGGATTCCACTCTTATACCTTCCGCCACTGTCCCCACCCCATCCCCTCTCCCCCACCCCCACTGCCCCACCCAGGTCTGGTCTCTACTCTCCAGAGTGATATAAAAAGTATATCAGAGGGAAGCAGATGTGGCTCAAGCGACTGGGCTCCCACCTACCACATGGGAGGTCCCTGGTTCGGTTCCCAGTGTCTCCTAAAGAAGACAGCGAGCTGGTGCGATGGGCAGGCGTGGCAAGCTGACGCAACAAGAGACTCAAGAAGAAAAAAAAAACATAATGAGGGACACAACAAAACAGGGAGTGGAGGCTCCAGGAGCCTCCTAGAGAAGATGAGCAAGATGGCAAGCTGACGCAATGGGAAGTGTGGCAAGCTGACACAACAAGAGACACAAGAAGAAAAACATAATGAGAGACACAACAAAGCAGGGAGTAGAGGTGGCTCAAGTGATTAGGTACCTCCCTCCCATATCAGAGGTCCTGGGTTCAGTTCCCGGTGCCTCCTAAAGAAACAAGGAAGATGAACAGACACAACAAGTGCAAACAATGAGGGGATGGGGAGAAATAAATAAAATAAATCTTAAAAAAAAAAAAAAAGTATATCAGATTAAATCTCATCCTTTCTCAAAACCGTCCAATGATTTCCCATTACACAATAAAATCCAGTCTCTTTTTCATAACTTACAGGGACCTGGTCTCTGCTTACCACTCCCAACTTGTCTCCTACCACCTTTCGTCTTATTCATTCCTTTCCAGCCACAGACTGTTCTTTCAACAAGCTGTGTCTATTCCTACCCCAGGGCATTTGCGCTTGCCATCTGCCTAGAAAGCTCTTCCCCTAGTCAGTAGTATGGCTGGCACTTTTTTGAGCTCTAAATTTATTTCTCAGAAAGCCGTTCCCGGACTACTTTACCTAAAACAGCACCCTCCCACCAGTTCTCTACGACTACTTTGCTTTATTCTCCTTGATGGCACTTATTCTGACCTGAAATCACATTATATATTTATTTCCTTACTTGTTCACTTTCTGTCTTCCAAGACAAGGGCAAAGGCTTTGTCTCACTTATTCACTGCTGTTTCCTCAAGGTCTAATACAGTGACTGCTCTGTGGCAGATGTTCTATAAAAATGTGAATAGATTATTGCAATTTCAGCTGTAAACATTTGAAAATACTTTCTTTTCCTATATCCTCGGCCTCTCACCTCCACCCTCTAGCATCTTAGTCTAATTTTGCTTTCCATCAACAGAAGCAAATGATTTTTAATAAGAATCCACAGAACAATTTTGTAACTTCATTATTGATATTATTCCCATCCTCATCCCTTCCTAAGTGCTGATTTTAGTCAAAGACAGCTTTGAGCTGATAAAGGTCTTTGACCCTGAAAATGCGGGAGCCGATATGATGCCTCATGGGGGAAACCTTAGACTTTAAAGATTTCTTCTGGAAGAAAAGATTACGTGAGTATGTGTACTGTGCTGAGAGGTGTGTGGAAAACCACCTGCTTTCACCTGTTGGAGAATAAACTGAAGTATAAACTCGACTCTACCCCTAGGAATAAAATATAAACCTCCTTAACCATAGAAATGATTTTGATTTGATGTAATATGAAAAGGCAAAAACTCCAATTAAGAAAATCTCAAGAGCCAATGATCCAAGAAACGGGTGGATTTATAAAAAAAAGAAAGCCATTTCTAATGGTTTAAACAGCTTATTCAAGTGGTATACTTTAAAATGCCAGGAATTCAACCTCTTGATTTAAGAGCTCTGGAATTCAAGTGCTTCAAATTGAGAAAATAATACACAAGCAAACGGTCATAATTTCTTCTTTGTGCATCCTGATATCATATCCTCCACCTACACAGCTCTGAGCATAGAGCTGTCTTCCTTGAGTGCCTTGCACCTCTCGTGGGAAGGCAGAAGTCAGTACAAACACCGCTGTACTTGAATACTGAACATCATGCTTTAGTTGAAATTGTAAAGCTCTTGCCTTAAAATTGCTAACAAGGGATACAATAAATATTTCAGGAGCTCATTCAAATGAGTCTCTTGAGAGTCTGGATTCAACAGATAGTCTGTGCTCTCAAAAGCCTGCCAACAGTGGAGAGGAACGTACCTGGGAGTTCCCGCGGAAACACAGAGCATATTTATAGAACACCTGTAGCAGGAAAGGCCTCTGTCTGTCTTCTGTGTCTCCTCTCCATCCTCTTTTCAAAGCCCTTTTCCCTTCCATCTGTCAGAGTCTTCACTTGCTCGCCCTCGCAGACAGAGAGTGCCTCAGCTGAGTACCTCTTAGGTCAGGGGCTGTCAGGTACGGAGAGTTTATTTACAAGCATCGCTGCTTTTGAAATGCTAGGAGGGCAGCTCAACAACCAAGACAGTGCAATACTGATAAATACCTTCCAGAATGGATCTATCCAAACAGATGCTGCATCATAGGGATGAAGTGATAATTTCAAACTCTTCATGTAGACACAGTCATCGGGTATTGAGACAATGACTAAACCGTGCACCTGAAAGCATCCAGCAAGCCCCTGCTGCACGCCAGGGACCGTGGCTACCCAGAAGAACGCACGGTCCCTGCTCACGAGGCATGCAGGAGCAGCAGACACAAATCCAGTGACAGTACAGTGCCGGGAAAGGCATGATGGACAGGACCACAGCAGGAACGTGGACACAGCCCTAGGGGAACGCCTGCAGAGGCGGGAGGGACTGATTTGGTGGTCACCAAAGACAGCCCACCACCTCTTTTGGCATGGTCCATGAGCTAAGGGTGGTTTTTACAATGGTTGAAAAAAGACCAAAAGAAAAATCATGTTTTGTGACATGTGACCATTATACAAAATTAAAAATTTAGTGTCCAGAAATAAAGTTTTATTGGCACACTGGCATGCCCATTCATTTACCTATTGTCTAAGGCTGATTCCGCACTACCCCTGCAGAGTGGAGTAGCTGAGGCAAACACCGTGTGGCCTGCTCAGCCTAAAACACTCCAGGGCTGGGCCTTTACAGGAGAGGCGTGCCGACTCCTGGTAAGTCAGCTGAACGCGACTGCAGTGTTGTTGCTTTTTCATTGTATAAATATGTAAGTAAATCTCCAGTTTACCTCACCAGGATTAGA
>JAKSZT010053819.1:8385129-8514045 GCA_026826555.1 Tolypeutes matacus
TGTATAAATATGTAAGTAAATCTCCAGTTTACCTCACCAGGATTAGAGATGGGACGATTCTGAGAGAATCTGTGAAAGTATCTTTCAATTACAACTGAAAGGAGCCTTTGATGACACCTCGGACAACCCTCACATTTTCCACACAAAGAACCGGGTCCGATTCTGCTGCAGCTACAGGGAATGCCACGGTCAAGAGCAGAGTACAGGCCTCATGATCACCAACACTGTCCCAAAACTCATTTGTCGCACTGACTGAAAAAATGACTTTACTGAGAAACGTCTGGAGGAAAATAAAATTGGGATGTGAAAGTGCTGGACTAACGTATTTGCCAACCAAATACCCTGACTCATAAGCCACAGGTAGCTCAGGACTCACCATCTCCTCCTTATCCAACCTCCAATCCTCTTTCCACTATGGCCTCAGACATATCCTATAGCCCCTCACCCGAGGAAGCAAGGGTCCAGGAATGGGGCCTGGGCTATCTGACCTGGCCCACAAAATGGTCTTTCTGCCCATAATCCTTTTCTGATAATAATCTCCTTTTTTTTTTTTTAAGATTTATTTATTTATTCCCCCCCACCCCCGCCCCCACCTTGTTGTTTTGGCTCACTGTCTGCTTTCTGCGTGTTCTACTGTGTCTGCTTGCCTTGTCTTTATTTTTTTTTTTTTTTTAAGATTTTATTTATTTATTCATTTATCCCCCCCTTGCTGCTTGTGCTCGCTGGGTCAGCTAACCACGCTGTGCGGGCGGGCTTGCCTTCACCAGGAGGCCCCAGGAACCGAACCCGGGGCCTCCCATATGGTAAACGGGAGCCCTACTGATTGAGCCACAGCCGCTTCCCTACTTGCCTTGTCTTTAGACGGCACCGGGAACCGATCCTGGGACCTTCCGGAGCGGGAGAGAGGCGCTCAATCTCTTGCGCCACCTCTGCTCCCTGGTCTGCTGCGTCTCTTGTCTCCCCTCTGTGTCTCTTCTTCTTGCGTCATCTTGCTGTGCCAGCTTCTCTGTGTGGGCCAGCACTGCCTTTCACCAGGAGGCCCTGGGAATCGAATCCTGGACCTCCTGTATGATAGATGGGAGCCTAATCACTTGTGCCACATCCACTTCCCTAATAATCCCTTTTGATTAATTGGGTCCTCTAATAGTTTCTGGGGCCACCATGCTTTCCACTGCCTGTGGAGAACTACTAGCCAAAGCCAGGTCCACCAAGCTATAGAGCTCAGGATGACTTTTATTCCTTGAGTTTTTCAAAGGAACCCCAAGGTGTGTGAAGATAACCAAAAAGGCCAGATGAAAATGACGTATTTTGCCTAAGCCTCCATAAAAAGTTATATATAAAGATAAATTATATTAGAACACACATTATGAAATAGAATATAAAACATGTATAGGTTTTCCATATTTGAAGGTATGGAAAGCACAGCAGTGATGTGTTATCAAAAGGGTGAGTAAGATTTAGGGCTGTGAGAACCACCAATTTACCTGGAGACGGCTGTGTCTTTAGAGAGAAACAGGAGACAAGGTCAGATCACTTGGAAGGGGACTGGCAAGGGCACAAGTGCCTGGTGTTTTGTCTCCATGTTGATCTTGTGGACTGTGCCACGGAGAATAATGTGTCACTGTTCATGGATCAGCCTGTAGCCACATTTAGCTATAAATGGCTCTCCTCCTGCACGGGTTGTCAGTGTGCATCAAGGGCGTCATGGGAGATGGCCTGGGCCTGAGGGTACCAAAAATGGAGGGAACGAGTGTCCTGGAGGCATCCTCTTGCCTTATGCATGTTAGGGTTCACAGGCATAGTGGAAAAGGGACTCCCCTCTGGCAGGAAACTGGCATTTGCTCTGGGACATGAAGGTTCTGGAACAGTGAATTCCAGGGGCTCCTCAGAGAGAGCTGCCCAGGACCCATGCATCTCTGCACTGCTCCGAGATGGAGATTGGGTTTAAGTTTTCATCACTCCATTACGCTTGGTCCCTCCCGTTTGCCCTGGAATGCTGTCCACATGGGAGATTGAACGGCTCTTTCCCATGAAACAGACTGGTTTGCAGAAACCTCAGTTGAGAGCAGAGAAAAAAAAATCAGATCTTATTTTATTCCATTTAAGGTAAAATTTTGGTTACTGGGAGCTAATTCCTTTAGGTTGGAGCATGAACAAAACTTAAGCCAAATTAAGAGAAGAGAACCAAAATTCAAACCTGTTTCAGAAAAAAAGAGAATATAGAGACATGTCTGATTAGGTCCTTCAAACAGGCATCTTGCCCCCTCTTCCCTCCTTCCAGTCTCTGTTTCCCCTCTCACTAACCATCATTGTGTTGTGAGCCCTCAAGTTTCTTCTTGAAATCCCCCAGCACGTAAATTCTGCTGCCTTCATTCAGGACTCCAGCTGTGTCCCTGAGCCAGTATATTCATCCTTTCCAAGCCTCTATTTCCTCATCTGCACCTAGTGCTTGTCCCAATGGCTGTCGCAAGGAACCACGGCAATGACCCACAGAGCCCTCGGCAGCCGCTGGCACAGGTCAGTGCTCAGGGACTCCAGCCTGGCTGGGTGGAAATCCCAGCCATATCCCTTATTACCTACCTGGCACTCACAAGCTACTTCCCCATTTGAAACTTGTGCTTCAGTTTCCCCATCTGTAACGGGGTCCTAAAAATACCTGTCCATGAGTTTTGTGAGGATTCATGAGTTAAAGCAAGTAGACACTTAGAACAGGATCTGCACCTAATGAGCAATTTTATATACTTTAGATATCGTCATTACCACCATCGTCATTGCCGTGGTCGTCATCGCTGTCACCATCACCACCACCATCACCACCACTATCATTGCCATCACCACCAACCACCACCATCACCATGGCCACCACCATCACCATCATCATCATAAACCATTCCCACCGTCATTGTCACCATCACCACCATCATTGTCATCACCATCACCACCACCACCATCACCATTGCCACAATCACCATCACCACCACCATCATCATCACCATCACCACCACTGTATCCTACCTCCTGCAGGGCTTCTCTAATTGACAAACCTGGAACACTTCTGCCAGCAAACCTGCTCTCTACCAAGGGACTCAGACTCCAGAGGCTGAGTGAAGTGGCGGCTCTAGGGAAACTCACAAGCAGGAAGGACAGAGGCGAAAGGAGGGCCCCCAGCGCAGCCGCTCGGTTTCAGCCAGTTGCTACCACGTGGCAAGCAGACCCAGTGCTGCCACCTCTCTCAGTTTTCAGGAGAAGCTAGAAATCCACATATTTACATGAAAATTCCTGAATTTTAAGCATTGGCAACTAATTCAAAATTTCAAAATCACTCTGTAGGACAAACAAAAGACATCTGTGTATGCTGTGCCAATCTGTCTCACAGGCCTCAGTGTGTGCCCTCCTTGGGTGGGGTCACTTACGTAGCTTCAGGATACACATCTCCTCCGTGAGGCATTACCAGGTGGCTGGTGAAGAGCTGCTTCTCTGCCTCACCTCCTCAGACCCAGAGATTTCAAGGCCACCTCTGCTGACTGCAGTATCCCCACTGCAGGCCAAGCATGGACCTTTTGTTGATCCACTACATTAACGATGCACTTAGAGGCACTTAGCTGGAATCTGTAAAAGAGCTAAGTGCTTTAATGATACTTGTATATCGATTTAGAGCTTTTTTTACTTCCCTGCCTAATTCCTGTATACAACAGTCTGGATGTCTTAGTCAGGAATGTCTAGATGGTAAGTTCCCAGAGGCCAGGGGCTGCTCTGGAAGGTTCTCTCTGCCACACAGGGACAGTCTAGCCAAGCACCCGGGAATCCTCCTAACGAAGGCACAAAAAGCTGGGACAAAGTCATTAAATGCCTTTTCACAGAAATTCACAGATAGCTTGTTCTCACCCTCATGCCAACACTAATTCTTTCTTCACTAGCCATGAACCTATGTTGCCACGTTCTGGTCTCCCATTTCTATAAATGCGTTGTTTCAAGTGGTGCCAAGGTGTCCAACTGTGTAGATGCAAAGCAAACACAAGGAAACCAAGCTCTCCATATTTAAATCAGGCACAGACTGCCAACTAATAAGAATTACTGTTGGGTCTATATCAATTCATTGATTTATTCAACAAGCACCGATCTGCTCGATGTCAGACATGGCACAGGCTCAGGGAATGATGAGTAAAATTAAGTGCAAAAAGTCCTATGATGAAAACCTATTCCTTCAAACACAGAATGCCAGAGATTGGATGGGGTCTTAAGAAATGATTCCATCCAAACTTCCATCCTGATGAGGCTATGAGGCCTGGAGAAATGAAACACAAACTGCACACATCTGCTTGGCTCCTGAAGAGTGGTGTAAAAATCAAACCAGAAGTCCCTGCTCCTGGTCCAGTGCTCTTTTCATAGCACCCAGGAGAACATTTCAAACAGGATTCTAATGAACCCATCCATAAGGTCTGGGGTGCAGGCTAATTCTGACCTTCTAGGAGACTCCATTGGGCAAGATGCTCAATGTTGAACTGTGTGGGGATCAAAAGTAGGAGCCCCTCTGCATGGTAATCTCCTCCCCCACCCTTCTAGAACCATTCTCAAGTGGTTCTCACACTTGATTTTTTATGTCCCAATGCATCTAAGAGTCAGTACACCTGCCCAAGAGTGACGGGGGTGGGAGGAGCCTCAGCAATTGAGGGAAGCAGGGGCAGGAATCAGGGATTCTCTGAGGACCTCATGGTCCTGCCACTTTACATGAGGCCTGGACAAACAAGCTGTTATATGGAGCTCTTTTGGTCACACAGCTGCAAACATATGATTTTTGACGATGCTTGGTGCTTGGCTCCCTAGGGATTCGTGCTCTGGCTGTGTGAGCCTGTAAGAAGCTAAACATCCGACTGTTTATGCATCTTTCTTCATTCCGATTCAGCAAGATATATTCTCAAGTTCTGATTCCTTATGACTCTTCATGAGTTACAGCTTCTTTTTTTCTTTTCTTTTCCTAATCCGTAAGAGTTAAAGGCTGTGTATAATTGCACTTGGCATCCATTGGCCTCAATGCTTTCTATCATTCTATTGCAAGGCTGCTGCCTCTTCTTGGTGGAATTTAGCTTTATTGATTTCTATTTCTGACTTGCTCTAACACTGGCTCATTCATTATTCAGGGAAAATCTGCTATGAGACCACAGACTGATATCTTGCCAACAGAAGCCTGGGCATGTATGGGACCTCTCTCTGGGTCTTCTTTTCACAGAATCAGAACCTATAAAAACAGAGTAGTTCGGGGTCTTCAAGTTACTCATTTCAATTCTGGTCATTTCTGATAAACATTATCTTCTGTTTGAGTGGCAAGTTAGCGCAGTCAGAAAAAAACATGGAGTTCGGGACTCTGAAGACGCAGGCTCGATCTGTGTGTAAACCAGTTATCTTTGGGCAGAGAAAAGCTCCACTGTAAGGTTAGCAACTGAACCTCTCACTTAGCTACCCATCCTGCAGGTATGTGGTGGGGATCCCTGGGGTAGCTCTGCTGACTCGGGACCCACATACATTCCCCTGCTTGAGGCTCACTCCGCCATCTGGGTGATGGATGCTGAGGATGACAGTCTGAAGTTGTTATATAACAGGTGCAGGGAATGGGCCAGTTCTGCTGTCCTATTGTTTGTTTTCCTCTTCACAGAGAACAGAAATAAAGGAGATTGTATTTAAACCATAAAGAGAGAGGTTCAAATTAGAGAGTGGGAAGAAGTTCCTTCCAGAAATTTAAGCTGAAACATACTATTGAAGAGAGTAGTAAAATGATCCTCTAGAGAAATCTAAGAACAGAACTAATTACCACCTGTAAGTACCAATTTGAGCATAATCTGATCCTGGGGGAAGGGGCTAGATGAGAAATCTCTCAAAAATCCCCTCCAGGCTTCTCCATCATGTTGGATTTTCACTAAAAAAGCCTGAAAATGCTTAGGCTGGTTTCCTGTCGAGGTCCTGGCCATAGATCTCGGGCTGACTTTGACCTCAGCACTACAGGAAGTGAGGCTGCTGCCTGCCTGGGGGCCGCTCTCGCGGCAGCGTCTCTGCAGCACTTGCAGGTGAAAAGCCAGCCACACGTGTACTTTCCCCAAACCTTGCGGAGCACATGCTAAGGACACAAGAGCCTTTTTATTTGCTTTTCTAACTTGTAAACGTAAACGAGACATCACAAAGAATGCAACAAGGAATGACCATGTCCCTTGATGGGAAACTGGACTGTCCTTGAACACATGCGAACTTACGGATGGAAGGACAGACAAAAGCCATGGAAAATGGGACTTAGATTCACGTTACAAAATCCCTGCAGGCTACTGCTTGGGGAGCCAGCGTGAACCCGGGGTTTCCATGGCCTTTCTGCAGGGGTGCTGCCTCAGAAACACAGGGCTGAGGTGAGGCTCAGGTGAGGGGCTGCAGGTGCAGGCCAAGCCCCCTGCCTGGGCCACCACAGGCAAGGCTAACAAACGGTGGCCGTGTGATAAAGCCAGCACCTCGGGATCCCTGCTTAAGTATTTTCCTAGACCTTGTTTTTTATTAAAACAACGCATACTCAAAGACAATAAATGCAACTAATAAAGGGACCCAACTTAAAGGTATAGTCAATGTGCTTTATCTTTATTGACAACACAGTATGTATATTTCCAACCTGTACCACTTCCTCTTCTAAACTCCACTTGTAGAAGGGGTTAAGAAGAATACGAGATCTCTGTGAATAGCAACAGCTCAGCTCTTGTCCTCGCTCACTGGGGGCCCCCTTGCCCCCCGCCCCCCTCCACAGGCAACCCTTCTGGGCGAGCCCTGCTTCTCACCTGGGTGTTACTCCGTGAACACCGACAACTCACCACCTCAGTGTTTCTAGCTCTGGCCACTCAGCTGGTTTAGTTACAGATTTCTCGCTACCTAAAAGAGAGGTCACAAAACCTGCCTGAACGTAAGAATCACCTGAGAGCTTGTAAAACTACAGCTCCGGTGTCCCTACCCCAGACCAGTCATTCAGACTCCAGAAGGCAAAGTCCCTGAGCTGTCGCCTAAGAACTGACTTCTAAGTGTCTTGCTGCCACCGCCGTGCCTGGAGAGAGGTTATAGGAAACTGCCTCAGAAACCTGGCATCATCTCCAGAAGCTTTTTGCTGTATCATGAAGGATGTCTCTGTGAGGACCTTACAGGACAAATGTGACACAGGTCTTAGTACCATGGACTTCTGTGTTTCCCTCGGATAACAAGTCAGCTTTAATCTTTTGAACATTAAACCATACAGCTGATCACGTTTCTCTCTTTGTCCTGGCTGGCAGGAAGCTCAGAGCCAAATTCATGAGTGACAGTCTCCACCCCCTAAAACAACACACAGAACTTCATGACATAATTTTATATGGTGATATTATCCCTTAAACCTTATCTTGGGTTCCTATACTTTTATTTTCCCTCTGTCTTGACTTCTGCACTCCCTTGTTTTTTTTTTTTTTCATTCTAGTTATACTGTATTTTTGTAAACTGTCACAAAATCTTTTTGGAACAGGATGGGCTATGTTAGACAAATTAATTAAACAGCGTCATTGACATGTGCCTCTCCACAACAGAACAGTTCTACAGCAGGTGGTAAAGAGCACAGAAGTAGAGACTCCAGCTCTAAGAAAACTTTTTTGGCTTTGAGGTCAACTCCCCTAAGAAAAACCTTCCTTACAGTTCCAGTTGTCACAGAACATCTGGAGACACACCTGAACTGCATATTAAATATGTCTTGACATTATGAAAATATGGTACATGAAATAAATCCAGCTTACACACACCCACAATCTGGAACCACCTACTGTCTCTCCATCCCACCCAGCATATCCACACATAGGACTTCTAAAATTCTGGTCCTTATGGAAATGTATATGATAACATATATGGAAAGTCTGCTGCCTCGTATAATATAATTTGAATGGATCGTTTAGAATATCTGACCATTGATCCAGTTGTTTGAAAACACGTAATAATTTTAATATGCCCTGGGCACTCCAAACAGCCTGTACTCTATGCTCTTACACACCCCTCCTTAACACCTCTAGTGGCACCAACTGCCCAAATACTACAAGTCCCCAAGTGGCTCAAAGAGATTGTTATTTGCCAGTGAAATGCTCTCCTGTGTCTGTGGGGGGACCTGCTCTTCTGGGCACAGGGCCAGGGCCACCCCAGAAGGGGCCAGGATTCCAGGGGAAGCTCCTGGGGGCCCGGCCCCCATGGCAGCCTGGACCAGCACTGGGCAGGGGGAGACCCCTGCACTTGTGGTGAGTGGCACGTTTGTTGCGTACTGGTAAAACACAGTGGGTGCCCTCTGCTTCTCTGTGTCAGCAGGTGGGGCCCAGCCCAGGGACTCCCGGCTGGCGGTGTCTGGGGGCTTCTGGCTTTGCACAGGCAACGGGGCTGAAGGCCAGCTTTTGTCACTGCTGCTACTTTTTCTTTCTTTCACATAACAACTGAAGACCACAGATCATACTTTTTAAATATTTAAGTAGACCAGAGTTCCTTCAACACCCTACCATTTTATATTTTGGCAACTATTGCTCCGATCTTTAAAGATCTACATCAACCCTTAACCATAACTAATGAACATAAATTAGTGGCTGTAAATTTGAACTTCATTTTGTTCTTTTAGATATTTTAGTTGTGTGATCAACACATCCTTATTGCATCAAGAATAAAGTGAATATAAATTACCCATGATCCCAGGGCTCAAGAATAACCACAATCAACATTTCAGTCGATACCTTTCTAGTCTTTTGCCTATGCATGTGGGTGCACATGTCTGTGTAAAATCTTAATTTGACATGTGGGCTCAAATCAGCTTCAATCACTATGGTTAGAGTCAGCCTCTGCACCATGGACACGAGAACTAAGAAGCATGCCAGGTGCAAGTGCAAGCCTGGCTGGGCATGCAATTTCCTAGAAGGAACCTAAGAAGGGTGTGCAAGACCCACCAAATGGTTACATGGTGGCTGCTAATTATTAAGTGCTTGCTGAATGCCAGGCACTGACGTGATACTATTTAGATCTTCCCTGCAACCTAGCCTGTTAACCTTACTTCCCATTTCACAGTGGAGAAACTGACATGTGGAAAGAAACAACCGCAGGTGAGCTGAAAAGCTGGGATCTGAGCCTAGGACTGGTCTCAGTATGATGAGAAAGATATATCAGTTTTGCATTATTGCTTTTGATGAAGATGCACAGTTTCTTTTCTTCCTTACCATATCTCTGAGTATACCAAGAAGAGAAGGGCAATCCAACCCAATTATAAAAGAACAGCAAGGAATGAGAGCTGGGCTGGCCTTGGAAGGGGCTGGCTTTGCCACCAATCTGCCCTGTGACCTGGAGCGAGCCCTAACTCTCTGGCCTGGTTTACCTGTCTGTTGAAGTTGTGGCCACCTAGGCGTCTAAGAAACTGCCCAGCTCTGAAATTCTATGACTCTATAGTTGCTCACTGCACAGACACACCACATACAAACTGAGGGCCAGTGTGATTTGTGGCACTCAGTTATTATCACCAAGAAAAGGATCCCAAATACATAGGAAATACTATTTAAATTATATTCTTCTAAGGAAAAACACTACGTACTATGAGTACCTTTTTATTAGACATGGGGTGGGGAGGGATGAACTAGAAAGGGGAAGAAATGCTAAGACACACAAGAGATAAAAGCAGGAAGAACTCCTGCAACTTACGTTTGTACTATGGTGTGACACCAAAACCCAGTGTGTGTCCTTTCTGGTGCCACGACTGAGAAAGGCATGGAACACCCAGTACAGGGTCTACTGATAGCTCAAAGTATGACAGTGCTGTGTATCTAAAGTACACTCAAGAAGAGTTAAAGTCATTGAAATCAGAATGTGGGTGTAACTAACCTTAACCAAGAAATAAAATGCATTGTAATAGTGTCTTAACTTTTTTTGGGAAAACAAAAATGCAGACATTACTGAGATTCCTTCTGTCCCTAAAATATGGGAGTATCACAGCCTTTGCTCTAGGTACACTCAGAGCATAAAATCCATGTTTGAGTACTAATATAAAAATGGTGTTAAGCTTTATTTTATTTTATTTTTTTTAATTATAACCCATTCTTATGAGATGTGAGAAATTAAGAGACAGCATTAGCCATGTAGACAGAATTTACAAAGAGCTAATATAGGAAAATGTACTGTTTAGTTGAAAATAATCAATGGTTCAGTGATCTGACAAGCTTTACTGAGCACCTTAATCATTTCGACAAATTCTGTGGAGGAATGTTACTCTTTGTTCTAAGTCAACCTTCAAGGTACAACTATGATTACATGTGCCTTCAGTTGAAAAAGATACTCCTTATTCCAAGTTCCACTGGAAATTACAAATTTCAGCAGAATGGGCCCTACTTGTTTTTAAATCTCAAACATTTTCAAACAGAATGTTTTCTTCACTAGCAAATTTCTTACTATGAAGTTGCAAGGCTTAAATAATGATTTTTTTAAATAGATGACTTCACCAACATGTTTAACCATTGAGATACTATGGGGGAGTGGATGTGGCTCAAGCGACTTGGCTCCTGTCTACATATAGGAGGTCCAGGGTTTAATTCCCAGGGCTTCCTGCTGAAAGGCAAACTGGCCTGCACGGTGAGCTGGCCTCAGCAGAGAGCTAGCGGTGCAGAAATGCTGGACTACACAGGAGTGCTGGCACAGCAAGATGACACAACAAAAAGAGACACAGAAGAGAGACAATAAGAGACGCAGCAGACCAGGGAGCTGAGGTGGCACAAGAGATTGAGTGCCTCTCTCCACTCTGGAAGGTCCCAGGATCAGGTCCTGGTGCCACCTAAAGAAAAGACAAGCAGACACAGAAGAACACACAGAGAGCAGACAGTAAGTGGAAAACAATGGCGGGGGGGGCGGGATAAATAAATAAATCTTTTGAAAAAAAAAAAAAAAAAAAGATACTATGGTGGGGAGCAGGTGCAGCTCAGTGGTTGAGTGCCTGCTTCCCATTATGAAGTCCCAGGTTCAATCCCCAGTACCTCCTAAAAAAACAAAAACAAACAAACAAACAAAAAAAGATATTATGGTGAAATGAGAAACCACTATTGTCTAGGTAATATTTTAAAGTTTGTATGATTCACCAAGTGTTCTGACAAAGACTTTTTCTCAAGATTTTTGCTAGAGTTTTTGGCTTTTCCTAATTTCACGTATAGTCACATAAGTTCATCTTAACCTACATCTGTAAACCTAAATCTCTGGTTATGAATTACTTTATCAAAAAAAAAACAAAAAACTCATTCTCAGAAGAGACTGACATTTCAGTAATCTCCACCAGCTGGCACGTTCAAAACGGAATCTAAATATTTTATCAACAGTATCGACAACAAGCGGGTTCAGAGGGCCTTCATGAAACATGCTTGGATTGTGAGAGAAATTCTTGTTATTTTGTGTTTCACCCAGCTTTAAATTATGACATTGATTTAATAAAATCTATGGCAATACTGGTTTTTTAATCATGTAAGAATTCTGAGGTTCACTACATGTGCGTAATAAGAATCGGAAATCAAAGAAGTATAATGAAATTGCTGTCCAGTCTACGTAAGTAGACAGCTCAGTGAGTTTCTGCAAACAATCTACCTACGTAGCACCCAAAGGAACAAAGAGAAGGCCACCAGCCTTTGGGAGACCCCTCCTGTCCCTACCAGTCACCACCCTGAACCCCATTACCTTGCCTTGTAACAGCACAGATGAGTGGTACCTATCTTTGGAAATTCTAAAAATGGAATTACACTATCTGATTTTTTTGCTCAATATTGTATTTGCAAAATTCATCCATGTTCTTGCATGCGGTTGTCAATCATTCAACATCATTGCTGCGTACTATTCCACTGAAAGTTCACAATTTATTTACTGGCCTTTGGGTAGCTTCCCATTTGGGGCTATTTCAAATACGTTGTCATAAACATTTTCTGGTGTATGTCTCTGGACATGCATGCACACACACACGTGCGTGCACACACACACGCCCCCCTAGAACTGCTGAGCCACAGGCTATGCAGATGTTCAGCTTTAGGCGATACTGGCAAAAGCTTTTCCAAAGGGGCTGTTCCAATTCATCTCTCACCACCAGTGTGTGCAAGTTCTGGCTGCCCCAACCCAGGGCCAATAGTTAAAGCACTTGACTTAACTTGAGCCAATCTGGTAGTGTCTCATTTTGGTTTTAATCTGCATTTCCCTGATGATGAGTACATTTGAGCACCTATTCATAAGTTTATTGGCTAACTGGATATGCGCTTCTGAATTGTATAGTCAAGTATTCTGTCCATAGTTCTACTGGACTGCACACCTGACTGTGAGATAAGAGGCAAGTACACGGCTGTTTTGAGAATTTTATTGAGGGTGAAGGTTTTTATTCTTGGTGAAAAGAATGGGACAAAACAAGGAATTCAGAAACCTTATGACGTGTCAAGAGTGTTTTCGGTCTGGCACTCGAGGTGCCTCCTTTTACTTTCCCTGCTCCAACCACATTCTCTTAGAACAGAAGGGCTGATGGTGCCTAGTGTATATATGAGAAAATGGAGCCCCAGGTTGGAGAAGTGAGATTCCTGAACAAGGCTGATGTTTTTACGGGAAGGTGGGCTGTGGGAAGACCATTCTGGCCTGTGGTGTACATTAAAGGACACCCCATTCAGACAAGCGGGGACTCTCCAGGTGCAAGTAAGGTCAGTTCCCAAAGGAAGGGAAATGAACTGCCCTTTACCACTGCCTGGCCATTTAAAAAAAAAAAAAAAAGTGAAGGCCTCAGGAAGGTTATATTACAGGTCCCACAGCTAGTAAGAGGAAGGTCTAAGGCCAAAATACTGATCTTCCCATCTGAGGCTCTTCCAGCTTTCTTTTCATAATTGCTGCTATCCATGGATGCACAGAACTGCCAAGGTCTTGGGGCATTTGGTGTTTTCGGTCAAGTTGAAATAATTCCCCAGAATCTTCGTTAGGAGGACATTCTCTTTCCCTGGCAGAGTGGGGGTTGCTGAAACAGACCACTGAACTGCACCTGCCCCATTCATGAATCATGAGACATGGTGGATGGGTACAATCAGCTGAGCAAACAAGCTCAGGATCTTTGTGAGCGTCCTTTAGCAGCCAAAGTTGACCTCTGAGTCCAAACTTTAGGGTACAAGACGCTTCGACAGCTGGTGAACTGCATGCATCCACTTCACAACCATTTGTACATTTCCTACAGTGTGCCAGGTACCCTGCCAGGGGCTGGGGATAGAAATGAGAAGCTGTCTAGCCTCAAGGAGTGCACAGTCTAGCTGGGAGACAGGAGGGAGGGGATAACAAAACAGACTTTATGATTTGTGCCATAACGGAAGGCTCAGCTTCCCAGGGGAGGCAATCAAGTCAGGGAGGACTTCCCTGACAGGTGCTGCTGGTGCAGGGAAAGGCTGTCACCGCATCTTCTAAATCTGTCCCCCAAACTGCTCAACATGGTCAACTGTGCACCGTGCAATCACAATGCCACTCCAGGCCCTGACACAAAAGAGGTGCTCGGTGGCTAAAACACTCAGTTAGCCAAGCTCCCAAGTAATGAACCCTCACCCCAAAGGCACAGGCACCAAATAAGTGCCCAGACAGTACGCTGGTATGCGATGGATGTGCATTTGAAAGCGAAGGAGGAATTGATGAGCCAGAACAGAGATGGGGAAAAATCACCATCTCCCTAATTTTAGGTAGCTTGCCTTACTCCTTACAGGAAAGAAGAGAGCAAGATGAAAGAAAAATGATCTGGGCAGAACCGTGGGAGCTTCTGATAAAGGTAGTGGTGAGTGGGTTTGACTCTGAGACAAGGAGGGAGCAGATAGTGGGGGCTTGGGGTGCAGGGTGTCATTTAAATCTTGTTTTTAAACTAGGTTGACAAGGAAGGGTGAAGAACTAACAGCTGATATCCATAAACGTCGGAACCTGCTGCGGGATGTTAAGCGTTGTGTCAGGTGGTCCTGGTGCAAGGTGGTCAGCAGAGCTTGAATCGCAGTGGCCATCACTGGGGTGGAAAGTGGAGAGAGACGTGAGCAGCTGGACTGACCAGGTGAGGGGAGAGCAGCTCACGGGCAGACCAAGAAGTACTTCTGAATGGAAGGGGTGGTGGTGGTGGTGGTGGTGAAGGCTGGGCAGATGGAACTGCTGCAGATAGCCATTCATCTGCAATGTCTTTGCATCTCCCCCATTACCAACCTACTTGGGAAAAATAATAATAATCACATCTTAAATCAGTATAATTTGAAGAGTAATCGAGTGATGAAAGTCTAGTTCAGAACCAAAGATGCAGCCTCTTCAATCTCACTTTGCTAGTTCCCAAATTAATTTTCAAAAATTAAGAAACCTCTAATGAGACTCAAAATTGTTTACCACGAATCCACAGTGTAGTGAGGGGAAGATAAGGATACTAAGCCAGAAGAAGTGTTTCATATGAATCCTGCGGTGTGAGTGTTGGGTGAGGAGGGGATGGTTCTTCTCTCTGGAAGGTCATTTCACTATAAATGGCATTTGTTGGACATGTGAGTCAATGAACTTGGATGCAAAGGGGGGAGAACAGGATTGCCTAAAATAGCTACAGAACTCAACTTGGCATTTGAGGAACCTGAATTTGAATACAGGCATACCTCAGCTATTGAGGGTTCAGTTCCAGACCATGGCAATAAAGTGAGTATCGTAATAAAGCAAATCATGCAAAGTTTTTGGTTTCCCAGTACATATAAAAGTTATGTTTACACTACACTGTAGTCCATTAAGTTAGCATTATGCCTTAAAAAAAAGTACCAAAAACAGTGAACCCTAAGTCAAACCATAGACAATAGCTAATAGTACAATTATAAAAATGTGCTATTATCAATTGTAACAAATGTTCCACAGCAATGCAAGGTGTTAGTAATACGGTGGCATATGGGAATTCTTGTCGCTGCCTCTTACCACTGGTGCCACTTGTTGTGCGCCTGACTCTATGTGGCAGGGCCTGTGGCACCAGCACATCCTTTTTTAGAACTTCCAGACCAGCTTGAAGAGAACCAGGAGGGACTGTGGCCTGGGCTGGGCCACGTGCCTACCCCTCAACCAACCACTGAGGCTGGGGAGTCCCTGTAAGAGGCTGCCATTTCCCATTCGGAATCTACGTTGGAGGTGGCGGGGCCCCCCCCCCCCCAACCGGTGGGTCCCAGAAGAGGAGAAAGCTGCCCTGAAATGGCCACTGGTACCTGTTGTTGTCCCTGTGAGCCAGAACCCCCCCCAACATTTGAGCCTACTACCGCTTGGCATAGTTTAAAAGTGAACTCTGCTCGTAAATATTTCATTTCTAAGCCATGGCAAAACTTAGAGACTGAAGTCTTCAAGTCTGAGAAATATAATACACCAGTGATACACATAGAATTGACCTTCGTGCATGTTGCAAGGTTCTCATCTGCTATCATGATGTTCTCACAAACTTGCTCAAAGTTGTGGGAAATTAATCCACATCTAAGTTACTGGGTTGGAGTATCTCCACTGGCAGATCCTATCAAGGTACACACCTGTGGTTTGACCTTCTCTCCCCCCAACCCCCCACCCCCGGCCGCCCCCGTCTCTCTGTCTCTCGGGCTAATCTCTACCAACATTTTAGTCCAGTTTGCAATCTAGCACTGCCAGGAGCAGCAAGGAGGAGGAACAGCAATGCAGCCCACAAGCAATCCCAGTTCATCCCCAAGGAACCTTCTCTTTCTGTGTCACACGTCTGTGGATCCTGCCACTCTGAAGTGTCAGCAAGAACAGGTGCTAAGGACTCAGGTTCTACTTCTTTGTAGGTATTTGCCTTAGTGCCTTGGGTACTTCAGCAAGACTGAAAGCTAGTAAGATATAATTTCAGTTCAATCCGGGGCAGAGTCTTTCAAGTTCTTGTTGTTGTTTAGAGTGGTTGGTGGTGGAAGACATTAGACACTGTAGGAAATTGCAGGAGATTGCAGAAATGCTATCATAAACATAAATTCCATTTACTAAACACTCAATCATCACCAGGCACTGTGCTAGTCTCTGTACACAGGTCACCTAATTCTCACAACAGTCCCACGAAGTGGGTCCTACTGTCTATTTGACTGACAGGAAAGGGAAGGCTCAAACTGATCAGATTGGCCACTGGAGGTCACCTGGCTGGTGGACAGCAGAGGCTGGCCTTTGAATCCAAGACTGGTCAGCTCCAAAGTCCACATGCTTCTCTCCCAGGCATGCTGTCTCCCCTGGAGTGAAGACAGGGGCAATGGAGCCTGAATTTGGAGCACCTAAGTCCCAGGGACGCTAACAGACTGTCGTCATCTAATCCTCACAATAATCACTCCAATCTTGCAAGACTGGTTTTTTGTTTTTTTTTCCATGTTACAGTAGCTCAAAGAGGTTTACATAACTTTCCCAAAGTCACACAGCAATTAGGCAGCAAGGAAGGAAATGGACCCAGATCTGCCTGGTTTGAAAGCTGAGGTAATTTCCCCTGTGCCCACACGCCACCCCTTACAAAGGCCACCAGGAGAGCTGGGTGGGGTGGTAACGCCAGAGAGAGAGGGGGTAGGGAGACGGGGCTGGCTGGAGAGACTGATCCTGGGAGGCTCACCCTAGGCGGTAATAAAAGCCTGAGTGCACTGGCCACCTTCACGCTTGCACACGAGCCCACCCACCCACGCTGACGCCCGACCCTCACACAACACTCCCGATCCTTCTGCTACACCCCTGCAGGCCCTACCCACACGCTCTCAGCCACACCTTCCCGTCAGTGTCAAGGGAAACAAACAAGAACACAAACTTGACCTGGTGCACTTTACAGGTAGATGCTTTTAAATTCACTTTTGAGACTCTGTAATGTGAACCACTTGCTCAGAATATCTCCCCCCAAAATCAACTTCATCTCTTGGCAACTATATAAGATATTTGTAGGCTCCCATCCAAGCACAGTTAAATAGAACTTCAAGGGGAATGACTTTTCCAATTGTTTTAAGACTGATCACTTTGGTAAAAGCAGACTCTGCAATGCAATATCATCCATTGTTTAATCTTCATTTTTATAATCAAACTGATCCAATTTATCAGACTAGAAAAACACTTTTAAAACTTAAACTATAAGGAAATATTCCTATTGATGAAATATAATTGGATATACAGGTGTGTATATATATATATTAGATTTTTATTTTATTTATTTATCCCCCCTCCCCCACTGTTTGTGGTCGCTGTCTGCTCTCTGTGTCCATCTGCTATGTGCTCTCTGTGTCTGCTTGTCTTCTCTTTAGGAGGCACCAGGAACCGAACCTAGGACCTCCCATGTGAGAGAGAGGCACTCAATTGCTTGAGCCACCTCAGCTCCCTGATTTGTTTTGTCTCTCATTGTCTTTCTTCTTTGTGTCTCTTTGTTGCATCATCTTGTTGCATCAGTTCACTGCACCCATCATGCCAGCTTGCCTTCTCCAGGAGGCACCAGGAACTGAATCCAGGACCTCCCATGTGGTAGGCAGGAGCTCATTCGCTTGAGCCACATCCGTTTCCCAGGTATGTATATATTGATATAAAACTCAGACAGGCTTGTAAATAAAATATTCATTTTATTAATCTTGCAACAATAGATCTTAGAATTTCCCTCTTTTTCTATCCACACTCTTCAAAAATTTTAAAGGTAGCTGTTTAAAATAGTCACATGTAGGGGACAAGAAGGGAAAACTTAAGTCGTCTCCACCTCCCAACAAACCCTAAATGGAGGATGGGTCGGGGCCATCTGTGTTTTGACAGCCGTAACACACTTGTCATGCAGACAAGTTGAAATAAATCCTGAAAAAGTCAAAGATGGAGAAATGGGCAGGCTAACATAAAGCCACAGATCCCCGGGTCTTTGTGCTAACACTTGCCTTGGCTATCCTTCTTCCTCGGACCTCTTGGAACTGCCCTGGCCTCAGGTTCTCCTCCTGGGTCCCTCGTTCCTGAGCACCAAAGGCCCTGGTACCATTTTAGCCCTTTCTTTAGTTCTATCCTCCTCGACTTCTCTGCAGAGTGGGTACTCCTGCTCCTTCCCTCTTTTGGGAAACTGCGTGCCCATTCATTTCAGCGATTTCCGCCAACTTCTGACTAAGCTGCTTCTTTATTTTTCTTGTTAGCTACCATTTCTTCTTTCTGCCATAAATCTAGGCCTTCAACAGCAGTTGCTTCTCTAGGCCTTCAATATGGGTCAGTTCTTTGGACCTTTTTCCTCTGTTTCATTCTATACTCCCCTGAAAGTCTCATCTATGTCCATACTAGAGCATTGCTACTTGGGCAATCTTATCGATGCCCAAGGGTCACTTCTGGATGAGCAATTTCCAGAGCACCTTCTCCAGCACTCCAGCCTCAGTTTCCACCTCCTACTGGACCATCATGTTCCACCCATACCCATATAGCATGTGCCTGGTTCCAGGGGAAAGGTTCAATCAAGAGTGAGCATGCCATGTTCCCAGCCAAGATGGCAACTCTGACTTCCCTATTTCGGGTCACAGGACTGCCATCTTCTCAGGGTATAACACTCTTGGTTACTGTAGACAGGCAAAGAGGGAATACCTGAAATTCAAGTCAGACAGGGAGATACGGGACATCTGGCTGATGCTTTATCAGATTCCCATCCCAGGCTGTGGGCTATGGCTCCATCTGAAGATGAGGAAGTTGAGGTTACTGGGGACTTGGCATATTCAGATTCTCAACTGACACTGAAGCTCAGAATTGACCAAAGCATCTTTTAAAATCACATTTGCTTTTTCACTTTTTTTTAACTAACTCAAGAATATGTTCTTAGTGACCACAAAAAACCTGAATGATTACAACAGCTGAACCACAACCCCTTTAAATTAAATTCTGATTGTAAATAAAAATAAAGGCCAGTTACAGGAATATCTTCACAGATAACTCCATGCAGAAAAATAAGACCAACAGTGCCAAGAAAACAGGGCCCTCCTTGAAACTAAAGGGTGTGTATATATATATATTTTAGATTTTTATTTTATTTATTTATCCCCCCTCCCCCATTGTTTGAAAAATAAATAAATAAATAAAAAATAAGGACAGAAGGCAATTAGGACTTGGAGGGGAAATGTAGGGGGTTTGTTTTTTCCTTCCTGCTATTACTTTTTTTTTTTGGAAACGAGAATGCTTGGGGGCAAGAACCAGGATATTTAAACATGAAATGGATGCCCTCCTTTGCAAAATGGACAAAAAAGAGTCAGCTTGTGGCACAAATTAGATGGAAGAAGCCAAAGAGCCTAAGGCTGCATATTCCAACCAAATAGAAAGAAATGCACTGGGGAGGATCAGAGTAAGCCTGAACAAATCTGAGATCCACGACGCCTGATGGGACGCAGTAAAAAAGGTTGAGACCAGAGGTTGAGGCCAGACAAAGGAGCCTGCTAGCAAAATCCTGGTTCTAGCAAAAAGGAGAGGCTCGTGCGGCCGGCGATGAGAGATGGGACTCATGAAGACAGGGGTTTGGGAGACCACTCCTTTGATGAGCTGTGGGACTTTTCACCTTGAGTATGCCTGCTGGATTAATGATCAGGAACCCTGGGCATCAAACAGAGTCAAAGACGCCAAAATTTAGCTTTTACTGAGCATTTGCTAAGGTACCAGGCATTGTTCTAGATCCTTTCACCTTCACAACTCTAATCTTCCCAAAGACTCTGGCAAACATGTATCACAGCCCCAGGTTACAGACAACTGAAACTGAGGCCTAAGGTCAAAGAGCTGATGGCAGGAGAGAGGAGGCCTCACCCATGGGTTGACTGGGCGTTAAATCCTATGCTCTTTCTCATGACTAGCTATGCACCTGCTGTGGATACACAACTTTAAAGCAAGGGGTAAAGCTAGGAGTTTGTGAGCTGGGTGACTTCTCCAGGAAGCAGTCCTACTTATGAGGAATCAAAAGGATTCTGAAATAAAGAATTGAACACATTGCCTTTCAGATTTATATACAAACCCAACAGGAGCTTGAGGCCCCCGTCTTCTGCTCTATTCTCATCATCACTGGCCCCAGCAAACAGACACGGGAGGTTTCAGCAGAGAAGCTACCCACATTTAGAGACTTTCAGCCCTATTTTCTTAAGACTCACAGTTTCTGTAGAAAGTTGCAATCACTAACCCTGATTGGGAATTTTATCATGAACAACTCTACTTTCTTCACTAATGTGAATTCATTTAATACCCTCACAAGACCCCACAAGACAGGTTTATTATTATCCCCACAGAGAGCTTAAGCAAGTTGCCCAAGGAGCTGAGCTGGGGACCGATGCCAGGCTGTCTGAATTCATAATGTATCACCTCCCTAAGACCCACGGGGCCTTTGAGAGCACCTGGTTCGGGAACCAGGATCTTGGGCCAGCCTGCTACTGCTCTCTTTCTTCTCCCTGAAACCACTGCAGACACAGCTGGCTGAAAGCACTTTTTCCACTGAGCTGGAGCCAAGCCTCCAAATCTGCTTCAACCTATTTTTAGAGAAGTTACTCAAATGGACCAGAGCCGAGACTCAGTAGGAAACCTCCAATTCCTGAGGTCCACTCCTTCACTTACAGGTGAGAAAGAGAAGCCCCAGAGATGCTATGTGGTTTGCAATACACAGTGTTGGTCTAGTGCAGAGCTGGAGCCAGAACCCTGGTCCCCTGGCTCCTAATCGAGTGCTCCTTGAGCTATAATCTGTTCCTAGTGTAACTAAATGCTTGCTCTTGAGCCTTTATGGCACAAATACAACCAAAGTGAGGATCTCACACATTTTTGAAGTAAACATACATATCAAGAGCTATGGGAGCATGTAACGGTGGTGGAAAGGGGCTGAAACATAGTGTTACTCCCAGGAAAGTATGTACATGAATTCAACCTAGAACTTGGGTAACCGGCATTTCCCAAGCAAGTCACCTAACGACCATAATCCACTCCATGATGCCGTTCACCGCTGCCAGCGCCTTTGTGCACACATAGGGATGACGTGCCTCTGACAACAGAAGAGCCCATTTCCCTTCTTCCTATTCGCTTTCAGGCCTACGGCAGCACAACCCTACTCTGCGCAATGAAAATGCCTTCAAGGATTTCTTTCCATTTCATTAGTGCATCCAGTGAGTCGTCGGAAGTGAATGGAAACAAAAATCTGTTACGTCTGTTGGAGAAATTATTTTAATTCTACCAACGCATCCTATGGAAACGGACTTAATAATAATTAGTGGCCCACGTGAGTGATAGAAAAAAAGAAGGTGGAAGGGAAGGTTGGGAAGGATGTGGCAGGGTGTCAAATTAGTAAGCGGGAAGGCACGTATAAGCAGTGGCCACCTTAGTGCCGTGGTGGCAAGGATTCTTCGAGAAGGCAGGCTCCAGAAACCCTTTATAAGACGGACCTCGGGGTATGTGGTGTGACCGCAGAGTGGGCTGTCCGCGGCAGACGGCAGGCCCCAGGTGACTCCAGTCCTGACCCAGTGCTGGCACACAGAGCTGTATTATAAGTAAATGCTTGCAGGTGGGGACTGAGGAAGGCCTTGCTCAGAGGAAGAGCTAAAATAAAGGAGGCAGGCAAGCCAAAGTGGTCAGCTGGCATGAGGGGTAAAGGCGGCAGCTTCTCTCTGAACAAAACTCTCCAGGAAGCTCTGAGCCCTGCAGGGCCTCTGGAGGTCAAAAGAAGTAGAAGGTAAGTTCAGCTGCAGCTTGTAGCAGCTTTTCATAGAAGGCAGGAAGATAGCAAGAACCGAGAGGTGGGATGTCATCCTGCGACATCCTTCTGGGATGAAGCCATCAGGGACCAGATGAAGGGTCAGGCCAGAGGTGAGGAGTGTCTTTAATTATGAATCACTGACTCATTAAAATAATTCATCCAAGGGTGATGTATAAAAGAAGCAACCTAGTTTTCAGTTCAGTGGGTAAATGGAGTGGGGGAAGGGGGAATGGGAGTCTGGAAAAGGGAAAATATTTAACACTACTCTTTTTTTTTTTTTAATTAAGAAAATAAAAGACATTATTAAACTAATTAAAAACTGTTAAGCAAATAAAATTTAAAATGTACTTCCAACACACAGAGACCATAACACAGAGACACACAGAATAGTCGGGAAGAGCTCCTAAGAAGCCACGCTCTTCTGTTTGGATTTGTCCTGGGTCCCCTTTAAACAATGGGCTTATCTCCTTCTGGCACTTTCCTAGCTTTCTACTGTACAAAAATTGCTCTCTAGCCTACTGAATCTGCTAAAATACTAAAATTGTCTCCAGCAGCCTAAATGGCATTTAAAATAAATACTGTGAATTGATGAAATGACCAATTATGTTAAGTACCCACGCCTGGTGTAATCCAAACCAAATCTTACTCCATTATCCTCCAAACCTAGAGGTGATTCAGCAGCCCCTACAGCCGGTGATTCTGCTAGAACCAGAATACAGAGGCCACACTATGGTCAAAGAGGACCGTGAGAGCTTCCAGGTAATTCTTGCAATTGGTTTTGTACTGGGAAAAATAAATGTGCTATGGTTCTATTCAACAGCTTAGAAACGAAACGACCATTAAGCATGAACATCAACTGGTTCCCCCTTGTCACTACGATGTCACTTTATTCCACTCATTTCGGGTTTTAACCACCCTCATTTCCTCTTTGGACATGACGCTATCCTGTAGGGCATGTCTCTGAGCTTGGGACACCCTTTTTCAGTCTTGTTTAGGAATCACTCATTTTCCCACTTACCCTATAAAGTACCAAGTATACGCTCTCCAGGATCATGCCCTCCTGTGCCTACATGCTCCCACTGTTTCTCTTCTTGGAATGTCTTTTTTTCCTATTTCAAAACGCCCATATCAGCCTATTTTTCAAGGCCTTGCTCAAGTGTCAATTCTCCCAAAAAGTGGCAGCCCCTACAGTCCACACTCCTGACAAAAGCAAACTTCCCTTCCTCTAAACCATGTGGCACATCTGCTGATTTTCCCACTCTGGCCTTCCTTTCGTTTCAGGCCCAGGGCCATTCCATGTAGCAGGTTCTCTCCCACACTGTGCAGTCTGGTTGTCAGAATTGCTGGTAACCCATAACCCCCTAACTTGGGGCCTAAGGCCAGGCTGGGCTTCCACTGCCCAGTCTCTGGGACCCCAACATCCTAAAGAGACTCCTAAATCACCCCATCTGACGAAGTTTCACCTTCTACCCCAGAACCAGGAACTAGGTTCTTTGGGGATGGCTTCCTGCTTGCCCTCACCACCCCCTGCGCCCCCATCCCCGTGGCTGGAACCTATTAACTAAGTTCTTTCATAGTCTGATTAGCTAATCCAAAACCTGACGATAAATAAATGTCCTTTTTCTGAATCTGATTTATATTCTACTCCTTCACACACATGGTGGGGCCTCAGCATATACTTTTTATTTTTTTATATATTTTTTAGGCGATACCAGGGCTTGAACCTGGGACCTTGCACAGGCGGCACATGCACACAACCACTGAGCGCCACCCACTCCACTAAGCATATACTTTTAAGGAAAAGAGGCTTAACAGATCGAAGCCAACTGAAATGCATAAAAACCCTTCACCATCAGGCCAGTCCAATTCTAAAGCTCTTGGTACAACCAGATCCCTTTGCTTTTGGCCGGTCATGCCACTGTGACTCTTGGCCACTCAGCTGAGGCTCAAGGGGTCAGGAGCCTGGATGACCCATGGGACCCAGTGATTCCAGCTCATCCGCGCAGCAGATACCAAAACAACAGACGGCCCACAAGTAAACACTACCAGTATTTAGAATGCATCTCAGTGCTATTTTTAGCAGCTTATTCTTCTTTAACTTTGTTCAGCAATTTCAAAAGAAACTTAATAGCAAAAGTAGAGATGAAAGACATTTAGCATTCCTTGATCACTGTGGATAGGTACTAGCGCAAGTTAGCCGAGGATGGGCTGGGCAACAGGAAGGCTGTCCCCCTGCAAACGATGCTTATGGAGACAAGTGAAAGGGGACTGTACTCCAAGCCTCAGAATAAACCACAATCAACCTTCCAGGCACACGTGGACATTATGGGTCAGCAGGGAACAAATGTACCTCCACAAGGACAAAAGTGTCAGAACATTCCAAACATCCCTGATTAGCCCAACCATTTGAAATATGTAAAGGGGTTTGTTTTTATCAGCCCAGCTGACACTACCATGCATCCTAACTGCCACACAATTCCAATTTCACCAAAGCAGCCAAACACAGCCAGCACATGGCACCAGTGACGACAGACCAAAGACACAGTCCTGAATTTCAGTCTAACGATCCACAGCCACCGGGAGACTTGAGGAAGAAGAAATAAACAGAACTGGACATGCAGACCCAACCCACAGCAGTCACATTTTCCAGAATGCGCCCCTCCTCACCAGGGCAGTCATCCCAACAGACACCAGCACCAAGGGAATAAAAGGTGGTGGCGGGAGGGGAGAAGTACTCCTAGAGACCTACCTTGCAGAAGGGCTCCGTTTCTCTTGAAGAAGGTACTGCCTGGCCAGATAGGTGGACCTGATGTGCTGAAACACAAGAGAAACAAGTATAAGGCCAGTCGTATTACATCTACTTACTCACAACTGCCCCTTCTCCAAACACGTCCACTCCAAATGGCCTCAACCAAAACAACACTGACCAGCCAACCAACAAAAAAACAAACTGGAAAATAAAATGTGTTGTTAAGGATGTGGAAAAAATGTGCACTGCTGTGAGAATGTAAAATGGTACAAGCAGTTCCTCACAAAATGAGAAAGGATTACTATATGACCCGGCAGCCCACTTCTAGGTATATACCCAACAGAATTGAAAACAAGAACCCAAAGAGATACTTGCAAACCAATGTACATAGCAGCACTGTTCAAAATTGCCAAAAGATAGAAACAACCCGTGTCCATCAACAGGTAGACGGATAAACAAAATGTGGGATATCCATACAATGGAATATTATTCAGCTGTAAAAAAGAAGTTATGATCATGCTACTTCACGCATGAATGTTGAAAACATTATGCTAAGTGAAATAAGCCAGATGTAAAAGGACAAATACTGTATGATTCCATGGTTAGAATGGCAAATTGTATGTTATATAGATTGTATCACAATATAAAGTTTTAGACAAATGACCTCAAAGCATTTTCCCAATTGCATATTATTTACACCCTCTGAAAAGGCATCTTTAAAAGCCATGAGGTTTGTTTTATACAAATGGGCTCCACATTCTGCCACGCAGAGCCCGTCCACGTGAGTATTCTTATCGGTGGGGTGCTGGTGACTGTCTAGACCCTGCTTGCTCCTGGGTCCTGAAATTATTTGTCAGGTAAACAGAACAAAATGGCAAATCCATATGGTTCATCACCATAACTTATAACTTAAGAATACCTGCTAACATGTCCATCATTTTATGACTTTATGAGGCAAAGAACTCCTGCCCGTGTATCCTGGGACCAAGTAGGTTTGTTGACACTTTCTGGTGCCACCTGCCCATTATAAGTGCAAACTGGCCTTTCTTGGCATTTCCACCGCAGGAGCCTTAATATATAGACATGACCTTGCTCGACTCCCTCTCGTCCCCCCAAACCCCGGCCTCTTGTTTCTTATCTTGTTTCCAATTTCTTGGCTTAAAACGTTGCATCCCATCCCCTATAAAACATTCTGCAGATATGTTACCACCCACAGTCCAGATATCAGGAGAGGCAAGAAAATAAGAACGATCAATATATCACAGAGACACTTACTGCATTTTCAGATGAGCATTGCCACTGCTTTTAAGACATCCAGTGAGAGACTGTATAACCAAGCCAGTCTTAGTAAAATATCCGTAAAGTAGAAAGTATGTTATTCTAAATCAAGGATTGGTTTAGATCAATGTTAGAAAGCACTTAGTCAAAAACGCTACTAGATCCAACCCGAGAGCCAGTATAAATTACTTTCATCAAAACAGTACATGGCCAATGATATTGGTTAATGCATTTATCTATCACCTTCAACACCATAAAAATAAAAAGTTGGACTGAATAATACATTAGTAAGTTGGGTAAGCATATACACACACAAACAGGGTAAGATGGCTGTACAATAAATGCTTGGTTAGTCAATGAGGCTCTCTGGTACTGCAGGACAGCCATACTGTTAAGAAGGAAAAAGCCAACGAAACATTCTGCTGACCAGAATTTATCATCAGATGCACAAATAGGAGAGGTAATACAGGGATTTATTACATAAGTGGGGAGGAGGGATGCGAGAAGAAGAAAAGTCAGCTGTGCTAGAGATCAAAGGCTCTGCTCCCTGAGCTAAATGAAGCTTTTTGTTTTGCTTGGTTTGGGGTCCACTCTACAGCAAGCAAGAACAGCGCATCTCAACTGTGGCTTTCCCTGCAGCCCTGATTTTCAGCTCTGATGTTTGTGGCCTCTGAGATGCCAGCAGTTGCACAGGACAAGAGTGGGCTGAGCTGGGGTCTCACGGCTGCAGGATGGTGGCGGCAAGCCGATTTCTCTTCTATGTGACTCCTTGCCTATTCCATTTTAGGACTTTTAAGGCTCAAAGTTGCACAAAGAATAGCGTGTGATAAAATGCTTAAGATTATCTTTTAACAACTCCAGCCAGCTCCTGGGATTTTACTATCTTATCAGAAAGCAGGAAACAGCAGGCTGGCTCTTGCCAATACTGAAACACCTGATTTATAAAGAAATTTTAAAAACTGAGGCCTTCATTATAGAGGACTTGGTGCTTCTAGAGAATTCAATGATTGAGTATTACCGCAAGAGCTTGAATATCCAGCTTACTTCCATTCAAATCTCCTCTTTATCCTGACCTTGATTGGGCTGAAAACTGAGTAGACGCCAGGATGGAGCAAATGTGGGGAAGTGAGGTCAGATAAATCCAATGGTTTAAAAAAGGAAAAGTCTCCATGTGATAAAATCTTCCTGAAGATTTCTAAAACATCCTTAGCACTCAAGTCGCTGATCACTGTTCTATCGTCATTCTGCTGTGCTGTCCATCTAATCTATACCCTGGCAGTGGAGAGTGATTTGGACTCAACTCCCACCTTCTCTTGCCTAGCCCCTGTTGGAACTAATGAATTCACGTGTGGTCTTTTTCCAGCTCAGTTTAAGCCAGTTCCTGCCATGCTAACTGCAAAGTTTTGAGCTCATCTGCCCCATATTCTACTGTCTTCCTTATATGGATGGCTCCTCGAAATGACGTGTGTTAGGAGATTCAAGAATTTACTAAGTGCCTATTCAGAATTGTACTTGGTGCTGACAAATGGGGGGAGGGGGGGATTAAAACCTGTATTTCAGGCCTCTAGTAATTTACTGTCACACTCACCTAGCTGCAGCCTCCAATGGGACTATCTAAAGAGACACTACAGCAAGGCCAGTGGTTGTGGTACAGGGGCTTCAGGTTGGGGAGACACTGAACTGATTTGTTTCTCCATCTGGAGACATCTCTGGTTACTAGACTTTAAAAGCTTAAGGTTAGTTTTTCTTAAAAAAAAGAAAGGAAAAAATTATATTTAAAAAATTACATAAAATTGCTTTAAAGTATATATTAACCCCAGGAATTCAAAGTAGCCATTGAGCATTGAGGCCACATCACAAACTACCCATTTGTGTGGCAAGTCAAGAGGAGGGGAGGGTGTGAGGTGGGGGGTAGGGATGTGCAAGGGGAGCATGGGGTGCTTGCCACGCCCTGGCAGTTAAAGGTCAATGACATGAACGGTCACCGCCATGAAAACTGGCCACCAGGGCCTCCTGAGACACTGACACTGTGAGAGCAAGTTTCACTTACAGAGCACAATAATCCACACTTTTCCATGGGGTCTGCCAATGCTGGGGTCTAGGCAGGGCAGAAATCACCTTTTCCCATTCTACAGACAAGCAGATGGAGGCCCCGAGAGCTGAAGGGACTTGTTCAATGTATCACAAGGCTAGTTAGTGACCAAGCCAAGACCAGACCAGGGCTTTAGGTGCCAGCCCACCGTACCAGACAGACATCACAAATCACAAATCAAAGGCCCCTGTGGCAATGTGGCATTGTTTATGAATTCCAAAAATAGATACTGGATTATGTTTACAAACTGGTCTGTACCTGGGCGTGATTAAGTTATAATTAGGGCTTTGATAGGGCCCGGTCAGGTGGGAAGGGACTCACAGAGAAAACTACACAGCAAAGAAGAGAGTTGAGTTTTTTGAGCTGGAGCCCGGGGAGGTAAACACGCAGGAGAAGAACACAGAGAAGCAGATACGTGAGGAAACTGAGAAGGGTCCATTAGACATGGCAAAGGCCCTGGGAAGAGAGATGAGCCATTCACCTGATAGTTTGCAGCTGCAGAGACCTGAGCCCAGAGAGAAAAGAGCCCTGGGAGAGAGACGAGACTTATGCCAGCCTAGAGCTGATATCTGAAAAAGCTGGGACCACAGAGCCTTCAGAGGAAGAGGGAGGCTGAACCCTCGCAGGCATCGCCCGCCATCTTGTGTCAACATGTGGCAATAGACTTCGGTGAGGGATGTAACTTATGCTTTATGACCTGGTAACTATAAGCTTCTAGCCCAAACAAATACCCTTTATAAAAGCCAACCGCTTTCTGGTATTTTGTATCGGCACCCCTTTGGCTGACTAATACAGCCCCCAATTTCATTTCTAATTTCCAAGTCTTCTAGCACTACACTCAGCTCTTCTCCCCCACGGGAGAAGGCAGTGGGTGGTGTTTTGCTAGGAATCCCTCCAGGGCAAAGTCCCAGGCTAGAAAGAGCCATCGGGCTAGCCATACGTGAAAGACAGACTTATGGGCACGTATTAGCAGAAACAACACAATACTGGCGCCACAAATATCTCATTTCAGGAATGTTCTAACAAGATTCCATGACCTTCAGCAGCAGAAGCCAAACCACCTTTGTGAGAGAGGAAGCAAGCCAACAGGTTAAGAGGGCTCTGCTGCCAAAGGCTGGCTGTGAACTGGCATTTGAGACCATTGATCCAGCTGATCCTTAAGCCAGTGCTGAGCCAGCAAATCCCAGAAGATGAGAGAAACGGTCCAAAACAGCACTCGGTGTCCGCCCTAGATCATCCTCCGGGCCTCGCAACTCTCAGCTGCATTATTTCAAGCTCCCAAGGCCACGGGAACACCTTCAGTCAACAGGTCTTGCAGCTCGGAGGTGGCTCTTGGCATAAAGAGGTGATTTGTCACATGCTTTTCTCCATACTCATGAGCTTTAATCATTGTGAGAACCGACTGGATTGTAACTGAGACTCTGGGAGGTTCTGGCAAGACCCACACTGTATCCAGTGGCCTGGAGTTTCTGTGGGTCTAACAAAAAGGAAATTGAAAATTAAGAAAGGTCTTTTTTCCAAGAACCCGGAAGCTGAACAGAAACTGGTGTATCTAAAAGACAGAAGAGGAAGGGCTCCAGAAGAAATGATGCGAAGCCTGAAGAGTTTGGGGCAGGGAAGGGCCAAGCCTCCTGCTGCATCTCTGAACCTCCCTGCAAGCATTCTGCAGAGCTCCACAAGGTTCCACTTAGACCAGAATGGTCCACAGCACACTGAAAACCAGACTGACCGGGGAAAAGGACAGGGATGCAGTGAGACAACCCGTGCTAACAGCACTTCTGGAGGCCAGAGCTTGTCCTCTACTCTTTAAGCAGCTGGGTGCGGACTTCAGTCATGCTTTTGGACTGGAAATGGAGTGTGAAGGCAATCCCTTTGGACATGTGACATCCACCATCAGGAGGAGCCTTCCCAGGAAAAACATAGTCAATGCAGTTATAACAAAGGGGGAATCCCTGAAAAAATACTTGGGAGCCTACTGTTTTAACTTCTAACCAGAAACTAATCACCATGAAATAAAAGGAAAACAAATGTGACCTACAGGACACACTCACCCAGACCCCTTGGGTGGAGGATGCCACTAGGTGAAATTTGGAATGCCGCGATCAGAGCAGTTTGGACAGAGAGACACATGTGAGAAGGTCTCAAGTTTCAGAAAATATCATTCACAATTTGAGAAGACTCATTCACAGAAGCAGCTAAAAGTTCAGAATTCTCAGGGACAGTCCTGACACTTTATTTTACAACCTTCCAAATAATAAAATCTGAGCATTTTGGCATTCAAAGAGATCTTAGCAGTCACTTGGTCCAATCCAAGGTAGAATGAAGAGGGCAGAGGATTTGGACTCAGAGGATTTATCTGTGTGACGCGCAGACTGAAAGCCTGAACTTGTCTAAGTCCCAATTCCAGGCCTGCAAACTGGGGGCAAGGACAGACTCTAGTGGATGGGAATGAAATGACATGACGCATGTAAAAGATGCTCCGTAAACTGCAAAAATCCCCATGGCAGTCGCGATGACATCAGGCACACTGAAGTTTAGAGAAGTGAAGTGACTTGCTCAATGCCACACAGCGACTTGGTGCCAGTTCCTGGCTTGGCATCTGCGCCTCCTGACTCAATCCTGTGTGCACCGTCGACGCCCCCAAGTTTGCGCTCGCCTTCCCTCCTATGGCAGACGGGGAAACCGCACTCTCCATCTTCTTTCTCTAACGAAGCGTCGAGATCTTCCTCAGTCAGGAACATTTTGACTGCGCCTCAGTCCAAAGTAGGAGTGAGAAGTTTCTAAAAATCAATAGGCTGGAATCAGCGGCTTCGCAGATGCCACCTACTCTGAGGAAGAATACCTCGTAGATCCTAACTGGGAAGTATGGCTGCCCCACAAGTCGGCCTTTCGGGGTCACGCCAGCAAGAGGCACGGGAGAACAGGTGGCAACGTCCCACGGCTGGCCACTTTTCAGAGGCGAAAAGCTGAAAGGAACAAACCACCACCACTGCCTAGGACCACAAAAGCCACAACTGAGAGGCTATCAAGATTATGCTGAAGGCAAAACACCCAAAATGGCAAGCAATGGAATCACTCTGTTACCTCAGCCACATGTTAAAATTGGAGGCTCATCCTAACTTCACCCGCACCAACCTGCAAATATTCCCTGAGTGCCCAAGGCCCTGCATATGCTGGGGGCTGAAACGGCTGGGGGAAGCTGTCTGGCAGAAGGTCGATTTTATTATTTTAAAGCTATCAATGTTCATAATGTTCCACAAAGCATGCCGTGAGGGGCAGGCCTTCACTCCTCGGAGGCTTCTGAGAACTGCTGTTGACCACAGCTGGGTTTCTTCACCTCCTACTGGCAATCTGGGCTGGATCATTCTTTGCCAGAGGCTGCCCTGGATGCCAGCGGCATCTCTCCCCTATTAGGCGTGACAATGCAAAAATGTCTCGAGACCTTGCCAGGTGCCTGCAGTTAACCACTGGCCCGATGCAATGCCCCTAAGCTGGCCCCAATCTTTTCTCCACTCAAGTCCCACACCTCCCTTAGCAAGTAACGTTACCTCTTCTTTTCAAACACCAAAGACATTCCACAGAAGCTCACTCATCTTCCATTATTTCAACCTACATCTGCTGCACCTCCTGCCTTGCCAAGATTGTATTTTTTTTTTCACTCTGGAAACTTTCCTCCCTCCATTGCCTTTTGTCTCCACTGACTTCTCTCCTTCAGACTAATAGCTTCTTGCTTAGCCATTGTCAAACATGAGCTCGTCTCTAAATCTTTTTTGCTCACATGCCTCTGCTGTCCCCTAACAAAGCCCACACCCCTCCCTTCATGTCACCGTCTCCTCTTACTGTCAGAGGTCACCAGAGTCTTCCAAACATCCTGACTTTCTAGGACAGCTGCCCTTGGCACCACTGCAGGCTCTCTCCTTCCCCCACTTCATGTTAATCCACGTGTGCTCACATAACCCCCCTTCTGATTATATAAACTGTTTATTACTTTTCTTTCTTTCTTTCTTCCTTTCTTTCTTTCTTTCTTATTTCTTTTTTCTATTACTTCTGAAATGGACTCTGTGACAGTTTGAAGTTATTTTATGAATCGCAAAAAAGAAAAAGATCATGTTCTTGAACTAATCCATTCCTATGGGCGTGAGACCCTTTTGACTGGACTACATCAGTGAGGCGTGACTCAGGTTGACTCTCTGCTATCCTGCTGGTCTGATACAAACGAAGACAGAGACAGACAGACATTGGAAATATGAGCTCTACCATTTTGACCCAGCCATGTGAGAGAAAGGACTCCAGGTGTGACCACAACTGAGCTCAAGGAGAGACACCCGAGAGGCTCAAAGAGCTGAGGCCCAGGGAGAGAGGACTGATTGGCCATAGCTGAGTTCAAGGAGAAAAGTAGAGAGAGGCCTGCAGACCCATCTTGCCTGGTCACCTCCCAGGATCACCAGTAGCTGACTTTGGTGAGAAAGCATCTCTGATGTTGCCTTGATTTGGACATTTCACGGCTTCAAAACTGTAAGCTTTTACCCCAATAAATTTCCCATTAGAGAAGCCAATCCCTTTCTGGTATTTCACATCCGCAACCCTATGGCAAACTAAGACAGACTCTTTAACATCCTTTCTACCTTTAGCCTTCAAAACACCCTTCTGAGCCTGGCAACCCTCCTCCTATTCTCCTTTTATATTCTGCTGGCTCTTTGTCACGCTTTGACCCCATAGTTCCTAGAGTTGTGACACCCTCTTCTTTTCTATTCATACTCCTTTCCTAGGAGAGTTTACTGGCTCATAGGAAATTCTGGGTTTTCCAATTTCCCAACTCGAGCCACCTCTCATCTCAGGACTCTGGGATGTATCTCGGGCTGGCTCCTGGACACAGCACTTGGCTATCACACCATCTGCTGATGCCAGCCTCTGCCTCCCCTGCTGCTCTTGCCCCACTGGTACTTTCCATACAGCCCTGGATTTACCAATGAACCTGCCTTCTTACCACACGGTGCACTGGCTCCTAGAGACGCCAAGACACTGGGAGCTCTTTCTTTTCCTGAATCCCTAATATCTACTACATCTATCAAATGTTCACTGAGGGAATACACCTTTACAGTTTAACTCAGCATTAACCATAACAGGAAAAAAATCAGTTCAGCCTTTGGTGATCACCCTGTAAAATACTCAGGTTCCAAATTCTGGAGCCTCTGCACTCTCCTCTCCTGTACCACCTGTCCTCTGCCAACTGTTTGTTTCTAATGTCTCCTGCACTTTTCCCTTCCTTGTGTTTCCACTCCTGGGTCAATTCACACTGAGATGTTTGAACTAGCCTCTTCACAGGACTCCCCAAGCCCAGTCTCCCACTTCATCCCAATCCACTGGGATTCTCAAAACATAGGGTCACCAAGCCAGCTTCCTGTTTGGATGTCACCCCAGGGTCTACATTAATGGTTTACCACTGGGGTCTCTAGAAAGCCCCCAGGAGGTGCTCTGATGCTGCCAATAGTGGGGGCAGATGGGAGGGGGATCCAGGTGAGAGGGGGCCAGTCAGCTCCTGCCCCAAGATCAACAAAGCGTCTTCTGTTTCATTTGTCTTATGTGTTGCGTTTCCACATAATATTTATTTGAAGAGTTTGGTGTTTACAGGAGTATTTGAAAACCAGCACTTAGAGTCATGTCCAATTGGTTTTCTGCCCCTCAGAAACCCTCATAGTCTTTCTCACCACCCCTCCCTCAAGAACACACACTTACATTCCTTTGGCCTATATCAGCCAAGTCTGTCACCCTCTATCACATTCTCTTTACCCGTTCAAGTCCCACCCTTCAAGTCCCATCTGTCTTTAAGGTTCAATTCAAATCCCAGCTCCCAGGGGAATCTTTCTGGTCACTCCCATCCTGGGACCTCTCTGTCCTCTGAATTCTCTACCAGTTATTGTTTGTACAGCTCATGTGGGATTTGACCATACTGAAGCTGGCTTCATATAGGGAATGAATAGATAGATCTGGAACCTGGCGAAAGGACCATGTGGACATCAATACCCCAAGATAGCTTCCGGAAGATCCTCGCGAGATTTCCACTCTGCAGAATGAGATTCCCAGAGATTCCCAAGAGATTTCTCTGGATATTTTCCCGGGACATTATCATTGGCCCCACCTGGGGGATTGATGGGTGGGGTAATCAATCAAAACAGCAAACACCTGGGACTCCTCCCATGCCATTAGCAAAGGGGTGGAATAATTAACAGTTTAAAAAGCAGGCGCAAAGGTCAAATCACCCCTTTTGCTCCTGTTCCTGACCCCGGTTGCCCTGCTCCTGCTCCCAGTGGCTCCTGCCTTGCTTGGGGCCCTCGTGGCTTCTGCACCCTGCTCTTGCCATGTCCCCCCTTGCACGGATCAACACGCAAGTAAAACCTGGGCATTTGTAATCTATAACAGGAAATTGTAGTCTATAAATCAGCCCCCTCTATCACTTTTCAGCCCCTTACCCTCTACCGGGGAACCATGATCTGTTATTTCTTCCCATTTCTCTTCCCTCCCTACCTTAATAAATTGCTGGCCTCACTCACCTGATGTGCTTTGAAATTCATTTCTGCAGCGTAAGTCAAGAACCTAAACGAAATCCAGTAACAATACTCTGATATCACCTGTTCTGATGCCTTACACCTTTAGTTCACTGTCCACAGGTGTGTGTGCCTTACTTTTCCAGCAAGAGCAGAAATGCCACATGGGCGGAGACTGAGTTCATTCCAGAACCTGGAAGGGTTCACTACACCCCAAAGATGGCGACCATTATTCTACTAAGTGATTGTGAAAAATAGCAGGAATGCTACCTACATGTCTCAAAAAGAATTATTTCTGACACAAAGGAGATTTAAAAAAAAAAATTCTTATAAACAAAATTGAATTTCTTACAAAGGAATCAGCCTACATAGTAACATCGTTTCTTCTTCTTCTATGATTATCTCAGATAAAAACTTAAAAACTTTACAAATGGAAACAAAATTAAAAATCTCATCATTGATGGTAGTGTAATAGGCTAGGTAATTTGGATGACTCCTTTCTGGGATTTCTTGATTAGTTAGGAATATATAAATAACTAGATAAGTACATGGATATTTTTGGTAATATGGAAAGCATGTTTGGGCAAACTGAAAAAATTCTGCTTAAAACCACGGCTACAATTTTAGATGCATACAGCTCATGATACATCTTATGAACAGATGCAAAGGTGTTTATCATTATCTTTGTGCTACATGGTTACTAATTTTACATATGAAAACCAAGGCATCATTCAGCATAAAGTACATTATTTGCATGATATATTTGCATTTGTAAAACACCCACATTTACTTTTACTGCTTAATGGGCCCTGTTTAAATGGGCCACTCTATATAAATGGAGCGCACTGGTTCCCGACTCAATGGTGCTGATAAGAAAACTACTCCTTTTAAATGCAAATGAACCTACTAATCACAATTAAAATGGTGGAGTTGGGGAAGGCTGAGCAGCTGTTCCAAGAGCTACAAGTCTAGAGCCAGTTTGGTTCTAACTTCATCTCCAGAGCAGCCTGGGACTTCCCCCAGAGGACATCTGCCCAGCCTGGGATAAACTCAACTTTTCCAAAGGGCCTGGGAGAGAGGGGACCCAGCTCCTGATCTGGGCCGACCCTGCAAGCCTGGTCCTCCTCAGGGCCAGATGTGAGCCAGTCTGGTTCCAGGGACAGCTGAGGAGGGGGGGGGAGGGGAGGGGAGGGTAGGGGAGGGGAGGGGAGGGCTGCATTTGTGAAACTCACAGAGGAAAGGCAAGGCACACACATGACAAGTTAAGTAACAGTTTATGACATGAATCTGACTGAGGCCACGAAGCAGCTCAAGGGACCTTCCCAAATGACCAGAAGACAGTGCACAGGGCCCCGGAGCCCAGGCTCTCGAGATCCGAGCCGGTGTGCTCATCTTCTCTCACTCATCCATTCACTGAACAAGCCTGTCTTTGCACCTGCTATGAGACACAGCAATGAAGAAAACGTCCTGTTCTCCAAGAGCCAGGGACACGGGTGGGCAAATAAAGGGTTCAGGATGACAAACAGCTCTGGACACACAGCAGCGAGAGCACCGTCTTTGGGTCTCTCGCCCAATTACTATGCCGCGCTGTCCAGACAACATCCCTCTTGTTGTAGAAACCATCAATGAGCCCCTCTTCCAGGAGGCCTATGCCAGCTCCTGCGACCTCAACAGTCCCCTTCTCTGCGCCTCAAGAGCGCCGCTCTTGTACACCGACTTCAATACCAACTGTCCTGCCTGGTCCCCAGCTGCCTCCTGGGAGGACTTCAGATATTCCAAAAGTATAGTCTACCTTGTTGGGTGCTCAGCACAGGGCCTGGTACACAGTTTGTGCTCGATAAATGCTGGCTTCTGTCACAGGCCAGAGAGCAAGCCCCTTGATATATATATTCTCTTTGGTGTTGTGTTCTTAGGAAAACTGAAACCTGCAGGTTTTGCTCCATCCCATGGAAATCCTTCATCTCAGCATCCCTGCCCTACAGATGCAGAAACCCAACCACCTCAAGGAGCTGCTTGTCCAATGATGGTAAGTCTAGGAGAGGGAGATGGCTGAAGATGGCCCAGGGACAGCTCCTAGGCCTTCCCCTCCAGCTATGCTGGTCTCAAATGGGAACTGGAGATGACCGTGGCTGGGCTGCAGGGGCTTAGACGTGGATAAACCCAGCCCCTCTCTCCTTCCCTTGGCAATGGTTTCATGCAGATCTTGATGATGGTGCAAAAAAAGCTTCAGTTTAACAGATGGAACTGATTGGGGACTTGGGGACAATATCAATATGTTGGGAGGGCTTTGAGACAAGTGGCATAAAATCCACTCCTATAGGAGGAAACACCTCTTGATAAAAATCTCATTTCATCTTGAACTCTGTGGCAGGTTTTGAAATTACTGGGCCATCTTCCATCACTAAGAAGCAAGAAAGGCCTGCCACACTCCCACCCTCTGTCCCACATACAACCCAGTACAGATGATGCCAGTGACATAACTCTTGTTATTCCACTGAACTAATGCAACTCTCAGAGAAAGCACCTCATTAATAGAGACAAAAGTCATCACGATCTATTTATTTTTCAGGCTTATAGACATCAAGAGATATAAATGTTTAATTCAAGTTTTTCACAGTCTGATTCCTGATACCTCCTGCATCGCAGACAAGAAAATAACCGATTCGTGAGGAAACTGTGGCTTACTTTGATTATGCATTTCCTCCCTTGCAAGGCTAGTCCCATTGCAAACCTACCCATGATGAGAGACATCAATGCCTATTTTGGAAAGCTGGTGACATAAATCCACACCTCTGTCTAAATACCATATCAAGAGTACCAAATCCAGATACTCAAACAAATGTAAGAGAGAGCACAGAAGTTTATTTTTTATGAAACATTTTTTCCTACTAGATCTATTTATGGTTGGCTGGCTGAAAGGAGACATAAAGAATTTTAAATTTCCAAAAGGTAATCTCTTACGTCTGCCAAAGCAACAAATGCCATGACTAGCATCATCACCTAAACTATGTTTTTGTCCTGATACTTCTAACTGAGCATGAAGAGCTGGCCCTCTCCCCGGATATGTTCCCTCCACTTCTTGCTCTCTGAGCGATCCCAGACCACTCCCTTGCCCCCACTTCTTCCAAGTCAGTGGCTTGCTCATGACTTCTTCTCACTTGGTCCCATGTGCTCCCCCCATGCTGTCCTGGGAAAACCAAAGAGGAAATGGATGGGAAACCCAAGTGCACTGATCATCCAACAGCTTGTGGGCTAGGATATAGCAGACTCTCATATATCTAGTATCTAACATTTATTTGATTCTTCTAGAAAAGTTACACAAACATCCATTCCTTCCATTAAAGGAAAGTGAAGAAAATAACATTGCTAAATTTCCATAATGGTATACTAAGTTCAAACAGAGGAAAGATTCAAATAAAGGATCACTTCTTACTTCTTGCATGAAGTGAGCTTAACAAAATTTGGTAAGGGTGACTTTTCAGAACATTTCTTCTTGGATATAAACAGTAAGTGTGTGAGGGCTTTTGGTTGGTTTATGTTGTTGTTGTTGTACTTTGTTCTGCACTTCCCTCTTCTTTGAATGCCTATGACATATAAGATTTACCACATAATATGAACTTTAAATTTTTTCAGGAAAATTGTAGCCACCTGAAATGTTACAGAAACTTGACTCCCACCTACAGATTATGCTTCCTGGCCATTATACTCACTCCCCAAGTGCAGGATGCACTTTCCTTCTGGGGTGCACACCTTCCCACCTGTGCTAACTGGCCTGAGAGCTCCTGAAGGGCCCTATAACTGTTTGCAGAGCTCAGCACAAAATCAGGCTCAAAACGGTATTCATGGTATGCTTCTTCTGCATCTTCCACCTGCCCCTTCTTGTCTACCTCCACTCTCTTCCAAAGCAATACTCCAGAAGGAGTCACATGCTATCTGTTTTGGGATTGCTGTTCCAGCCTTAGCTTTTCTAGAGAAGACAGTTTGTTTAGGACGTCTTCATAACACATGAAACTGTTACTTCATATTTGCAGGTGCAAAGGACTTTTTCACTAGCGTATTAGTCTCCTAGAGCTGCCATCACAAATTACCACAAACTAGGTGGTTTAAAACAACAGAGACTGATTGTCTCATGGTACTGAAGGCCAGAAGTCCAAAGTCAAGGTGTTGGCAGGGCCATACTGCCTCTGCAGGTTCTAGGGGAGAAGCTTTCCTTGCCTCTTCCAGCATCAGGTGGCCCCAGGCACTCCTTGGCCTGTAGCAGCATTGTCTTCAGGTAGCTGACTCCTCTCTGAGTATTGTGTACCTGGGTCTCTTCTCTTCTTCTCAGAAAGATGCCAGTCATATGGGATTAGGACCCCTAAATCCAGTGTGACCTCACCTTAATGTGATTACATCTGCAAAGACCCTATTTCCAAATAAGGCCATATTAGGGTTACGAATTCAACATACTTTTTTGGGGGGCACAACGCAACCCATACCAATCAGTAATGACTCCGCTCTTAGTAAAATCCAATAAACACGTGCTTAAAACCTCTCCCTGGCTCCCTGTGGGCCATGTCACTTCCATCTTCTTCAGCCCTAAATGACTGGCACAACTTGCTCCATCTTCATCTCCTTCCACCCCTCATCTGGCAATACCACGTTGCTCATGGCTCCCCAAAGACACCACAATGCCTCCTGCCTCTGTTTACTCGACTGCCCCTGCTTGGACCATCCCTCCCACCCTCACCCCCTGACTTCTTAGCAAACTCTCTTACATTCTTGAAAATACAGCTCATCCTGTCTTCTTCCCACCTCCCCCCATGCTCAGGGCAGGTTCTGTCTCCCCCGTGCTGCTCCATTTATGTGTATCACACTGCGTTGTGGTTTATTTATTTAGGTAGCTACAATGTGAGTTCCTTGTGGACAACGACTGTCCTACATGTCTATGAATCCTCAAAGGCTGGCACAGGACAGGTGCTCAACAAATGTTTGCTGAAAAAACTAGCTCCATAAAGCACATAGAGCTGGGGTCATGAGCCTCATTTTGTAGCTAAGAACACTTAACTCAGAGCAGTTAAGTCCCTTACAAGAGTCGTGCAGCTAGTAAGTGACGCATGCTCTTTCGACCGCACCACGGTGCTGATATAACCCACCTCCCATTTCTTAGTGTCTCTTGAGTTTTGCAATCTACAGGAGCAAAAAAAAAGGAAAACTGGGGAAACAATAGAAGCACTTTAAGTTTAGTGGATGTTTCTGAGCATCTATACATTGCCTTCTTTTCAGAATGGACACCTAGAAGGACAGTTTTATAATTCACTGTTATCAGTGCATCTAGTTTAACTCGGAGCCCAGGCAGCCAAGCGCTAAATTAACATCACTCTGTCTCTGAAGAGGTGATGGGGCGCTGAGCACGGACAAGATGCCTGCATAACTTTGAAGAAGAGATTTACACACCCCTTTGTCTCCCACATAAATGGACTCAAAAGCTGCAGCAATGCACAAATGATCCTTTCTTTCCACTGTTTATAGTTGAAAGCAGCCGTTTTCAGCTTCTTGCTGGTGATCGCGCTGCTAAAAATAGCTTTGATGCTGTCACATGAAAACTTGAGCAGAACCTGAAAGCAGTTCCCCTTTTAGTTCTGAGCTGGTTCAACTTTAAAGAGAGGCAGCTGTTAACATACTCCAGCGTGTTTACATGACGCTGAAGTAGTTCGGCTGATAGTAAAAATAACACTGAAAGGGAACAGAATTGGGTTTGCAGCCTCTGGTGACGACACTTCTTTTGGCTGAGCTGGAGCCCCAGGAGGAGCAGTGAGCTTGGCAGGGAAAATCCAAAATGCCCAGTTTTAAGGGGAAACGGATTGTGAGCACAACTGCAGTGTAGACAGGAGAGAAAGAGTTCCTGGGATATGACATTTCCAGCTATGTTTGAGGTCAGGAGAGGAGGAGGCAGTAATTTTTTCCTCTCTATTACAAACATCTAACAGCAGTTTCTAGAAATCAGGGCACAAAAGAATGAAAGACATTCAACATCTTGGTCATTCATTTAATGCCTTATGTTGATTCACTGGGCAACTAGGCCATTCACTGGGCAACCTAGGTGCAAACTGAGAGTAAAACTAGGGTAGAAGTTTGGAAACCAGAGGAAACCTGGTTCTCCCCCAAGCTCCTTCTCTTCCGACCCAGTGGGCTCAGGGCCATTAGTTACCTTCTCTAAAACTTTGTTTCCGTATAGCCCCAACTGGACAATGGGTTATGCCATTGAAGTGAGGAGATGGACATACACCACAGTGCCTGGTGTACTACATGATCCTTAACAGACCATCAAACATGTCTTTTAAAACCAGGTAACTGGAAGAAAGTGTACTGACAATGGTTTGGGATATGGTACGGTTTAGTTTTTTAAAAAGATGCACCAACCAAATAAATGGTGAGAAATTAAGACCCAAATCAATTCTTTCTTAATTGCACATGTCCAAAGGATGGCTCACCTCACATTCGCTTATGAAATGAGAAATCGTTTTATGAGGTTCTGTCCTAGAAAGTGACACGCTTGCTCCCAGCCTGGCTGAACTGGAGGTGGAGGGGGACAGGGCCCGTCTGCAGCAGGACTCTGCAGTTGGTTGCAGTCAACGATGGAGAACTGGTGGCTCCTGCTCATGGTCCAGTCTCCCCACTTGGGACTCCAATGCTAGAAGTCCACCTACATTTCACACCCCAGCACTTAACAATCACCTTGGCTTTTTACCAAGAGAAAACAAAGCCTCTGTTGCATCCCTGCCTGATTCTATGAGCTTCTTTAGTGCCAGGAGCAGACCACATGCGAGTAAAGTACAAGAATGAACAGGTTCTCCAAATATGCTACGAATTTTAGCAGCACATCGAGGTTATATTAGTGTAAGAATTTATCACCTAAGTTATATATATTTGAACAACAGAGAAGACTTTATATACTGCTGTATCTTTAACACTCATTTTTTGTTAACAAGACAAAAGAATTTACAGTTACTGCCAACAGCTTGCTGGCAGCTAATACCACGATTAGCTGTTGCCTGGCAACAGTCAAGCATGCTTCCTCCCAAATCAGGAAGAGCCACTGCTAAATCTAGACTAATTATAAAACGGTACAAATATTTAAAAGCTTTATATTTATTAAGGCTGTTGGGGGAGGGGAAATCCTAATAAAAATGACTGCTATTAAACAGATTTAACTAAATATAATGCCCATCTTTGTTTCACTGCCATGCATAATACAGATTATTTTAGGAAAACTGGATGTTTCTGCCACTTTCCCAATTTCCCTAAATATTGTACAAAACAAAGCCATGTGTTTGCATTTTGTAGAAGTATGTCTTTTACCTATCCCTCTAAAAGTAAGGATGAAAAGAAGCACGTAGAGACCTAAGCCTTTTAAAACATATATTTGAAAAGAAATTATGAGGCTCTTACCATTTCCACAACTCTTATGGAGTAGGCTAGTTGTAAAGTTCAGAAGCTTTATTCTAGTGTCTACTTTTGTTGCATTCTCAATTCCCTCCAATTCAAGAGTTACTCAGAATTCTCTGGGTGGAGGACAAGTCCAAAGTCCACAAGGTTGGCCTCCCTGCCATCGGGGCCATGCTGCTAGCAGCCAAGTCCTGAGCCACCAAGCTCTGAAGCCTAGAGACCATGCTTCACCCCCTCACGGGGGGCTGGAGGAGCAGGGGAGCTCAAAAAATGACAATAACCCCGCCAAAAACAGAAAAACAACACACTCACCGGAATCCATGACACACACAACATGCCGGTTGGCATCCTTTCACATGCAAAATGTAGGTGCTGTTTGCTCCAAAAGACAAGACCCTAACTACAACTAGAACAAGGGTTGGCAAAGTACATACGGCTCATGGGCCATGAAACCAGTTTTTGTACTGACTGGGAGCTAAGAGTGGCTTTTACATTTTTAAATGGTTGGGAAAAAATCAAAATAATATTTTGTGATACATGGAGATTCAATGAAATTCAAATTTCAGTGTCCATAAATAAAGTTTTATTGGAACACAACCACACTCATTCATTTACATATTGTCTAAGGTGATTTTTGTATGCTATGTATTTACTACCTGGTCCTTTACAGAAAAAAAGGAGCTTGAAGTAGAATAAAGACAGGTGTTGTTTTTGCCTTCTTAAACCTAATGCAAACTATAGACTTTAGTTAACAGTAAGATTTTAATATTCTTTCTTCAACTGTAACAAAAGTACCACACCAATGCTAAGTGTCAGTAATAGGGTGGTATATGGGAATGTCTATTTTTCATATGACTTTTATATAAACTACAATTTCTCTAAACAAAAAATAATAATAAAATATTATTGAAAAAGAAACTGATTTTGAATTAACATGAAACATGACCAAAACAAAGCAGATAAGCCACTTCCCACCAAATGGCCTTGAGTCTGGGCTGCTGTATGTATTAGCATTCAGTGAGTGTACTACCAAAACTGCCAGAAGAGAGTCCTTGTGGAATGCTAATTCAGTTATCATTCAATTTAATATTCATTACTTGGAATCTTTCTGATTTCAGCTAACCAATTCTCCCTCTTCCTCAACACACACAAATTCTCTTCAAAGTGTTTGTTTTAGGTTGTTTCTCCTCTACCTTATTAGTGGAACTATCTGAGGAAATCATCAGATTGTCGACCTAACTCTACTCCATCTTCTAAGCTGAAATAATGTTTATTAAAAACAAACATGAGTGCTGTTTTTAGGTCTGAGAGGAATATGGAATCAATTACATTTTATGTGTCAATAAGCCTCCCCCACCCCCCCACCCCCCGAAAATGCTGTATGGTCCATGAACTTTGTTAGAAAAGTACTGATCCAAATAAAACTTAGGACACACTCTTGCTCAAGTCTGAAACAGCCAAAGTTCTCTGTACTTGTGTTGCCCTCTCCCCTGGGTTCTCCATTTACCAAGCCATGGGATTTCCTTAGAGCACATGGGCAGCCTGAATGTCTGCTTATACTCTGGAGACACGTTCTTTATCATGTTACAGTCCACAGACTTTGCATAACCATGGAGATGGTAACCATCGCTCCCAATCCCCCTTTCAACCAAAGCTTAGCAAAAGTGCCGTTTCTCGACCCTTCCAGGATCACTGACAATAAATCCTGAAGAAATCTCAATTAATTAAGAGCTGAGTGTGGGCCAGATAAACTAACTTTTGGAGACTCTGCCCCTGATGTAAGAAAGAGAAAAAAGATCTTTGAGTTGTGTCAGTATTGGAGACAGTAAGCACTTCTGAAAGAAGAGCATGAGAGTAATTAACAGTAAAATGAAAAGACATGTATTCATGCCCCCGAACCCGCAGGGTACAACTGGTTCTCCTAAAATAAACTTAAGCCACTTGGAACTACTTCAGGATGCCCTGCACTGTTCTCTGCAGAGGAACTTACTTGCTTTGGCCACCACAGGCCCAGTATCCTCTGAAAATAATCACAGCATTTTCAGGCTCCACACAGGGAAAGCATTATCCTGTGGTTGAGGATACCGGTGATCTCGCTGGTTTTCTTGTGCTGCTGGCCCACAATTCTCCTCAGGAACTGCGTGGAAGTGCAGTGGCCATGCTTTATATTTATACCACAACAAGCCCAGATCAACGGCCACCCTGACTGACCCAAGGGCAGTCCACAGGAACACCAGGTCTGAGTACCCTACCACCGACTTGGTCTGCCCCAAAAAATAAGCTGAGCCATTCAGAGTTCTCTGGACTTGAACTGTAAGAAAAGACTCTGAGGAGAAGGTAGTGGCTGCAGAAGCTGCCAGGAGGACCAGAGGCATAAGGAGTCTAGGTGGTCTCCATAAGCCATGGGAAACCTCAGCCATGGGCAAGCTGAGTGGAGAGCAGAGGACTCTGAGCTTTGAGCAAAGCAAAAAAATGTTTAAGAAAAACCTTCATAAGCTGGGTATAGATAACCATTTAAATAATAGCAAAGCCAATTGCCAAACAAGAGGCAGGGGAAGCAGTGCACATTAGCATGCCCATCTACAGGTGAGACTGGCCCCAGGGGGTGACTGGAATTGGCTTTCTGCCATCTTGGTGGGCAGTTTAGTCCTTTTGTGCCTGGTCTCTGAGCAGTGTTTCCCACAGTGGTGCTGAATAACCATTTGCTGCTTTAATCCTGAAATGGCTGCTTGAACCTTGTCTCACTCATTGACAAAGAACCTCACTTAATGATGAGAACTCAACTTAGCTCTGCCAAGTAGTCACAATGGCCTCGGCTTCCTTGAGCTCTCCAGATAATTCACAGACACAGAATTTACTGAAAGGGGAATTTGCAGGTCCTCAAGTAACCCAACCTTAGGCAAGCCCGGCTCTCTAACAATGGCTCTTTCTGAAACTGACATGATGAATTCTCCTCATAGTGAAAATAAAACATCAAGGCAGATCTCACCAATGTGGGTAGAGGGGCATTTGTTGATGTATCTGGCCAGCTAGCATCCATTCTTTCTTTTTTCAGTTATAGCTCCCCAAGTCTCCTCGGGGGCCAGCCCTCCCCTGTGCAGGGTGAGGCATATTAGCAGGCATAAGTCAAATAGTGTACTCTGTCCCATGCCTCAGTTACTGGCTTAGGGAAGGGGATACTTCTCAATTCAGACCAATGGCAGGCAAGCCCAAATTCTGGGCAGGAGACCTTCTCTTTTTCCACTGGATTTGGACCAGCAGGGATTCAAGCTGGATAAGGAAGCCATCTTGCCTCCAGGAAGCATAACCTTTACCTGAAAATGGAGACAACACAGAGAAGGAAAGCATGGGATGAGAAAGGAGATACTGGGCTCTGTGACTTTATTTGAGGCATGGATCAGGCTTTACCTGAAGCAAGACCTACTCCCAGATTTTCTAGTTGGGTAAAGTGACCAAATTTTAGTTTGTACTTAAGCTACTCTGAGTTGTATTTTCTTTTTTTTTTTTTTCTTTTTTCTTTTACCAGGAGGTCCCGGGGATCAAACCCTGGTCCTTCCATATGGTAGACGGATGCCCAACCACTTGAGCCACATCCGCTTCCCTGAGTTGTATTTTCTATCAATTGCAAAGAAGAGTACTGGCTAACATACCAATCGTTTAAATGCAGGCTAAGCTCAACGTTATCTCTCCTGTTACCTTTAACAGTAAAGGGCAGGGTCTGCCAGGCATATGGAGGAACTACAGACAAGGCTGAAAGGAGACATGGTGCCTCCACTTAAGGAAAGTAACTACGGGCACCATCAGCACCATTATTAACTGCTAACAAGAGTTTTACCTATTCCTATTTGCAGAGATTAAATGTCTCAGGCTTGGCAACCCTTCAGTTAGCATCAAGGTGACAAGAAAACCCCCACAACTCGGTACCTTCTAAAATAAGGTGTATGGTAATTCAGAGAGCGTGGTCCTAGCACAAGAATAGACAGATGGTTCAGTGGAAGTCTATAAATAGAATAAAGCATTGGTGTGAAACAAGTTTACTATAAATGCTGCATTTCAAATCCCCAGGGGGAAATCTGGACCAGTGCAAAGGACCATCAAAAATGAGCCAACGTCTTGACCAAAAACCATGTCTTGAGAAAAAAGGACAGCTGGCCAACAAACGGGAAGGTATCAATCTCTTTAATAATAAAAGAAAATTTTGAAAATTGGGCCAAAAAGACACTAACAAATTGTATTGGCAGATATTTATAAAAGAACTGATAAGATCCAGGAATGGCAGGAAAATAAACTGTTAGTAGGAATAAAAATTGATAAATGGATACAACTTGGGGAAGGAGGTGGAGAGAGAAATTTGACTATATAGATATATAGATATATCTCATATTCTTGTCAAGCTAGAACCTTCATAGTGCCCACTAAGGGCACCGGCCTTGACAGGTGCATCTGCTCAATCTGAGACAGTGTCATTATCTCTGACCAAAAGAAGGGAACACTGATTCTTGCTCTAATTTAATTATTCTTCCTTCTTTGCAGCAAAAGATGCCTCTCCACAATCACACCTCAGAAGGTCTAGTCATCTTGGATTATTTTCTCAAATGCAGCCCAGCCCCCTTATGTGGGTCAAACAACGAGAGGGGTGATAAATGTGTGCTTGATGCCCAGGGCCCACCCTCACTCGAGGACCTGAAGACCATCCATCCTTCTCATCCTCCCCACCCCCCCCCACTCACTTCAGATGTCAAACTGTGAGTATTTCTGAGTGGGCCATCTGATTTGAGCATCAAACTACCTATCTAAGCTGAAAATCGCTCCCTTAATTCCTTGTTTCTTGGTGCATCAAAAGGCAAGGTTTTGATAAGGCTGCAAAATTGTTAAATACAACCTGTAACATCATCATAAACCAAAAGGACACACAACTGAAAATAAGGTTGTTAGAACTGGGATGAAAACCATATGTCATTTAGTCCATCACCCCATCCTTCTACCTACCAATTGGCCGCAACCTCTCTATAGAATCTGGGTGTCCAGTCTCCCAGGCAAGCCCCAGTGCCCCAGACTGTGTCCTCCATTGTGCTGCCACCCTTAGAGCATTATCTACGGCACTGTTAGCGGCACAAAGGACAGGCAGTCCCTGAGACTGCTGGCATTTCCTCTGAGATGCTCAAGGACAGAGACGAGACACAACTCAGGCTCAGGGCAAGCTATGAAAACTGCAGGGGATTTTAGATGCCAATTTGTGAGAACTCCTGAGAGGGCTCTATCTGATATCAGCCTGGAGTTCCTTTTCTAGCATTAACACCAGATCTGTGGGGAGCGGATGTAGCTCAGTGGTTGAGTGCCTGCTTCCCATTTACGAGGTACTGAGTTCAATCTCCGATACCTCCTAAAAAAACAAACCAAAAAACCCACCAGATCTGTGCTGTTCCAGCACATTCTCCTGGAGGACCGTTGAGATTAAGAGTGCCCATTAATATGTGAGCCAATGGCTTCAGCCTTGGTGTAGCTGATGGTCCCTGAGGGAAGTGGTTAAGGGGACCAGGTCCACATGGACCAGTCAGTGGAGTGCTCTAACCTACTGACTGGACCTGTCCCAGACAACTGTCTGAAGGAGAGAGGCAACAATGACACCCTGCTGTCTTCCTTTCTGGGAAGACCCTACATAAACTGCTTTTTGTAAACTACTACAGTAAAGGCATACAACAACCACACCTCCTGGTATCCACATCCTTGGGTGGTCCCCGCCAACCCTGATTCTGGATTGGCCTGGTGACTTGCTTTGGCCAATGGGACACAAGCAAATAAGATACAACCAAAGACCAGAAAAATGTTTACATATTGGGCTGGCTTTCTCTTTCTGTTGGGAACTCTCTGTCACCATGTGAATACACTTGGATTAGCTTCCTAAAGGATGCAAGATGGCATGGAGAGAGGTCCCAACTGTCTCAGCCATCCTGCCTAAAGCCCAAATAGACAAATGAGCCCAACCAACGCCACGAGGAGTAGAGATGAGCCTTTCTGGCTGAGTCCAGACCAACTGCCAATGCGCAGAGCGATGAGTAAGTAAATGATTGTTCTTAAAAGCTATTTTCACCTCTGGGATGGTTTGTTATGCAGCCAATGCTAGCTGATACACTATTCTATATATCAGAACCTATATAATAACCATAATCACAGGACTGCAATATGGCTTCAAGTCGTTGCTTGATATGGTAACTTTAGTGAATGCCTAATGCAAAAAAAAGTAAAGCAGTAACAGTAACTTCAATAATACTTGCCACAATCTGGTCTAGCAGTTTACTAAGGAAGCTCTTAGGGCAAAACTGTCAACCCATGGCATTACATTCAACAGCAGCTTACTCAGGCCAACTCTCCCTATCAACTTGGTGATAACCAGCCCACTTCCTCAGGCCTGCTTTAGGAGGCAAGAGTCCTGGGACTCAGTGCTGGCACTGACACACATTTTCCTCAGAGAGCCAGGAGGAAATCTAGGCACCCTGGAGAGGGTCATTCAGAAATCATTATGCAGTGATTGTACCCTTGGAAGTGTGCACACACTGTTAAGTAGCTCCAAATGTCACCCAAGAGAAAGACATGTTTCAGCAAGGGTAGAGTCTAAGGGTCCTGCAGGAAGACTTCACTTCTGATTGCTGCTCAGAAGTGTGCCAGATCCTGGCACTTTCCTGCCTCTGTCTGTGGGATCTGAAATGGTGACAAAACCTGTTAAGCAATTTTTCAGGGCAGGGAGGGGAAGGGCAGTTAAAAAACAGGGGCTTTTTCGGGACTTGGGGGTTGTCCTGAGTGGCGTTTTGGCGACAGATGTAGGCCATTTTACATCAGCATATACCATGCAGAACTGTGTGGAGAGAGTGTGGTCTACGATGTGAACTGTGGTCTATGCTTGGTGGCAAAGCCCCAGGATGTGTATGTCCATTACGGGTGATGGGCCACACTGATGAAGGATGTTTGTGTGGGATGTCGTGGGAGGTGTGGGAGGTGGGGAACAGGGGAATCCCTGTAATTTCTGTGTAATATCTAGGTAATCTAAGCACCTTTTAAAATACATATATATATATATAAAATAACATTTATGTAAGCAAATGCACATATATGCATATATATTTATATATCATTTTACAAACATTGGTATGTATTGTGAAAAATTTTGATTTTTACCCACAATTAAAAAAAAAAAAAAAAACCACTGGATATTTTACAGGTATATATTCTAATACCATAACATTCATCAAATGTAAATAAATTTATTTAAAAAGTTAAAAAAAAAAAAAAAAAGAAATTAGTTTGCCTCCTTTCCCATGATACAGACCCCTCCCCTTCTCTGAAACCTCTACACAGACTGCTGCTGGTTGGCTCTATCCTCTTATACTATGAGTTTAATCTTTCTCCCCCAACCAAATAGGTTCTTAAGAGTATGAACCACATTATAACCTTTCCTTTGGTTTATTTGTTCTTTCTTTCTTTCATTCATTCAGCAATTGATTATCAAAGAGCAGTAACCAGGTGCAATGTCAAGAAGCAGCTCACAGCCCAGGGGGGAAAGAGCAGGAGATAATCATAAAACTCCTCCCAGCTAACAGTTACAGAGCATCTTTTATGGGTCAGGCACTGTCCTAAGAATTTTTAAAAATTTTTTATTCCCCACTTCCCCCCAACGCCGGCCCCGGTGTTGTTTTTGCGCTAGCTGTCTGCTCTCTGTGTCCATTCACTGTGTGTTCTTCTGTGTCTGCTTGTCTTCTCTTTAGGCGGCACGAGGAACCAATCCTGGGTCCTTCCAGAGTGGGAGAGAGGCGCACAATCTCTTGCACCACTTCAGCTCCCTGTTCTGCTGCATCTCTCATTGTCTCTCCCCTGTGTCTTTTTTTGTTGCGTCATCTTGCTGCACCAGCTTTCTGCATGGGCCAGCACTCCTGCGCAGGCCAGCACTCCTGCATGGGCCAGCATTCCGCGTGAGTGCCCAGCTCTCCACTCAGGCCAGCTTGCCTTTTGCCAGGAGGCACCAGGAATCGAACCCTGAACCTCCTATGTGGTAGACAGGAGCCCAATCGCTTGAGCCACATCCATTTCCCTGTCCTAAGGATTTTAAACATTTACCCATTTAATCCTTGCAGCAATCCTCTAAGGAAGGCACTGTTTAAAATCCTCATTTACTGATAAAGAAATTGATGCTCAGAGAGGTTACGTAAACTTGCCTGAGTGCAACAGCTAGTGAGCGATGGAACTGGAATTCAAATCTGGGTCCTAACTGCTCTATGGCACTGCCTACAGATGAAGCTGTAGGCTCATCGTGGGTCATAGAACAGTGACCTTCATAGGCCAGCCCGAGGCCTTCGTGTTTAATTCACTGGTGAAGTTGACTCAGTCTGGGTTTTAGAACAATATAATGTGAAAGATGGGCTAGAATGGAGGATAGAGGCAGGAAAACAGCCAGGGAAGCAGTTACAATGAGTCTAGGGGAGAGGTGGGGAGAGTCAAAACTGGGACAGTGGCCAAGACTATGGGGAAAGCTGGATTCAAAACACACTTCCAAGGCAAAATCTACAGGACTTGATGCCTGGTTCAAGGGAAGAACTCAGATGTTTCCGAGGTTTCTGATTTGGGGCACTGGGTTGAAGGAAGGGATCTGCCAAGGCAGAACAGGTTTGGAAAGTAAACTAGGGTCCCCAAGACTACCCCTGGTTCGGTGATTCAGTAGGAGGACTCACAAGAGCCAGCATACGGTGGTGCTCGTGGCTATGGCGTAACACAGCAAAAGCTTACAAGGTAAACTCAGCCCGGGGAAACCACACAGGGGCAAAGTCTAGGGGATATTGGGTGCGAGCTTCCAAGGGCCCTTTCCCAGTGGAGTCGCACAGGACACGCTTGATTCCTCCAGCAATGAGGTGTGACAATACACGCAAAGTGTGGTGTATCAGGGAAGCTCATTAGTGACTCTGCCCAAGTTTTTCTAGGCACCCTCTACCTGGAACGTACCAAACTTTGAAACTCCCGGAAGGAAAGCAGGTTTTCAGTATAAAGCCCATTGTTTGCACAAATGGTCTAGGCACCGTGAGCCACTCGGTTCAGTTCAGAATGGGGAGAACCCTCCAAAGTCCAAATTCCCAGACACCAGCTGAGAGCCAACTCTGGAAGCAGGGCTTTCTAAGGATAACAGTCAGGCCTGCTACGTCAACTTTTCTCTGCACAGGAAAACAAGTAGTTGAGTTTTCTACAGGCGACCTGTTATATCCGACATACAAGTACTCACATTTTATACATTATAAGCAATTCTTCAGTCATTTCACATTATGAAATTTAAGGCAACAATTTTCTCAGATCTGGATATGAGGTCAAAAAGCAGCAGCAAACACTAATGGTACCAGGCAGGACCAGCAGGGTTTGGGGCTGCTTCACTTCTCTTGCTGCCCAGTAAGTGTGAGCTCAAAGACGACACTTGCATTTCATAATTAGAATAAGTAAACGTTAGCTCTGCTGCAGAATCAAACACAATTAAAACTTTAATTAACTGAAACCCAACTAACCACCATCTTTAAATAAAAAACATTTGTGGATGGGACCAAGGGGGGTACATTTAAAAGAAAGGGGCAAATCAGAAGTTCATATCAGGGATTTATATTCAAGACAATGGCTTCCCGTACCCTCCCTAGATGGGCACATATATATATTTTTTACACCAACATAATTGTAAAGTGAGGACTGATGGGCAAAAGGTAGTGTCTTCCAACACAACAAGTATTTATATTCAGCATATTCTCTCTACTGACAGATTATTGACTCATAGATATGGAAGGACTTTTCAATAAAGGAAGGTCAAACAAAAGGTTTGAGGGTGATTTTTTTTTTTTTTTTTTATTCTTAGATTATATAAATTTTTATTTTTTAAATAATCTGAAATACTATTTTCTCTCACTCAACCCTCTTAAAAGCTACATAAGAGGGTGATTTTTTAATAACCAGGGTATTCATGGCATAATGAATACCCTGGTTACTAAATGCTTTCTTCTGAATTACCCACAAAGTGGTCTCAACTCTCTGGAGGTGGAAAAAACCTGATATCCTCTGAGGAAAGTCTCAGACAACCTGGTGTTCTCCTGCATACCTCTGTGCGTTAGCTGATCCCCAACCATCAAGCGAGAATCAGATCCAAGTCTTATGAGCAGCGAGACAAATCCCACATGGGTCTCCTCATCACACTCAGAGGAACAGGAAGTCCTGCTTTAATATAGGCAAAAAGCCTCTTCATGTCAATAAAGCCTTCAGATAAGGCCGGAGGCTGACAGTGTGAGGGAGGAGATGCTGACTAAGATGCAGGTTCAGAGGTACCTGGGTTAAGAGCCAAACAAAATATACCTCTGGGGAGCATCAGATGTGAAAAAGACATTAAATCATCAAAAGAACTGTTATGACGGCTATAAAACCCAACACAAATGGTAGAGAGCACACTGTCCGAATTCTAACCCAGCCCCAGCTGGACTGGCAATAGGGAGTTGGGGGGAAACAGGCCTTCTTCCCTGGGTTGCATTCTCATCACACAGCCCATCTGCATTCCAGTCTGAGGTTTGATCAAATAAAAATGTCCTTCCAAGGGTGGCCATCCTTGGATGCTCTAATAGATTTTGTGTTCAATTTTGTCTATTTGTTCAGACAAAAGCTTGCACTTTACAAGCTTTCTTATGTCTTTCCTTTCCCGTCTTTCTTCTTCTTTCCTTTTTAATTAATTTTTTCTTTTTCTTTTTACAAGAAGCCCAAGTACAACTAACGACCAACTTATTGTTAAGTAGCTGGAGAGCCCCAGGACACTGATCTACCACTCCAGGCCCTAAACTGGATTGTCTCACTGCCCTGAAGAAAACTGGTAAGTTACTTCCTGAACAAAGGCAAGGAGCTTTTAGGTTCCATAATCTCATTTCAAATCCTTTTACCCACTTCCTACTCTTTTGGCCCTGAAATTGCAATCCTCTTTGGGTAATCTGAGGTCTAAGCGGTGCCAGGGCTGTAGCTGCCTTGGCCTTCCCTCCCCACTCTAGTGCATTGTTCAGCTGCGGGAAGGGGGCAGCGTGCCAGGGTTCAAGGCCCTCTAATGGGTCTGCTCCTACGGGGCAACTGTTAATAATTAGCAGGAAGCACTTTGTCTTTAAATCTCACAGCTTGAACAGTAAGATCTCGTAGTGCCAAAGAAACACTTATTTCTAGAGAAGTGAGACTCGCTTCCAAAAAACTCTGTGTGGGTCTACCCATAGAATCAAGTGGCTACATCCATCCTTCCACAAATATGGAGTGCCTACTCTGTGCCGAGTGCTAAGCCTGAAGGTGGGTGAGGGGAGGGGAGCTAGACAGTAGACACTCACACAACTTCAGGTCTCCAAGGAAGGGATGGCTGTAAAGGACAAAAGCTGAAGCAGAAGAAGCTCAGGCCTAGTCTGGAGGGGGTCATAGAGGAGAGGACAGAGAAAAGAGGGAATGATATGGCGGTGTAATCAAAGAAATGAAGAAAGTTCAGTGGGTCTGAGAAGGGCGCTGGTGATAAAGGAACCATAACAACAGGAAGCTTCTAGAAGGGACTGTCATGGTCACGGAGACGTTTCGGAGGGATCCCTCAAGCTACAGCGGAGAGTACACCAAGAAGAAGGCAAGGAGACTAAGTGGGTGGTGATGGCAGCTATGCAGTTTAGAAAGTCATTCATTCATTCACTCAAAATGAATGGACCAGTGCTACCTGGTACTGGCGACCCTGAAGGTACAGCAGTGAAAGAACAGGGCCTGCCTCAAGGAAGTGGCATGCAAATAAATACAGAAGATGACAGATAAAAAGGCTAAGGAAAAAAACAAAGGCCAATGGGGACAGAGAATGATTTGGGGAGGGGTGCTATTTTTGTGTAGTAACCAGGGAAGGCCTCTTTGAGAAGGCCACATTTGAGCAAATACCTAAGATAGGAAGCCTGATAGGTATTGGGGGGAACTCATTACCAGCAGAAAGGGTGATGGCTAAGCAGGCATACGCTGGAACCAAACTTCCGCGGTTCAAGCTTTGGCTCCATCACTTACTCGCGCTGTGACCTTGGGTCTGATTCGAGACTCATTATTGGAGCATGGAATCTCGGTCTGGTGCTCCTTTGAGCATGATGCCTTTGTGCCTCGGCTTCCTCATGCATAATCTGAGGATGATAATAGCGTCTATTTCACAAGGCTGGTGTGGAGATAAAATGAGTAGATATAAAAAATGCTTCAAACGGTGCCTGGCACATGTGGGGATATCAAGTAGGCAGATGGCCAGTCAGCTCTAGAGTTCCTTGGACCTCTTCTCTGTCTACACAGTCTCTCTAGGCTTTGCACACATTCTCTGTGCTACTGTTTATCAAACTTATACTTCTAGCCTAGAGTGAGAAAAGATGGAAAAGAGAAGAAGCCTGGATCGGTGTCCGGTAGCTACTGTAACAAAGTAGCACAAATTGCAAGGCTTCCAACAACAGATTTTATTGTCTAACAGTTCTGGGGGCTGGAAGCCCGAAACCACGATGTCAGCAGGGTTGCGTCCTTCTTGAGGCCTGAAGGAGAGCCTGCTCCATGCTTCTGGTGGACGCCAGGGATCCCTGGTGTGCTCGACTGGTAGCTGCATGGCTTCAGGCTCTGCCTCTGCAGTTGCGAGGACTGCTTCCCTCTGCCTCCTCTGCCCCCCTATCTCTTCTAAGAACACCAGCGACTGGACTTAGGGCCCCCGCCAGGCCAGTAGGACTTCATCTTCAACACATCTGCAAAGACCCTATTTCCAAATAAGGTACCAGGAGTTAGGACTTAACATATCTTTTAGGGGGACATAATTCAACCCAAAACAATACCCAAGGATCAAGCCCTGGGGTACCCCAACATTTCAAGTAGAGGAGAGAAACCAGAAAAATGGAGTGGGAAGCAGTGGCCAGTGAGGTAAAGAAGAGAGGAGGCCCAGAAACCAAGTGAAGACAGCATTTCAAACAGAAGAGTATGGTTAACTGTGCCCAATGCTGCTGCTAAGTCAGTTAAGGTGGGGGTCAGAATGGGCCATTGGATTTGGTGACATGGAGGTCATCATGACCTTGACAAGTTCAATGAAGTGTGTGTTCAAGAGAGAATGGGAGGGAAGCGGCTGTGGCTCAATCAGTAGGGCTCCTGTTTACCATATGGGAGGCCCCGGGTTCGGTTCCCGGGGTCTCCTGGTGAAGGCAAGCCCGCCCACACGGCGTGGTTAGCTGACCCAGCGAGCACAAGCTGCAAGGGGAGGATAAATGAATAAATAAATAAAATCTTAAAAAAAAAAAAAAAAAAAAAATCTTTAAAAAAAAAAAGAGAGAGAATGGGAGGAGAGAAATTGATGAGACAGAGTACAGACAACACACTTGTGTCTTTTACTGTAAAGGGGAGTTGAGAAATGAGGTGAAAGCTGGGGGAGGGAGGACCTGGGGTCATGGGGAAGCTACTTAAAGATGCAAGCCTGTGTGAATGCTGGTTGAAAGGTCCCAGGAGAGGACAAGTAATGACAGGGGAAGGAGAACCACTGCAGAGCCATGTCTTTAAGCAGAATGAGAAGGGATGGGGTTCAATAAACAAGGGGAGGGCCTGGCTGTCCACAGGAGCACAATGATTCATCCACAGCAAAAGCAGGAAGGCAGAGTGGCTGAGGGTAGATGTGAGGTGGCTGGGAGATTATGTGATGAGCATGTGCAGCAGTTCCCCTCTAATAACTGCTACTTTCTCAATAAAAGATAAAGCGAGGTCCGTAGTTGGGGGTGGAGAAGGAGAAGGAGGTATTGGAGATTTGGGGGGAAGGCAGAAGGTGTGAGATCATAAACTGGGAGAGCAGATGGACCAGGGACACTGAGGAGGAGTAACAGGCAAGATGGAGGCCCATGGAGACGCGTGGTCACCGTGGACAGTGAACCACGGTGTCTTCCCAGCCACGTACACCTGCCCAGGTGCAGACTAAGGGAGGCAGAGAGCTAAGTCTTCTCGGGGCTGGGCTTTGCCAAGGAAACCCTACACAGGGAGAGAGGGGTAACTGAGGGCGCATGCATGGGGTGACCACAAAGATGAAGCATCGGGGGAGTCTTAGCCTGACGGGGGTGGGGGGGTGAGGGGGCAGGGGAGAACTGTCTGACTGCATCAGTGAGTTAGTATTGGGGTGGGGGCGCTGCAACATCTGTAAAGAAAAGAGAGGGATGGGGCCTGGAAGCAGGAGTGAGGAACAACTCACCTTAGCAGGCCCCGTCCCAAGCCCTGTGGTTCGTTCAGTGTGGGATATAAAGCACCACCCCGTGTGGGGTCTGGGGGAGAAGCAGGGTCCTCAGCGGGTACTTGGGCTTCAGAGGGCAAGAATGTTGAGGGAAGAGGCCAAGGACACTGTGGATGAGGTGGATGATAAACGTTAGCTCTAGAGGATGCACGGGAGGCTGGGAAGGGGCGAAGTGTGGGTTTGGGTTGTATTCAGGGATGCAGAGAGCTGTGGGGACAGGATGGTCCTAGTAAGCAAGGAAGACCTGACGTCCTGGGCATTCAGTGGTGCCAGAGGGGAGTGCAGCAGAGGTGGCAAGTCTCCTGAAGGTCTCGACAGCAGGCTGGGTATGAAGCTGTGGGCGCTGGCACAGAAGCAGGATGTCTTGACAGGACCATACAAGCTGAGAGAGTCCCCTGGTAGAGGCACCTATGGCAGTGCACAGGCTGTCTGAGGAGCAGCAGAACCCGGACCAGGCAGGGAGCCTTGGGCAGGTGCAAAGACAGTGGTGTTGGGGCCTGTGGAAAGCAACGGGACCTTGAAGGTGGAAGGCAGGTGACCTTGGCAGCTTCCCAAGCGAAGCTTAATAAGGTCTTACAACCTGCTAGAGACACATCATAAAGACAACATCTGGTAACGGCACCATCACGCCTTGACGTCTGTCAGTGACGCAAGACTCAAAAGGGGATAGAATGAAAAGTGTCCTTCAAAATAATCAAACATACAGGCAAATTCCCATCTTGGGCTAAAATTAACAACACCCAGGCATTATCCAAAGCAGCCAAAGGGATCTGACTGATGAATGTTGAAAAAAACGTATGGAGTTCTCTCTTGTTGTTTTTGGTCACTTAAATTAGCACCATTACAGAACAGAAATTATTAATACTTTCAGGGAGGCGGGGGGGCATTTCTCTAATTTCACTTAAAGAGAAAATGCTGTTCATCCTTTTGAAATATTTATCATTAGCCAGAGTTCTGGGAAGCATTAAGATATCACAACCCGAACATACTGACTTGGTTTGTAACATCTAAAAAGCATTGTGTGTATAAATATACAAATAACTTGTACACATATATGTATCAATTGTGTGCGAGTGTATATATAGAGAGACAGACAGACAGACATCTTTATCAGTTTAAAGAAAACTAGCAGGAAAAAAAAGCTTCTGAGGGTGAAAACGGGAAGATAAAAGCAGAGCAACCTCTTTGAGAGAGAACTTGGGAACGTAGTGCTTAAGGAGGTCTACAAGGAGGAAGAAGCAAAACAGGGTTGAACCCTGAGGTAAAAGCCATGTACATTTTTCTTTGCCTCCTTAACCCCAGCAATGCTTCGTACCGACCCCCGTGCATCAGTTCCGTGAAGACCACGTCAGATTGCGAAAGCAGCTGAGAAGGCGAAGAGCTCTCCAGACCAAGGCCCCCACCCTCCATGCCCCCAGCGGAGCATCTTGACATTAGCCCCATGTTTCTCACACTTGAACATGCACACGGACCACCTGGGGATCTCAGCAAAATGCAGCTTCTGATCCAGGAGGTCGGGGATGGAGCTTGAGAAGCTGCATTTCTAACAAGCTCCCGGGAGCGTCCCTGCTGCCGGTCCTTGAGCCAGAGCAAGGCTCTCGGGCTGCCTGTGCAATGTGGCTGCCACTCGGCAGGCAGGTGGGACAACAAACATTTAAATTAAAGTTAGACGAAATGAAAATTTCTGTTTGTCCGTCACATAGGCCACATCTCGAGCGTTCAATCAGCACATGTGCGTTCCATCACCGGAGAATGTTCTATGGATGGTCAGTGCTGCTTCCCACACCCACCCAACACACTAGAACATGCCACTAGAAGGAGAAGCCACGGCGCTGGACACACTCTTTGAACCACCTCTGTGCACAGGACGTGGCCTGCCATCTCGAGGCTTACCACCCTCTCTGGCCAGTAAGGACGACTGGCCCAGTTCTACAGATCAGTGGCCAGAGAACAGGAGAGGCTGTGCAACCTGCCCCCAAATCAGAGGCATGGTGGCAGGTGGGTTTGCACAGGGAAAAAAAATAATAAAGGCTAAGAGACATACATATTTTCAATCTCAGAAAGTGTACAGAATTTTAACTTTGCTTCAGGTGCCAACACTGGGAAGGACAATGATCAAATCTAAACTTCTTTTGGCTCAAAAGTATCCTTTCTCTACAGCTACCCAAATACGGGCCCACTGCACAACCTACAATCCGCCAACTGTCTGAGAAGTCACCAAGAGTGACGAATGCACTCACAGGCACAGTGGACTTTAGTCAAAAGTAATGAATTTTGTGATTTAAAATGGATCTCTCTTGTTCCCATTATGCAGGCTCTGTTGTTTGAGCAAACAAACAGGGCTATAACAATTAATTAAAAAGAAAGAGTCTAATTAAATTTTTATATTCATGTACATAATGGCCAGAAATAGTAAACATTGCTCTAAAAAAAAAAACGAATCAAAGCTGCAAAACAGCTAAAAGCTCTATGGTTCTTCAGATAACCAACAACCACTTATAACTCTTTAGTATATACACACAACTTCATCTTATTTTCTGATCCCTTCTCAAGGCATAAAGTAGGAAGATGAGAGAACCATGAAATACTTAACCACATTCAATTTGGGCCAATTCAGCAACTATTCAGTGAGTGCTTCCCAGTGCCTGACACTGTGGTCCACCTAGTCTTTCCACCAACATTTACCGAGTAGCAAGCATGCGTGCACGAGCACACACATGCACACATGCACACAGCCCGACGAGGGTTGTGGGTTCTTCCTAGGTGGTCAAATACAATCTCTGGCTCTAGGAGAGCATTACAATCTTGGAAGATAAATAACACAGGTACACACATATAGGGTAATACATGCTAAGTGTATCATCCATGTGGTCCAGGAAATTCATTCTGTCATGCGGAGAAAAATCCCATGATGGTTTCTTGGAGGAGATGAGCTTTACTTGCAAAACCACAACTGAAAAATACTCGTCAGTGTGCAAAGCTGTCTGGAAGAAAGAGAGAATGTTCTGAATAGTTCTCTCCCATTAGGATTCGGTACACTTATGACTACAGATCAGATCCCTGAGTGGATGCCTTTGCCATGAGCTTGGCTGCAAGCATTTTTGGGGTTACCAGTCCCAGAGTGTTAGGGTGGAGCTTGCAGGATGGAGAGGGGACAGGCATGGAGACAAGACTGGGTGGTAAATTCCCTGCAGCTTTAGGGAACAGAAGAAATGGGTAATCTCAGCTTCATGGGGCCATATAATTCCACAGGCGGTGTACTGGATGGAATAGGGTCCCCCCAAAATTCATGTCCACTCAGAGCCTCGGGATGTGACCTCATCTGGAAACATTTGCAGGTGCAGTTCATCAAGTTAAGAAGAAGTCAGCCTCGATTCGGGCGGGCCCTAAACAAGAAGCCGTGTGACGAGAAGGAGACACACCCAGGGGAAGGTGGCCATGTGCAGCGGGGGGCGGGCGCTGGAATGACACTACCACACACCACGCCACGCCAAGGACTGCCGGCAACCACGAGAAGCCGGGGGAGGCCGGGAAGGGCTCCCCCTAGAGCCTGTGGAGGGAGCACGGCCTGCCAAGGCCTTGGTTCCAGACTTCTGGCCTCCAGAGCTGTGAGAGAAGTTCCTGCTGCTTTAAGCCCCTCAATTTGTGGTACTTTGATCTATCAGCCCCCAGAAAAGAATACAGGTGGACCGGAAGGTAATGGAAAAAGGCACCCCTGCCCACAGGAGCTAGCGTGTGGAAAGGAGTCCTTGGGAGTCGACTGGGCTGTTTACAGATGCCTCCTTCTGATGGCACTTCAAGGCCAGAGTCTGACTCAGCCGGCAAACCGCCAGCTTGCCCGAGATGGGCCTCCAAGTGTTGCAAGGCCTCTGGCCCTGAGTTGCCCAAGTCTCCCCGGGCCCCACCCCACCCCAAGATGCAGGTGAGCTGGGAGGCCATTCTGGAAACTTACATAAATCCTTCTCACGAAGACTGGCTCTGAAATACTACAAGAAACACGGACCGCCAGAGCCCGAGGGCACCTTAGAGCTGACCTAGTCCAACCATATCATCTCACCAACTTAAAAGTGAAATCCAGAAAGGTGATGTGACGTGGGTGGGGGCACACAGCTCATCATGATGGCAGTCAACATAAAAACCAGGTTTCCGGGCTCCCAGAACACACCCTGATGCCTTCTAAAATGGTCACCACCGTGTTCCACTTCTTTAGCACTTAGGAAAAGCTTCAAAGCAGCAGTGAGACTAAACCACAGCACTTTTTATAGGTGATAGGAAATAATTCTCCTATTACATTAGATTTCCTTATAGGTCCATCTTTCTAACTGATCTCTATGCTCTGGTGCTAGGAAGCCTGGCTTGGTCATGTAGGTATCCCAAGTAATTTGCACACAGCATGGCACTCTGGAGCTCCAACAACACTGGATAAATGAATAAAGAAGCATTCCCGATAGCCCAGCCATTGGGAGGGAAATGGATGGTTTGCATTTTGGTGAACGGCACTAGATAAGCCATCTGGGGCACTGGAACAAGCAATCAAACCACAAAAGAATTCCAGGGTCTCAAATGACTGACAGCGTTACATGACGTGGGCACCACTGATGACTCTGGCCACTTAATAAGATGAAAGGCAGGTATCACCCTCCATTCAGACGTGGAAGAGAAGCTACAAGGAGAGGAATTAAATAACTTGCTCACGTCATCCAGCCATGTGACTGCTGTGAGCAGGAAGAGAGGACAGGTAACAACTCAGGTGCCACCAATACAGGTTTGGCCCATCTTGGCTCACTTGCTCTTGCTCAGTTATTAACCACGCCAGACCCCACCAGGCCATCCGAAAAAAGCCGCAAAGCAGAAGGAACGAGAGAGACCCCGGAACTCCACTATAACGCAGTTCTGCATTAGACAGTTTACACCGGGAGCCGTGTCACTAAAACACAACTGAGCACCCACCCCAGAACACGGCCGTCACACGGGTGTTGGAGTGTGCTGACACCAGCAAAAGGAATTAACTCCTCCCCACCTATGATGCTCTACAGACCCTTTAGAGATTCCAGTTTATATTAATAAAGCAGAAACCAAAACATCCCGACCCTTTTTCCATTAGTTTTAAAATAATTACTGACCAAGTCCTCAATACCTAAAACCCAGCACACAGCAGATGGGATTTGGGGTTAGCCAGTGGTTCTGAACTGGGGCGATTCTGCCCCCCACACCGGGGACATGTGACAATGCTTGTATATATTTTTTGCGGGGGAGAGGGCAGGGGAGGTCCTGGCATTCACTAGGAAGAGGCCAGGGGCGCTACTGAACATCCTACAAGGCAGAGGACAGTCCTCACAACAAAGAATTATCCACACCAAATGTCAATAGTGCCGAGATGGAGTAAACCCAAATTAGACCTAAAGCTGACAAAATTAAGAGTCTTGAGGTCAATATCATGATGTGCTGACCCAATTCAGGAAGATTCTACCAGCCACCCCTGCCTCCCCCTCATTCATGGCAAATTTCAATGTAACAAAACATAAACCACATTCTGGGCACTTCCCCAGAACCTAGTAAACCCAAATACTTTCACTGGTGGAGATAGAGGCATTTTCTCCCAGTTGCCTTGTTTGTGGACGTGACGTGAGGGCCACAGAGATACCGACAGGTAGTTCCAAGGACAGACCTTCCGTGTGGCAACAACAGTGGAGGGGCTAGAAACCAGGGGCACCCACTTGGCAGTAAGAAACCTCCAGAGCCCTCAAGCAGAGCCAGCAGGCGACTGCCGTCTGCCGCAACTATGAAAGGGCAGAAATTGCCCGGCTTCAGGAGTTCCAAAAACCTTAGCTGGCTAAGGAAACACATGCGACTTCCGCCACCCAGCCGCCCCTGCCCTCATTTCTGCTTCACCCTGATCCTTCCGATTCTCAGACTAAAAGATGAGAAGAGCAGGGGATGGAGACAGCATGTATAACCAAATTACGGGGAGTAGCGTTTCATTTAAACTGCTATTTGCAGAGAGCCTGGAGGTCTCAAGAAGAAAGAGTTAAGAGAGAAAACGCAAATTATTTGTCTATGAGTTACAGCTAAAGACAAGCTCGTGAAAGGTGTGGAACCAAGAGAAAAACCATGAAATAAGCTTTGACTTGGCCTTCCAAAAGCAATTGGTTAGTTTATCCAAATGCTGCAGTTGGAAAAATCAGAGCTATTAGCACATGAAAGGTCATTCACTAAGCGTGGCTCCCTGCTGCAGTATAATGCACCACCTGTGGAAACGCTGGCACTCATCACCTGCCAGGAAGTCCCAAACCAAGGGCGCACTTGGCCGCTCTGGCTCCAAGAATTCCTAAGGGCAGGCAGCCTGTCTGCCTCCGGATCCTCAGCGCCTGGGGCTGGGCCCACACAGGAATGAACGGATCGAAGACAAGGTCTGTCTAACAGAAATGCTATGCGGCTTTTCAAACATAATTTTTTTTTTTTTTTTTTTTTAAAGATTTTATGTATTTATTCATTTATCCCCCCCTTGCTGCTTGTGCTCGCTGGGTCAGCTAACCATGCCGTGCAGGCGGGCTTGCCTTCACCAGGAGGCCCCGGGAACCGAACCCGGGGCCTCCCATATGGTAAACGGGAGCCCCACTGATTGAGCCACAGCCGCTTCCCTCAAACATAATTTAAGGATATAGTTTAGCAGTGGTGTAGGCGAAAGGGCTGAAGTAAGAGTCGGCATGGATTCTCATCCATCACCAACTCTCCACCTGATCTTGAGACCCACATGGGTCTCAGTGTTTTCACTTTAAAAATTAAGCAACTGAATCAGTGTTCCCCAAAAAGTGGGGGCCATGATCGAGACTAAGAAATACATTTTCCATTATGATTAAGTTCACAAAAACAAACACATAACCGAAACAACTTTCACAAAATAATATTTACCCTGATATGTGCAATACACTCTAGTATTTTCTATTCTATTTTTTAAAAATAATAATAATAAAAAAAGACAGTCACAACCCCTAAAATGATTTCACAACCCATTAGAGGTAGCAACCTATACTTTGAAAACTCCTTATTTTAGATTATTGTTTCTCCAATCAGCGTTCCTTGGAATATGTTAAGTTTGCCACACAAAAAAGAAAGCATCCTGTTTAATAAAGTATAGGAAACTTCTGAATTAGTTAAGTACAAAGACATTATCATGAGCTGCATTTTCCAAACTTATTTGACCATGGAAACTTTCGCACATACCCAAAAGTAAAGTCCTGACACGTCCTGGAAACCGCTCCCAGTTAGAGAACGCTGGACTGGATGATTTTGGGTTCTTTTTCACTCCAATATTCTGACATAGAACAGTGATTCTCAACAGCTTTGCCCGTTGCATGCTACTGAGGGAGGCAAACACACCTGCGGTGTCTATGGTTCACTGGGGCAATGATTTTAAAAATACCACATTTGACTTTCTGGGGCTGGGAAAATTATATTTAAAAAAAAATTTTTTTTAAGCTCCTCTAGGAATTCTAACACCCTACCCCTCTCAACTCTCATCTAGAGAATCTGTTAAAACCAAATTTTCCAAAACCAACTGCAAAACAGCTCACCAGTCTAGCACGTTTCTTTCAGTTTATTCTCTCAAATTTAGTGTAATTACTACATCTGTTTAGATTATTGAGAACATTCTCACATGTTGCATTTTATCACCCAAAGTAGTCCATTCAGCTTGACACACAGAAACCAAAACCGGTGGCAGTGCTTACTTAACATTTCCTACAATCTAAGTCCTGCATTAGCAAATATGCAACTAAGAGCATTATTTTGATAGTTTGGGAGAGCCTGATTTTTTCATACACACAGGTCAACCAGAACTAGCCAGGCATTTTCAAAAGAAGCTTCACTGATTCTTCCTCAACAAAATAAAATTAATTCTGTGTCATTTAATTCATCTTTTGACTTGAACGTTTAAAAAAAAGATGCTAATTATATTTATTCAATTTTATTTCACAAATATTTACAACATTGGAGGTTCAGAAGAAATAGGCCAATAGTTAGAGGTCTTTTATAGAAATGCTAACAAAATGTATTGCTTTAAAGAATAGACAGTATTAAAATATAAATAATCCCCAAATCACAAATCAAATCACAAGTTTGAGAAAATACTGTGTGATTCTCCCGCCTCCATGTTTAATTTTCTATTTTGTCTCAAACAGAAACAATACTTACATGTATGCACACGTACACACACACACACACACACACCAGAATCCTCAGTCACTCCCCTCTCATTTCCCTCAACAGCACCTTCATCTATCCATGCCCGTCAGAACCCTCAGTCAGCTTCCTCTCCACCCCTTCCCCCGTCAAGTACCATCCATTTCCCTCCAAGTGTCTTTGTTCCCTCTTCTCCATCCCCACTTTCAGACCTTCATTTCCAATGGCTGGGGCCCTCGCATTGTCCTCCTAATTGGTCGCCCTCCTGATCTCTCCCACTTTCATTTTGCTGCAAAACTTAAACTGCCTTTTAAAAATGGATCTGTCTTTATAGCAGTATTATCCACAATAGCCAAAAGGGGGAAACAACCCATGTGTCCATCAACAGATGAATGGATAAACAAAATGTGGTACAACCATACAATGGAATACTACGCAGCCAAAAAAAAAAAAAAGGGAATGAAGTTCTGAAATACGCTACAACATGGATGAACCTTGAAAACATTATGCTAGGCCAAACACAAAATGACAAATACTGTTATGATTCCACTAATATGAAATATTTAGAATAAGTATATTTAGAATAGGAAAATTAGTGGTTAGCAGGGGCTGGGGGGAAGGGGATGGAGAGTTATTGCTTAATGGGTCAAGAGTTTCTGTTTTCAATGATGAAAAGTTTGAGTAATGTCAGGTGGTGATGGTAGCACAACATTGTAAAAGCAATTAATGCCCCACTAAATTGTGCAATGGAAAACGGTTAAAATGGCAAATTTTATGATATATGGAAGGAAGGAAAGATGGGAGAGAGAGAAGGAGGAATCCCATCTGGAAAAAAATAGTGACACATCATTCCTCCTTTCCAAGGCTCAGCTCTTCAATTCTTAGATATTGGAGAAGGTTTCCATAGAAGAGAGTGTTGACAAGGTGGCAAAGTACCTGATGAGGTAGAAGAGCTCAGGCCCTTAAGTGAGCACAGAGCCAGGCTGGCTGGGGTTCCAGCTCAACCCTCTGCAAGCTTTGAGACCTTGGGGTGCACGGACTACTTCTCTTAGCCTCAGTTCTCTCAAGTGTAAAATAGATCACATCTACTGCATCAGATTCTTACAAGAATTAAGAGAGCCGGTTTATATGAAGTCTATTATACCAAGCCTGGCACATACTAGATGTTCAATAATTGTTTGGTTTTCTGCTTCCTACCAAAAATCCAGAATGGTTTAGGTCCAAAGAAGGGTGGACTGAGTTAAAAAAAAAAAAAAGAAAAAGAAAAGAAAAGAAAAAAATCTTTTTGCTCCCATAGTGCTAAAGGGCTTCCTCTCACAGTTCATTTCTTAGAAGTCTAAAATATAGAGTGGAAATAGACTTTTGTTTTACTCTGCATCAAAGAGTTGAATTAGAGAAATTCAGGTTGGTTATTCTCTAACTTTGACTTGAACAGCACATCTAAGAGGTGGGGACCAGAGGGGGTAGTGTTAGGAAGAAGGAACTTCAAAGGCCTTTAATAAGAATAAAATTCCACTGGAGTTACCATATGTCCATTAAAGGGCTGAGAGGAGGAGCTGCTGGAGCGCGGGGTTCTCAGGCAGGCAGACCGTGGGGTACAGCCTCAATACCTTCCGCAGAATCCAGGGCCTGTCGCACCACAGATTTGTGCTTTCTGAACAAGGGTTTTAAAGTACAAAGAATCAAGAGCCTTATCTTTTAACAGGTAAGGAAGGATAACATTTTGTGACTTTCTTCTTAAGGGATGAAAGTGAAACAGTGAGATTTCCTGGGAGAGAGAAGCAAGATCTGGAGCAGGGAGGAGACAGGCTTTGTTCTCATCAAAGAAGAAAAAGAATGTAGGGGGAGAAAAAGCTAATGAGTTACTGCCAAGGAGATTTAAGCAGGGATAATGTAGCTGGTAGAGAAAGAACACAATTGAATGTTTTGGCAGGCCTGTGGTGAAAACTTTTCCCATTATGATTAGGGAAGGGAGAGCTCCAGTGCTTTACCTTTCAAGTGCTCTGTGCCACAGAGAGTGCACAGAGGAGCAAAGGGAGGCTTCTCTGCAAAGGAATAATGAACGACATAGAGCCGGAGCAATGCCTGGCCTGCGCCACCTTACACACATTTGCATTTTCTATAGTAGCTGCAGAATGCTTAGTCCTCTGACAATATCTGGTGCCTTGGAATCAACAGCCTGGAATTTACCATCTTTCCATCCCAGAGTAGCCAAGTGGGTCTCAGAGGTATCAAGAACGGCCCGGTCCAAAGAGTCAGGATGCGGCATAGCCAGAAGTGCACTGGGGCCTTGGCCGACAGATGGGGAAGGGGCTGGAAGGCGGGAAACACCAATACCACCAAACCGCTCAATCATCTTTAGAGAGAAGGGATATAAAGTTGAGCTTCACCCACCCCTTCCATGCACCCTTTCCCTTGTGACAGCAAAGGGGACAGGATTTCCAATTACTCCTGGCATCCCTGAGCAACTAGAAAAAATACCTATTTGTACTAGTCCCATCATCTATGCTCTCTTTCTGAGAGATATTATTTGATAAATGTCTTTTGAATAACACCTATATGCAGGATTCTGTTCACAGCCCTGGGAGGGAGAGCTTAAAAAAGGCCTTGATCTTTACGTATCTTATATCTAGTGGAAACTACAGAATATAAAGTATAAAAGGACACTTTACAATGCAAAGCCATAGATACAAGGGCCAAACTGGAATGTAGCATGTGCAAAAACAACGATCAAAAGAAAATTTGGCGATGGCGAGGAAGAAGAAATTAAAAAGGCATTGAATTTCTGTGGGCCAGGTGTAAGTGTTAAGCATTTCATACATCATTTCACTTGATTTAATCCCTAAAGCACTCCTTTGAGACAGGTATTTTTATACCACTAAGTAAATGACAAAGCAGAGGCTTGGAGGGTTCAGGTGATTTATCCCAGGCCACACAGTGAGTGGTCCTGTCTGAAGTATGTGGCTCTCGGAGGCTCTGGCTCCATCACGGGCCATGAGGAGCTGAGGCCCAGTGAGGCAAAAGCACCAGCCCAACGGCAGCGAAGCTGGCTGCAGGAAGGCCCGGGGTGGAGTGCCAGTTTCCCGCCTCCTGCTCTACTAAGGAGAAAGATTCTGATAGATAGGGAGCTAGGGGAAAGCTGGGGGAGCCACTTCTGCCCTTTGAGAACTTAAGGTCCTCATTTTTCTGTTTCCTTCCTGTTTCCCCAGCTGGGCTCTTCCTCCTAAGGACGTCACAGCTGCTGCATCCACTGCAGGCCCAGCTTGTGTCGGTTCTACAGCAAGTGCAGGCACAGATGAAGGCAGGCCTGGAGGTCTGAGGACCTGTGAGGCACACCAAAGTCAGGCCAGAATGCCCACACCCCACTGGGTGACTCTCCCGGAAAGTTTGAAAAGGGGGCTAATTGCTCTGTGTCTCAGTTTCTCTATAGTAGAAAACAAAAGGGGAGAAAGATGGCTAGGTCAGAAGAAGCCTAAGATAAACTCTGCTCTCCTTATAGTTGAAAAAAGAAATCCTTTCTTGGAGGGAGAGAGGGAAGAAAGGAAGAAGGAAGGAAAGGAAGAAGGGAGAGAAGGAAGAGAGAAAAAAGGAAGGGTGGAAGGAAAGGAGGAAAGAAGGAAGGTTAGCCAATAAAATCTGGTTTATTTTTTCCCCCTGAACGTGTTTATTCCCATTCATGTTTATTCTTGTCAAACCAAATAGGGTGTATGTATTGGGGGTGGGGGTGGGGGGCAATAAGTTTGTCCTAGAGCAGTTAGTAAACAGACTTTGACCCAAACTTTCCATTTAAAAGTAGATAAACACAGTGAATTTGTCTCAACTTGGACTACAATGATTAAGCAACTCTAAACAGATAGGGACAAAAAAATCCATGGAAATGGTTTATAGATGTTTTCCCCAGATGACTTTAAAAAATCAGAAGAAGTCAGCAATTAGCCTGGACTTTCTGAGGCTTCCCACACTCTTTCTACACCTTTCACATATATGCCAGAAGTCTCAGAGATGGTTTGACAAACAATGCACTGTGAATCTTACATAAGAAAAACAAAAGGTTGAAAATGTGATCAGGGCTTTGACCAAAACCATGTGATTCTACAGAACGCGGACATCAGCTTGGCTTTTTGGTGGGTGGGTGTTGCCCTCATTAATTCCGTGGATAAACAATAGGAAGGAGGTCTGCATGATTTGATGGACAGCTTTTGGAAATGATCTTCTGCTTGGCAAAACACTGCAGTGCTAATTTTATTCATATGGAAGGAAATGCAAAGAAGTGTCACTAAAACAAGGGAGGTAATTATAGGGCATGAATCAAAAAGCTGGATGACACAAAATGAAGAGTAACTGAATTAGCCTCATCACTGTCTTGAAATCTGGACTTAATTTCCAGAAGAACCTGACCTCTCATTTCTAACTAACAAAGCCAGGCATATTTTCCCTGATGTTTAGTTTCCAACCTACATGTTGGACTTGAAGAACTACAAACACCACTCTGAATTGCTTGGCTATTGTAGCAACCCAACAGACTAAGCGGCATCTTAGAAACAGAACATCTCAAGAGTTGGAAGGGATAATCGTAAAGATCACCTGGTGCCATTCTCTGAGCAATCATTAAATCTCCTCGGCCATCCCTGGCAGCATTGACTAGCATCTCCAGGGGTAGCTCATTCTACCTTTACATCCTTCATCTGCCTACCCCCCATGGACGGAGACATTTACAGAGCTGCGGTATTAGATGCTGCTCTCTTAGAGAGAACTTTCTTTTCAACTTGGGCCCAAATCTTTCTTTCAGTAACTTCTACCCATTGGACCCAAATCCCTCCTAGCTGAAGCTAAAGACAGCTGGGTGTGTTTACCTCCCAAAGATGCTCCTCGGGTCTCATGTTCCCAGTTCTTCAATAGTAACCCATGGGTCTCCTTGCCGGCATGTTCATCTTCCTCCTTCTAGATAGAAGCTTCCTAGTAAGGTCTGAACTGTACTGAGAGTAAGACTTAGCAGCCATCACATCACTTAATCAAATACTTCTCTTATATTAGTATTGCCTAAAATTATATACAGTACCTCTTTGACAAACAAAATTCACTGTTGACACACTTAGAGTAAACTAATCCTTCCTCCCATTCTATCTTTTATGACTGATGGGTTCCACTGTCTAACATAATTGCATTACACTTCAACTTCTTAATCCTTCCTCTTCTCTTTTAAATCTGTAAAATCCAGAAATATTTTGGAAGAGTAACCAAAAGTTGGAGGAACGGGAGGCTTAGACATGGTGCTAGGGTTTTATTTTCTATTGTGAAGCAAAATGCGCCATTCTTGCACTTGCCGCGGAACAAAGAAATCACCGCCTGTTGTTTCACATGGTACACCCTTGATTCCAGGCATTTTCGACAGTTCTTTCATATTTCCAACACAAAGATCAATTTCTCCCCCCTCAGAAGATGAGGGGTTCCACAAATGTGCAGACCACACCCACTTTCCATACCTCTCATCGCCCCCGTTTAACAAGGCCTCAGGTACTCTGATCAGGTTCCTGCCCAGCCTTCAGCTGGCTCTTTGGAGAAGCAAATAAATACTCGGCAAATGTGCCAAGACCAGGACTCTGCTGGGTCCATCGACACTTCACCTTTCTCCTAACACAGGATCTGTTAGCCATTGTTTCAGGAGTTAAAGCAACAGAAACTTGTCAACAGAAATCTACCAGTAGTAGCTGTAAAAAGATCCTAACCTCTGCTATTAGGAAACCACCCAAGACCAATGGCAGCCCTAGAGTACAGAGGATGAAAAAGAAACTCTTCAGGGTTTTTTATTTTACCTAAGAAAATAGATAAAATCAGCCTGGCTGCTTATACATTCAACTATCGAAATGAAAGCACAATGAAATTGGATGACTGGTAGAATATTCATGCTATATGCCTTGCACATAAGTGCTCAAAGATAACGGAGACTGTTTTTCCATTTAAATAAAATAATGTAGGATTGGATGAGAAGTAAATGTACATGAACAGCATACCAAAGACAAAAAGACTGAGATCAAAAATGGTCCATGAGGCCAACTCAGAAAATACCACAGAAGTCAAGAGATAACATGATTTGACATGCAAATAAAATGATAACCAACTAGTATATTTTTAAAGTTCACACTGTAAATGAGCATTTTTTAAAAGTGTGTCCCTCCAATTTTTAAACTTTTTCTATTTTTCATCCCTCCAATTTCTTTAAGTGATATTTATATATATAAAAGCACTGTTAATAGAAAATTTTGTCATTCAATCCCATACGCATTTTACCACATTAATTTAGCATAATGAGACTCCATATTTTACTTTAAATTTTTTTTTTTTTTTTAAAGATTTTATTTATTTATTCATTTATCCCCCCCCTGCTGCTTGCGCCCGCCGGGTCAGCCAACCACGCCATGCAGGCGGGCCTGCCCCCACCAGGAGGCCCCGGGAACCGAACCCGGGGCCTCCCATATGGCAAACGGGAGCCCTACTGATTGAGCCACAGCCGCTTCCCACTTTTAAATTTTTAATACTCTTTTAAAAATGACTCTAAGCATAAGTTGCAGTTTAAGCATTATTTTTCAAAGTCCCTAATACCTTACCTTTTTTAATTAAATGTACACAAGTAAATTTATTGAATATGCGAGGCATTAAAAAAAACTATTTATGGTTTCCATCAAATTTTTTGCTTACAAGTAAATAAAAGAAGTGTAATGGTATAACTCATCTAAATCCTCACATTCTTTCTTTAGGTTTGACTGAAGAAATGCAATGACAGAACAATCTGAATAATTAAACTCCTTCAATGCAAGTTACAACTGATTTTATTGTGACTCTGCCGTTCTTCTGCCAACTAATAAATGCACAACACTTTGAATAACTGGAATGAAAGGCGTCTTATAAATTAAAAAATTATTGGATCCTATCCAAGCAATGAATAAGCTATTCCTTGCTGTGTGCAAATTCAGCACTTTGGATGGGGAATTAACACTATTACGTTAACAGGCTTAACATTCTAAGGATTTTCTAATCTTCTAATTGTCTAAAAGGATGAGCTCCCTGAATCAACACCTCACTACCTTCCCTACCTCCTCCCAAAGCAAGCTACCCCGTCCCCACCATATCCATCTGCCATTTCCAGACTCACTGCCTCAGTCAAATTTATTTACCTGGTGAGGAGTAACTGCTGATTTCAACAAATCTGAATATACACAGACCGCTCTGTACAACTTGTATATCTTTAACAGTATTACTTTGCTATGTAGGCATTTAAAAAATTATGAAGAATAAGTTTAAAGTGCATGAATAGGGCAGCTGGCAGGATAAAATAAAACCTTTTGCTGAATCAGCACTAAAACCAGCCATTTTCATTAAGACCCTCAATATCGGAAAGGCCAAAACCTTTGGAGAGGCCATTAATGTATTTTTGCAGCTCATTAAATTGCTATGAAGAAGCAAAGAGAAACAAAGAACTAAATGTTTTAAGTTTAAATGTCCTGGATTTTGTTTAAAAAAGAAAAAAAGGTGAGAGCAAAAGAAACTTTCCTGAAATGATCTGACACTGCAGACTGTAGACAAAGTCATCCAAGAAATAAATCTTTTAGACCTAGATCATCAAATGAAAGTCTTATGCATTTTTCTAACTTCATACAAGTTAGGCTATAATACTTTACACAAAACATAAAGTATGACGTCATTAATTTTACAATTAAGTTTTTTAAAAAAGCAAATGGGGAAGCGGATGTGGCTCAATCGATAGGGCTCCCGTTTACCATATGGGAGGCCCCGGGTTCGATTCCCGGGGCCTCCTGATGAAGGCAAGCCAGCCCACGCAGTGCGGTGAGCTGACACAGCAAGACGACCCAACAAAGGGAGACAAGCAGACACAGAAAAACGCACAGCAAATGGACATAGCAAGCACAAGCAGCGGGAGGGATAAATAAATAAATAAAATCTTTTTTAAAAAAAGCAAATGGAAGGTGCACTGGGGAACAAAAGGCCCCCCAATCAGGATTTCTGGTCATCTAAAGCCCAGTCGTGACCTACCTACCCCACTGATCAGAGGCACTGTAAAACGCAGAGATTTCTTTTTTTTTTTTCTCTCTCTCTCCCTCTCTCCCTTGTTGTTGTTTGTGCTCGCTGTCCGCTCTGTGTCCATTTGCTGTATGTACTTTCTGTGTCTGCTTGTCTTTTCTTCTCGTCTTTCTCTCTCTCTCTTTTTTTTTTGGAGGCACCAGGAACCGATCCTGCTACCTCCGGTGTGGGAAAGAGGCACTCAATTGCTTGAGCCACCTCATCTCCCTGGTCTGCTGCATCTTTCACTATCTCTCCTCTGCATCTCCCTTTGTTGTATCATCTTGCTGTGCCAGCTCTCTATGGCGCGGCCCGTCAGCTCTCTGCGGCCAGCTTGCCTTCACCAGGAGGCCCTGGTAATAGAACCTGGGGGCCTCCCATATGGTAGATGGGAGCCCAATCTCTTGAGCCATATCTGATTCCCACAGAGATTCCTACTATTTGCCAAGGCAACATAAAACTACACAGGCTCTGGCTCCCTAATTTAGTGTATTTTATTAAATTTCCATTCTCTGAAAACAGATCATCCAGAAAACTCCTGACAAACCATACTGTCTGATTAAGTACAAAACCCATTCCCCATCCGTAGTAAGAGTTGACTGCATTAACTTGGGTAAACTGATGTTGGTGTGGTGCCTAGACCAGAGAAGATATCACATAAGATCCATATATATACATATAATGCTTTAAAGTCAACCTGTTGTCATAATGGGAATTCACTATTTACAGGACGTTCATCTAGTATTGTCAAGTTTTCAAGTCCCCACTATAAAATATCGAAATCACAAAACTCAGGAGCAGATGTAGCTCAAGTGGTTGAGCACCTGCTTCTCATGTACCAGGTCCTGGGTTCAATCCCCAGTACTTCCTAAAAAAAAAAAGAATCACAAAACTCAAGGACACCCAATGGGCAACTAACTTCTATTTAACCAATAGCCACTGAGAAGGTTTAGAAAAGGGTAAGTTCCTAAAAATCTGGGTGGGAGTGTAACTTGGAACAGAGTATAAAATTGGAAGACAATTTGGCAATATAAAGCATTAGAAATATGTATATCTTTTAATGAGAAATTCCAAGTCTAAAAAGAAAGGTAGATGAACATACCCATTAATACAAACATAATTCGATTTGCGTGAAGGATCTGGGCAGGAAACCTAAATCTACCATGCCTCTCTCTCCTTCCCAGATCTGGACTCTGAAGGCCACATGCCAGGGACTCCTTGGCAAAGGTCTAGAGTGCCTGAGCAAGCTCGTTCAGCTTGACTGGTCCAAGCTCCCTGAGCTCAGCCACGGGGTCCCTACAAAGCCTGGTTGAATGCCATTTCACAAAAATGGGGAAAGTTCCATGAACTGTGACATCCAAATGACAGTGATATCCCTCACGTGGCACAGGAGATCTTGCAAAGGATAAGAGAAAAAAGCAAGACCCCGTGATAAAGAGCTTTTCAAGTTGCAAACGTAGTTGAGAGAGTTCCCCCATACAGCCCCTCACCCAGCTTCCCTATTGTTAATACCTTACATTACTATGGTACATTTGTTATAACTAAGGGACCCACTTTGGCACAGTAACTAAAACTCCATAGTTTATTCGTATTTCATTAGTTCTTCCCTGCTGTCCTATTTCTGTTCCAGGATCCCACATTACATTCAGTCGTCATGCCCCCTTAGATTCCTCTTGGCACTGACAGTTTCTCAGACTTTCCTTGTTTTTGATGACCCTGGCAGTTTTAAGAATGACTGGTCTGGTACTTTGTAGGATGTCCCTCACTTGGGATTTGTGAGATGTTTTTCTCATGATTAGACAAGGGTTCTGGGTTCTGGGGAGGAGGCCATAGAGGTGGAGTGCCATTCTTATCACATCATATCAAGGGGACATGTCATCAACATGATTTATCACTGTTGATGTTGACCTTGATCACCTGGCTGAGGTGGTATCTGTCAGGTTTCTCCATTATAAAGTTACTTTTCTCCACCCTTTCCACACAGTACTCTCTGGAAGGAAGTCTATGGGCAAACCACGCTTCAGGAGTGGGGAGTTATGCTCTTCCTGCTTAAGAACTGAGTATCTACATAAGCTATATGGGATTTTTCTGCACTGGAGATTTGCCTCTTCTCCCCATTTAATTATGTACTCAATCATTTATTTATATCAGTATGGACTCAAGGATGTTTCTTTTATACCTCTAATCCAAAACTATGTTCTTCATTTTGTTGCTCAAATTGTCCCAGCTTTGGCCAAGGGGAGCTCTTTCAGGTTGGGCCCTGAGTCCCTTTGGCATGTCCCCCAGAGTTTTCTTTTCGGAACCACATCTTACTTTCTGCTTCTCCGGAGTTCTATCAGCAAAGTGCCTTACTTGAGAAAAGTACTAATGTCACCGAGCTTTGCATGTCAATTAGAAAGAATGGGCAGATTTGGTGTCAAAAGAGGACGGAGTAGAGGGAACCCTAACAAACACCCTGACGGGCATATGAGAAAACAGAGGCATGAGTCTCCTCGTGGCACTCTTCAGCGTTACGTCTGGAGGCAAAGGTGTTGGGGCAGCGTTTTCCGATGCCTCCTTCTCCCTGCCGAGTTTCCAGCCACCTGCAGCTGGGCTGAGGATGCTATCAGCCAAGCACACTTGCAAGTACTAGCAACAACCACCCCTCTAAGTATAATCACCGTCTTCTTCAGCACGCTAAGTTCCAGCTCCGTGACGGCCAAGCACTTCCCAGGTGCCCCGTGCAGCAACCCCGTGAGGGCCTGACAGGAGATTCTTGCACCACAGCAGACCAGGCCAGATAATGTTGAGTCAGCATTTTTGGTCCCTATTTAATGACTCGCTTTGTCCCAAGTCCATCTTCATGCAGTGGCCTGCAGGCTTAGAACTGAGCTGCATACCACGTCATCATAAGCCATACAAATACTGCACAATCCTTACAGTACTTAGAACACTTAGTTCTTCACACTGGAGGCCACTAAAGCAAACTCTAAGCTTTCAGATGAAGCAACAGCAGTCCCAGGAAAAGAGAAAGCAACCTGTTCCCACAGAGTTAAGGCATGGAAGAGGCAGTGCGAGAACCTGATATGTCATCTTACTCCTCATCCACTGACCTTTACGGGGGTGAAATCTAAGCGGCCACATGGGTAGATAAGTTAACTTTTTTTTTTTTTCATCTTGGCCAACTGGGAGAAAGGGACTAGAGAGGACAGGGCAAGATTTGAAGTATATGCTAGAAATGATTTTATGACAAAAGCTCTGGTTTTATGCATTTTTATGCCTCTTATTAAGAGTCAAATGAAGTCATTAAGCTCAGGGCAGTTCAAAATGCCTCTCTTGCAAACCCCAGAGCTCCGCTATAATCCCTCAAATTATTAAATAATTGCTGTGTTTCCCTGGGGGTCACATTTGGCAACAAAATACTGGTCTAAATAAACTAATCATATGACCCAGTGACTAATACTCACATTCTACATTTCCTAGTAGCAAAAGAATAGGAACTACTTCTTAGGTCCCAAGTGGGGAGGAAAGTGAAGAGTATTTGGTGGGTTCTGGTTGGTGGGGGGAGTAGAATGACAAAAGAATAGGAGAATCAGGGAAATGTTTCAATGATCAGTGTCATCTTCTCCACACCCAACCCTGTACATCATCAATTCTTTACTCCAATCCTAGCTCCCTTCCATTTCAGGAATGGTTACAGCTACAAGGAGAAATCCAAGCATATGGCTCTGTCCTTCTGGACCGTTCTACAACATTGGCTCGGCTGCTTTGGAAAATCCTATTCTATCTCCTAAAGCGAGATGACCTCAAGTTGTCATTTCCAATAAGTATGCTTCCACTGATTTTTATGAACACAGACAAAAGCTGGTACAACCTTTTTTTAAAAAAAAACAAAAAAAACCTTTCAAACCAACTGTAGTTGCTATGCACGGTTATTTGTTTCTAAGGCAACAGCGTATATCTAAGTACTAATGGCCTGTCCTTTTGCCAGGCAACAAACAGCCTTGTGATGCAACTGCACCTGTCTCGGATACGCGTTACTATGGAGACGCTCCAGTTACCAAGGCTGCCATCACGCTAATCGCCTAGCAAAGGCAGACATACAGCAGTCTTCTCAGAGAGCCCAGCTGTTCTTCCCTGTCTCTTGCTGAAGACTGATTGTCTACGCCTGTGATGGAATGCTTCTCGCTGAGATGCACAAGAACTTCATTAATGTTATTCCAGAAGATCACTTTGTGCTCCCTCCTGCAGAACAAACATCAGACTAGAAAAGAATCTGCAAAGAAGTGGACTGTGAAACTACTGAATTCTATTTATGAATTCACGCCATTCCTAACTGACAAGGAGAGACAGACACAGGAATATGTATCTAAGTAGGCCATTACAATTAAAAACATTTCCTTACATTTTTAAAAGTTATTTTTGTAGGGTTGGGAGATGCATTTCAAACCCAAACACTAGGTACAGATAAAATGAATTTTAAAATCTGGCTGTGTGTTTTATGGCTTTATTTTGGAATCTAACACTAATAGGTTTTTTTTTAAAAGTGACCAACTACTTATGCCCCCTTTAATTGTATCAAAAAATCACACCCACGACCTCACTGTCTCAAAACAAATAGGCATGTGCGGAGGAACAAAAGCTTCCACTGTTCTCTGCTGTTCTCCCTGAAGAGGCAAGCGCCAAGTAACCACAACAAAATGATCACTCAGGAACACCGTCTACATGGAGACGGGAAATGACAACTTTGAGGGCGTCCTTTGGTGAGCACCTGCAGAGACACTTCGGTCAGAGTAGACTAAGACGGAATGGCTTGCTTGACTCATTTCTGGGCTTTTAACCCAACAAAACATGACACACTGATGAGAAAGCTGTCAACTTTCCTTTGTAGATGTTTCTACCCAGGAAGGTATTACCTTATCCATCACGAAGCCTTCTGGAAAGACATTCTTCCAAAGCAGCAGACGAGGTAAGGGTAACAGAAAATGCAGCCATGGATATGCCTCCAAATAATATTTCATTTCTTCCTCATTTATCTGCAGTGACTTTTTAAATCCCATAGAGCCTAATAAGTTAGCTCCAGCACCCTTCTCTGCCAAAATAATGCAACTTCAACAGACCCCCCACAACACCCCCCAAAAAAGTCTGAATTGCTTACCTTTGATATGCCTGAGGAGACGTGGGAGGTGTGTTGAACACATGTGAGTATGGGTGATAAGGTGTCTTTTTCAAAGCCTGAATTAGATTTTGTCTATACTCTGGGTCTATGCACCACAATGATCCTTTCCCAATACTCTGCAAAGAAAATTGAAATACAAAAGTAAGTATTTTGCAGTAAGTGTTTGTGTGTATATGTGTATGTGTGTGTGTGTGTGTATATATATATATATATAGCTATAATAATAGTTACTTATTTTCAAAAGCCTTTCACTTATTTGTTGACTGTTTGCCACCCTTAAATATTGTACTCTGACAATAGAACACCATAAAATGTATTTCAATCTTATATTAAGTTTGACAGCCAAAATGAACACATGTGATTACCAAGTTATGCCAACACAATAATATTATAATTTTCATATCCTAGCAACTAAAATAAATCAGAATCCTTTATTATTTTTCAATGTCAACTTTAAAAAACAAATGTATTCTTTTCTAAAAATGAGTTTTGAATTTGTCAGGCTTCAAATGTTGAAAGAAAAAAAAAAGGGCTGAGATAGTTACAACTCCTTCTCTGTTTTAAAAACAAGAGAGTTCTGTTTTGAAACCATATCATGGTACATCGGTACCATTTCACAAAAATGGAAAAGTAATCCACTTGTTTTTTCCAACTCAGTCATAAAAGAACAACATTTAAGCTCAGAATGGAATTCTGTAATTACCCTCCCCAAGAAACAAGAGAACTCAGGCAGCCATGGTCAACCTAAGCCAGAAGCCAATATTTATTTTTCAGATTCCTCAGTTTGCAGCAATCTGCTCCAGCACTAATGAGCTGAATCTCTGGAAGTCAACCTAAACAATGAAAATTTTCTCCAACTGGTCCAGCGGGACTGAGGTCCACTGTAGGTTGGAAGCTCTTGGTATGTAGGCATTTTATTTTAAAAAAGCTTCAAGTCTTTCCTCTGAAGCCCACTGAAACTGGCAGCGGGCCGATGGGCAGTCACTGCTACCACTGCATGCTTTCAAGTGACCAAATGTACCCAACTGTTTGATAAGGGACTTTTGTAAATATTTACTGATTTGGAGAGAAAAGAGGTTAAATTACACAAACCCGTGCCCACCCCATGCTTTCAGCCAACAGATTCTCTTATTTTCAGAACGATTGTGCTACAGAAAGATTGACGTGTCCTCCTACATTTAGAAAGCAAATAAAATTGTTTAACTTGGGGGAGGAGGAGGGGGTCCAAGGAAATCCCTCTGCAGAACTAGAAATACTTTATCCTTAAAAGCTTTAAGATACTTTTAAAAAAATATGTATTTTAGCTATCATTTCATTAAATAGTATACTTACAAATCTTATTCTCAGATTAAAATACTTTACTATCAATAATATCAGCGAGCAGTGCAACTGGAATTAACTCTTTCTAGTGCACTGAGACTAGGAGAATTGCTCAAAGCCATGGTCAGCGGCTGGAATCTCATGACAGCCTCCAGTCACCCACCCACCCCCAGACTCAGGCCTGGCCACAGACAAAGGTCCGGGGCAGGACCACCTCTTTCTATGCCAAACATCAAAGCTGCATCATGGGATGTTTACAGAAGTCAATGTCCACAGAAGGCTTCTCCTTTCAGGCAAACATTTTCAAGCCCACAAAATAGTTCAGGGAGCATGGTGAGACTTTCCAAATAAAGCAGGCAGACCACCAAATAATCTAGCCAAGGAGCTCAGGCCTTTTCTTTGGGAAAAAAAGCCGTGTAGCACACTTTTTAGAGGAACACCAAAAGCCAAGGGGTCATGGAGAGGAATGGCGGTGGAGCGGGGAGACAGGTAGTCACCACAGTTAGATCAGCTTCACAACAGTCGGGTCCTGGCCTGAGCCCATCAAAGGCCCTTGGGGGACCCTGAACCAGTCATACCAGCCTTTCTGATCCACTTGAACACAAGGCCCCACACTAGCAACACAGGTCTGAGCTACACAGAAGGACTGCAGCCTGTCATGCAACCCAAATATTTCTGCAATGAGATTATCCTGGTCCTGAGAACCTAATGGCTTTTGTTTGCAACAAGGTGGCTTTCGGGGTGGGACAGTTTAATCTTACCCTGAATAAAAATATGGAAAAGAAATGAAAGACAACTGACCCTCTTAGGGAAATAACAATAAGCCAAGGATGTGATTTCCCCTAATCCTGACCTAAGTATCTTGTTTATTATACTACACTGTTATTTACAAAAACCAAACTGAATTAAACTTCAGGGCTCCACAGGACATCCCACAAGGTAGCCAAGCCAGGTGCAAGGAGGTGGGGTCCTGGGAAGAATAGGAGCTCCTAGACAGACCTCTTCCATGTGGCATCACACAAATCATGGCACCAAAGGAAGTCTTGGCTTTCCTTTTCTGAAACGCAGACCCCTGAGAGATGGGCACGAGGCTGAGACATGGAGTGATGCTGGGCGCTGGGATAGTGCCTGGTACCTAGAGGTACCCAATCGATGGCAACAGCATCATGAAGTCTCCTTTTCGGTGGAAGAAATGGAACAGAGCTGGCCGTTCAGTGACTTTCATTAAATCAAATCTGATTTTCCGAAAGCTATCCATTATAAAAGCACTATGCTCCATCAGCAGCAGGAGGAGGGGTCTCTGGCAAACTGACGTGACAAGCAAAGAGGAAAAGGGCTGTCTACCCACGTATGCGGTAGGTCCTGGCTTAGTGAATGGACTTTGAAGAGCTTTTCTGCATTCTTAGATACCTCTTTATTTTCCATAGTCCCCCATATGCCTTCTATGCACCCTTGTCCAATCTGCCCTCTACTGTAACTTCTTCCTTGCTCGAACAACCCATATGGCAGACTTATAACCTCCTAGCTACTAGAAGTTTCCTTCTGCCCAGGTCTTTGCACAGTCAGTGATCATGGAGCTGAGGTTTAATTTCAAACTTGGGCAACACATGGGACCATTTCACAATATTCATTAACTGGAGAAATTTCCCCAGGCTTTGGATCCTAAGAAAGGGTTCCTACCTTGATCAGTTCTGCATTTTACAATGAGATGTCTAGAATTGCTGATAGGATTTTACAAGCCAGAAGCTAACTTCAATATATCCTTAACTTTGAATTACTGGCATTCCAAAGAGAAAAAGATGAAAAACAAAAATAATCTACAATGCATACCCATGGGGACACCCCATCAACCTGCCCAATGATTTTACAGTGGAGAGTTTTATGTCGAGCTTGGAAGGAACATGGACAAAGCTGCCATTGCATCCCATTTTCAAGACTTTTCCATGGTTTCATGTAACAGTTCAGAAAAATAAAAAGTTTACTTGAAAACTTTTACAATGGAAATATGCAGAGGATAGAATGCTCAAGTTTCTATGGCCAGGAAAAATTACATTTAATGCCCCTAACAGGGAAGAGAAGGATGTAATTTGATTATAGTTGTGTAATAAGACTGAGAGTCACAGCTTTTAGAGAAACATCTGCATCTCATCCAGGGGTATACACCATCAAATGTTAAAAGAATCCAGAACAATAAGATCTTCATTTATAAACACATTTTTGTCTATGTACACATTTTGTCTATATACATATATACACACCAGAGAAAATGTGAACTAGAGGGGAAAAAAATGAGAAAAAAGGTGGATGAGGACAATTTTTCTTTTTAATTAAACAGCACTTGAGGAATAATAGACAACTTTGTGTTAGCATTAAAAAACACACGCACACACATCAATATATGAGGATAAACAGATAAGAAGAGTTTATACTGTAGAAAGAACTGATTGGTGAGAAAGGTTTTAAAAAAAGATAAGCACAACTACTAAAGTAAATCTAGCTCCTAAAGATAACTTTTTTTTTTTTCTGAGAGGTCTAGATTCAGTGATAGTCTCTGAACTTTGAACCTGCACTGCAGCCCTTACATCAGGTTTCCACGTCAGGGTCCCCTCACTAGGTTGTGAGTTCCTGGAGGACAAGTACCCTATGTAAACTGTGGGTCATGATACATGAATAGGTCATGATAGCAATTTAATGGGCCACAGCCAGAATTGTTTTAATCGAACTAAATGGAACAGAATAGAACTGAATAGAAACAAATATTTCAATAGACCATATCAGAAGAGATACAAGAGACCGGAAGAGAAAATATCTATAGTAAAGTTATGTTGTATGAAATCTGTACGCATATACATATATATATACTGGGTCACAAGGTAAAATATACTCTTACTGGGAATCTGGGTCAAAAAAAAAAAAAAAAAAAAAAAAGCTTAGTAAATACTGGTCCAGGACAATGGTTTCCAATCTTTTTTCCTTCTCCCCACTTCTGACGGATAAAGCCCACTTCTGGCACTAATGGAGGACTTGCTAGATTCCCTCCATGTGATGCTCAATAAAGGCGACACACATCCCTCCCCATGGCTGGGGAGTGGGGCCAGTGAGGCAGGACACATATCAAAGGGGGGAGGTTGTTCTTAGTGAACTTGTAACGATCCCTTTTGCTGTTTCAGATATGCCAATCACAGGGTATTTCCAAGCCCGCTCACATTCACTCATTCATTTATTTGGTACCTACTACATGCCAGGACAGCATGGGGTGGGTGGATGGGGCATACATTAGTGAATACCCAAGAATACAACAAGTGACTACACTCATGAAGGGGGAGAAAGACAATAGTTAAGGAAAGAAAGAAATCAGCAGACTCATGACAGACTGTAACACCCGCTATGAAGGAAATCAAGAGTGATGGGCTAGAGGAGGAACATGCTGCTGTGTGAAGAATAATGGGGTGGAAGTGGCCAGAGAACTGGCAGGGATCTGCTGCGAGCTGATGTCTGAGATGACCGTGGGGTTTGGGCTCAGGTAGCAGTGGTGGAGACAGAGAAAGGAAGATAGCTTCAAGATTTACTCTGGAGACCCAGTTGGACCTGGTGATGGATTAGAAGTGGCAGGTAAAGAGAAGAGAAAAACGAAGATTTGAAATGAGCAACTAAGTAGGTTGAAGACTGGGAGAAGGGAAAATCCAGAGCTCATTTGAATGTACAACCTTGAGATGTCTAAGTATGAAGAATCATTGATTAAGGTATTTCAAGGAACTAATTGGACATAAGCCACCTCTCTTCCCTCTGCTATACCCTCACTGACCCCATCCTTTATAGCAAGAGCTCATGAATGTGGAGGGATGGAGCTGATGTGGTTTGGCCTTAGAGGTCTGATATCAACTGGCTCCTCTATAGCAGGGGTCAGTAAACTTTTTCTTAAAGGGCCAGATCATAAATATTTTAGTCTTTATGGGCCACATGGTCCCTGATGCAGGTACTCAGCTCTGTCACTGTAGCAGAAAATCACACAGAGTAAAAGAATGACCATAGCTCCAACAAAATTTTATTTACAAAAACAGACAGCGGGTTCCACGTGGCCTGCAATTCAGAGTTCCCTGCCCCCCTGCCCTACCACTTATATAGTTTGAACCCACGCTTCAGGTTCAAAGCTCCTGTAATCCAGGCAACCTAAGGCACAAGGTAAGAGATCATCAGGAACTAAAAACTGGGCTGGGTCCTGTGGGATTGGGGAGGGGTTGCTGGTGATGATCCTAGTGGAGTGCTCCAAGGTAGGAAAGGAGGAAGTCCAGCAGTGGGTGTGGGACGATGGCAGGGAGAAGGGAAGATATAGACACAGACTAGAATAAACAAGCCTATTAGTAATAGGAATACATATCATTTGTTGAGCTGCATCTTCTGAAATCATTGTATGAGTATGTGTAGCTCACTCTCTCCTTCTGGATCTGTTTCCTCTTCTATAAATTGGGTGGTAGATTAAATCATCCCAAAGGCACATAATTCTATGTTTTAGAGATGTATTATTATGAGTAATTATTACACATGGGCCTTCGTTTCTCCATCATCTTCCAAGCTTCCCAACACCATGTTTCTGAGTATCCTTTCACTGAGTGTCTGTGGATGGGGGGGGGGGGAGATGGTGAACTCTTAGAAAAGCTTCATCTCTAGAGAGAAGTCAGACAGATGTTTTGTGTGTGTGTGTGTTTTAATCTATGGGGAAGAAAAAATAATCTCCTTGCATGAACATTTCAATAAAACCAAAATAACCCCAAGATTTACCTAAAACCAAATTAATCTCCAGGAGAAATTTGCTGCAGTGCGTTGGGTGGGGGTGTGATGGAGAAAGGAGACTGAGTTCATCAGAGCTGACCGTGGTCTCCGCTGGGCGGGAAGCCCTCCTCTTTACTGCCTTTGACACAGGCCTGTTCCCCGCTCCTGCTCCTCACCCTCCACCAAGGTGGTTTCTTTGAGGGACGCGGGGTGGCGGCTACAGGAAGCACAAAACCGAAGCGCGTCATCTCGCGAAAGCTGGCAGGTCCAGTAAGTGTGTGTTTGGATTGAAGTGAGTTCTTTTTTATACTCTAAAATCTAGACTGTTGTTTTCCAATTGCCAAAGGCAGTCGTGAGCTGGTGCATCATCAACAATAACAGAATGATCACCAAAACAGCCAAAATATATTTACTTCTAAATATCATCAAATGCTACCCTGCTAAGTTCTAAGAAAGAAAAGAGAAAACACACACACACACGTCCTTTCACACACTCTCACATATCCCTCTACTTCAAGTCAGGAGGCCAAGCAACTGGCAAATTTACAATCACTGTTTACCTAACTAAATAGTGGGCTTTGCCCAAATTAGTTTCACCAATTTATCCTCTGTGAGCCTTCAACAAGTAAGGTTAATGACTTTCTCCTGTCTGAAACCTCACAGGGTCATGAGGCAGGATGAGAAAGAATACAGGACAATAAGAGGTTTGAAATTTTCAATCGCTCTCAAAACACTCAAGAAGTATAAAAAGCTGGTAATTTTATAAACTTCTAATACCAGCCATGCTATATCATTTCAAAGGTAGAACCACTCAGATGAATTCAAGACACTGTGTGGCAGCAAACCACGCACACAGGATATATGGGTAGATACGTTCTACATGACCATTTAACTGCTAATAACTATTATGGAAGCAAAATTATGCAAATTTAAGATTTTAATTGTCACCTGATATGAAACAGAATGTACAATGGTGTAATTAAGTTGTCCTGAATGTGGATAAATTCCTTTTTTTTTTTTTTTTTCAACCTAGGGTGTCATACCCACAAAGTTAAAATTGCATAAACACATTACAAAGACATGCTTTGTAGAATAAAAGACATATATTAAACCACCTCTATTATTTTTTTAGGTTTAAAAAGGCAAACTAGTAGATAAGATGGGAGTTAAAATTCACCACTAATTACATTTACATAAATAAAAATCCAGTTATTTTAAAGGTTCAGGCCCCAGTAAAGGATTTGATAACTGTACGTTATGAACTGGAGGAATGGGGGGAAAAGATGACAGCCAGCTCTAGCCCTGGACTGTACTTGCATCCTTTCTAGCACCTCTACTTTCTTTAAGGTGATTCAAATATGTTGGAAATGATTATTAATGCAATAATTTTTATGGAGGGCAATAAAGGCAAACATGAGTCTGGAATACAATGAGGCCCTTCACTGGGTTACAACTGGCCCACCTCGTACCACTTTATCTTCTGGTTGTCAGGAGTTGCTCATCTATTTTTAAATGTTCCAATATGATCTTATCTGGTTGGCACTTATAACTGGAACACCTTATATCCATAACTAAACGTCGATGTTGAATGTACCTGGGCAGACAGAAGTTACGGCTCCTGGGTGTGTGTACTGGGCCAGAGAACTTAACAGTTACGGCCTTTGATTTTCAAAAGCATGATCATAAAGCCCCTCCCTCTAGTAAAACATACACACTCAGCTGTTTGATTTTTAGGGAGAGGCCATGGGCCATGGGTCCAGTTACCCACCCTCCCCTGGTGGTCAAGGGGCCCGGCTAAGAGGTACTGGGTTGTGAATCCAGCTTTCAGCCCCAGCATCTTGCTGTGCCCAACTCAGTTCTCTTTAAAGAGAGGTGGCCTTTTCAAGGCCTCTAAATTCTAGCACAAGTATTCCCAAGGCAAGGGAGACTCTTTCCACAAAGAGTGTTGGAGCACAGACTCGACAGATGCCTGGAAAATCTGGAACGATCCCTGACCCGGGTGGGAGAAGCTGCAATGAGCCAATAACGCTGCAAGTACTACAGTCAAGGCATGGACAAGGCGCCTTGGGATCAGAGGGTGCACCTGAGTTTGCTGGGGGAGGGGGAGAGAGGAGAGTCAAGGGCAACTACAAGTTGATGGTGTTTGCATAGCTCTCCCACAGCTTGGTGAGCGTGGGTCACTATGGGGCTTCACCCAGGCTGTAAGCCAAGCCCCCTAGAAGACCTCCCTTGGGGTAGAGGGCACACTTGTTTCTGGATACCTCTTAGCTCCCCTGAGAACTCCCTGCAACCGGAGGCAGCACATACAGACAACAGTCCTCTAGCGAGTAAACCTGAGGCTCATCCAGTTGATGCATAACTGACAAGCCCCCAAGGCGACAGAGCCATCACGGGGGAGCTCCGCCAAGGGCTCAGAGTTACCCGATCAGGGTGCACGGTGGGGGGGGGAAGCCCCGGCTCCACAAGCACCTGGCACAGCACGTTTCACCTGGCAGTGGCAAGACACTCTCCGCAAAGCATTTCATTAGTCCTGCGCTGCATCCCGGGAAGGGCTCCCTCAGCCAACGCGCTCTCCCCCCCGGGGGAGAGGAAGCAGAGAAAAGCGTGGGGCATTGCCCAGGCACCCACACACGGACACTGACCAGTGACACTCTCAGACCACGCTTCAATTACTGATTAAAGGTTTCCAAAAACAGGCAACCTTTTGACTATCTGTGGAAATTTTATCCACAGGAAATTTTCAACTTTTCCAGGATATTGCTATCTCCTGTCCATCAGGATATACGCAAGCAGCTTTTGTAGTAGTGGCAGAAGTAGCAGTGTCAGGGCAGCGGGTGCAGCTCAAGTGGTTGAGCACCTGCTTCCCATGTACGACGTCCTGGGTTCAATCTCCAGGACCTCCTCAGAAAAAAAACAAAAAAACCCAGCAGTAAGCACTACCATGAATTGAGAACCGACTATATGGCCAGTGCCAGGGCCTCATTTAGTTCTCCTAAGGCACCCATGAGGCAGGTAGTATTATCACCCCACAGGGAAGGAAAACAGAGGCTTAGGCAGTTTAACAACCTTGCCCAGGGTCAAATGCTCACAGGGAACTGTAAGAAAAAACCCGTATCACACATTTCCAAGGCAAATCATGAATAATTTCTGGAATATGCATCCTTAAATGAGTGTGTGCACACAAATGCCTTATGTGTGTGAATACACATACAGACAGACACAATTTTTTTTTTTTTTAGGAGGAAGACTCGTTTAATCACGCGGATAAAAATCAAAGCCCAAAGTTATCACTTTTATCATTATTACAATTTTATGCCTGTGTTGTTGGTACAACAACCACCTGCAGGCGAAACACCACCTCTGCATGTGGGTAGCAAGTTTCAAGGGGGTGATCAAATACCTCTGGTGGCCCTAAAGAACTCCATGGAGGAACCTGAGATTATTAAGCCGATTTCTAGATAAGGAAACAGGCTCCAAAGCGGGAGGGGCTTCCTGGGAGCACAGGCTGCAAGAGGCAGAGCAGGGGCTCAGCCCAGGTCTCCCGGGTTGCCTCTGTCTTTCCACCAAACCATGCTGCTTGCGTGAGAAAATCCAGCCTCTAGAAATGTTGTCAAAGACATGTGTGTGGCTCAGAGGGCGCCAATATCTGCATAAAGGGTTGGACCAAGAAAAACAAACAAACCAGAATCCCTCAAGCCGAGGCAGCTTGTACACGTCTGTGGAGTGCTGATACTCTCTCCATGCAGGGGGGGCCCAAAGGTTTCTGTCTTCCCCTGGCAAGAAGGGGGCTCTTAAAACCTGGTGCTACTTTAGAGAAATCGTGGGAAAGCAGCGGAAGGGCTTTGGTTTGATGGGCCCGTTCTCTAACAAGGGGGAAAGCTGGAGCCCAGTACCAGTCTGTGGAGTTATCGACACTGAACACCCATTTGTTTGGCAAAACAAATAGCTCTAAATTACATTCAACTCCTGGAGTGGACCTACATGTAATATAATCCTGTGGGACTTACACACCTTGGTGCAGACAGGATTTACATTTCTGATGTTATGTACTCACAGGTTTTTATATATAGGGCACTGTTTTCAACCTTTTTAAGACAACAGAAAGAAGTAAGTTGTACTTTGGATGTGTCAATTGTGTAGCCATTTTCCCAAAACAACAACAAAAGTGCATCTATAATCAGGTTTTAGTAACGCCTTTGTCCCCCATGTGGTAGCCCTGCAGACAAGTCACAGTTTGCAGAGTGCTCTTGGGTGACAATGTCAAAAAAAAAAAGGTGACCCTGATCATTTAAGCCTTGGTGAGTCTACATAGTAGCACCCAGGAATCTCCCAGCACAGAGAGGCCTGTCCTAGATACCCAAAGAACATGTGAAGATGCCCAGGGCTAAAGCCAGCTCTGCCCTCTCCATTCCCCTTACAGCGGCCCTGTAAGGAAGGGAGCTCTTCTTTGGGTGAGCTCTCCCCTGATTTTGTGTCATCTTCCAATGATGGGAAAGTAATTATCATATGCTTGAAAATGAGACTATCAGAAAACAGCTGAAAAGAGTTCTGAGTTCTGTTTGGGTTTTTTTTCAATTAAAGAAAAATCGTTAGTTTTTTTTTTTTTAACTCCCATAGTGATCCACTTGGCCATCAGGAGCCTCACTCATCTCTGGCATTGGCCAGGACTAAGCATAAAAGTCTAGTAGATATTCAAGGTACATGGGAATCACTACAAAGATTTTTCTTTCCTTTCTACATATATATACACATATATACCAATAAGCACATATACATACATGTATAATCTATGTTATATATTAATATATGCTATTAATATCTCTATTATGTAAGGGTGCTGGATATATTCCATTGCCCGCCTCCAGAGCCCCTCTCTCTACCCTCCACTTTGTCCCTGCCGTAGGAGACAAACATCTGTAGCTGCATCAATGGGCTCCTTGCCCACTGACTTTCTGTTTCCACCAAGGGGAGGAACCAAGGAGAGGAGAGGGCAGCAGGAGAGTGACGTCGGATAGTTCTTACTCGGGCTCCCTCCCTGATGGGCTGCTGTGAATCAGGTGCATCCTGCTACCAGAAGGCCCCCTGTCAGGCCCAGCCATAACCTCAGCTACTTTCTCCAGGATCCAGCACTGCTCCCTTCCCCTGCCCTTCAGACCTCAGGGCAGGGAAAGGTAATGCTGGCCCGTTACCCCATGGGAATTGTGCACCACCCCTTGCAGGCTTCCTGTGTCCCTGCCCAGCCCTGTGAGAGGGTCCTTCATTAAACTTTCCTGACAAAAAAAAATCAGAATTGATTATCCTAGAATTTCTCTCTTGAAATCTACATGCCACAACAGGTGCATAATAATTCCCTTACAATTTCTCCAAATCAGGAAGGGTAGCCATCACGCAGGAAAAAGGAAATGCCAGCAATACTTCCATAAATAAATACAGGCATACCTTGAAAGGGCAGAAGTCATCCTCTTATAGAAATAAGCTCTGAAACATGAAAACTGGATTACAATATTAGAAGAGTTTGTTATTACTAAAAACACTCTCTGTAGAATTGCTCTACAATACATCCTCAATGATTAAAGTTATGTTTAAGGCCACTTTCCCTACACACAAAAATTGTAAACAGGACAACAGGTTCACTGAAGTTTCCAAATTTCTGTATATAGCTCTTCAAACAGCTAACTGAAATTTTATCTTATCCAAAACACTTTCTAGAATTGTTGATAACTGCATAGTATAAATTTACTATAAGAATGACATAAAATGAAAACGTCTAAGAATTTAAGACTTAGTCAGACTCATCCCGAAGACCATGGTATTTTCCACCAGGTCAGGGTGACCTGCGAGAAATGAAAATACAAACCAAAGCTTCAAATCTAAAAACTATCAGATGTCTCATAGCGGAAAAGAAATAGCCAACAAATCTACAAGATATAATGAAAAAGAAAATACTGATAAACAAACACGCACTGGTATTCTTTAATCACAGAGGCCACTACTCAAATCCGGTGTCAAGAGCAGCGATGTCAAAAACAAAATGAAAAAGGTCTTTTAACAAAGTAAAAGACAACCCTGTGTACCCAATACAGTTTTTCAAGATGCTCAAAGTGTGTTTCAATTAGATTCTATAAGGAACAAGTCTATAAGACTTCATCTAAAGCCAAACCATCATGTGACAGCTTATCACAGCTTTCCAAAGAGACCTGGCTTCCAAGACTGGGGTGTTGGTTGTTTTCCCAGGGCTTAGCCTGTTTCTATAGGTCCCAGAGTTACAACATTTTAGAAATTTTGCAACAAGTATTAAGGGAGGGAGCACGTAAATGATGTTTTTTTCTTGGGAAACCATGACAGGCTACAGACACAACAGCCTTAGCCCTTTCCCTACAGCTTTTCCTACACAGCAAATGCAGAGGTACAATTTTACATTTATTTATGAGGTTATTTGACTAATGTCAATCTCCCCTGGCTAATATAAATACAGAATCTCTATGAAGGCAAGACCTGACTCCATTTTTCCAGTTTTGCTTATTACCCATGTCCTAACACGACACCTGGCACAGAGCAGGAGCTCAATATATTCATTTAAACACACCTTCAATGGCAGGATGGAGGAAAATTAAAGCTTGAAACTTCACTAAATACAATTTTGCACAGGATTTTGACTCTTGAACTAGTAGATGTTTTACTCCCCAAAAAATAAAATTTAATCAACAGGAAAATGCAAATTAAAATCACAATGATATACCCATTAGAATGGGTAAAATTCAAAACACTGGTGAGGACGTGGAGCAGTTGAAACACTCATAAGTTGTTGGTGGGAATACAACAGAACTACTTTGGAAAAGGGTTTGGCCTAAAGTTAAATATACACATGTCATATGACACAACAATCCCACTCCCAAGTATTTACCCAACACTTATACACGAATGTTCAGAGTAGCTTTATTCATAATAGCCCAAAGCTGGAAACAATCCAAAAATCCATCAGCAGATTAATGGATAAACAAGTATGGTATGTCCATATAATGGAATACTACTCAGCAAAAAAAGAGAATGAACTATTGATACACACTGCTCCACAGATAATTCTCAAAATCCTAATGCTGAGTAAAAGAAGCTAGACACAAAAGTGTACTATTCTATAATAGTAAAAAATGCAAAACACTTCTATAATGAAAGAAAGTAGATAGGTGGTTGCCTGAGGGTTGGGGTGGAGGAGAAGACGATTTCCTATGAAGGAGAACAAGGAAACTTTTTGTGGTGATGAAATATTCTGTATCTTAACTGTAGTGTTGGATCCACAGGTGTGCACATATTTGTCAACACACTTAAAATGGGGGCATTTATTATAAATAAATTAGATTTTTTTTTTAAAAGAGAACAAACGCTAAATTTAAAAAAGGGGGGGGGCAAAAATACCTAGAGGAATAAATTGGCAGCATAATCTCACAGAGAAAAGAATTAAGTCACGGGGCTTTTCAACTCAATACTGACTGTACATGCTAGTGGAATATAAACTAAGGACAAACATGAACTGCAAAGAAATTTTATGTCTCATTCTAAATTTTATTATTAATAGTAACAGACATAACTCTGAAACTATTTTATGTAAACAATATAAACTGCTGATATTTAAAAAAATATTTCCTAGCTCTGTCCACCAAAAGGCCCGGAAAAGAGAGATACCCCAGCTGCAATGAACATATGGAGTGTCCAGATATTTGATTTCTAAATATCATTCTCCACTAACGGGAATAAAGGCTCCTTGAAGAAATGGCTGATTCTATGTCTGGGGATGGGAAAGTATAAAGTGAATCTAAGATATTTTCTATGTAAAAACGAAAGAAAGGACTCAAAGACTAAAAGGGGCATGTTTTAAGGACATAAGAGGCAGCTTCAGAGGGTCCTTCCTGGCCAAATTTTAGGTGATTTGACCACCGAAAAATAATTATAATAACTGATTATAAAACACGGAAAAAAGTAAAACTCATGAGTCCATAGTGATATCATAGAGATTTATTTGCCACCATTAGAGACAATTATTATACCAACCCCTTTCTCTAAAAATTAGTCATTATGATTTCCTTTTAGGAGTTGCAATGCAAGCTAATGACGGAAATAGAAAAATCACCATTTTGCAACCCCCAGTGAAATAATTCAGGCAAGAATCATCAGTGGCTACAGGCACAGTGCCAAATTATCTCCCCATAGATTATGTGCTAATTGCAAAGGGAAAACAAACCATCCAATGGAGAGATTGGCAGCACCACCTTAAGCCACTGAACAAACTTAGCATCACATGGGGAGCGGATGTGGCTCAAGAGTTGAACGCCTGTTTCCCACATGTGAGGTCCCAGATTCAGTTTCCAGTGCTTCCTAAAAACAAACAACAACAACAAAAAAAAACTAACAACAAACAAACAGACAAAAAAAAACACAACCCAGGGAAACCAATGTGGCTCAGTGACTGAGCACCAGCTTCCCACACACAAGGTCCCAGGTTCAATCCCTGACCCCGGTACCTGAAAAAAAAAAAAAAACTTAGCATCACCAACAGTGGGACAACCTTGTCATATGATGCTTTAAGAAACACCCAGCATCACCTGGGCAAGTGTTTCTAAGAAGCCTGAATCCAAACAAGTATTTGAACTTAACTGCCAGGAGACAGAGGGGAAAGTGGAACATAATAACAAAGAAAACTAGACAAAATCAGGAAGGAGGACATTCTACAAATGACCGGCCTTGATCTACCACCACCACTACCCCAAAAACAAAACACACATAAAAAAGCTATGTCATGAAAAGAAGTATGGGAGGATCATTCCAGACCAGAGAAGACTAAAGAGACATTCAAAAACAGAAAACAAAAACAACAACAAAAGCCCAGTTGCAATGCTTGTACCTTGACTGCAGGACTCTGGTTTAAAAAGAAACAAAAAGTTATAAATTTTAAAAACTTTGGGGGAGAACTGGAAAAATCTGAATATGGACTAGGTATTAGATGCGATGTGAATAATTTTCATTTTTTTAGGTGGGATAATAGTACTGCGGTTCTACAGAAGAACTTTGTTACTAGGAGATGCTGAAGTTCATAAAGGGGAAGCGTCACGGTGCCTACAAACTTTCTTCTAATTGGTTCATATAGTTTACACATCAAGATAAAGCAAACTGGAGCAGGTGTAGCTCAGTGGTTGAGTGCCTGCTTCCTATGTACGAGGTCCCAGGTTTGATCCCTGGTACCTCGAAAAACAAAACAAAGAAACAAACAAGAAAAACAATTCTCATTGGGGAGCAGCTGTGGCTCAGTGGTTGAGTGCCTGCTCCCCATGTACGAGGTCCTGCATTCAATCTCCGGTACCTCCTAAAGAAAAAGAAAAGCAAACCTAACATATAATTATATTAACAAATACTGATTCTAGGTGGTGGGTATATAGGTGGCCACTGTACTGCTCTTGCAACTTTTTGGGATGTTTGAGTTTTTTTTCATAATATACACAATTACCATAGGATTTGTAATTAATAGCACTAACATCTGGGAATGATGGTTTATTTTTTGTTTTTGTTTTTTGGAGTAATGAAAATGCTTCAATATTGATTGAAGTCATGAATGCACAATGCTGTGATTATATCAAACGCCACTGGTTGTACACTTTAGAGAAATTGTATGGTTTATGAACCAAAAAAAAAAAAAAAATAGTAGGGTGGGTTAGGGGAAAAATATACCAAATATGAGACAAGGACTATAGTTAGTATTAATACTTCAATGATGTTCTTTCATAATTTGTTACAAATATTTCACAACAATGCAAGATAGTGGTGGTGGGGTGATGTGTGGGAGACCTGTATGATACTACGCATGTTTGTTATTTAAGTTCACAACTTTTACTATACACGTATTGTTTATGTATGTTCATGTATGAATGATATACTTCAATAACACACAAAAAAATTAGAAGCTGGGGGGGGAGCAGCAGAGGTGAAACCAGCTGATCACCCTCTGTAACACCTAATGGGAGGCAGACCTGGTACTCGACATACCCCCCTAGGCAAGATTTCCGAAGGCCAGAGAAAGCTCTCCTGATCCAAACGCAGGAACAGCCTTGCCAAGCCGGGTTCTTTCTGGGAGAGAAACTCAACAGTTTCCAGGACAGCGGTCCCGCGCACACGTGTGTGTATGTGTGCGGTTGTGTGCCTGGGCCTGTGCATGTGTGTCTGTGGGTGCATGTGTGTCTGTGTGTCCGCGTGGCTGTGTGTGTCTGTGCCTGTGCATATGTCTGTGTATGCATGTGTGTCTGTGTGTCCACGTGGCTGTGTGTCTGTGCCTGTGCACACACACAAGTCTAAAAGGAGGGGGCGGGAGCTGAGACTGCTCCTGGGATGACTTCACGCCTGCAGCCGGCGGGGGATACCCAGACATCCTGGAAGTGCAGGTTCTCGGCGCTCACAGGACTCCTCCTCTCGGAGCCAGACATGTCTGGGGAGATCCCTGCAGTCTTGCTGGTATCTGGGGAGAGATGCTCAAAACGCAGAAGTCTGTCTGCTGGGAGTGAACAGAAGTCAACTCTTCATTACCGAGCAGAAAAATTTCAAATATAGTAAAGTCGATTCTCCTTGAAATAAAAGAAGCACTCGTGTTTATCACCATGATTCTTATTTACTGAAAGGGGGGGGGTATTTTAAATATGTATTTAAGATCATATAATTTTTACCTTTTCCAGAATGAAAGAAAGGCAAATAAAAACTAGCAAGAAAGGCAAAGAAAATGATGTCTCATCAAATTTCTTTTCCCACATGACCTGAATCACAAGAGCAGAGTCAGTTCTAGAATCTCAGGGTGATAGAGCTGGAAAGGGTCTCAGAGATCTCCGGGTCTGCTCCCCTCACTTGACAGGTAAGGGAACTAAAAGAACTAGAACTCAGCTCCGGGAAGAGCTTGGCCAAGGGCACAGGGCTGTGGTCTGGCCAGGCCGGCCCTCACCACTCCTCTGCTCTTGACCTTCACTCAGGAAGCTTCCCTGCTGCACTGAGTGTGCTCAACCCCCACCAGCAGACAGCGTGAGAATGGAAAGATGTTGCTGGAGCCCTAGAGCAGGGTTTCTCAACTCAGCACAGTTGGCATTTGGGGACACCCTGTGCACTGCACGATGTTTATTCACAAGCATCCCTGGAACAGAGGCCCACTATAGAAGCCAGCACCTGGTGCCCTCCTCCAGCTGTGACATCCAAATGTCTCCAAGCAGTGCCAAATGTCCCCTGGGGGCAAAATCACCACTGCTCTAAGTCCCAGCAGAAAAAGGAAAATACCCCAAAACAAGCCCAATTCAAATGCAGAAAAGTATTTGCAGCTTTTCTCACATCACAGACTTTATCCCCTGCAGATTACCCCTGTTCTCCAGGGACACCTGAAGGCTTCAGCCAAGCTTACCTCTCATTCATGTTAAAGTCAAAGTGCAATCAACCTCCTGAGAACGTGCCTCTTAATTCAGAAAGGGTCCCATGTGGGCAGCTAAGACTCCTGCCCTGCCTCCCGGTCTCACACCCCCCACCCCACCGAGTATGTGTGCTCCCGGAACCACATTCCTTAAAAGTCCCACTCCAGGGGTGCCCACGGCTCCTTCCTAAAAAAAGCAGTGACAATTGCGGCTCAGCCTTAGGAACAATGTGCAGTCCCCTAAACCACATTCAGAATCGCTTCTGAAGATGCTCACCCACGTGGACCAGAGGCAAAACCAGCTCTGAGATCCCTAAAGCTCTGCAATCAAACTCAGCGATCAAAGGACAAAAGCCCCTTTCAGAGAAAGGCAGCACAAAGCCACCAGTGAGGGAACTGAGTGGTCGTCTTCAGATACTGTTGATAAACTGCAATAGTGATTCTCTCCGGTGGACTCTTCACTCACGGTATTCCTAAAGCCACTCACAGAAGGATTAGGCCTTCAACCAGGACTGGGCCTCCAAAACCACACAAATGATAGATTTGCTTTTTAATTTCATAAAGCCTTCCCAACAACATCTGGTGGCATGGCCCTGTCAGCCCTCTCCAGCTAATTCTAATATCACCCTGACCTCCCGACCTCTTGAAGCCTGCTACCAAGTCTAGGAGGCTCCCAATGCAGATCTCCTGACATCTGTGCTCTACATTTGCTTAAATGAAGGTGAAGTTAGCACTGCCCCAGGCCCTTTGCTTGATCCTCTCAACCATTTCTGAAGCTTCATCCATGGGTCTCCAGCCCACCCACCTCCCAGTCATTCTCTTCCAGAGGGCCCTTTGGTGTCTTGTGTCCACCACACCAGACAGGAGCCCATCATCTTCCCCTACTTCCCCAAAACCAAACCCGCTGTCCTTGTTCCAAGTTTGGCTCTTACTCCTTGTCTGCCCACCCCAAGCCCCCACACCTGTCACCAGCCTGTGGCTGCTACCTCCATGCTAGGTCTGTTATCACCTACACCTCCTACTGCCACCAACCCAATTCAATCTCTCACAACCCCAACCCCTCCCTGGATTCTAGTCCTTCACCCTGACTCCTGCTGCCAGATGTAATGACTCAAACACCACTCCTACCTCATTCTACTCTTCTCCATGCTCCAAGTCTTCAAGGGCTCCCCAGTATAGACAGAAAACATCCTAACCTCCAGGCCTGAAAGTCAAGCCCTCCCTGTCTTTCCAGCCTTATCCGCTTCCCCATTCATGTTCCCCTACTCTACCAGCTTCCTCTCCAAACTCTTCTATGTCCATCCTGCATTTGCTCAAGTCACTGTTCCTCCTTCTCCCATAGATGCCCCTTGGGGTGGTGGAGGAGGCATCTTGGCTTGAGAAACAGACTGATCATTGTGTGGAGTCTGCTCTGTTGTTTATCAGCTATGTGACCAGGGCGAGTTACGTGTTTCTCTAAGCCCCAGTTTCCTTGTCTATAAAATGGGACAACAATCACACACTCTCTTAAGTCGTTGAGATCATTAAATAACACGTGAAAGCACTTGACAAAGAGGGGGTAGTATTTGAGGTGGAGAAAACATGGACAAAAGCTTGGAAGTTAGGTTGAACAAGACATGGAAAAGGAACAGTGAAACAACCACCTCTTCACCCACGCCCCACTGGAGGGTGTCCTGCTGGGTCAAGAGTGGGAGAGGAGGGGGCAGGCTCTTGGCAGGGACCCGTCCAACATGCTCCCTGGACAGCCTATTGCTCAGGACACTCAAATAGTTTTAACACAGTCTTTTTTTCTTCTTCCTTTTCCTTTCTGGCTAGAGTCAGTACCATCTGTGAATTACACTGCGGAGGCCAGATTTTCCATAATTTGAATAAGACCTCGGGGAGTCTGAACTAAACATATGTCCCACAATAATATAAAATAACTCACATGTTTTCATCTATTAATTGGGAAAAAGGGCTTTTTATTAATGTCTAAATTTTTATGAACTGAGAAATGTCTAGTTCTTTATACCATATACAATATGGCAAAAAGACATCTTCAAACGTGTCAGGCTTCTCTGACTAGACACAAGAAGGGACACATTAGCATAAAAGAGAATAAACACAATGGACAGTTTTTAAATAAGAGGTGATGGAGGAAAATCAGAGAATTTTCTAGAATCATTAGAGCTAAAAAGAGAGGCTCAAAGGTAACCTTCTCCACAGATGTTAAGTCGGTTTCTTCTCTGGTACCAACCCCAATGGACCGGTGGTGGCTTCCTAGAGCGACATCTTGTATGCGCTCATGGATGAGAGCTGTGCTCGGTGAGTGATGTCTGTCCCAAGCATGGGATGCGGAAGTGGAGATGAAGTCTACACTTCTGCCCTCCCTGATCCAGTTCAACGTGTTCATTCTGCAGAAGTGAAAACTGAGCCTGCAGAATGTTCTTACCAGAAGAATCAAGACAAGAACCAAGGGTTCCTGAGGCCACACCTGACAGGAGGTACAATGGGATGTACAATTTTCCTGAGTCACAGACAAGCTACTTATTAATGACAGATTCTAAAAAATCAGTTAATGACTTTTCATTGACAGAACTAGGTTCCATCCACATGGAAAAGTGTTTTTCTAACCTATACTGAAACAACTTCTTTCCTCCAACAAGTGCTGACCACACACCTCACAGAGCCAGGAATGAGTCCTAGGACTAACATACAGCAATGTGGAAATGCAAGCTAAAGTGTGCCCAGAGTATTGTTTCCAGGGAGGAAAGGAACCAACCAGGTTTGGGCAGGGAGCATCATGGAAGACTTCCTGGAAGAAGTGACTTGTCAAAGTCTAAAGATGAACAGGAGTTAGCCAGGGGCAGACGGATAAGGTCACGACTAGCAGCTTGATCAAATGCCTGTCCTGCTTCCTGAACGGAAGCTAGGGTTGCTGTAACCATTGTAAATGACGTGCTTTATGTCCCTCGCAGAAAGAGCGTCCCTCCATTCCTTTTGGAAACTGGCACCTGAAGATTATGTCCCTTTCTCCTGAACTTATATTTCATCAGAGAAGTAGTATTATATAAACTGCTGAGTTTCCATTTCTGCCTTGGCTGTCAGGGCACTCAACCACTGCAAATAAGAATTTGGAATATTTTCTTTCCCCTCTCTCTGTAGAGTTTGTATTTCTATTTTCAATTTTTGCTTTAATAGCCTTATTGTAACATGTCTGTGATGGTTCATTTCATGGGTCAACTTGGCTAGGTTATGGCACCCAATTGTTTGGTCAAGCAAGCACTGGCATGATTGTTACTATGAGGGTACTTCATAGACAGATTTACATCATTAGTTGGCTGATTGCATTCACAGCTGATTAAATCTACAATCAACAAAGAAGGTTGCCTTTGGCAATGAAAGAAGTTTCGTCCAATCAATTGAAGGCCTTAATCGGAGAAGAGAGAAGTTCAGCAATAAGGGAAAGAATTTCTTTTCTACTCGAGACAGCCAGCTTCTCCTGGGGAACTCACTGTCACCCTCACGGGAGTTCCCAACTTGCAGCCTGCCCTATGGAATTCGGACTTGCCAATCCCCCCGACTGTGTAAGTCATTTCCTACAATAAATCCCATATATTTTTACATGTATCTATTTATCTCCTGTCAGTTCCTATTCTCCTGGAAAACCCTGACTAATACAATGTCTCACAGTAATTCTTATTAAAAGGAGATGAGGGAAAAACTGTAAATGTACTGATAAGGAATACTGGCCAACATTTATCTATCTATATATATGTTCCTACACATCTAGCTACAATCCCATCACTTTGAACTTAAATTACAGTCCACGTGGCTTTTGGGTTTCAAAAGTCCAAACCCATCATCTAAGAGGAAATAGTTTAATTAGCAAAACCATTTGAGTCCTGAGTCAGGTGAAGCAAATTTTTCTGAATGACAAAGGCAAAAAAAAAAAAAAATGAGTTGGCTAATGTTCTCACATATGGCTCATGTATGAGAGGGAAGAGAGAGCAAAAGAGAGAGAACAGGTGAGAAGTACTTACCTAACCAATGCTTACAGGCCCTCCTTCAGGAGCATTCCCACAGAGACTCTCACTTTTACTCACTGAGTGTAATGGAACTGAGGCTGAGACTTAGAAAGGTTTTAATATCCAACAACTGAAAAATGTGATCCTCCTTTATTTTCCTCAACTCAGCAGAGTTCAAGGTTAGGCTCTCCACCTCAACACACAAATGCCTTCACTGGGAGCAAACAGCCCAGGGAATGTGCACTGGGGAGCTGGGGTTAGGTGGAAAGCCTCACTCTTTACCCGGATACAGGAGACTTAACTGTTGGTGGGAAAATTAGCCAGCCAAAAATTATTTTCCAACTGCCTATGTATGCAGTGTTCCACAAAGTGCCAGTGGAGATAAAATATAAGGCATGTCCCACCCTGACATCAAGTATTCACATTCTGTTCCCTGGTGCAAAGGAAAAGCATGAGCTCAGAGACACATGGCCTCCCATCAGCCTGCTCTGCGTGGTTTCAGTCACAGAGGTGTGCATGAGGTGCCATTCACAAAGGCTGAAGTGTGAAGTCACAGCTCTAATTCTGGAGCTGCTCGGCTATGGGAACCTCCGCAAGTTACTCAGAAATGTCCTAAGGTTGTTGCAAGGATTAAGAGGGAGAGAATGCAAGTAAGCTTAAATGAGAGGGCCTGGCACACAGTAAGTGCTCAATTAATGTGAATGCAAACAGGGCCAGCATAGCAGAAATGACCATCAGTGTAATATTCACTGAGTGTCTACTATACACCAGGACTGTACCATCATCATTTCACGTAATCTTCAGACAACCATGCGAGAAAGCTTTCCATTATTCTCATGTTACAGGTGAGGACATGAAGCTATTAACAGTAATGAACTTACGAAAGGACACACAGCTAATCCTTGATGAAATAAGGATTCAAACCTTGGTTTCTCTCTTAACTCCACACTCATCAAATTCATCCACACTGCCTCCTTATTTCATTAGATGGCAGGCTTTATTATAAAGGGCTCAACTGTACAATCTATAAATGTCAAGGACCAGAAGATGGAGATTAATAAGATCAGGAGTAGATTCCATTAAGGAGATGGGCTTTAAACTGAGCCTTTAAGAAAAAGTTGGTTTGGGGTATAAAGAAGGGGAGGGCAGAGGGGTTCCAGTGAAGAAATGGCGCAAGCAGTGGCCATGTGTGGTAGATTTTGTAGAGCAAAGCAAGGACCCGCCCAGTATACAGTGGTGGGTGCGTGCACAGAAGTAGCATGAAATAAAGATGGCGGAATGGGTGAAGAAAAGCCTCTGCAGAGTCTGGAAAGTCAGAAAGCAGATGGGAATTAACTTCCATGGGTGGCAGCAAGTAAAGAAGATATCTGAGCAAAGTATATGGTAGTGGCAGTGCCCATGACAGAGGGGACAGAGCCTGCAGCCAGGAAAGCTGCACCTGCAACTCAGGGATGGAGAGGTTGGGGCTGCCACAAGCCAGGTATGGGATGCTGGTAGACACCATCCAGAGGGCCAGGCCCTGGACTCTGCTATTGCTGAGTTCCTGGTATCCTGATGACAAAGGAGAGGAGGAATCAAAGACAATCCCAGGTTCAGAGCCAAAGGGACCAGGAGAGTCGGGCTACCATTCATTCATTCAACAAAGCTTCTGGAGCCCCACGTGCAAGGCACTGTACTAAGCACTGGGGATAGACTGACAGTGGAGATTACACTTCAGAGAAGGAAAGAGATGGCCAACAAGTGACATAAATGTATAAATACACCTGGTACTAAGAATTCCATGGAGAAAATTCCAGGTACCCTGACAGCCCTGCAGGAGGACTTAGAGAAGTCCTCTCAGAAGAGGTGTCACTGAACTCGATTAGGGCCGGGTCAGATCAGAATCATAGAAATCAAGAATTGGTGCCCAAGAGAGAGACATGATGAAATTGATGGATTCCAGACATCGGGAGACACAGCATTTAACAGGTATCGCAAAGCACAGCTTCCAGATTGCTTCTGAAACCAGGCTGGCACCTACAAAGGAATCTCAGAGGATAGAAGAGTCTAGATTCAGGAACCTGGGACATCAGAAGCACCAGGGAAGGGAATGAGGGTTGCTCGGACTAGAGGATGAAAACTTAAGAGACACCGAAGGATTGCAGCGATCATATCTGCAATCCATGGAGTAACTTTCAGGAGATGCGCTTGCTCAAGACACACAATCCTTTTTTCCCATATCTAATGCCCTCTTAAAAATGGGTTTGAAAGTAAAATGTATGAAAGACAAAAAACATATCCTACAGCTTATAACTCACAAGTATAAAGGAATGTTCCTTTCTTAGAGAGCTCAAAAAAATTTTTATAAAATCCCAAAATATACCTCATCTTTTAGACTCAAGCACTCACAATTCTTTTGCAGCATTTCACACATGTCCTTTAATTGTATTTTCCTTCAGAACCATTAACTCTCACAGATTCATGCCAAATAATTTCCATCTCTTTTGCAACTGATGAGTCTAAGAGAAGTATGCTTTTCATAAGTCTTATTAACCTTTCTAATTTTTCAATTTCATTTTTAAAAAACAAGAGTAAGGTACATAAACAATTCAAATGATTGCACAAAAAAAAAGTGTTATAGAGACACTTCAGGTGTCCCCCACAGAAGCTTTGAACTACCAGCAAGAACTGGCGGAAACATCTTTTTCAAAGCTCCAGAAAACAATTAAAGGACAGAAGGAACAGAGAGTGCCAAATCAAGGAAAAAGGCTACTTAGAAGCTGTAGGATCTCATGGCACCCTGGCTGGCTCCTCCTCCATCCCATCACTGGATGAGTAGGGAGCCAGCCCATGCTCCTAGTCCATGGATCCCTGGTCCCAGTTCTGGAGGGAGCAGAGTAACTCTTGTGCACATAACTAGAACATGTATGTCTGGCCCAGTCTGTCTGGTGGTGGCCTGAAGGACTTGCAGAAAGGATCACAGCGGCTCCTATGCTTTGGCCTGGAGCTATTCTCTAAACTCACTGAATGGATAAGCCCTGAAGCAGACCACTCCTACAAGTCAATCTGCAAAGATCTGGACAGGTATTTTCCTTTTTCCTTCCCTTTTTTTCTTGTTAGCTCCTGGCATATTTGAGGAGAGCTCTGCCTTAACACTAGCTAGATATAAGCTTAAGAAACAGAGGCCTCAGAGTCTAAATTCCAGCAACAATCTATGAAAATATCAACATGTCCAGGTTTCAACAAAAGGTTAAAAAACATACAAAGAAACAGGAAGTGATGGCCCAAGACAAAGGAGAAGATTAAAGCATTAGAAACCATCAATGAGGAGAACCAGACCTGAGACATTCCAGAGAAAGACTTTTAAGAAATGGTTCTAAATATGCTTAAAGAGCTACAGGAAAATAAGGACAAAGAACTAAAGAAATTCAGGAAAACAATAGCTAAACACAAGAGAATAGCAACAGAGAGATGGAATTTACAAAAACAAACCACCAAAGCTGTTTCTGTTTTACAGTAACAGAAAGTAAAAATTCCCAAGAAGGGTTCAATAGCAGATTGGATCTAGCTGAAGAAAGAATCAGTGGACTTGAAGATAAGACAACTGAAAACATTCAGTCTGAAGAGCAGAAAGAAGAATGAATAAAAGTGAACAGAGCCTGAGGAAGCTGTGAGGCATCATCAAGCACACCAATAAATGCATTCTGAGAGTCCCAGCCTAGAGAAGAGAGAGAGAAAGGAACAGAGAAAACATTCAAAGAAATAATGGCTTAAAACTTCCCAAATTTAACAAAATACGTGAACATACATATCCAAGATGCTAAATGAACTCCAAACAGGATAAACCCAAAAAGACCCATCCCACAGTATATTTTAATCAAATTATTGATTGCCAAAGATAAAGAGAGAATTCTGAAAGCCTCAAGAGAGAAGCAACATGTCACATACAAAGGAGCCTTAGTAAGATTAGGAGCCAATTTCTCATCGGAAACCATGGAGGCAAGAAGGCAATGGGATGACAAACTGCTGAAAGCAAAAAATTGCCAACTAAGAATTTTATATCCAGCAAAACTGTCTTTCAAAAAATGAGAGATTAAGACATTCCCAGATAAAAAGTTGAGGGTGTTTGTCACCACTAGACCAGCCCTATAAGAGATGCCAAAGAGAGTTCTGTAGGTTTAAATGAAAGGAAAATAGACAATATTGCCTGAAAAACTAGAGATCTCCAGTGAGGGTAATGACATGGGTAAATATAAATGCCAGTACTACTGTATTTATGATTTGTAACTCCACATTTAACTTCCTACAGGATCTAAAGGGCAAATGAATAAAATATAACGATAAATCAGTGGTTTTGTACTCATAATGCATAAATATGTAATTTGTGACAAGAACTACATAAAGTTGAGGTAACAGAGGTATATAGGAACATAGTTTGTATATACTATTGAAGTTAGGTTGGCATCAAAGCAAACAAGATTGTTATAGATTTAGAATGTTAAATTTAAGCCCCATGATAACTACAAAGAAAATATCAGAAAATATGCAAGCTCACAGAGACAGAAATTAAGAGTACAGGTTGTCAGGAGCAGGGAGTAAGGAAAATAGGGAGTTAATGCATAATGGGTATAGGGTTTCTGTTGGGGGAGATGGGATAGTTTTGGTAATATAAGGTGATTAGGTTACTGCAATATTATGAATATGATTAATTCCATTGTATGCTATGCTTAGGATGGGAAAGTTTAGTTGTATATATATTTCCACAATAGGAAGGTAGGAAGGGTTGGAGGGAGGGAGGGAGGGCAATTAAAAAGACAATGACAATTAAATGGAATACATGATCCTGGATGGGATCTAACAAGGGAGGAGAAAAGGCTCAAAAGGACATTACTGGGACATGCAAAAAATTGAAATATAGACTCTAAGCTTTATATCAATGTTAAATTTCTTGAACTTGATAGCTGCACTTAAGGTAGTTGCATAAGTGAATATCCTTGTTCTCAGGAAATGTACATGGCAGTATTGCATGCTCAGGAAGCATGATGCATTTGTTCAGAAAATGGGATTGATGGATAGACAGACAGACACATAGACAGATACCTGGAGGAGGGGGAATAGGGATATATTGGAGTTCTCTGTATGGAGTCTGTATTACTTTTGTAACTTTCCTATAAGTTTGAACATATTTCAAAATAAAAAGTTTTTAAAAAAAAAAAAAGAAAGAAAGAAAACAGTGCTATAAAGTCAGAGAAGGAAAAGCTGTTGAAATTCATCTGGTGGCTAGTAGGCCACAAGTGGAATGGGTAGGAACATGCACTTGTTGATAATGTGCAGGAAGACATGGGGAAAAAAAACTGGAGGCATCAGTGCATGATATTAGCAAGCTGACCATGGAGGTCTCACAAAAATGACTCAGGCTGGTCATGGCTACACTGAGGATTCTGCTGCTGTTTGGACCATGGAAAGGGTTAGAGTTGAGCAACAATAAAGTTCTTTACAACTACACAATTTTATGAAATAGAGACTTTTTCTTCAAGTTTTGTAAACCATAAATAATTCTGCAAGAGCAGTCAACAGGAATGTTTTCAAGCCATTCAAAAGCACAGATATTTAGATATATATATGTGTGTGTGTGTGTATATACATATATATAAATACACACACATACAGAGAGAGAGAGAAACAGGTTTTAAAAAGAAAACTGTGACTTTAAGAAAATGGTCCATCTACACAATTGTCTATTATCTGGCCCTAAGAAAGGACGAAGTTATGAGGCATGCTGAGACACAGAACCCTGAAAACACGCTCTGTGCGACGGCAGGCACACTGGACAAATGCTGTATGATATCACATAAGAAATGACTAGAAAGAACAAATTCAGAGGCAGAAAGTAGATTAGAGGTGACCAGTGGCTGGGGGAGGGGGGAAGGAGGAGTATGTGTTTTGTGGGGGGGGGGGGGGAACAGCACAAAAAAAAAGGAAGGAGGGAGGAAATGATAGAGCCATGGAAAACCCACTAACGTATTTTTCAATCAGGAAACTATGTTCAGGGATTTTCTCTAAACTGCTTTTTTTTTTTTTTTTTTAAAGAGGAACTCTCAACACAGAACAATTTGGTTTTTCTTCAAAACTGGCAAGTAGTATCATTTTGAATTGGATAATAGAGAATGCTTATCACTGAATGTGTCTTTACTTTCGGGGGGAAAAGGCCTAGCAAAATAAAATGAAACGTGTTAAAGAAAGTAAAAAACGAGCCCCAGGAAGCTCCAAAGTAGTTGCATCATCCACACGCCTGACCCCAAGCCTCGTGTGGCCCTGCCCTGCCCTGCCGCAGCTGGTGCAGGTGCTGCGGCTGGGGACCTGCAGGACGCAGGCCGTCCCCCACTTCCAGAAGGGCAGGCCCTCGCCGAGGCCAAGGCCAGCCTCAGATTTAGCCCCGTTTCCCTCAAGGGGTCCCACCCTTATCACTTGGGAAAGAAGGTCACTGAAGACTGACATTCCAAGCTTTGCTGCTGCTCAACTTAAGGCTGGGTCCATCCTACCCCAGCTGAGAGGCCCAGGAAGACTGCTGTGGAGGAAACTGTTCACACTTACTTACGCCTGGTCTCCTGTGGCCAATTAAGGAGGATGAAAACCGTGGGAGAGAGAACCACCTTGAACCCAAGGTACCGCCCGCCCGCCCCAGGCCCGCCCCAGGCTGACCCCGGCTCTCAAGGGCCAGAGTGAGTTGCTGTCCACAAACAGCAGCCCGGGTTAAAGGTCACGACTGTTTCTCAGAAATGAAAAGTTGTTACACTGGGCAAATTGAAGACACTTGACAAAAGTGCCTGCAGATGCTTAGTAAAACTGAGGTCACACAAACACTGAGTCACTCTGAACAATGTGGCCAAGGCGTTAGGAATTCTAAAGAGATGCAGCCAGGCCCTCGGCTTCCGTACCAAGGACTCGCCTGCCTGGAGCATTCGCAATTGTGCAAACTGGGTCTCATGATTTCATGTTTCAACCAAAGAGATTTTCTGCTGAAGAGTGCACTGCCCCAAAGAGCTGCTCCTCCAAAGTTCAAGTTCGGATAAGGCCTAAGAAACGCTGGGAGGGTATTGTGCTTACTTGTACCAATTCAAGCCGACCTCAGGCACAAGAGCCACCACATGAGTGCAAATGCATCTAAACCCTGGAACGGAGGGGGCTTAGTAAGAGGGAAGTGAAGAGAAGGACTAACACAGGCCCACAAACACCCCGGGCACAAAGCAGGCGGTGGCGCACCAAGGGAGTCGAAGCAGAAGACCCTGTAGGGAGGGGCGCCTTCTGAAAAAGACGGGTTTCGAGGTGGTGAGATGAGTTTAAAGTAGGATGACTCATTTTTCAAATTGTCAAATAAATCTAAAGGGCTAAATAAATCTTCCCCCTGCCCCATCACCCCACACCAGCTTCACCCAATAGAAACAATAAGGAGAGCCTTTTCCAAAATGCTTTCATTTAAGGGGAAAAGAAGAAGAGAAGAGATGAGAAAAGGAAAGAAGAAAAGGAGTGCGCTGGTACTTACAAGTCATTCCCAATAAAGAAAGAAAACTTCGAGTGCATGCCAAACACGGACGGTTCAGGCCAACGGGCTCTCCGCTGCCTACATGTGCAACAAATACAACAGGAATCATAAAACTACCCTCTATCGTCGAGATCTGCGGGTCCTCATTCAAGAGGAAAGCAAACCATTTGCTCCTGCCTTAGTCTCTCTTTCTTGCATGTGAATGAATCTGCTAGGAGTGGGAAAAGCTCTACACCCAGGAGAAGTGAGCTCTGGTTCTAAATCTACCAGCAGGCCCTGCTGGGTGAGTTCCAGCACCTCTGCAGGCCTCAATGCCTCCTCCATAAAAGGCCGCATTCAGACCGGGCAATTCCTCAGGCCCTTTCGTTGGGTTTTTCTCTTGAAGTCTCCCAGTGTAGGCAGAAGCTCGTGGCGACTTCTTTTCTTGCTTAGAAGCAGGCAAACGCACAGGACACCATGAGGAACCCAACGTGAGCCCAGGCGAGTGAGCTGCCATTTCTCAAGAGACTACCTAAAAACCTTCCTGGCGGTCTCAAGCTGCTGCCAACAAAATCACCATCTGGCAATAACTCAGGCCTGCACAGACCGTCCTGGGTGGAGCAGGGGAGACACAGTGATGGAGATGGACTGCAAAAGTAGGGAAGGGGAAAGATGAACACAAGTGCTCTCCTCAGCCGTGGGCCTGGCTGAGAGGTCATTAAATGCTCTTTAATAAAGAGGACAGCAGCATCAAGAGGAACATACAGAGAGGAAGAAAAACACACACACAGCAGCCCAGCACAGAGCTGCCTGGCCCAAGAGTTCTGGCCAGGGGTTCGCAGTGCTCAGTGCCCAGCCATACACATGTCCTAGATTTCCACCGCGGCAGGAACTGAGATGCTTGGACTTACTGTTTTCTAATCCTGGGGTCACAGTTGTGCATTGTGAGCCACAGGCCAGAACGACAGACCGAGAGGGCCCTGGGAGAGATGTGAAATGGGGCTGCAGCACAGCTGGTGACTCTCCCACTGGGCGGATCATAGGATCTTAATGGTGGAGCAGGAAGGGCTGGCCATGGACACACAATCCCGCCTGGCTGTTCACATATGGAAAGGGTCTTCTGGAGGGTTAGTATTGTGAGGACAGGACTTCACTCGGTTGCCTCCCCAGAAAGCCTTTCGGAAGTCACACACTCATGCCTAACACAGCGAAGAAGGCTGCCCGCCCCTTTGCGTTGGGCAGAAACGGCTCACCACAGCATGCCGACACTGGTTACTAGATCGGATCAGAATCTGGGACTGTCAGTCAATGCAGTTGTCTGACAAAAGGAGTGGTGTGTGGCAAGTTTAGGAAGCAATTCAGCTTACTGGTGAATGACTGAATAAACTTACTGAATAAACACAGTGGGGCCAAAGAGAAGGCTTGCTGATTTGATTGAAGGAACCTAAGGCTCAGAGAGGTATAGGGTCTTGCCCAAGGTCACAGAGCTGGTCGGTGACAAGGTAGCACTGGAAGCCAGATCCCCAAACACCTACTTCAGCACTCTGTACACCAGCCAATTCATCTCTCTACTAATCCTCTCTGTGCAACAGATACCTCATTCATCAAACCGTGTGAAAGCCAAGAGCCAGTCATCCCTCCCTTGCACTCCCATGGCACCTGTGTATATGGCAGATGCCACAACTATTCCTTTATATGTTTACCTCTCCCACTAGACTGGAAGTTCCTGGAAGGCAGGAGTTATACCTCTGTCATCCTTGTTTCTCTAATGTTCGGCATGACGCCTGTTTACAATAAGCATGAAATCAACATTTGCTAAATGAATGAAGCTGTGAGAAAGTTTTGTGCACCTTGTAAGGATGATACCAATATATTAGTTATTATCATTATTTCAGAGAATCAGTACCCCTCAATATGAACTGAATTCAAGGTAAGTCAAAGAACCAAAGATAAGGAATACAGAGTTAACCAATGCAGATACTTAAGGGAAAAAATCCCCCAAAAGTCTTCAGTTACGTGTATCACTGCTTCCAGGCAATTTGCATTCTCTACCCTTAATATGCAACAACAAACAGGATGGAGTCCTTTGTTCACCAGGAAGGACCAGTGTGGATTTCATCAGTGGTTGTTAATACTGATGAGCAGGCAGTGCAAAATAATGTCCATAGACTCATTCAAAGATTAACATGCAAGGACATCCTAATTAATGAAACTTAAATTTGACAGGTTTAAGCAAATTCTCAAAGATTTAAGCACATTATCAAAGGTCAAAGAAACTGGAATGATATATCACTTATAAAATGCATAGTCCATTCAGAGTGACACAAAGTAAGGCATATGAAGGAAAATAAATGCCCTGTAAACAGCATGAGTTCATGTCCATTTCCAATTAGAGTCCTTGAAGAATGGTTGGAGCAATGCAACAATATACAAGTTAATAGCAAGTCATGTGAACTCTTTGGACCTCAGACTTCTCTGAAAACGTACATCCTCTTCCAAGATCCCAGGGAAGATACCGTGATCAAAGAATTATAAGGAACCCCATTAATGAAGAAATATTTACTGTGCTCATGTTCACTTTAAGAAAAGTGACAAACTGACTCTTGGGTGTTATACATCATTAAGTAAATGCCACTGGGAAGGGATGGATTCTCCTGTATCTCTTGAACCAGCACTTCCCCTACCAACTGCTTGTAAGAAAAGCTCTTTGGTCAGCACGCTGGGTGCTAAGACCTCTCTTTTCTCATTTCTTAGCATAAGGGTGACAGTGATGGCAGTGAAGAGGCTGCTGGCCTATACGTCTGCCTGGTCACTCTGCCTACATCTGGAAGCTGAGGCAGAGGTGGTTACCTGGGGAAATCCACACAATTATAGTGGACTAAGAAAGTTTAGGAAGCAGTCCTCTTCCTAATTAGAGAAAGCTATTTATATAGGGTACACAAACCTTATTAACAATAAATATACAAGTGTCCCAAAAAAGCTGAACCTAGGGTTTATTACAAAATATTAACACATAACAAAATAATAAAGAAAATATATGAAGTCATAAAGCATATGGCAACATGGATGAACCTGGAGGACATTATGTTGAGTGAAGCAAGCCAGACACAAAAGGACAAATACTGTATGAATGCATTACTATGAACCAAATATATTGTGTAATATATTGTTTGATTCAAAAAAAAAAAAAAAAATTTACATGTATCCATTACCAAGAAAAAAAAAGAAAATATATACATAAAATATGATAAGTAACAATAACAAAGATTTTCTTTAACATTAAAAGGTAACCACTTAACTCCGCACATTACATTAAGGTAGGAAGCTTGTCCGTTCTCTCATAAGCTATTTCATGAGTGCCTACCGTTTGCCAGGCAGCAGACTGGTTTCAGGGGATGCAAAAATGGATAAAACACTGTCCCTGCCCTCAAGCCAGGTTGGGGAGAGGTGAAGGGTGGACATTGGGCAGGGTTAGATACTAAGGACATCACTGCACCTGCAAAGTAAGTGTCATAAAATAACGGACAGCGTGTTTCAGGAACAAGTTAAAAGGAGAAGGGGCGGTTTTGGAAAGGCTTCTCAGAGGTGCGGGTGAGCTGGGTCTCCACGGCTGAGAACACAGCGTGCAGAGAAGGAAGAGGAGGAAGGAAGCTCTGGGCAGAGAGAACAGCCGACGGAGCAGCGTACGCCCGGGAGAGCCAGCGTCAGGGCACACGGCCTCTCAGGGGATCAGGGGATCCTCGGAGATGATGGAAGGACTGGAACATCAGAGCAATGACTAGAGAAGGGGATGAAGGGAAGGGAAGGCAGGTCCGTTCAATGGTCGGGGGTGGGGGGAGGAAAGGGAAGTGGTATGGATGAAAAAAGAGAGGAAGATTGAGGAGCTCTATCAATCACATCCCATGTGTAGCCCTCCTTTGGATCCTAATTTGAAACAGACCATTGCGAAGAGATTTTTTTTTTTTTTTTTTTTTTCACAATCAGATAAATTTGAACACTGACTGGATTTTGGATGATAGTCGGGAATTATGGTTAATTTGTTCTTAGGCGTGATAATGGTTTTGTGGGGTTTTTTTTTTTTTTCATAAGCCCTTACGTATTAGCAATACAATCTGAAGTATTTACAGATACAATGATATGATTGCATCTGGGATTTGCAAAGGGGGCAGTGAGGAGGGACAGGGAGATAGGACCAAACAAGATGGGTCACGTGTTGGTGATGACGTGTGAATTCTCACAGTACATTTCACCTCATGCATGATGATATATACCCAGGATGGACAGTTCTACTGTACACCAGAGTCTCTTAAACTCTATTACTGGACTCTTTCCTAATGAAAAGTGAAAGTAAGACCACGCTGAAGAGTGTGTACTTGAACCTCTAAGCCTTGCTTCTCTAATTTCAGTCTAAAGAAGAATCATTTGGAGGAGCTTGCTAAATTGCAGATTTCCAGGCAGAACCTCCAGAAATTCTCAGTAATTCTGGGCTAAGGTCCAGAAATCTGCAATGTTTAATACAAGTTCTAGATTATTCTAAAGAAGGTGGTCAAAGTCTCACTTTGAGACAAGCCTCTCTAGGCATTAGAATACACTGAAGGGCAATGACAAAACCAGGTTTGTGTATTAAATTACCCTTCTGGCAGCATTATAGAAGATGCACTTGACAGGAGGCAGGGAACTGCAGGTAAGGAAGGAATTAGGAGGTTTCTGCACAGTCCAGCAAATAAGGAAGAGTGTCTCCAGGTCAGTGGCACTAGAGAAACATTTAGGAGGCAGAATCAAAGGGCCTTTGCAAACGATCCAGTACAGGATTAAGGAAGAGGGATGTATCAGAGACGACCCCACAGTGTCCCCAAGAACCCAGTCTCACACCTCTCTGTATCGTGGGCATCATCTAGTGCAGAGTGCTCCACATTCTAAGAACTCAATAACTATGCTTGAATGAACAAAGGACTGGATGCCATCACCTCCTTGACCCTGCTTCCTACAGAACTAAAGGGTTAATGTGATTGTTTATCTACAATGTCAAAGAGAAATCGATGCCACCATTTGAGAAAGGAAGAGGGAAAAATCCACCCCAGCACAAAAAAATTACCAAATCAAAAGGGCAGTGGCGAACCACTCTTTTCATTCCTCTGTAAACAATGTGATTTCTAGACGGTCAGGACATTAAAAGTAATTGGTGGCACCAACAAATAAAAGTCACGGTCAACTAAAACAGGGGTCATTAAATAAAAATAAGAGCAAAACACTTAAAATGAAAAATAAGCTGTAGCAGACTTTTCTTTGTTTGTGTACAACAGTTGTTGAAGTTATTTAAATCTATGGAAAATCATTCAATGGCTGTGGCCTTTTTTTCCCCATAAATTTCTGGGCAGCAGGGAGTTCTGCAGTAGAGAACAGGGCAGCTGCAAAAATCTCTAAGGCTTGAAAGAAGGAATCACCTGACTCCGTTTTGTATATACCATGCCTATGGTCCAAAGTCTAAGGGCTCCATAGGCCTTAGAAGCAAAGTCTTAGGACTCCTTGGCGGGCACTGAAGAGCCCCACAGTCCAGTTCAACCCACCTCCCCAATCTATTTCTCCCCCTATTCCACAGGCACCTCTGCTTCAGCCAACAGGGTAGAAGCAAAGGCTAAGAAGCCCCAGACTGTGGCTCACCATCTGGCTATCTGCTTAGCAAGTAGCTGAACTTCTCTGTGCCTTAGTTTCCCCACCTATAAAAAGGACATAACATCTACCTTACAGTGGCTGGAAAGCTGCAAGATCACGAATATGACAGCACATCACACATTTCCAAACAGCCCCCAACAACCCTGTGTAATGTCAGGCCCCTGCTCAGCATTCCCCCATGTGCATTCCACCAGGGTCCAAGCCCCGCCCCCCGATGGCCCACAGTGACCTCCCAGCTCTCTGTCAGGAGCACTCCTGGCCATCCTTAAGGATACAGCTAATGAAATTCTGTCTCGGCCCCAGGATTCTCCCCCCAGCACTGCTAACCCTTCAGCATCATTTTCTCCTTTGGACTCCCAAACCACGTGATCCTGGCAATCGGCCAGTCCTTTGGCAATTGATAAATGCCACTTTGTAGCCTTCCTGGTCTATTTTTATCTTTGCTCAGCCACCTCCACCAGTGCTTTGCAACCTCTTTGTATCTCCAGTCCCCTGCACAGAGTAAGTACATTTTTCCCCCACTTTGAAAATGATAGCAATGCAGTCAAGTAGGCTGGTACACAATGGTTAGCAAGAAATATTACCCAATCTCCAGATCCTGAAAATTAGGACAACTTGTGTCAGATAGCTGACATTTATTCCTGTCTGGAAACAGAGGGAATAGCGTTCATATTTTTTGGTCATCACTCAACCCTGTGATTAGAGGCAATTTGAGGGCAGCTGGCAGGAAGAAGTAGCCACCGAAGAAAAACTCTGCTAGTTTGGGAACTGCCAGTCCCATATCTATGGGTATAAAATGAAAGAAAGATGAAGTCATCTTGAGATGATAAAGAAACAGAAAAGAGTCCCAAAGTTCCCTGGTGTGTTAATCCCCATCACCTGTGGGAGGTATCCTGCGAGGACACAAAGGGAAACAGAAAACAAAATATTCAAAAGTTCCTTATTATTTCTGTTTTTGTTATTAAAATGTTTTCAAGAAAAGATCAAAAGCTTTCCAGACATGGTTTTTTTGTTGCAGACATGATTCAAGCCCAAACCCAAGCCCAGATGAAAGGATGGTCCAACCAGCTATTCTGATCTGGGGAACCCAGCCCCCGTTTTAACCAGGGGTAAACACTTGACCCAGAAGAACAAGATCATGGGCCTGGACCTAAGATGAAGACGGCTCAAAGAGACAAGGGCGCCGACGCTGCGGGCACTGGTGCAGTAAAGGCACAAGGGACTGGTGGCCACACTCCACCACCGCAAGCCAATGATGTGAGAAAGCAGAAAGCAGCAGCCGCGGAGAGCAAGCATTGCTGCAAAGAAGCAAATGAAAGAGATCCCAAAAGAAAGATAACGATGTACAACCACGTGGCTGGAGGGACAGAGAAGGGGCCCAGATCGCCATGAGCCTGAGATGTCCTTTTGGCCCCTTGTCCCTTGTCCATGGGACTGATTATGATGTCCTTAGGACAACACTCTTGTACCAACGTGGGTGGCTTTCTGCTCCTTGCAACCAAATGTGCCCTGACTAGAACATTCTCCTTTTAAGCTAACCTAAATAAATTCCACCAGGAGATCCCTCTTACAATCTATTCCAGCTGACAGCAACAACTTTTGTCTGATTTATTACTGCTGTAAGCTCTTTCTTCTCAAACAGGGAGTGGATGCAATCTCTTTTAAAGAAGAACTGATTTTTACACTCGCAGTGCCAGAACGTGCAGCCGTCATTACAGCATGATACACAATGCATCTAAACTAGTTTGGTCAGCGTATCCATTCCCTGAAAGCAGAGGAACCACCACATCAGTAACTCTGTTGCTACGGCAACTGCTTACTTTCCATATCAACTGCAAACTCGTTGCTATGGAGACACATATACAAGAAAAATTCCTCTCTCCAGCCAGAGACCAGATGGCAGGGAACTCACAGAAGTCATGGGTGAGGGAGGGGGCTTTGCTAACCGGGATGTTTATGGAGAGCATTACTCTCGTCCTATCAGAGAGCCGACTGCCACTGAGCTCACAAGTTTCATCCCCATTACAAAGAACAAAGATCTGCTACAGTTACACTCAGTAACTACAATAACTACAGATAAGTTGCGGAGAAATAAGTCTGAGAGTTTCTCCCTCCTAAATGTAAGCCTCTTTTGTTTCTATCTACCACACTGAATATACCCCAAAATGAATTCCCTAGTCAAACATTAATGGAAATATAATTTCCCATAGAAACTGAAATAGAGGTTCGAGTTCATCCCCTTTCTGATTCAGGGTTCATCCAGAAATCCTCTTTAGTTTCAACCATCTATATGCTAACATGTCCCGGATTTTACCTCTATCCCAACTTCTCTGCTGAGTTTGAAACACATATATCAAACGTCCTAACAGCTCCATTTAGATGTCCAAAAATGATCTCAAATTTAACATGGTCAAAATTGAATGTGTGCTCTAACCCCCAGCCCCATCTCCCAACCCAAATCTGCCCGCACGGCTGCACTGGCAACCCCCCATCCGGGGCCAAGCCAGTGCCATTCTCATGATCTCACAAGCCCCTTTAAACATCGCCCGCTCCCCCCTCTAACACACATCCTGCCGGCCTTCCTTGTGTCCCTTGGGCATTTCGAGCCTTTGCCATCTTAGGGCCTTTGTACTTGCTCTACGCCCTGCCTCAGGCCTTTGCGTGGCCACTTCCCTCTTGCCAGTGAGTTCCTCTGGAATCCTTCCACCCTCCTCCCCATCCCTTTTATTTTCTTCATTGTGTGTATCACCCTGAACTTCTTAGCACAGGCAACTATGGACCGGACATTCAACCTGCAACCCTTGCCTCCCCCACGGATGGTCCAGCAGGACGCACGGGGGATCTGCCATAGGTCAACACTGTATCCCCAGCCTCCAGAATGGCACCTGACACATCACAAATACGTGTGGCATGAATGAACCACGACTGAAAATGCTTCTAAAATGACAGAAGGCATTCCTTTGCCTTTGTAAGCACAAGGCCAAATTTCCATTTGCAAACTCAGGATTCCATAGCCAGGAACGGTTCTTGGGTTCTCACTTGACTGCCTCCATGGAAGACTCCGGAAGGAAGTGTTCCGGGAGTACTTGGTGTGACTCCGTGCCAGGCTGCCCGTATTCTGACTCCTGGGAGGCTCCATATTTCTTCCCACCACCCCCCACCCCCCACCAGCCATGATTCAGAGTCAGCACTCACAGGATTTGGTCTTTTTCTTCCACAGTCTGGAAAAACATCCAGCTAGTGGAGCGTGCTCTGTCTGATGACATTGGTTAAATTCTTTATGGGTTCCGTCCCTAGAGCAGGACAGTCAGTCTTCTATGAGGCACTTCACAGAGCTCCAATAAATGGAAGGAAACACTGAGCTCGACCCCCGGGGCTCGGGGGGAACCCCACATACCCTGTGGGGACCAAAGGAAGAGAAGGAAGGGTAATTGGAGAGCCTTTCCACCTGAGAAGCAGCAGTCTTTCTGCCGTATTTACTGGTCTCCCGCTGAGTTCACAAGCAAAGGTACTCAAAGAAGAAAAAAAAAGAAAATCAAAGACTTCATTCTGTTCTTGGAACTGCCTGTAATCTTACACAGCAAACCATCCCCTTATTATTAGAAGAATGACTGTACGCTACTCTCTATCTTCACCCATATATGTCCTTGTTTTTTTGCTTATCATACTTGGCATAGACCACATACCACATCTTCACCTCTATCAAGATATTGCTTTTGAAGATATTAAAAGCAATTTAACCAGAATATCATTAGGTAAAACCTTGGTTAACTGGAATGTTTAAAAAATAGATCTGCATCTCTGCTTAAGTTACTAGAGCAATTTTTAAAATTTTCCCTCAGCATCCTCGCTCCCCACCAACTCCCCGTTCTTATTTCCATAACCTCTTCGCCCACCCACCTCTCTCCGTGATACTGTCCCATCGTATCCTGTGAGCCCAGCAACATTCATCCCCTCACCATCTAGACTTCTGTGGCAGAAAATTCCATGCTTGCTTAGTAACAGGACCGACATTTCATTTGGGGTGGCAATGGGCCCAGCTAAAAGACGACATTTTCCAGTCTTCACTACAGCCTGAAGAGTCATGTGACTAGATTCTAACCCATGAGAGCAGAATGTGGGTTTTCTGGCAGAGCCCCTTAAAATGACTAAATCAGCAGGGACTCCTTTTTGTCCTTCCCTCACCTACCCAAACCTTTCCAGCTTCCTCAAGCCTGCTGGCTGGTGCCATCTGGACCATGAGAAGACCTTGAGAATGGAAACCGGTAATGGACTAGGGACAGCAGAGCAGGACAAGTGGAATGTAAGTCTCTGTCCCATTCCTCCAGATTTCTTTATGGTATGGAGAAATGTATTTCTAGCTAGAAATGTAAATCACTGTTATTTGGATTTTCTATAATAAATAGTCAAGCCTCATCCTAAGTAATCCATCCTTGGAGGGCTCAGGCTCATTCCCCACACTGAAAGAACACTTTGGTAATGATTATGCACATGTTCCCCCCATGAGGAATATTCAAAACTTGCCCATCGCAATATTATAGTCAGCTCCAAATGCCCCTCTTTAGGGAAAGGAAGCCTCCTTGACTAATTTTGATCAGGGACCCAAGCACTTATTGATCAGGCACTTTTCCTGAACTTATGGTGGTTTAGACTTTTTTTCTTTATCATGTTCATCCTATTTTCTTGGAATATAAACTCTTGAAAGGCAAGAACTAAATCTCACTTAGAAATTTTTCACCTTCAACATTGCTAAATAATGCTAGTGAATGACTAATAAACAGAGGGCCTTCAAAGTCTCCCAAATTGTAGGAAACTAGATACTGATGGTCTACTACCATAGAGATGTATTAGTCAGCCAAAGGGGTGTTGATGCAAAGCACCAGAACTCTGTTGGCTTTTATAAAGGGTAATTATTTGGGGGTAGAAGTTTACAGTCACAAGGTCCTGGAGAGTCCAACTCAAGGTACCATGAGAGGTACTTGCTCACCCAAAGTCATTGGCCACGTGTTGAAGCAAGATGGCAGGTGAAGTCAGAGGGTTCAGCCTTCCTTTTTTCTCTTTAAGGCTCCATGGTCCCAGCTTCTTCTGCTCTCAGCTGCAGGCTGGCATAAGGCTCGTCTCTCTCCCAGGGCTCATTTCTTTCTGGCCTCAGCTGCTCTGCTCTCTTCACAAGGTCAGCTGTAGACTATAAGGCTCACCTCTTTTCCCCGGGGCCTCAGGGTCCTCTGTGTATCTTCTCTGTGTATCTACTTCTGTGTGTTTGTGATTGAGCGTCCACTTATATAGCCTAACAAAGGGGGCCAGGGACTCAATGCTGAGTTGCACTCTAATGACATGATTGAATCAAAGCCCTAATCTTAACATGATTTAATCAGACATCTCAGGTGAATCTAATAGAATCAAAGGTTAATCACACCCAGAGGAACAGACCAGTTTACAAACATAATCTCTCTTTTTGGAATTCATAAATAATCTCAAACTGCCATGGGAGGTATTCCACATGAACAACTTGAACAAATCCCTAACGTCTGAAAACTTCTGGCCAGTGATGAAGCAAATGTGGCCAAAGGACAAATCCTTACAGGGCTAGTCAGGTGCCGCATTCATTGAGAAATGCTGCAAAGAAGCTGAAAGTGAAGGGGTGGGGAGCAGGAAGAAAACACCTTAAGGGGACTACATGAAACCAAAATCCATGAATGAAAGACCCTCCTAATAAAGTGGCATCAAAGCAAACATTAATCTTTAAAATTATATGCCCATCTTCTGTTTCAGGTGCAATAAAAATCCCTTGGGAAGTCGGGAGCCTTGTCTATAAAATCTAAAACCTCCCATCATCTTGCCAAAGCTTAAGAGCATTAGGAAAACCAAGGGCTCCGAGAGAGAGAGAGAGAGAGAGAGAGAGAGAGAGAGAGAGAGAGAGAGAATGAGAATAGATTAATCCAAACAACCCATCACTATTTGTGAAAGAACCAAAGCCCAAGACTTTCAAATAGGTCAGTGTGCCAACCTCCTATATTATTTACTACAGAGAATTATCCCGCAGCTAAAGTGATTTCAAAGGAAAATCCCAGAGACACATCAGCCCAACAGGGGAGGTTCAGGAAACAACTTCTTGCAGGTTGGCTATGCAGGCAGCTTATCAATGAAGGGCCTCCTGGACCAGCCGGGTGCCACAATGCCCTATGGAAGGGAATGACATTTTCTGAACAGTTAATGCGAGGTGGTGGGGGCAGGGGAGGGGTGAGGGGATACTGGACAAATACACCAGTAGGGTCCTCGGGTCCAGATGCAACCAAGTGTCCCAGCAGCCTTTTACAGATGCATGTCAAGGGCAACTGCATCTTCTTGGGGTGTCACTGCCAAGGCTGGGGAAGTAGTGTATCCTTGAGACAGGGGTGCAATGATGTGAGAAACAGGAAACAGATGAATAGGAGGGAGAGAGAGCCCTGAAGCCAGGGCTGCTGCTGGAGCTCTGCTGGCTGGGAGACTCTGTGGGTGGGACTCACTGCCCCACCAATGCCTCATATATAGGTTGTAGCCACAATGGAGCCCATTTCAAATTCCCTTAGTGCTTAGTAGAGTAGGTACTGACCACAGCAGGCATTTTTAAAAGTTTGTCGAATGAATGAAAGAGTAAACAAGGAGCAGTTGGCCACGGCAGGAAAGGAGGACACCCACCCCACCCCCACCCCCACCCCAGCCGAGGCACCCAATGCCTGGAGGAAGCAGGAAGGAGCAAGGGGAGCATGGCCAAGGGTCATCTAGATTTCCTGGGACCAAGGAGGACCCTTGTAGGAAAAGCTTCCTAGTCCATGGCCTGTGACATGGGAGTATATTTGCTTCAGGCCTCTCAGAAACCCTGGAAAAGTCTCAACCTTCTGAGATGACATTGTCTGTGGCACAGAGGACAGAAAACAGCCGGCGCGGCAGTGGCACTGGTGAGAGAGAGGCCCTCCCTCCCAGCAAAGTCTCGGGTGCTGGGCGAGGGACCACAGAAGGGTCTTTCACACACCTCATTACGTTTTTGCATGTCCCACCCACCTGATACCACAATGATTTTTAGGAATTTGCCCAGAAGCGTCAGATTAACAGTCTTTCAAGGAGCATTAATTATTAAAAAAAAAAAAAAAAAACCATCCCTACCTCCTAAAATGACCTTCAATTAAACAGATAGGTTAACTGGTGTCATGCCTCACATAAAAGGGAAATGCTCTTGATTCTGTGTTTAGAGCAAGAAAAGAAAATTACAGGTAAACTGCGCCAACGGGGTAGAGGGTAGCTGCCACCTAAGAGGGGCTGCCTCACTTTGTAAACTGCCTTCGAAAAAGCATCTCAGTCCCCAGGAGGGAAAAGTGAACATTCAGGTGGCAGCGAAGAACCTGTATAAACAGTGTTCACGCAGGGAGAAAGGGATCTGAACTCAGGTGGGATCCCATGGAGGGGTCTGGGAGGCAAGCGGCCTGGGACAGAGCCTGGAAACAGGAAGCTGAGAGGACAGCAAATGCAAGAACTTGACGGTCACTGACAGAGAATGTGGCCCCATCTCAACATTGTGGAATATTCTCTACATTTACCTTTCTCTATCCTGCACCCCCAGAGTAAATTCTGGGTTCATTTGGGTTATTTTACTCCCCTATAACCCGTGTTCATAGACTGTTTAGAGGAAGCACATAGAGTTATCTATAAACATCTCTATTCTGAAAGGTGAAATCAAGCACCGGGGCTACATACCTTAAGAATTGAAGGGAAGAAGGTGAATCCCTGTCCTGCCTCTTCCTAGCTGTGTGACCTCCAGCAAGTTATTTAACCACGCTAAGCTTAACTCCTAGTTTAATTCCTAATTTAAGAAGGAAAATAACAGGACTGACCTCATCAAGTTGTAATGAGGAGTGACTGTGACATTGCACAAGGAAAGCACAAAGTAAGTGTTCCACACATGGCCACAATTATTATAGAATCCTAGTGGTTTTTTGTCTTTCCTGGGTCAGAGCACCCTTTGAGAGTCTATTTAAAAACTAAACAAACAAAATCTTAGGATCCTCTCCCGAGGAAAATGCAAAAAGCATACATAGTCACATGACAATGCTACAATGAATTCAGATGGGCCACAGAGCCCCTACACCCAAAGACACCCAGGTTAAGAAGCTGTGAACAACTACAAACTTCTGTTACCATATATGAGAAAACAGGCCCCACAGACAGAGGGTTCTGCAGGCATCAAAACTAGAACCAGGTGACTTGGCTTGCAATCCAGGTCTCTTTCTACCAAGACAAGTTGTCTACATTTATAAGCTAAAATTGTATTTGAAGCACTCAAGCCCCTGCATATAATAAACATACTTTTGTACAGTGTTTCCCTTATAAACCCACTTATGACAACAATATTTTTTATTAGTCGCAAGAGAGGAAGCAAAGAAAATGCAAAGAAATAAACATACATACCTAAACCATTTTAAGTGGATCAAAAAAAAAAAAAAACAAAAACAACAACTGTACTTTACTTCTCATTTACAAGTATGCAGAGAGATTAGTATACAATAATCTTATATAGTCCTGAAATCTCTACTTAGGGTGTATAAACTTAATCCCAGACTTTAAAACTCTATCTTGATTGATTTGGGCAAAGATCATCAATAGGTGAAACCCTAAGATGAAAGGCCAATGGGGAACTTTCAGAGGAAGGAGCAGGCTGAGCCCAGGTGAACCACAGCTGGATCTCAGCATCCCCAGCAGAGGGTCCGCTCGGCCTCTGGTGCCTCCTGATGTACTGCAGCAGGAAGGACACAGCGCCATCTAGGAGGTATTGCTGCACAAACTATAGACTACAGTAGACAGTAATATTGCAATATTCTTTCATCAGTTATAACAAAGGTTCTATACCAATGCTTACTGTCAATAATAGAGGGGTATATGGGGTAGGGGGTTTTTCTTTTTGGAGCAATGAAAATGTTCTAAAATTGATTGTGGTGATGAATGCACAACTCTGTGATTGTACTGGAAGCCACTGACTGTGCACTTTGGATGGATTGTGTGGTATCTGAATAAAACTTTAAAAAAAAAAAAAAGGAAACCTATACAGGGATATATTCAAATGAATAAAAGAAAGAAAGAAAACAAAAAGCTGCACCAGAATGTGAACTAGCCTTGAATGCTAACTTCCATTTAATTGGCAGGAAATACAAGGGGATAGAGGAACAAGCTAAATGAAACCACAGAGGAGACAGAGTGTGGGGCTTTCTACAGCCCATTCGATGGGTCTCTTCAACAAGGAAGGGCATGGACAGGAGGGACAAAGGTAGGCCCATGAGAGATTAATATAGTCATAAGAAACCTAACAACCAAATGCAAAATGCATTGGATCCCAATTCCAACAAAACAACTCAAACGGACATTTTGTAAACAATCAGGGATATTTGAATATCGAACTGGTATCAGGTGACACCAAAAATTGTTGATTTTCTTATGGGTGACAACTGGCATTGTGGCTGTGTAAGAAATTGTTATTTTTACACATGTACACTGAAATTTGCTGGGATAAAATGACATAAGGGCTAGGACATGCGTCAGAATATATAAGCCGCAGCAGCAGCAACAAAAAACGGATGAAAGCAGCATGGCAAAACTTCGTTAACTAGTGACTCTAGATGTGGCTGATACAGGAGTGATGGGCATATATAGTCATTACACTATTCTCTCTACTTCTGGGTATGTCTGATATTTTTCATGATTAAAAAAACAAAATTAAAACTCTATCTTTTAAAGTTCTTTAAAAGATAAAGGGGAAGCAAAATCATGTCTTCTCTCTTGACATTCAATCGTGAGATTATGCTCATGATGAAATCTCTGCATTGGAAAGGACCCATAAGGGCATCTTGTCCTGGGATTTTTCAAACCTGGCTGCACTTCACAAACAGCTTATTAACACTACCAAGTTCCCCTAGTCCACCTCAGACCTACTGAATCAGAATCTCCAGGGAGAGGACCTTGAAGTGGTCACTGCTTACATACCACAGGTGATTCTGACACAATCTAGGCCACTCCCTCCCCGACATCCTGCTAACACAAGGACAAGGAGCACACATAATCCCACGGCCTCACTGTTACGTCAAGCTTAAGTGTGTCCTTCACTTTTAAAGGGAAATTTACAAACTGCAATGAGTAACTCAGGACATACATCCTGCAAGGCGCCCTTCAGCCTCCACTCTCCCCTTCATCCAACTTCCTTCTCACCCACATTCGGGGGCACTGAGTCACTATGATGAGGTGGACCTCCGTGCAGAAGTTACTCTTCCCAGGTAAAATCCCCTGGGAAGAGTTTACCTGCCCAGCCGATGGGCTTCACTAGGCAAAGCATCAGGGGGAATGCCTTCCCCTTTGCCCAGAAAGCCACAGTAGAAAACCCCATGTGGACGGACCAGGGCAGTGCTTTGGGAGGACCTGGGCTTGCCACCGTAAGCAAGCCAGGGAAAAGGAGAAAGAGGAAAACTCACACTCCTTGCTTTGTTTGCGTGGCATCGCATACACTGGGAACAAACTCCCAACCACAAAACAGATCGGCATTTGATCAGAAACATGTCAACACAGGTCAGTCCGGCCAGGAAGTCAAACCTCAACATTTCAGAAGGTCCACAGTCTCAAGTCCTTAAAACCATTCCCTTCAACAATATCTGTGTTTATTCAGATTGATAAATGTCAGGTCTGGAAAGCATGATTCCCAGCATTGGGGGTTGGGGGCGGTGGGAAGGGGGGGAAATGGAGCCCCCCAACCCCACCCCATGTGCTTTGACACACACCATTTAACATCTCCTTGTGATTCCAAGGCTGCCAAACAATCCTCCCAAGTCCTGCACACATGGCGTTGGTCTGGTTTAACATTTCAGAGTGTCCTTTGCTAAAGTACTTTTATGTGCACTGGCACTATGTCAAATACAGAGACACAACACAGGCAGGTAGTAACTTGCAGAATCGTTTCACACCAAACTGAAAGCCCTGTTGGTTGCTTTATTGATGACACAGGGCTTTGGGGGACCTGAAGAGGACTCTCTCCTCTACATTCTAACTGTGGAATTGCTTCCTAAGACTTTCCTCTTCTTGCCACGAGAGCCCACCATACAGAAGCTTTTGACACCACAGACTTGGATCTTTACAGGTAAGCAGGGAATCTCCTCTAAGTTCAAGAATGATCCTGATTCACTCAGAGAGCCAAGCTGGAGGTGGGTCTCGAAATACCTGGAGAGGTGGAGCGGAGGAGGAAGGTTAGGGACAGCTGTGACAACACAGAACTGCACCATCAGGGACCTTCCTCTCCCCACTTAGAAGTGGTGGGCTTTGATTGTCGTGACTACTAGAAACTAAGAACCTGGGGAAGGAGGGACCAGAGCACTCATTATGAATATTCACCGGTGCACGCTCGATCCAGGCGATCAAATGCAAAGCCCCTTGGCACCCACACCTTTCCTGCCCAGGCAACACCCCACCCCACACCCCCGGTGAACAGCGTCTGCAAACATGTCCAGTCCAAGCAAGGAGAAAAGTGGCTCCGCAGCTTCCTCACTCAGACCCTTCCAGTCCACAGCTAAGTAGAATTTTCTCAGGTACCAGATTCTACTTTAAGCAGAAATGTGTTTCTAAACAGAAAGAAATTAAAGGCCCCAACCCTGCAGAGCGGCTGAGTCCACACAACAGTGGTCCTGAGACCAAACCTGACCTTCAAAAAGGGTGAAGAGCAGAAGCTACATGCTGCGGCATTGTTAACACGAGAAACAAAGCTGGAAAAGTCAGTACCTTGAAAACCTGTGGAGGAAACATTTTCCGGCAATTTATTTTAACTGCGACTCCACTACTTTTCAAAACTCAAAGTCAGATCACAAGGATGTTTTCCACCTCAAACAGCCAATTCTACTTCTATTGTAACCATTATATTCCTTAACAGGAGCTTAAAACAAATTATTAAAACCGCCTTGTTTTAGCCAAACATAAAGCTCAAGAAACTCAAGCTAAGGCTTTAAAGCCAAAAGTGTAATCACTTACTAATTTTTTTTTAAGTCAGTCCCTAACAGAAACCTTACCCTGTGCTACTTTTTCATACCCAGGGAGCTTCCAAGTTGCCAAACACTTGGCATACCTGGTTTAAAGAAAGTCACATGGGAAACTCATCACTTTGTTTGTTTTTGGAGTATACAGGTACCCACAAGTCTCCACCCAACGTCCAATACTGCCCATTTATTCCAGAATACTGGAGAGGATGCCTTTCTCCAAGTTAATATTCAGAAAGAAAATACATGCCATTTTTCTTTAGCCCTTGATGGCAATTTTCCTCATATATATATACAAACCTCCAGGGTTAGTGGCTGCCCTTGAAATACATATGTTTACTTGGACTCTAAAATCCAAATGACCTATTCACATCGAGGAATGAAACTGCAACCCAATTAAAGTCTACGAATCATTCATTGTGCTATGATTACGTACAGATACAGTGGGAAACTCTCAATACACCACAAATACTAATAATAGTCTTTAATATACTTATGGAAAGTTTTTTACAGTTATTAAAAATGAATTAAATAAGAGTATCCATTTATAACTGCTACTTCCATGTGGGTAAATTTTAATTGGAAAAAACAAAAACCTTGTGTTCCCGACACAGAAGACTTACCTGACTCCTCTCTTTGTCCACTTTCTTAAAACACTTATTCAATGACAAATTATGCCTCACTGAGTTTTTCCACCCAGTAGGTGCATTTGCAAAATACGGAAAATGTTCCAAGATCCAGTTGTAGATATCCTTGACCGGCAGGCGCTTCGTTGGAGAGTCCTCGATGGCCATAAATATGAGGCAGCTAAAGGAGTAGGGGGGTTTGCAGTTGGGGTTCTGCCTGGCATCGTAGGGCATGTCCGAGTGGGCGGGGGACGGGGGGGTGTCATCATCCAGGTCCTGGACGGGGCTGACGCTCCTGAGGACCGACTCCCCGAAGCTCTTGAGCAAGTTCTTACTCTCGTGCAGCCAGTTCAGATTGGTCAGCTCTTCATCTTCCATGGCCCCCTCTTCTAGTCTGATGTCAGGCAGAGAGAAGTCGAGGTCATCGTCTTCCTGAAGGGCCTTGGAGAAGCCGCTGCCCCGGTAACACTGGCTCAGTCCACTGGAAACACTAATTCCTGAGCTTTCTGGCTTCTTACTGGGAGGCATGACTGGACCCATTTACGTGAAGGCTCCTGGTAAACACATTAAAAAGGAAAAGATGAGTTGGGAAAACCCAAATCAGAAAGGCAGCTTGTGCCCTCCTAATTCCCATACCTTCCCCTGCCACCTCTATGGACCCCGCCCACACCGGAACACCACCTCGGGATGTCCAAAACTCTCCCACACAGACAGGTAAAAATCAGTCCACACCATTTCATATAGCACCATGGTGACCCAAAGCCCCTTATATGGGTCAAGACTGAAAATGCCCACAGCACCTTTAAGGTGCAAATACATCATAAAAGGAATGGGAAATCTCACGATGCTTTCTTCTTCCAGCTAGGAAGACACTCACTGGGACCCTGGGAAAATCAGTTATTTCTGGGTGCCTCAGTTTTCCCATCCATACTATGTGAATACATATACATGGGATATCCTCTTAAGCTCCATCATAAATGCTACATAATAAGCACAATGCATAATCCCTGTCACTTTGTGTTCTGGGTCTCATTGTTTACATACATTTATCTTTTTGGGAAGAAAAAAAAAAAAAAAAAAAAACCACCACCAACTGTTAAGTTTAAGACCAGTTGTTTCAGACTCAGTTAAGCTGTTTCCATTTGGAGACTATCACAACTGCCTTGGAATTAAAACTGTGGCCACAGAGAGAAATGATTTGGTAGTGTTTTATTTTAATTTTTTGCCCACAAAAGATATGACCAAAAACTATGCAACTTTAACTACATCTGGTAAGTCTAAAGAGTGATGACAAGGAGTTCTGTGGATTCGAACTGGAAGAAGTTCATTTAATTTTACTGGGACACTACTCCCACAATGGGGAAGCCGGTAACTTCAGGTACCTCATAAATAATTGGGAGTGTGAAGACAAGCCATTAACTGAAATTAGAATTGGTGAAAAAAGTCAGGAGAGCAACTGGCAGCTTCAAGACAGGGAGGCAAATTCAACAAAGATTGCTACAAGAATTCCCCCTCCCATTTCTACCCCCATTTTTATCAATGACCTAGAACAAGGAGTAAAATAATATCTGATGAGAGAAGAAAATGGGGGGGGTGTCCACAAACAGAAGGACCCATGCAGATACAAACATGTTCAACCCTCTAGCATTCAGCATAAGATACAAAGAGCAGTCAAGATAATGAAAAAGGTCTCCTACTCTCAGTTTGTAGCACCAAAGCAATGTGCTTGGTTTAAGAAACTGCTTTGGTTTGGTTTGGTTTTGGTTTTTTCCCCTAAGTAAGAAGATCAGACAACCCATCTAGAAAAACAGAAAGAACACATCAAAAGGAAAGTCATGCTCATTCCAAGGCTCTAGAGGTTCAGTATTACTAAATCTAAAATAGCTGCCACTTCAGCTGGGGAAGCTTTAGAATGGAATTCTAGAAAGCAAAATGTGGGCACCAAACAGCAGCCACGGACACCTGTGAACTGCAGCAAAAGGTAGGCAGAGAAAACCTGCTCATGGAACTGCTGTGATTCACCCAACTCTAAGGAGAGAAAACTTACCATGGAGCTCACAAGCCTGCCCGAGGCAGGGCGGTTCAGCTGCCTCAGGTTCATCCACAGGGAATATTTCTTTCTGTCAAATAAGGAGGCTCCCCTGAGTAGTACATGATACATTTTAAAGAAAAAATGAGCTAGTATCTTGAGGTTTAGGGATATGACACAGTCCAGCATAGTACTGCTTCTAACTCCTTTATGGAGGAATCAAAGCTTGGCTGCTGACTCTCAAAAGTTTCCTCAGATCCCATCAGAAAACCCTATTTTCTGATAACCAGAAAGATCCACATGGAAGAGTACAAATAAGAACAGCTACCCAGCCACTGAAGTCAACTTTAGCTCAAAATGAAAGTTTTATGTCTCCTGAGCTTCCAAACAGGAAAATTATATCATGGCTGACAGTAAAGTAATTTAATTGCACTGTTGCTATGACAACATGCTGCTCTCTTTCTTTTTAATTTGCTTATTTGTCAGGAGCTTCCCGAAGGAACTAACACGCTATTCTCCTTGTTTTCTTTTGTTTTAAACAAACCCTGCCAGCAATATGGTTTTTTTTTTTTAGAAAAATGGCACTGTCAACTTGGGGTCCAGCGCACTTAGATCATTTGTCTTTGTGTTTCAGCCTTCCAACTCTTAGCTGCATCCCTATAAATCCCGCATTTTATAGCAACAGTTTGAAGAGCTGATCTCTACAGTTCCATTTAAAAAGCAGTTTCCAGAAACCGCAGCCAAGGAGTTTTCCATTATTATGCTCTAACTACATAATTCGCCAAATCTTTTTTCCTCCTATTTTAGAGAAGGGGAAAAAAAAAAAAAAAAAAAAAAGAGTCCGATCATGTGAGCCCGCAGTTAAGCAAGCATTTTCTAATCTGCTGCCAATAAGGTTGCTCCACCAGATACAAAAATCGTTGTCCACTGGTGATCTTCTTACCACTTTTCATTTCTTACTGGTCACGTTCCTCCCCACCCAAACACACGCCCTCCTTTTGGTTCTGTTGGTGTGCGTGTGACTTGCTGGGTTTTATCTTTTTTTCTGTTAAACGGAGAAAACGCAGCAGGAAAGCTAGTTTCTTGCCTGCTACGTGGTCTCTCAAATAACTGACCAAGACCTTACTGGCTCAGGTCTCAGCAGATGCTCCATGGGAACTTTAAAAAGTTGAGAAGCCCTCCCGAGCCCCGCTGGGCAGTCGCGAGTTTGCGGGGCCGGCCCCGCACCCCGCCCAGCGCGCGCGCGCGCACGCACGCGCTCCGCTCGCGTCTACTGTACTTGTCAAAAACATTTCAAGGGGACCTGCGGGAGCGGCGATTGGCTGCGTCCCGCGTCAGTCAGCGGCGTCGCCCGGCAACGGGGAAACTGCTCCTCTCCGCGTACCCAGGGCAGCTGGGAGCCCGCATACCTCCACTGCCGGTCAGATGTCATCAACCTCGCACTGGCCGCAGCGCGGCGAGCCTTAAAACCGATCGATAAAGGCCCGCGTCCCCCAACTTCTGCAGGGCCGCAGGGGGGTGGCAAAGAGGGCCGGCGTGAGGAGGGGTCGAGCCTCGGGGGGCTCGGGGACGTGCCCTGCCGGCCCAGTTTGGGGGGAGGGGGTCTTTGTTAGGCGCCTCTTGCTCATCGTGGGGTCTCCCCGCGGCCGGCACCCCTTCCCCGGGCCGGCGGGGCTCCCGCGCCCCGCGCACACCAACTCTGCTCCCCCGGCGCCTTTTCGGAAACCGAGGCACGGGGCAGCCGCCCGGGCGTCGGCGCAGGAAACTCCGCGGACCCAGCAACTTCTGGGCTCGGGGTGCTCGGCTGCCCCGCCCGCCCCCTCCCCCGGGAGCTGCGGGGTCCCCCGTCCCCCCGGAGCGGCGAGCGGGTCCCCGGGCGCGCCGCGGGCGGCTGCGCCCCCGCGATCACCCCGAGGCTGCCCGGGCGCCGCGGGGGCCCAGCGCACACTCACCTGGCCGGCGCGGGGCGCGGGGCGCCGCTGCCCTTCAGCGGAGCCGACAAACTTTGGCGGGCGCCCCGCGGGCATCGCTTCGGGGCCGCGCTGGGG